>CAWUFW010003012.1:1282500-1962461 GCA_963921515.1 Calotriton arnoldi
CCCCATTCCAGGGGCCCCGGTTTGCCTAAAAGGATTCTGCAGTTTTTAAACTGAAAGGCCATGCAATATAGTCTTAAATCCTGAAGAGCCAGCCTGCCTTTTTCCAACTTACATCTCAGTTTCTTCCAGGCAAGTCTATCTCCCCTAGCTGCCCAAACAAAACTGACCAATTTCCCCAGTAGTTTATCGATCATGCCTTTGGGAAAAGTGAGAAGGATACAATTAAAAAGAAATGTCAGCTTGGGTAGTAGCACCATTTTAATTAAATTTACTCTTCCATATAATGAAAAAAACAGATTCTTCCATCTGGCAAGTGTTTTGTCAATTTCCTTCGCTACCCTCTCTAGATTGAGCTGAGGAATTCCCTCTAGTGAGTTGATAATGCCTATTCCAAGGTATCTGATCTCTCTCTGAACATCTCCCTTCCAATCTGGGATATTCCAACACAATACCCCAGTTTTCGCGTTATTGACCAGATCGCCGGATAGCGCCCCAAACTCTTTAGCTAAAATTTCCACCGTGGGAATAGTTGAAACCGGATCTGCCGTAAAGATTACAAGATCATCCGCATATAGCACGATTTTCTTTTTATATGTACCTGCACTAAAAGCGATTACCTGATCATCCTGACGAAGCATCTGGGCAAATGGTTCGATATAAATATCGAACAATAATGGTGAGATGGGGCACCCCTGTCGCGTCCCTCTAAAGATCGGGAAACTCTTAGTGAGAGAACCATTAAGGAGGATCCTAGCTATTGTACGGTTATATAAAGCTTTTATTGTTGTTACAAAGCGTGGCCCAAACCCCATAACCTCCAGTACATCCCATAAATAGTCCCAACATACACGGTCAAAGGCCTTGCCGGCATCCAATGTAGCTACCGCCAAGGGTACCGACCTTGATGTAGCCAGGTCTATTCTACCAATTAATTGCTGAGTCAATTCGTGGATCTGCCTCCCAGGGATAAATCCTTTCTGATCCACATGAATAAGATGGGGAGCTAGTTTAGCCAACCTGCCCGCTAGAATGCTAACAAAGATCTTATAGTCCGCATTCAGCAGGGAGATTGGTCGGTATGACTCTGCTTTCCCAGGGTCCTTGGCTGGTTTTAAGATCAAAACTATGGAGGCTTCTTTCCACGATTCTGGAACCTGTGTCTCCCCCATATAGACCGTGTTAAACAGGTTCTCCCAAGCAGGGAGGACTTCCTCTATTAATATTTTATAGACTTCTGAGGGGACGGTATCTAAGCCAGCAGACTTCCCATTCTTAGTTCTCTTGATTGCCCCCCTGATCTCTTCCTGGGTAATTGGAGCTTCCATCATCTTTTCCCCTTCGCCATTCAATACAGGGAGGCCAAGTGTCCTAAGCCAACCTTTAAGCTGTTGGGGGTCCGGAGTAATGTCTTCCCTATAGAGCTGCAAAAAGAGTGCAACTACGTGATTCTGCATACCTTCCCAGTTGTCAAACACCTCCCCTGACGACCCCCTCAGCTCCTTAATCTCATTCCTGGTTCTTTCAACCCTGGATTTCCAGGCCAATAGCGCCCCTGCTTTCTCTCCATATTCGAATTCCCTCACGTTCGCTGCCTGCCACCTTGCCTTACACTTTAACTCCAGCCCGATCTCATATTTCAGTTGGGCCTCTTCTAACCTTCTTACCATCCCCTCCCTTTCTTCTCCTTCACTTATAGATTGCAAGGCTTCCTCAAGATTGCCCAATTCCCTTTCTATATTTGCTCATTCAGCCCTCTCTTCTCTGCTTTTAGCACAGCCGAGACTTTTTAAATCCCCATGTATATATGCCTTAAAGGCATCCCACACTATTCCAGGGGAGGCAGTGTCTTTATTAATCATACAGTATTCTGATGCAGCCTTTTTCAAGGCAATCACCACCCCCTCATCTAAGAGAAGGGCACGCTTTATTGTCCATCTCTTGCTGGGCTGCGGTCCTGGGGCCTGTAATGTCATAATAACTGCTGATTGATCCGAAATGTGGGCTGGAAGATGTTCAATCTTTTTGATATTGGACGCTAAGCATCTTTCAACCAAAAAATAGTCTAATCTGGAAAAGTGATGATATTTTTTACAGAGGTAGGTATACCCTCTCGCCTTCCCTCTCAGATGCCTCGAAGCATCTACTAACCCAAGGTCCTGCATCAAGCTTTTCAAGGCATGCCTCGTTCTAAGCACTGGGGCACTATCCCTCCGTGTAGATAGGTCCATTACAGGATCCAACAGTATATTAAAATCCCTGCCCACAATCACAGGGACTGAAATATCTACTAATCTCAGTTCCAACTCTATAATGTACTGTGGGTCATCCTCATTAGGTCCATAGAAGCCGGCACATATGAACTCACTATCTGCCCATTTATACACGCTAAGACATATCTACTGGAGCTATCCGTACTTGAGGACTTGAGCTCAATCCCACTGCCTCTTCTAATTAAAATTGCGACACCCTGGCAGCATTGTGCTTGGTCGGAGACTGCAAAATTCTGGATCCAACCACACCTGCCAAACAGATCCTTACTCTCACTTGCTAACAAATGTGTCTCCTGTAAAACCATGATTTGCGCCTGACTTTCTTCCAAATACCTCAGCACTACCCTCTGTCTGGGTTTTGACCTAAGGCTGTTCACATTCCATGTAAGTTTATCAATGCTAGCCATCATACTTCCTCTCTAATTCCACCTCCTGCTTCATCGCTGACTCATTGAAGCTCTCCCAACTGGGTGATTCTGAGGACTTTTTTTGTTTTTTTAACCCACTGCTCCCCACCCGTGCCCCAGCCCCCCCACCATCGTCCCACCCCTCCCCCCTCAACCAACCCTGGGGAACCCTCCCTTTCTTTTTAGGCATGAAAATGCCTAATGGGCGCACCATTAAGGGAATTTCAAACTAGTTCAAAGATAAGAAGAGAGCATACTGTCACATTTAGCCGACACTCGGTTCCGTTAATCATATGTTAATCACTTAGCCGTATCTCTCCTCTTTTTAACAGTATCAATTAATGACTCAACATCTTCAACTGAGCGGAAGTTGTACATTTGATTGTCTCACATTATACGCAGCATTGCGGGGAATTTTAGTTGGACCTTGGCTCCATGGTTCCGTAGCATCTTATTTCCTAGCTCCCATTGCCTCTGTTCTGTGGATTTACATAGATCTGACCTGATTAGCAATGAGTAGCCATCTACTGAATATGGACCATTTTTTAGGGCCCCGCTAAGAATTTCCTCTTTGATGGTATAGGAGAGGAAATTCACAAGGATCTTCCTGGGTTTAACTCTTTGGGGATTGCGACGGAAGGGCTCTCTATGAGCTCTTTGAATTTCCTGCTTGAGGTTTATATCTTCCTTATTCTTCAGAATCGTGTTCCGTAACAACTTAATTATAAAAGCCTTCATGTCCGACCCCTCCTCGGCTTCCGGGATATTCAGAAATCTCAGATTATTCCTTCGGGAATGGTTTTCCAATCTCTCAAGATCTTCCCTTAAACTTTGGTTTTGCTTGGCTAACTTAGAGTTCTCAGATGCGTTCTTTGTCACGTCACGCTTTACCACTACCACCTCTTCTTCTAACATCTTGGTGCGAAGGGTGACCTCATCTAGTTTTTGGGTTAGCTCCAGGCAGGAGGCTTGTATGCCTACCTGATTTGCTTCTGAGACTTCGAAACGGTGCTTAATTTAGTTTTTCAGACCCAATAGAATACTTGCCAGCGAGTAAGTTTCCCTGGGTCGCTTCAGTATTTGCCACTTCCTGCACTTCTCTGACTGTATCCATTCTCAAATTGTTCGGACTCTCCTGGAACATCCGTCGGTGCCAACGCATCAAACCTGTTACTTACAGGGATTTTAACAGCTTCTTCTTGAGATACCACAGAATTACGGTTGGGCTCGTTCTGTTGTGAGGATCTGTCAAAGCTGCTTGTGTCACTATTTATACTGCTTACATTTTCCTCACAATTAGCCCGCATGCTGAAAGTATCTGCTCCCATATTTTTAGGAACTGCACCCCCAGAGCCGTCTTTCTGCATACTTGGGAGGACATGAAAGAATGATTTGAGTGAGGGTGTGATTTTAATTTTAATGGGTACGTTTGTAGCTTTATTTTTATTCCCACTATTTTTGGCTGGTGATTTCCCTGCTCTCTTACTCTGGAGGCTCGCTCCACCTTGCTGACCTCGCCTCCCCTTAGCAGTGACTTTTGCTTCTTGCGTTGTCCCTGAAAGTAGGTCTGACGAAATAGACAGAAAAGTCGCCTTACCTCCTCTAGTGTTCCTGGTCCTCAAAGTGTACCTGGAGGGTTTGTCTCCAGCCTCACATTCCTTGATGATACCTTTCTCCATATGCAAGAGGTGACCCGCTCTCTCACCCAACTCACTCCACTTCTGTGCTCCCAGCGTAGTTATCCGGTCTCCAGCCGTCTCCTCAGCCATCTTCTCAGCTTCCTCGAAGAGCTGCTGGCAGCCTCGACTTGTTCTGACTCTGACGTGCGTCCTGACGCCGGCTTCCCTGGAGTGTCGGAGCTCCAACGCTGCCTCCTTCCACCCCGTCCCCGAGGACCCATAACACTTCGGCCGGCTCTCAGAAGACACCCCGCTTGCCACCCACGAAGGGGCCCGCATCTCCGGCATCCCTACGAAACGGTAATGTTGTCTCACTATTCCCCCCGGCGGTGGCTCTCTTCACATGATACCGCTACACTTCCCTAATGGTGCCTGCGGCCCGCGACCGTCTAGCTCACAGCCGCTATGTTCCCCGATCTGAGGTCTAACTCCAAAGCCACAACCCCATCCTCACATGTTTCTTCGCCAGGATCCACTCACCTGGACTTAGGTCATGTGCTTGTTCTTGGTGCATTGTAGTTGTAACTTCTCCAACCTGATGAAACACAGAACATACCACATCAGCTAGTCCTTTGCAATAATCGAGCACTAGATCATCAGTTATTGTCATTATTTGATTTACTGGAACTATAGGCTGTCTCATTGCTCTCCCCATAAGCACTTCATGAGGGGATAATCCAGTTTTCTTATCAGGAATACTTCTCAGACTCATCAGAACTAGGGGTAAAGCATCTGGCCATTTGAGTGTTGTGGTTGCACACACTTTTGCCAATCTGGATTTGATAATGCCATTAATCTGTTCGACCACACCTGAGGCTTCTGGTCGATAGGCACAATGTAATTTTTGTTCAATTTGCAAAGCTGCACTGATCATCCGAATTATTTAATTATTAAAGTGTGTCTCTCTATCTGTTTCTAAAGAGACTGGAAATCCAAATCTAGGTATTATCTCTTTCAGAAGTAATTTAGCCACTGTTAGACTATCATTTCAGCTTGTTGGGTAAGCCTCCACCCAAAGAGAGAACAGACAAACCACCACCAACACATATTTTAGTCCATTACAAGGGGGTAGCTCAATGAAGTCAGCCTGTAATCTGGTAAATGGACCTGCTGCTTTTCCAATTCGTCCCCAACTGACAACTGTTTTTCAACCTGCATTTTGTTGTTGACACCTCACGCACCTTTGGCAAAGACTCTCTGCAATGACCCTGAATTCGGGATTATACCATGTCTGCTTAAAAAGTCTAATCATGGCATCCCTACCTATGTGTGTTATGCCATGATACATTCTTGCCATCTGTGACAGCAAGCTATCTGGCATTATTGGTCTTCCATCACTGCATACCCACACTTCGTCTTCTTCCCTATGTGTGCAACCTGACTTAATCCATAATTCTTTTTCTTCATCACTAGCTTCTTCCTGCAGTTGTCTATTTTTGTCCCAAGTTTCAACAGAAGAAAACATTAGATGACAATTTGGATCAGATTTCTGGGTACTTTTGTTTATTGAAACCGAATTTTGTGCACAGAATCGTGCAACCGGGTCAGCATATTTATTACCAGCCGTAATGTAATCATTTCCAGATTTATGTGCTGAGCATTTTACCACTCCAATTTCTTTGGGCAACTGTAATGCAACCAGTAAATCCTTTACAAAGTTACTATTCCAAATTGGTGAGCCTGTTGAAGTTAAAAATCCACATTGCATCCACAGTTGTCCAAAGTCATGGACAACCCAAAAACCATATTGACTATCAGTGAATATGGTTACTCTTAGATTTTTCCCAATTAAACATGCTCTGATTAGCGCTACAAGTTCTGAAATTTGCGCTGAAACTGTTCCCTTTAAGCATGAAGCTTCAAGAACCATTGCCACTGTACAAACTGCATATGCAGCACGCAAGGAACCCTTTTCATCTCTTATGCATGATCCATCCACAAACATCACACAATCTGATTCAGATAAAGGTGTATCCTTAATATCTGGCCTTGATTTTGTACACAATTCAGTCACATCCAGGCAATCATGCTCTGCTTCATCCACCACTTCTTCACAACTTGGACTCGGTAACAGTGTGGCTGGATTTAGATTGGTACATCTTGTCACTGTTATGTTTTCCACACCCAGTATCACTCTCTCATACTTAGCCAGATGACTACTAGTGAGATTCTGTGTTCGAGTTCTAGTCAACAAGATCTCCACAGAATGAGGCACGTACACTCTTAAAGGATAGCCCATAACAATGGACTCACTCTGCTCCAAGCTCACCCTAAGGACCCAAATAATTTTCGCCCAATTTCGCGCCTTCCTCTCCCAGCAAAACGTATTGAGAAAACAATGAATCTACAACTTAGTGCCTTTCTACGTGAAACTCAAGCCTTGGATCCCACCCAATATGGCTTCAGAGAAGGACATAGTACAGAGTCCGCTCTCATAAAAGCCACAGAAGAGATTAGGGAAGCCATGGATCGGGGTTGCAAGGCTGCCCTAATCTTACTGGATCTGTCCGCGGCCTTTGATACGGTCCATCATGACCTGTTGATGGATCATCTGAAGGCATGCGGGATCCAGGCTAAAGCATGGGAGCTCTTGAAATCCTTCTTAACAGACAGATTACAAATTGTGTCTCTGGGCGAATACTACTCCAAACCTTTTGTTCTGCCTTGTGGAGTCCCGCAAGGGTAATCTCTAAGCCCTACACTTTTTAATGTGTATGTTTCATCTTTGGCCCCCCTCATTAGCTCCTTTGGTTTTGGTCTCACCTCGTATGCAGATGACACTCAAATTGTGGTGTCTCTGCTACCAGGACAGGAAGTGGGAATAGACAAACGCTTCCAAGACTGTATGGAAGCAGTCGGGAGGTGGATGTCGGAAAATTGCCTAAAGCTCAATTCAGGCAAAACGGAGGTCATCCTATTTGGAAATGATCCCAATTTCTGGACTCCAAACTGGTGGCCGGACTCTATGGGTACTCCTCCTACGCCCACCAAAAAAGTTAAAAACTTAGGAGTAATAGTGGACGATAGACTTAACTTTGGTGACCAAGTAAATGCAGTGGCATCGACCACTGCGTACGTTCTCAAAACGATCAAGAAAATACTGCAGTTTCTACCACCTGATAGTCGGCGAACAGTGGTTACAACACTTGTCCTGTCAAAGCTGGATTACTGTAATAGTCTTTACTTAAACATTCAAGATCGTTTCATGAATAAACTCCAAATGTTGCAAAATGCGGCCGCCAGATTGCTTACTGGCATATCCAAGTTTTCTTCAATTTCCAGAGAAATTAAAAGACTGCACTGGCTCCCTGTGAGGAATCGGGTGCGTTTTAAATACCTCTGCACCGTTTACAAAGCCCTTCAAGGAATAGGACCCGACCATTTGAAACGACAGTTTCAATGGTACACGCCCAAAATAACTCTTCGCTCGCTTGGAGCCAAATTGGTAACAGTACCACCCACAAAAAAAGCTATGTGGGGTGGGAGAAGCTTTGTTGCCTGTGCGGCAAAAGCCTGGAATGACCTCCCCTTCCACTTGAGAAATGCCCCCGATCTTTTGGCATTTAGGAAGGGACTAAAAACCTGGCTTTTTGACAAGTAAAATTTATCCATAACGTTCATTGCTCAAAGGACAAGTAACTAGCTCCAGGACACCCTTGGGTAACCGTTGCGCTTTAGAAATATTTATAACATACCATAACACACATGTAGCAGCTATTGCTTTCAGTCAACCTGGCAATTCTGCTGCCACAGCATCCAATGTAGCAGAAAAATATGCCACTGGTCGGCGTATTGTTCAAAGAAGATTTTGAAATGCAAAGTTTAAGAGTCAGGAACAGCAGATCATCAGCCAGCCTACAAGAATAGGAAAAGCGATACAGCTCTCTCCTCTCGCAAAGTTAGGAGTACGCCGCCTAACCCCACCTACTTACTAGGTATAATTATACCCCAAATTCACACTATTCCAGCCCCTACTCTATCCATCCCACCTAACTAAAGATTCTAATTGGCTAAAACAAGGGGTGTCTTGGTCACACCACTCCAAGCAAGTTCAGTTTTTCAAACACACTATTGTCCAAATTCAATACGTCATTCTCAGGCTTCTGTATCTTTCTCTTCCGCACCATGTGCACATTCGTTCACATTAAATGTAACTTTTTCTGTCCGCATGTCCGCTTCCAGAGGAACTCGCTTTCAGAGGCTTATTGTTTTCCTCCATAACCTTGGTCATCATCAAAGACACACGGAAAACTGATTAATCACTCTCCCTTCCTCACACCATGGTTTAGTATTTCAACCTAGATTTCCTGAGGCCTTTCTCTCCAGCACAGAAAAAGCCATTTTCTAGGAAAAGACAAATACAATGTGAATATCATGTCTTTTGCAAAAGTTTATTCTCTAAAAGTGTTTTGCTTAGCAATATTAATGGTTTGCACAAGATTCAAAAAGCATTAGTATAATCATTAATCTTGCAGCCCTTTAGTCATTAATTTCTGCATTAGTCAGGTGCAGGCTTGAAGCCTACCCCAGATTTTCTCTAAACGTGTTAACATTTTCGCATGCGCATTATTAAATTCAAACTCGATTAATAGCACACTTTTTAATGATTATTTTGCAAAATGAGAGGTTCAATCCGAACAGGTTTTGTTTCGCGAAAACCCTGCTCCATCAGTGGCAACTTCAATTACATACATCTCAAAGTCCACATGGTGACTTTCATGAACTAAAAAGGCATGAAAATATCCATTGCAAGTGAATGGTGTGTGAAAGCCATAGCCATAGGCTTTCAATGGTGGATGTCTGAATTTCTGTGTCTCGAAGAATCTTAACAAACTCAGTGATCATGATAATACTGACTACAGTATCAACATGGAAAGGGATCTTCACACAATGTACATCTTCACAGAGTACATTGTAGTCTTGATTTTGTGAAGTACCATACAGAGCACTTCTTCTGAAAGAGAATATCTTTTCCCATGACTGAACATACTCCCAAGATGGGTATTCTTCCAACGTTTCACTGTTACTCATTATTTTTGTTGACTTGGCTTTGATTTAGCACTGAGACTTGTGGGTACAGATTTGCACCATTGTAAGGGAGTAGGCGCTGTTATCAGTTAAGCTGTTTTTTACGCGCTTTCATAGATGTTTTATCAAAGTGATCAGGCAGGCCATATCCTCAACAGATGCTGCCTAAAGCAGCACAGACACCTGCATGAGGAAAATTATAGCTGCACCAAAAACACTTCATGCTTACTGTTGTTAGCACATGAATCAATTTCCATAAAAATGGTACCCCACACACTCTCAATGTACCTGGAATAGTCCATCACTTGAGCCTGGAACTCAGGAGTGTGAGATGCTCCTGTTACCACCAAGATGTGCTCCTTGTTTCAAGCTTCTGCAGCAGTTTATCCTAAATGTTTACTTCATTGAGAGCCACCTCACAGATGCTTTGGGCAAATTCACTATGGAATGATGAAGATTTTAGATTCTTTGATCATTTGGCTCCACTGAAGCACCAGATGTTTGGACTCACCCACATTAGAGGGTGATAGTGTTATATCCCGCATAGAGGCCCTAATGTAGACCCGTTCGCACATGCCCTAAAATGGACATATTCATATTTACCCTAATATGGTCATAATCGTACTTGCCCTATTATGGTCATGGCCGCATATGCCCAATTATGGTCGCAACTGTACATGTCCAATTATAGTATGATTCCTTATATAGGCATGATCTTTCACCTACATTGGTCCCAGCTAGTACACAACGAGCTCTGAGGGCTGAACGTTATCTATCCTGTGGTTTTGAATACAGCAGGGTTTTTCCAAACACAGGCCCACACTGTACTCATTAATTATGCATGGCTCTCTAAGAATACACCACTGGCATAATATGTATGTACAAAGTTCACCCCTGACGTCTTCCTCATGTCCAATACAAACCATACTGAGGACCGAGACTCTTTAGGGTATAAATACACCACATCTTGCCCCGGTAAGACAGAGGGAACCGAGACTTCCATGCTGACACACTGACCAGAGACGCTGAGGCTCCTGCATGCAGTCGCTCCAGCTGACAGTGGTCTGACACAGCCCTGACGGGGTGTCCAACTCGAGACCAGGACGGGGTCCCATACACTCTCTATTCAGGTAGGGGGGTTCGACTAAATCCTAGGAGGATTCTTGGCTCCTAGCTTTTAAGACCTACACACATATGCTAGGTACACTCCGGTACATCTAGTTAGGCATCGTAGGAGTACGCACACTTGCATAATGCTTTTATATTCATGTATGTACTCATGATTATCGCAATATGGTAGAACTGTTCTATCCCTTTGCTTTTGTCATACCGCTGATAATATATCTCTGCTATTGTCTGCTGGTTACCGCAGCACATATATTTTACACTAGAATAACAACTGTTCAATAAATACTTATTGAAACGCCCGACTGTTTATTCTGTGCAACTCTCTGAGACAAACCGAATAAGTGAGCACGAGTGACTGAGCGAAAGGTAGTACATTGTTTCCACGATTCTGAGGGAATCAGGGTTGTCATGATCTAAGGTTGCCAGAAACTAATCTCTCCCCGATAAGAGGAGACACTAGTGGCACTGCGAGCTAGCTAATGCAAACCAGGCTAACATATACGGTGGGGGTGCACGGAGTCAGTCTGCCACCAAGCCCGCGGTATATGTTATCCAAACGCGCAGGTCCTGCAGGGGTACTACAGGAGCTACACTACATGGCGCCGCCAACGTTGGTTGGGTACTTATTTAACAGTAGAATCTGAGTAGTTCAGTCGTGCTATTCTCAGAGAACCTACTCACAAAACCCCAGAGACGTCTGGAGTGGGTGGGCACAAAATCCGCCCCAGCTGAGTAGTACGAGAATACTATTTATTGGCTGTTGGTTATTCAAGCTTGAAGGACATATAGTTCCTACAATTGTGCATGTACACCTTATCTTAAAAATTCTTTAACCTCCCGTCTTCCAATTAAAATGGTGGAAGAAGCAAACGACACAAGGAGAGTTGAAACAAACCTCTTCGGTTTAGGAGAAGACCCTGTGCAATACAAATTGCACCAAATTTCAGAAGGGCAGTCACCATAAAACTTCTAGAACATGGCTTAAGAGCCAGGGGTGGTACAGTAATTTCTGTGATTGAGGCACACAAATCCAATAAAACAGAGGTGTTCTATTCTTGGGTTACATTCCCAGCAGCGAATGCAATTACAAATGTATTTCACTACTACCTAGAAGGTGAAACACCAGCGGACTATACTCCTTTTGAGGAATTAGAGGTTCCGCTCACTTACCAGGAGCATAATTACTGGTTTAAAGGTGCCCTACCCCACGTACAAGGAAGAGCAAGATTAGGCCCGCTCGGAGGAGCAGGAGCCACATGGCCCATATTAGCGGCATACACACCGCATCCTGATATTGGCACAATGCCAAAGCCAGACTTACTCGTACAACACAGAGATTTAATTAAAATCTACAGAAACCTCACACAATTTATGATGAGGACTTTAACAGTTCAGCCTGCACTAGCTGCAGCACAAGACACTCCAGTACAAGGTACAGTTAATAAAATAACTCCACAAACATTACACGCGATAATGGGCAAAATGCCAGCAAAACGCGAACAAATCCCATTCTGGATAGGTCAGAAAATAACTCAGCTTGAAGCAGTATTCCCGAATACTACAACCAGTGATAAACATAGAATTCTAACAATCTGCTTGCCCATGGGCCTGACACCACAAGTAGAGGACTGCACCTCTTGGGGTTCAGTCTTTGCTGCCATATATACCAGAACACATGGTATCCCGTCAATAGCAGTAGTACCTGAAGTATTGAAACAGATACAAAATGAGTACGGAGCAGAGCCTGCCCTTAATTTAGGGATGAAGTTGCTAAACAACTTTGAACAAGTCTCAGCCATAATACTAGCTAACATTAAGGGGGAAGCAGCTTCTGTGGCGATCCGCCAACGCCTAAGGGAGTTCAGTCCAGTAGATCAACAACATGAACTACCCAAAATAATTGAAACTGCATATGCAGAATTAGGCAGAGACAATCTAGGTGGGAAAGCATTAAAACCACAACTGATGGGCAGTCCTGAAAAGGACACTACAAAGCAGACACCTACTTCTTCTAAAGAAAAGTGGGAAAATAAAAAACAACAAAAGTCTAAAGACACCAGATCTCAGTCCAGAGGTAGGTCTCCTCAACAGGAGCCCTCTGAAAGGAGGTATAACCTCAGGAATAGGGATAATATTAAAAAACCTGACAGGTATCAGGATACTGATACTCGTTCCTCTCGTTCCTTTCAGGGTTCATCAAGAAACTCCGAGAGGGAAGGACGGTCAGAACACAGACAAGAGGAGCGTACAAAGTCCAGAGACACGCAACGCGCTGCGGACTACGCACCTAAAAAAGAAGATAACAAAAATCAAAACCTCAGTTCAAAAAGAAGAAGGTAGCAGGTCTCAAGATCAGACATGCCCAGAATTCTGAGGACACAGCTTCTGAACGGGGAATGGGCTCTGACGATGCTAGACAGCGTGGCAGAAGTAACGATAGCTCGCCAGAACCTGGAGGAATTTCTGGTGACAGCGGAGTTGAGTGAGTATATCACGGTGGAAACACCTGATACTCGGGTAAGTGTCCCACATAAGTTACATGAGATAACTCTCCGGATGGAGGGGGACAAGCCCAGAAAAGTTAAAGGTCTCTTTTGGAAAAATCTGTCATCTGGTTATGACATTCTATTAGCAGAACAAGACTGGCCGCCTGCATTCGTCATGGAGTGCCCTAGGGGAGAAACAGTAATTTTTCCAGCCTTTTCCGACCTCATTCCCATTCACCTAAAACATGCATATGCGCAGGAGTGGGCGGTTGCCCTAGCTCCAGCATTGTACAAAAATCATGCTGGTTGGGATGAGGATTCAACCCACTACGTGATCCCATTAAAAGTTTCCCCAAATGCTCAAAGGCAATACCCTATAAAGCAGGAAGCTAAATAACAAGTCAGGGAGATCCTATATCAACTTGAATATCAGGGGGTGATAGAAAATTGCACTTCACCTATGAACAATCCTTTGTTCCCCGTAGCCAAACCTGACAATACATATCGTCTAGTTTTAGATTACAGACATTTAAACACTTGCACAAAGACATTTGCAGTCCAAAATGCACACAGTGCCACATTAATGAATAACATTGTGCGCAAAAAATACAAAACAACACTTGATATCTCAAATGGATTTTTCTGCCAAAATATAGCGCCTGAAAGCAGGTATTTAACCGCATTCAGTGCGTTAGGGTCCCAACTGCAATTTTGCCGACTCCCCCAAGGGTATAAGAATAGCCTGGGGTTGTTTTCAGCAAGGGTAACAGAGTTACTCCAAAATTTGGATGAAGAAGCATTGTCCTATGTGGATGATATTTATCTGATGGACGATGACTTAAAGAGGCACTTGACCAGGGTGAGCATCATTATTATGGGATTCGCCTCTGAGGGCTACAAATTTAATTACAAAAAATCAAAAATTGCCCACCTCAGTGTCCTATTTTTAGGATACGAGCTGTCAAGTGAGGGAAAAAGGCTAGCAGCAAACTTTTTAGAAAAGTGTGCGCTGCTCCAACCTCCAAAATCATTAAAGAATTTACAATCAATTCTGGGATTCCTAAATTTTGGTTGAACATACATTTTGGATTACGCAGAAAGAGTAAAACCTTTCTACGACTTAATAAATCCTGACTTTTCGGTCGGACAATGGACACAGGAACACACAAATATCCTGCGTTCCCTACAGGAAGACATGATAGCTTCTAAACATTTACAGACACGAGTAAACGCACAGAACTTAGTGATCCGAGTCATAGCGGGTCAATGCGGGTACACTTATTTAACTTTTAATGAAGGTGACACAATACCAATAGCATACAAATCACACCGGTACACAAACGCAGAGATGCGTTTCACTTCCACAGAAAAAATCCTGACAGCAGTGCAGACCGCTGTAGCAAGAGAAAGAGCTCTGGCTCAGGGAAAACGCATAATTGTCGTGACCCCAGTACCAGCTTTAGAAGCTGTTACAAAAGCCAGCATTTCAAATGCGAAAGCCTTACATCCGAGATGGATACAATGGACTAATTCTCTTACTGCAACGGATGTTGAATACAGATTTGATCCAAGTTTAAAAACACAGGCATTCCTGCAATACGAACAAGAATATCCTCTACCAAATGAAATTTTGCCTCTAGATCAGTATGAATACATTATTTACACTGACGGTTCTGCTCAACCAGCCATAGGAGTAAGCAAGCTTACAGCGCAGCGTGTGCGATTGTTAAAGGTTGCATGCACGATGGAAAGTTCCATCCGAGTTGCACTAAAACGCAATCTCTAGGAGACTGCACGTCTCAGTTGGGGGAACTCAAAGCACTTATACTGGCACTTATAAATACGGATCATGAATTCCCCACACTTATTGTGTGTGATTCCTTTTACTGTGTACAGTCGTACAATGAATATCTACATCATTGGGAACAAAACGGGTTCAAAGATACAAAAGGTGGCACAATTAAGCATAAAATGCTATGGGAACAGGTAGTGGAGTTGAGAAACGAACTACCAAGGGCTCATGTGATACATACACTGAGTCATCAGCGTGATGGCGTTCACGTTGAAGGGAATTCATTGGCTGATGAAGCCGAAAAGGGGGCTGTTCGCACAGCCGCCGTAGCTGCAGTTACTCGTTCAAAGATGAGGGTAGACGGCGAGATTATGGTAGCTGTCAATGCTTCACGCAAAGGCAGCACAGCAGTACCTAAAAAATTTCCACTCAAGTACTCCTACAAGTTAGATGCACAAAACATTCCATATGCTCAGATTAATGGAGTGGGGGATAGAGTAATACCAAATATGGATTGTAGGCAAGGCTTAATTTTAGCAGCACACGAGGGTTTGGGTTCTGCGCATACAGGCGTTACAGCGACTATTTCTTTATTGAAACAGCACTACGGGTGGCCAGGGTTAACGAAGCAGACTAAAGACTATGGGGCCGATTCCGATACCGGCCGGAAATCTCTCCGACCGAGCCGGACCCGGAGAGAATTCCGACCGAATCGGACCCCTAGCAGTCCGACCGGACGAGTACGATGCATTCGCATGCTATCGGACTCGAGTCGGTCGGACTCCCATTGAAGTCAATGGGAGCCGGTCGTACAACGCGTACGCGGCCTCCCATTGACTCAATGGGTGCGAGGCGAACAAGGGCGCCCCCTACAGCGGGTACGCGTCCATGCGCATCGCGGCGTACATGCACAGGTAGGGGGGACCTATGGGTCCCCCCTGTGTGCGACTCGCACGCCTACGCGTACAGGGGGGTCCGACGCGGACCCCCAAAGTCCGGCTCCGACAGCTTTTTCGAGCCGGACGGCGCGAGTCGATCGGACTGCTCGCGGCGCGCATCGTACTTACCCGGCCGGGAAACGTCTCCATAGCGCGGTGCGAGTCGTGTCCATGCGAGTCGGTCGGAGCGTGTTGAAGCCGCGTTCGAGTCGGTCGGCGATTTCGCGGGAGCTTGCATCGTACTCGCTCGGCCGGACCCGCGTACGATTCGGTCGGGAAACAGGGCTCCGAATCGGATCCGGTGAATCCAAATCCGATTCGGAGCACTACCGGCCGAGATCGGAATCGGCCCCTATGTCTTGAAATGCTACATCTGTCAGCAGATAAAAGGCTCCACCGTAACACGCCCAGCGCAGACACCATTACTGAATTCAGACAAACCTCTCGCATGTGTGTATTTGGACCACTGCGGACCCCTACAATCTGATGTGTCCAAGAAATATATCATGGTTGCAGTGGATTCCTGCTCTAGATTCCTATGGGTTTGGCCTCAGCGCTCGGCTGACGCTTGAACTGTTATAAAAGATTTGCGAGTCTTTATCGGCACATACGCAGTTGGCATGTTATATTCTGACCGTGGTCCGGCGTTTAGCTCTCGGGCTTACAAAGAGGCCATGGAAGGAATGGGCGTAGCATTGCGGTACTCCTCTCCGTATCATCCCGAGGGAAATTCTGTTGTGGAGAGGAAAAACCGAGACTTAAAGCAATCTTTAACAGCTAGGGTATTAGGCAAGGGCGGTAGATGGTTCGATCACCTTTATGGGGTACAGAGCGTGCTCAATAATCAGCCAAGAAGCTCTCTAGGAGGTGTCACTCCTTACGAGGTCCTATTTGGGACAAGAATGTGGGTACCTGATCTTGATTGTGAAGGCACAGTGACGGATGAAAAACCATTTGATATCCATGATCGTTTGGCTGTTTTACAGGATCTAAATGAATCCAGGACACAACAAAGTAACGTGCTCCAGAAACAGGCCGCCACTGAGGAAGTCAAGGCAGTAACGGCAAGACCTATCTGGATCCCAAAAATCGGGGATCTAGTCAGAGAGAAGATTGCTGACAAGAAAGGATTTGGGCCATCTTACATAAAGCCTGTACCGGTCCTTGCAATCCACGGCACAAGAACTGTACTTCTGCCGCCTCTTGCCGGAAAAAAGGAGAAAAGATTTGTCTCAATTGACTTAATCAAACCACACTATGTGGCCGATACTAAACAGTAGGCCTTGTGGACTCCACAGTAGCAGACACCCTCCTCTCGCTACAATCCAAGAAGTTCAAACAGAAAGACTCATCACGTTTGAAGAGCCACCTGTACGGAATGAAGGACTAAGCAACAATGCTATGGAACTCGTTCCACTTCAACAAGAAATTCATCTTCAAAATGAAAACCAACTTAACAACCAAGTTGCAATCAGACCTAATACAGACATCTACGTCAACATGCCTCGTCAAGAGCAAAATCCGATTTCAACAAATCCCGATGCAATTCCAACAATTGATCGAACTGCTTCTGGCTATTTCATGAACTTTGATAGGTTTTCACTGGATCCAAGAGAGCCGGAAACGACGCCAGCCAAAAAATCACTCCAACAGAAACTCCATGACTTTTTGAACTTTTTTAGAAAGACTTACCTGGTGTCACCTTGGATAGAACTATGGTATATCACTGGGATTTTATTTTTCATTTTCTGGCTAGGTTTAATAATAACTTTTAGTATGCTTATTAATGGACGATACCTCCAACCAAGCTCTACAGCCCAAAGAGTCAATTTGGTTTTAAAACCACACCAGTCTTCACATCGTGAACCAAGAGACTTGTCTTCAGTGAACATTACAGCAGTTCCTATACCGGACGGTATAGTATGGGACAAGATTGATTATGATATATTAGGTCCGACTGAACTTTTAAAGCTAAAACATGTATTTAAAATTTCTTTAAGTGATATCATTACCTCCAGTGCATATTCTGATGATTGGGACACTGAAACTGTAAATGCTATGATGTCTGATTTAGAAAAAACTGCAGCATTTCCGAACAATGAAATGTTAGAAGGTACTTCAGACTATGATACATTGTACTGTTACCAACATTTTGGTGATCATTTCTTACACAAGTCTATAACACCTAGAAATGTATTTGAGTACCAAACACGGCCCAACACCTCCAAAAGGTAGTTCACAAGCATTTGCACAGAAATTCACATACTTCTCAGGGTTTAACACATCCGACCCGAAGTCATTTTATTATAAGGTGGCAAAAATTTCAGCTCAGAAAATTATGTTAACAAAAGTAAAGTAAAGTAAATAGTAAACAAACACCAAACATATTTACTCTGCATCCTTTCTGAACCAGTTGTCTAAACATGGTTTCGATCTATGGAAAGACACAATAGATTCCAAATCAATCTGGGGTTCTAGGGACTGACAAGTCCAGGGAATAGAAGCACTTTTTAGAGCATGCATCATTCCGCAGCAGATTTTATTTCTGAATGAAACTGTGCAATAAACAACCTGTCTTGGGTTAGCCAAAGGCAAGGAAATGAAAAATAAAAAGTTTCCAACACCATCGCAGATGGGTGGGGGGCAGAATTCAACTACACAAGGGGTAGGACTAGATGACATTTTCCAGTACAACAGATCAGATCCTGATTGGACAGAATGGCTGGTTTGGCCCATTGACACAAACAAATGTCAACAGAGATTTATGAATACAACCAGAGGGTTTAGTATCCATAGGCCAGATCCACGCTATGTACAAAGACAACACCCAGGGGTAGTGACATCGTATAGTGTTGGGAAGTTGTGCCTTGATTGGCTAGAGACCTCAACACTGACAGAAGTAAAGCACCACTTGACCTTACTCACACCTGACATGGATCTTAGAGATTTTCTACTAGGTCCCAGGAAACAACGTCAGAAACGTTTCATATATGCAGGCCTTTATGCCTACTATAATGAAAACTGGAAAATATCCCAACAAGAGGCCACAGAAAGGATACAGGAGATAGACCGTATTAACTTAGAAAAGGCATTAGCAGTAGTGGATAATGGGTTAACTACTTTGACCTCCAGGATTTACTCCTTAGGCAACATTGTGTCCTCGGCAATCGACATATTAGAACAAGATCTGGCCTTGTTACAACACGGGCAATCTCAGCTACGTTCTATTATGATGTTAAGCTGGACGCTGCATCCTTTGCGTGCAGACTATGTGCCATGGCGTTTTATAAACACCACGTCTCTGTTCTCAGAATACAATCTAACTGATAAACAGACAGAAATGGCACAGAGGGGAGCCAAATATACAATGCTGCGTATTGAGAAACTGGAAAGGTTACCATTCACTGTAGCCGAATCACCATCAACAGAATGGCTAATTCATGGCCAAATCACTCTGCCGGTCACTACGTTTCAGTTTCAATATTGCCTTGAGCAAAGGCAGGCAGGCAAATATGTAAAAATGGGTAAGGGATACATCTAGGAAACTTGGGAGTTACCATATAGATACCGATGCTGGAATGGGGATCGAGAAGTGTATCTGAGTGGTACAAACTGCAAGAACGCTTTAAGCGGTTCTCTCATGTGTCAGGATATTTCTCTGCACGGAGCCTGTAGTGGTTCAGTGGCGAACTTATCTTGTCACATGTCAGGGACCCCAGCGGCCATGATCACGCCGGTTTTCCAGCTGCTCTCGAATGGGAGTTACTTAATGTTAAATGATCAAGGTTGCTGTGGGATGCTTCCGGGCGTCGCATATCTGGTCACTGTTAACTCCAGGGTTACTTGCTGTATGCAAGTATTGTTTCCGCCACTGAACACAGTCAGGGAGGCACCGCTATGGCCTTCGCTGAATGTTTCTTTTATACTGTTTGATACTCTGAGCAGATTGAAAGCCATGCTTTTACAGCAACCCGTGCCCTTAACCTCCGCTCGAGAAACCTATGAACTTCAAGTTGCAAGGACCTCGGCCGAGATACAGGCACTCATACGTACAAACTGCCCCATTCATTTTGCAGAAATGGTGGGACGTATCTTCAATATGTCTGATACGAGCAGAATTGTACACCTATTAAGACCATAGGGTCCGGACTGTTAAGCACCTTTCAGACAGTCCTCGGAGTAATCCCAAATTTTATACACTCCGTATTGGGAAGCGTATTTGGAGGATTCCCGCTCATCCTGTTCCTAATCGCAGGAATCCTGATTGTAATATTGCTGCTACGCAATGGACGGCCCACTTCCCGAGGGAATGGTGAACATGCTCCTGGAGCGGAAATACCGTGAACGCATTTCCTGCCTGCGAGAACTCAATGCCTCCTGGTTTCTATCATTTAGACCAGTCTGGGTAGACTGCATCTTACCTGTTCTTCAATGCCTGTTCTGCGGAGAAGAATGCACGTTGGATCTTTGTCTAACATTTCCATCAGATGCGCCTCCGGACACGGATGCAATGCTGGACCCCATAAAGGCCCATGCTCTGCGTTGTCCCCAGCGGCTTCCGATTCTGATGAATGCATTCCTGGAGAATCCACAGGTGCCGTTTGCTCCTGCTGGGTTAGGTGACTCCTCCACAGGTACCCAGGTAACAACTGCCGCACAAGCTGCCGCAGAACCGACTGTTGGCAGTGCTACATTCCATCTATGTGCGATTGATGTTCTCTGTGAGGCGTTGGATTTGTCATCTACAGCAGCTGACACCGATAATATTGAGCTTCCCGGCCAGGACGCGTAATCTTGAATTGGCTCATCGTGTCCTGGGAAAGAATTCGGCTTCTTCACTCGTTTCAAAATAAACGATCTAAATTTGGAACATTTTCTTACATTGACACTTTCACTTGAGAAAAGCATGGCCTTCTCCTGCTTATGGTAATACAACTTCTATAGAGAGACGATATTTACTTTTTAAGTGGCAACTAGAAAAAGCTGAATTTAAAGATTTTTTTTTCTAGCACCAAAATTTTTAACGATTTTTTAGAACCATGTTTGTACTTGCTTTAAAAAATTTTTTTAAATTGTCCAGATTTTAAGTATGGTCATTTTTATCCAGTTCGGAAGAGGAGTGGGTGTTATATCCCGCATAGAGGCCCTAATGTAGACCCGTTCGCACATACCCTAAAATGGACGTATTCATATTTACCCTAATATGGTCATAATCGTACTTGCCCTATTATGGTCATGGCCGCATATGCCCAATTATGGTCACAACTGTACATGTCCTATTATAGTATGATTCCTTATATAGGCATGATCTTTCACCTACATTGGTCCCAGCTAGTACACAACAAGCTCTGAGGGCTGAACGTTATCTATCCTGTGGTTTTGAATACAGCAGGGTTTTTCCAAACACAGGCCCACACTGTACTCATTAATTATGCATGGCTCTCTAAGAATACACCACTGGCATAATATGTATGTGCAAAGTTCACCCCTGACGTCTTCCTCATGTCCAATACAAACCATACTGAGGACCGAGACTCTTTAGGATATAAATACACCACATCTTGCCCCGGTAAGACAGAGGGAACCGAGACTTCCATGCTGACACACTGACCAGAGACGCTGAGGCTCCTGCATGCAGTCGCTCCAGCTGACAGCGGTCTGACACAGCCCTGACGGGGTGTCCAACTCGAGACCAGGACGGGGTCCCATACACTCTCTATTCAGGTATGGGGGTTCGACTAAATCCTAGGAGGATTCTTGGCTCCTAGCTTTTAAGACCTACACACATATGCTAGGTACACTCAGGTACATCTAGTTAGGCATCGTAGGAGTACGCGCACTTGCATAATGCTTTTATATTCATGTATGTACTCATGATTATCGCAATATGGTAGAACTGTTCTATCCCTTTGCTTTTGTTGTACTGCTGATAATATATCTCTGCTATTGTCTGCTGGTTACCGCAGCACATATATTTTACACTAGAATTACAACTGTTCAATAAATACTTATTGAAACGCCCGACTGTTTATTCTGTGTAACTCTCGGAGACAAACCGAATAAGTGAGCACGAGTGACTGAGCGAAAGGTAGTACATTGTTTCCACGATTCTGAGGGAATCAGGGTTGTCATGATCTAAGGTTATATTTGTGGGGCGATGCACCGCTGTTGTGATTATTGAACGCTGGGTCCTTCAGGGTCCACCATGCATTTTCTCACTCTCAGAGAATGTTTTGATTACAACGAGCATCTTTACACTCTCGCATTTAGGAAACCACGCGTTGATCAAATGCGCCCATTTCATTGCTGATGACCGATGAGGCCATTTCCAATTACTGATTAGGTGAGTGGCTATAATGGAAGTCTATGTACTACTATCCTTGATAGCCACCCCAGTATGATTGCCTTATCACTGCTGCTATTTTTAATTAATTTTTAACCTTGAATGAATCAAGTCTAATACATGACTAACACTATCTCCTGGAGCTAACTTGATCGTATGTGGTCAGAGCCTATTACAATCCACAGTACTGGAATTGATACCATCTGTGCTCATGTTTTGTTGATAAGTGACCGGTTGTTTCACAAATGTTCTTTTTTCTAGATTGGTTACAGCACCTACGGACCTCCAGCCGATGGTGTAAGCGAACTGGTAATTTCTAGGTTATTACACCACCATACCAGACACCAGTGTAGATTTAGTACCACTGTTCTTTTGATTTATTCCCTGGTCCTGAAGAATTGCCGCTTGATCCCGTTTCGGGACTGATAGGCAAGAAACATGTTGACCTTATAATAGCCACTAGCTGCAACATCACTGTAGTTAGCCGCTATACACCTTTTTAATCAGGGTAGGAGGCAGGATTATTAAATAAGTGGCCCTGACCACAGTCCCCTGTTTTAATGCACTTCTTCACATACTACACCTCTACACTTTAGAGCCCCTCACACACACGCACCATACGGCAAGGATAAAAAGATCTCCGCTAAAGAGCCCCCACAGAGGGTGCCCGTCGGGTATTGCACCGCCGACCCGACGAGGAGCATGCCCAATGATGAAGCATGACACCCAGCGGGCTGGGTGTGTGAGGGCACTTTATCCGAAAGGAGGAATTCCCCGTCCCCTTTCTGGCTAAATAAACTTTTTGTAGCCTCTCTCTGCCGGTCACTTACACGAACCTTACAGGAACTGCATACTACTTCTCTTGTCTATGATCTAAGGTTGCCAGAAACTAATCTCTCCCTGATAAGAGGAGACACTAGTGGCACTGCGAGCTAGCTAATGCAAACCAGGCTAACATATACGGTGGGGGTGCACGGAGTCAGTCTGCCACCAAGCCCGCAGTATATGTTATCCAAACGCGCAGGTCCTGCAGGGGTACTATAGGAGCTACGCGACAATAGCATCCGGAGTGCTAGGTCCACCATGGACACAACCACAGCTGTGGCATTGGAGCTTGGCGATCCAGATTATATTATCTCTGTTTTGGTACTCACGTCACCTTCACCTTTGTTAGATGAGGCCATGTGAGGAGGAGAAGCAAACCACTCCAGGCCACTAGAGACTTGAGGCAACAAGTATTTGGCAACAGAGATGCACCTGGAAAAGATGTACCACTGTAGAAGACTGTGGGACACGACCCTGTTGATGCCGTTAATGAGTGCTTGTGAGAATTCACCGCGGGATCGCGGTGTTGGACTCTGAGATGTCTAAGAATGCCATAATGGGACATTCTGACTGAAATATATCTACGATTGACAGTGGTGATTTGCTGTTACTTTGATTGGTTTAAAAATTGTTTTTGGGCCTTATGATTGTGTGGAGAACTGGTGGACTTACAACCCTGCCCTGATGAAGCCTCTTGTTTATAGTTTGGTTGAAGAAATGTAAATAAAGATGAAGAATCTACCACAGTGACAAGGACCTACGAGTTTTGATTTAGTCTAACTGTTTTTCTATATTATCAATTGTGTTTGTTGCCTGTCTTTCTTGTGTAAAAAATGAAGTACCTTGTCACCAGCGTAATGTGCGGGAGATTCTGACACTAACTCATCAGCAACATGCTTTATGCAGCAGCAGGAATTATATTCAGGAATGTAATCAGAACCACAAGGACATGATTGCAGGTGGTGGAGTGGGTCCAAAACAATAAGAAGTTAAAATGGAATGCATATTATACTATGCAGAAACAGGGGAAATATAGGTATCAGAAAGACAATGGTTCGCTGTAGACTTATTTCAACACTTATGGATTTTCAATCACTAGATGCATAATTTGTCCACAATAAACTAAATTCATAAACACTTGTTCAAGGATATAAAAGTCAATTTAGTTGCACAAAAAAACAAAAGAAACAAACACGTACTAAATACCTATGTTTCAAAAACAGGAAATCAAATTAATAAATCAATGGAAGTGCTCAAATGGTGGTCACACTGTACAGAAAGGGTGAACAAGACGGATGAGTCTAGACTCCAAGAAATATTCGTTATGGAGGTGAATAGAGTCTATATCTCGTCTGTTGCTAAAGGTGTTTCGACGTCAGGGTTACTACGAGGTCATCATCAGGACACAGTGGCGTAACGAAACTTGAGCGGGCCCCCCTGCAGGGTACATGGAGGGGCCCCCTCAGGACTCAATCTGGAGCTCTCCGGCTGAAGTGCGGTGCTGAGGGGGCCCCCTGGAGGTTGGGGGCTGCCCCACATCGCTGGGGCTGCGGGGGCCTGTGTTACGCCCCTGTCAGGACAGGTGAGTGTTAGTTGAGCATGTGGTGTGGAAGGGAAGTTAAAAAAATTAATGGAGAAAATAAAATAGGTTGAAGTGCAACATGGGACGGAATAAATCCAGCAATTTATAAGTGCCCAGGCTTCAGGAGATGGGCGCTAGAGTTCAGTTGGTAACCCACAGAGAAGAAAATCTGGAGAGATAGAGCATTAAACCAATTAGATGTAGCCGGTCAGGAGCATGTTTGTTCTCTTTATTGCCTTCAGTCCTAGTCTCTTTTCCACCCGCTCCTGTACTCCCAAAGCATATGTACCATAGAGCAGGTACAAGATGTACCAGCACTACATGTGCGAGTTCTGGGACAAATACTTAACCCTACAAATCTCCACCAATGCCTGTGTCTCATATAATTACTTAAAACAAGAAAACACATCTTTCTCGTAAATGACCTGCCCAACGATAAATCTCTGTCTTTCTGCACACTTTGCCACAGATTGTGTCTCACTGATATTGCTTATAAGTCTCATCACCGACACTGAAAGCTTTTGGAATGCTTTCTCGAGCTGCACGACAGTCTCCATGTATTTAAATACGTATCCAACAACCAAAGAGCTCGGGAGAGCGGGCAATCAATGCAAAATTGTCTCAATTAAAACCACATTTCTCTGTTCCACAATGTCATCGTTGCACAGTACATTGTACATAAAAGTCAAAATAATCCTAGAAACTGTTGAGCTTTGTAGGCAAACTGCAATTTAATTACTATGTACTTTACGTGATGCACAGGCTACTAACCGCAAAATCCATTTACTTTCTTGTGGTAGAATATCCTAATGTAAAATACTCGCACAATATAATACACAATTAGATAAATCCTTTTATTTCTTGTCCCGGATCAATATCTGGTTAAAAAAAATGAAAGAGCATTTATAATGTACACCTTTGTATTTTAAAAAGAATAGAGCTTAAATAAATCTCTAGAACACTTTATTTACAAAAATATATTTAAACCATATGCTGATTTAAGTTGCTGTGATATTTGTCCATTATTTTCTGAATGACTCTTGATTCGCCATGATGGACATTTTTTTTTTAAATTAATTTAATTCAGATGCTTGCTTACAAGCATTGCAGCAAATAAGACAACTTTAAAGGGTCACTCCAGTAACGGGTTTAAACATTCACGGCAAATTTTTGGTGATATTTATTAGCATGTATTTGTTTTCTTGACTCATTGCTTTGTTTTCCTTCTAGACCTAAAAAGTGTGCACAGCAAACTTAGGGGCATATTTAGAAGGAAATGTTGGAGCATGGAGCTGCACCAAATTTGGCAGCGTCACGCTCCGTCATTTCCAAAACGCAGGGATGCGTAGTATTTACAACATTACGACGCACCCTGTGTTTCCCCTAGCGCTGGCACTGCAAATAGCTGCCTAGCGCCAATGCAGGCACCCTTACACCATAGCGCAAAGATGCCTGCATTGCATAGAATTATTGTTTAGGTGCAGCAAGGTGTCCCTTCCTGCACCTAAACAATCAGTAACTTGCGTAGTCATATAGATTACATAATGGTATCGTTGGAACTCTGGCATTATGCAATTGATTTAAAAATAGATCCAAGAATTGAGAACGACCATCGCCCACTTGTACTGACGTTATCTAGCTAGCTATTCTTTTCCATCACCCCTTGTATTGAGGATAGTAACACTTCTTTAGATGACCTTCTAGTAAGCAATAGTCGCCGATCATTGAAGTGGCCCTATATTTTAGGGAATAGTGAGTCCTTGACAAACATCTATAATACATTTGCAGATACTTTTGCACCCCACATAGAACAACCAATAGATAAAGATTGCCTGCTAGACCTACATAAAGAACTTTTGGCAGCGTTGTTGCCAAATGTGACTAATATACCCAAGAAAGGGAAAAGAGGAAATAAAGGTCAACTTAAGGAAGTAAACCCATGGTACGACAAAATATGTCATGATGCCAAGGCCGGATTAATAATGGCAATAAAAAGCGGCAATATAACCAGTATAAGGGAGGCTAGGACTAAAT
The DNA here is from genome assembly GCA_963921515.1 of Calotriton arnoldi. Taxonomy (NCBI): domain Eukaryota; kingdom Metazoa; phylum Chordata; class Amphibia; order Caudata; family Salamandridae; genus Calotriton; species Calotriton arnoldi. The sequence goes on from CAWUFW010003012.1 coordinate 1,309,013, forward strand.
ATAAGAAAACGCTTTGTAATGCGAAGAAAACATGGGACGATGGAATCTGGTCAGACTTACTCATTGCAGCTAAGGCAAAGGACCAGCAAGGTTTTTGGAGCCTCGTAGCCAAAGGGAACAAGACGGGAAAGGACGTTAAAGATATATATCTAGATGCAAACACTTGGGTGGAACATTTCACTAGTTTGTATGCTGCAAGGGAAAGTAGGCAACTTATACATATCGATGAACTAGCAGCTAATACAAAGGATCTTACTTTAGCTTTTAGTTTGGACGAAACAAAATTGGCAATTAGTGCAGTTAAACCAGGGAAAGCTCCCGGACCTGATAGAATTCCGGGTGATTTACTGAAGCATGATATCAGTGTCTGGGGACCATACATAACTTCCCTTTGTAATGCAATAGCCTTGGGAGCCCCCATCCCGGATACTTGGAAAGGGGCTGAAATTATTACAATTTTTAAAAAAGGTAACCGTTATGACCCTGCAAACTATCGCCCAATTAGTCTAATAGGCATTTTACAGAAAATTTATGCTAGGCATATTTTAAATCGATTAAACACTTGGATTGAGGAAAATAATGTGCTTTCAAAATTCCAGGCTGGTTTTAGAATAAAACTCAGCACAACGGATCAGATTTTTAGATTTACATGTCTTTGTTGGAAATACGTAAAAATAAGAAAGGGTCACCTTTACGTTGCTTTTGTGGATTTAAAGGCAGCGTTTGACCTTATTCCACAGGACTTATTATGGCATTCGCTGAGATGCCAAGGGTACCTTGTGATTTATTAAAGCAAATAATAAGATTACATGAAGAGAATTATGCAAAAGTAAGATGGGGTCTGAGGGGCGAATTATCTGAGGCAATCCCAATAAAAAGAGGTGTACGTCAGGGATGTGTGCTGGCACCAACCCTATTCTCACTGTATGTAAATGACATCCCCAATTATTTGAATGGTTGCCAGAACGATGCACCTAAATTGGGAGGGGATTTGGTGCCAGCACTTCTATTTGCTGACGACACCATTCTAATATCGCAAACACCAAAAGGATTGCAACGCCTAATAGACTCCTTCTATACTTACTGCACAAAGAAAGGCCTTGAAATAAACATTGGTAAAACGAAATATATGGCCATAAATCCCCACAACACTTTTTAAAAAACATTGTACTAAATAGTCAAAAGTTGGAGTATGTGCAGAGTTTCAGCTATTTGGGCATATCTCTGGATACAAAGCTATCGTGGAAGACACAAATGGAAAAGAACAGGATAGCTTTACTCCAAAACTCCCTGCCTATAATGAAAAAGCACAGGAGTAGTTTCTCTAAAGCAGTTTCCCCAGCCCTGGAGGTGTTCAAATATAAAGCCCAAGCAGCCGCACTCTATGGGGCCGAAATATGGGGTCCTTACTGCAAAAAGAATTTTGGAAAAGGGGAAAACAATTTTATAGAATGCTTTTAAGTCTCCCTGCGCGAGCTCCTTTAATTCCGATTACCCTAGACCTGAATGTTAAACGCACTGATCATCACGCATTATTAAGACCTCTATTATTTTGGGTCAGAATTTGGTCCACTATAGAATTGCTACACTACAAGGTAGGTCTAGAGGAGATATTGAAGTTGGACCAGCATAGGAGCATTTTGTGGCTTAGACACATTTTTTTGTGGTTTAGAAAATTGGGCCTATCTCATTACTGGAATGACCCAACCGCGTTGTCCGTAGCCTCAAAGAAACTGCTAAAAACAACCTTCTGGGCCCATATTCAAGACAGCGTGTTACATGGTCTACCTAATGGATCGTTAACGACTAAGGGGCATATTATCAACAACCGGCGATAAATATCGCTAAGCGCACTTAGCGCTAGGATATTTATCGCCGGCGATCGATGATTTTTATCGCTGAGATAGCGTGCTATTAGCAACGCTTATCTCAGAATCGATAAAATTCCTGGCGCAAGCCGCCAAATGTCCGATTATCGCTGGAAATCCAGCGATAATCGCACGACATTTGGCGATAGCTTGTTGATAGGGCTGGGCATACTTAACCATGATATCCACCTTCCATTGGATATCATGGCTAAGTCAAACTAAAAGCATGCGTAAGGAAAGTAGCGTTAACCAAGGTTAGCGCTACTTTTCTCATCGCTATGCTTGTTGGGGATTCCCTTGATAATTGGAGAAATGTCGGTTAACGACATTTCTCCAGTTATTTTGGGACGGAACGCCCACTTTGCATCTAAATAGAGATGCAAAGGTGGCGTTATGGAAAAGGGAGATAGGGCAAGGATTCACGCGATAGCGTGGCCTTGCTAATACAGCGATAAAATTATCGCCGCTTTTCATCTGAAAACAGACGCTAAAGCGGCGATAATTTCTTATCGCCGGCTTGATGATATGCCCCTAGGTTCCTTTTGTTTAAGGACGTAGCAAATTTTGAGCCCTTTCTTGATGAGGTGCGCCCACAATTAGCAAAAAGTTTATATATGAAGTTTAGATACGGTGTACTACAGATAAATGCAATCACGTCACGATGGGCTATCAATAAGGCTGGAACAGGGAATGATTTGTGTTCTTTATGCCCAAATAAGGTTAAAGAAACCGATTTGCATGTATTATTCTTCTGTCCTTGTTAGACTTGGCACCATTGGCGTGGGTCTCCCTTCCATTTTTTTGCTGTTGCCTCTTATGTTTTGCTGGTTTTAGATGCTTTTGGGCACTGTGCCACTGCTGTTCAGTGCCACAGTGCAAGTGCTCCCTACTGTAAATTATGTTATGGATTAGTGACTCCATGATTGGATGATTGGTTTACTTGTCAGTCCCTAGTACAGTGCACTGAGTGTGCCCAGGGCTTGTAAATCCAATGCTGCTGGTGGGCTTGCAGCACTGGTTGTGCCACCCACAGAAGCGGCTTGTAAAATGTGCCTCGGGCCTGCCATTGCAGAGCCTGTGTGCAGCCTAGGGCTGCCATGTCGACTTGGTGAGTGCACCCACTTACCAGTCCCTAAACCTTCCCTTTACTGCATGTTGGTCACCCCTAAAGTAGGCCCTAGGGCAGGGTGCATTGTAAGTATAAGGTAGGACATGCCCTGGTGTGTGTGGCATGTCCTAATAGTGAATTACAGCCATTTTCGTTTTTCACTATTGCAAGGCTACCTGCTCCCCATAGGCCAGAATGGGCAGACTGACTATTACACCTTATAGTCAGAACTGACCCAGGGAACATGGTAGAAAAACGAATTTAGTATGCCTGAACTCAGAATGATAAAATACATCTTTTAGTGAAGTTGGTTTTAACATTCTGTGTTTGAAAATACCACTTTTAGAAAGTGGGTATTTTCTTGCCTAAACTTCCAAGCCTGCCTCTGCTAGGTTGTGTATTCCTTGTCTAGAGATTGAGTGACAGGGGCTGGGGGTGGCTACAGGAGACAGGGTGAGTCAGCACAGGGCTGAATAGGAAGGTCTGCATCCAGAGTGGAGGGAGGAGTTGCACCTGGGTCTGAATAGGGCTGTGCCTGCCTTCCACAATGCTGGCTCCACCTCCTGCCGGGCGTCTGATGGCTCTGCCCCTCACTCACAAAGGAAAGAAGGAGTCAGAAAAACAAAGTGCTCCAGGACTGACCAGAACTGGTTTTGGACTAGGCAGAGGCCTCTCTGCCTTCAGAGAACAAAGGGAAAAGGTGTATAAAAAGGGGACCCAGACCCCTAGGAAATTAGATCACTTCTGGGAAATCAAGAAACCTGTTGCCAAGGAGAAGAACCGGAGAAGCTGAAGGAGGAGTACTGCCCCTGTGCTGTTTTGCTGATTGGGGTTGGCCTGCAGTGGTTGCTTTCTGCCAAGGACAGGAGAAAAGACTTTGCTGTGCTTTGTCATCTTGAAGAAGGGAATCTCCAAGGGCTTGAACTGAGCTTGCCTCCTGCCTGAAGTCACAGGGACACAAAGACTTCACCCCTTCTGTTTGCCTGCATCTGGAACTGCTGTTTTAGCTGCTAACAGAGGGAAATTGCAACACCGACGCCGGCGAGCGACGCCGTAACCTGCACCGAAGCCGTGGGCACCGCTCGTGAAGAGCACGACGCACCGCCCCGACTTGCACCGTAGGCCCGACGCCTGCCGACGCCGTGCGACATCGACTCCGAAGCCGTCATCGAGGCCGCTGCCTGCACCGGAGCCGAGGACACCGCTCGTGACGCTCACGACGCACCGTCCCGACTCGCACCGCAGCCCCGACTTCACCGACGCCAGGGCTTCATCATCGCGGAGCCGATCCTCGACGTGGGTGACCCCCGAATCCATCGACGCCGCACCATCGTAAGGAACCGACGCCTCGCCGCCATCCGTGACGTCACCTCCCCGACACAGTAAGGAACCGACGCCTCACCTCCCCTGCGCTGCAGTAAGGAACCGAGACATCACCTCCCCTGGGGTCGTAAGGAACCGACGCCGCCGGCGCCAACGAAGCATCACCTCCCCGACGCCGTGCACCGTCTTTGTTTTCATCGAATTCCAGGTACTGTTCTTTGTGGGTCTGCTCGACTCCGGGCCCGACGCCGCGCACCTCGCGGTCGGCGCCGTACTTTGGGATTTCCACCGGTCACGACGTCGTGATAACTCCAAGTGGAGTTATTTGTTGCTACAAGCTTTATTTGATTGACTATCCTATTTTTGAAGATAACGTGAACTGTCTCTATCATTTTAAGTCTATTTTTGAGTACTGTATTGTGGATTTTTGCTATTGGGTCTTGTGATAAGTCTATATAAAGATTACTTATTTTTACATAAACAACCTGTGTGGTGTCCATCTGTAGTGTTTTCACTGTATTACTGTATGTGTTCACAAATGCTTTACACACTGCCTCTGAGATAAGCCTGTCTGCTCGTGCCAAGCTACCAGGGGGTGAGCAGGGGTTATTTTAGGAGTGTTTCCCCCTTATCCTGACTAGAAGCAAGGGTCCCTATTTGGACAAAGGTGCAAACCATTGCCAACTAGAGACCCCCAGTTCTAACATTGGTGGTCAGCGGTGAGGATTTGGACTTGCATTTGTGATTCATATACAGTGATTGGTGTACACTACTAGTGAGTGCAGACCAATACGCGACCACATACATTTTGATAGGACTTTTTTTCCTTGGAACCTTTATTTTTGTTGAGAACTGCCAATTTTCACCATGAGCAAAAAAGGATCCATTGCACCTGCAGATATTGAATTTGAAGAAGATAGGGTTGATACCTACACTGTGCCAGAACTCAAAGCTGTTTGCAAAAAGTTTAAAATCTCTATGAGAGGCCTCACCAGGAAGGAGGAGTTTCACAAGGCGCTAAGGGCCTGGTTGGAAGCACGGAATGCCAGTGGGCAGTCCGAGGAGCCTGTGGAGGAGGCAGAGAATTTAGATGGGCAGCTTGAGGGGCCATTGGGCTTAACTGGGAGGAGAGTGCCTTCCAGGGAGGGCAGCAGTGTTTCTCAAAAGGGCCTGTCTCCAGAGGAGCTGGAGGACAGGGACAAAAGCAGGATGCATGAAATGGAAATGGCCAAACTGAAACAGGGAAGCCATGATAGCCTTGAGCATAAGAAATTGGAGTTAGAAAGTAAGAGGTTGGCCATGGAAGAAAAGAAGATGCTTTTAGAGCATGAGAGAGTGGTGAGGGAGCTAGAGCTAAAGGCTAGGAGCCTAGAAATCACTCCCTCTGGTGGCAGCACACCTCCAGTGCCTGTAGAAAGTAGAGTGTACATCCCCAAGGAGGTTATTAAGGATTTCATGAAGGGGGAGGACATTGGGCAATGGTTTAAAGCTTATGAGATCGCCATGACATCACACCGGGTCCCTGAGAAGGATTGGGGAGCGGGGTTGTGGGGCCGCTTTGCAGGTGAGGGAAGGGAAACCTTGCTAGCCTTGCCCACAGTGGATCAGATGTCCTATGCCCACCTGAAGGAAGCTTTAGTGGCAAGGTATGGGTTAACTCCAGAGCTTTATAGACAGAAGTTTAGGAACTGCAAAAAGCTGGAGTCTAGTACCTGGGTGGAGTATGTGTCTTATTTTTGCAGAGCATTGGATGGATGGGTGAAGGGTAGCAAAGTAAATGACTTACAGGAGTTCTATGATTTAATCGCATGGGAGCACTTGTCCAGTAGTTGTTTTCCAGAGCTACGCCAGCACCTAGTTGACAGTAAGCTGACTAATCCTAGGAAGCTTGCTGAGGAGGCGGACCGCTGGGTCAGTACCCGGGTCCACAAGGGTCTTGTGGGAGACTCCGCCAAAGGTGGGCAGGGTCCCCAGCAGAAGAGTGGGGGGGACAAGGGTAAACAGAAGGAGTTCCAAAAAGGGCCCCAAAGTAAACCCCAAGGGAACCAAGGTAAGGGTTCCCAGCCTCCCACTGAGAAAAGACCATGGGTCCCAACAGATAAGTCTGTTCAGAAGGGGCCCAAAGCATGTTTTAGTTGTGGTCAGGTGGGTCACTTTGTAGGAAGTCCCAAGTGCCCCAATACCGTGACCACTGCACCCACTGGTGCACCACCCCGGCAGATGGCTAGTGTAGCCCTGGGGGAGGAGTTGGGTGCCCAAGGTGGGTGGGGTCCCGCAGAGATGTCCCTGGTCTCTTTAGGAGACAGTGAGATGGTCCCTAGGACCCAGCTGCCTGATAACACTAAAAAATACAGGCAGTGGGTGACCATCAATGGCCATAGGGTGGAGGCTCTGAGAGACACCGGGGCCAGTGTGACAGCTGTCAGTTGTCGGCTGGTGTCTGAGGAGCAGGTGGTCCCCAACGTATTCTACCCTGTAGTTGCCGCTGACAACTCAGAGAGCCACTGCAAGGTGGCCCAGGTTCCCTTTGAGTGGGGGGGGTCTCAGGTATCCTTCAAGTAGCTGTGAGGCCAGCCATGCCTGTTGACTGTCTGCTAGGCAATGATTTGGAGAGCTCCCCTTGGGCGAAGGTGGAGCGGAGGTCTCATTTGGAGATGTTGGGTCTGCCAGAGTGGGCGTGTGTGACCACTCGGTCAATGGCAGCCGGTAAGGGTATTCAAGAGGACCTGGAGCCTGGAAGAAGGGCCCAGGTGCCTGCCTTAAAGAGAGGAGGCAGGGGGCGCGGGAAACCGGCCCCCGAAGTTCCCACGGTCCAGGAGGAGGCAGACCTTGAGGGGGATGCCCTGGAACCTACAGGGGAACAAGTGGCTGAACTGGGGGACCTGCCTGAGCTGACCCATTGGCAGCAGGAAGGAGGCCCCTCCAGGGAAGAATTCTGCGAGGAGCAGAAGAAGTGCCCTTCTCTTGAGGGCTTGCGGCAACAGGCTGTAAGCCAGGCAGCAGGTGATCAGTCTGGATCACACTGGATCTACTGGGAGAATGGTCTCCTGTATAGTGAGCCTAAGGTTGCTGAGCCTGGGTCAGCCCGTGTGCTGGTGGTACCCCAGCGCTTCAGAGCCTTCCTACTGGGTCTGGCTCATGATGTGCCTTTAGCAGGACATTTGGGGCAAGACAAGACCTTTCAAAGGCTTGTCACCCACTTTCATTGGCCCCAAATGCGCAAGAGTTCAGATACTCATTGCAGGACCTGTCAGACTTGCCAGGCAAGTGGTAAGAGTGGGAGGAAGCACAAGGCTCCTCTCCAACCTTTCCCTGTTGTCAGTACCCCCTTTGAGAGGGTGGGTATTGACATTGTGGGGCCTCTGGATCCCAAGACAGCCATGGGCAACAGGTTCATCCTGGTCTTGGTGGACCATGCCACCCGGTACCCGGAAGCCATCCCTCTTCGGACAGTGACGGCCCCCGTGGTGGGACGTGCACTGATGGGGATTTTCTCCCGTGTGGGGTTCCCCAAGGAGGTGGTGTCTGACCGTGGTACTAACTTCATTTCCAAGTATATGAAGTCCCTGTGGCAGGAGTGTGGTGTAACCTATAAGTTCACCACTCCTTACCACCCCCAAGGTAATGGGCTGGTTGAGAGATTCAACCGGACCCTTAAGGGCATGATTATGGGTCTGGAAGAACCCATGAGGCGTAAGTGGGACGTCCTCTTGCCATGCCTGCTCTTTGCTTACAGAGAGGTGCCCCAGAAGTCCTTAGGGTTCAGTCCCTTTGAACTGCTGTACGGCCATCCTGTAAGAGGACCTCTGAGTCTGGTCAAGGAAGGCTGGGAGGAAGCTCCCAGGAAAACTCCCCAGGATGTATTTAGTTACATGCTGGCCTTCAGAAACCAGACTCGGCGTTTCAGACAACTCGCTGAGGCGAATCTGGAAGCCAGCCAGGAAGAGATGAAACGTTGGCATGATCAGAATGCCACTCTGATCGAGTTTCAGCCTGGACAAAAGGTGTGGGTCATGGCCCCAGTGGAGCCCTGTGCGCTCCAGGATAAGTGGACCGGACCATTTGAGGTGGTGGAGCGCAAGAGTGAAGTCACCTACTTGGTGGACTTGCAGTCTCCCAGGAACCCCTTGCGGGTCCTGCATGTGAACCGCCTGAAGCCCCACTTTGAGAGGTCTGAAGTGGGCATGCTCTTAGCAACAGATGCTGGGATGGAAGAGGAGACTGAACCTCTTCCTGACCTCCTGTATGCAAAAGAGCAAGATGGGTCAGTGGATGGTGTGAACCTCTCTCCCACCCTGACCCCGGAGCAGCAGAATGACTGTCGCCAACTGTTGGGGCAGTTTTCTGATCTGTTCTCCCTGGCTCCCAGTATCACTGAATGGTGCATCCATGATGTGGACACTGGGGACAGTCCTCCTGTGAAGCACAAAACTTACAGAGTGACTGACAGGGTGAGAGCTTGCATCAAGGAGGAGGTCTCCAAGATGTTTGCCTTAGGGGTGATTGAGTCCTCTAACAGCCCTTGGGCCAGCCCAGTGGTCTTGGTCCCAAAGGCTGCCGCGCCTGGTGCCACACCCGAACTCCGGTTCTGTGTGGACTACCGAGGACTCAATTCAGTCACCAGGACTGACGCGCACCCCATCCCCAGAGCTGATGAGCTCATTGATCGGTTAGGGGCTGCCCGGTACCTCAGCACGTTTGATCTAACGTCTGGATACTGGCAGATCGCCTTAACTGATGGGGCCAAAGAGAGGTCAGCATTCTCCACACCAGATGGGCACTACCAATTCCGGGTGATGCCCTTTGGGATGAAGAATGCCCCTGCCACCTTTCAGAGGTTGGTCAACCAGGTGTTGGCTGGGCTGGAGGATTTCAGTGCCGCCTACCTGGATGACATTGCAGTGTTCAGCGCCACGTGGGAGGAACATCTGCACCACCTCTGGGAAGTGTTGAAGGCGCTGCGGAGGGCAGGCCTCACGATCAAGGCAAGTAAGTGCCAGATCGGGCAGGGTTCTGTGGTGTACTTGGGACACCAGGTAGGGAGCGGCCAGGTGGCGCCCCTACAGCCCAAGATAGATACCATCCTGGCTTGGGAACCCCCAAAACCCAAACAGAGGTGAGGGCCTTCTTAGGACTCACCGGGTATTACAGGAGGTTTGTCAAGGGGTATGGCAACATTGTTGCACCCTTGACTGAGCTGACTTCCAGGAAGCAGCCCAGGAAAGTGAACTGGACTGATGCCTGCCAAAAGGCTTTTGATGCCCTGAAATCTGCCATGTGCACGGCGCCCGTGCTTCAGGCGCCCAACTTCTCAAGGGAATTCATTGTGCAGACAGATGCTTCAGAGCATGGTGTTGGGGCTGTGCTTTCACAGATGAATGAGGAGGGCCTAGACCAACCTGTAGCCTTTATTAGTAGGAGGTTACTCCCACGGGAACAGAGGTGGAGTGCGATTGAACGTGAAGCATTTGCTGTGGTCTGGGCACTGAAGAAGTTGAGACCATACTTGTTTGGGACTCACTTCCGGGTTCAGACAGACCACAGGCCCCTCAGATGGTTAATGCAGATGAGGGGTGAGAATCCAAAACTGTTGAGGTGGTCCATTTCCCTACAGGGGATGGACTTTACGGTGGAACACCGCCCTGGTACAGAACACGCCAATGCTGATGGTCTGTCCAGATTTTTCCGCCTTAGTGATGAGAACTCCCAGGAGGAAGGGTAGTTCTCCCCACATTTCAGCTGGAGGGGACACGTGTTAGACTTGGCACCATTGGCGTGGGTCTCCCTTCCATTTTTTTGCTGTTGCCTCTTATGTTTTGCTGGTTTTAGATGCTTTTGGGCACTGTGCCACTGCTGTTCAGTGCCACAGTGCAAGTGCTCCCTACTGTAAATTATGTTATGGATTAGTGACTCCATGATTGGATGATTGGTTTACTTGTCAGTCCCTAGTACAGTGCACTGAGTGTGCCCAGGGCTTGTAAATCCAATGCTGCTGGTGGGCTTGCAGCACTGGTTGTGCCACCCACAGAAGCGGCTTGTAAAATGTGCCTCGGGCCTGCCATTGCAGAGCCTGTGTGCAGCCTAGGGCTGCCATGTCGACTTGGTGAGTGCACCCACTTACCAGTCCCTAAACCTTCCCTTTACTGCATGTTGGTCACCCCTAAAGTAGGCCCTAGGGCAGGGTGCATTGTAAGTATAAGGTAGGACATGCCCTGGTGTGTGTGGCATGTCCTAATAGTGAATTACAGCCATTTTCGTTTTTCACTATTGCAAGGCTACCTGCTCCCCATAGGCCAGAATGGGCAGACTGACTATTACACCTTATAGTCAGAACTGACCCAGGGAACATGGTAGAAAAACGAATTTAGTATGCCTGAACTCAGAATGATAAAATACATCTTTTAGTGAAGTTGGTTTTAACATTCTGTGTTTGAAAATACCACTTTTAGAAAGTGGGTATTTTCTTGCCTAAACTTCCAAGCCTGCCTCTGCTAGGTTGTGTATTCCTTGTCTAGAGATTGAGTGACAGGGGCTGGGGGTGGCTACAGGAGACAGGGTGAGTCAGCACAGGGCTGAATAGGAAGGTCTGCATCCAGAGTGGAGGGAGGAGTTGCACCTGGGTCTGAATAGGGCTGTGCCTGCCTTCCACAATGCTGGCTCCACCTCCTGCCGGGCGTCTGATGGCTCTGCCCCTCACTCACAAAGGAAAGAAGGAGTCAGAAAAACAAAGTGCTCCAGGACTGACCAGAACTGGTTTTGGACTAGGCAGAGGCCTCTCTGCCTTCAGAGAACAAAGGGAAAAGGTGTATAAAAAGGGGACCCAGACCCCTAGGAAATTAGATCACTTCTGGGAAATCAAGAAACCTGTTGCCAAGGAGAAGAACCGGAGAAGCTGAAGGAGGAGTACTGCCCCTGTGCTGTTTTGCTGATTGGGGTTGGCCTGCAGTGGTTGCTTTCTGCCAAGGACAGGAGAAAAGACTTTGCTGTGCTTTGTCATCTTGAAGAAGGGAATCTCCAAGGGCTTGAACTGAGCTTGCCTCCTGCCTGAAGTCACAGGGACACAAAGACTTCACCCCTTCTGTTTGCCTGCATCTGGAACTGCTGTTTTAGCTGCTAACAGAGGGAAATTGCAACACCGACGCCGGCGAGCGACGCCGTAACCTGCACCGAAGCCGTGGGCACCGCTCGTGAAGAGCACGACGCACCGCCCCGACTTGCACCGTAGGCCCGACGCCTGCCGACGCCGTGCGACATCGACTCCGAAGCCGTCATCGAGGCCGCTGCCTGCACCGGAGCCGAGGACACCGCTCGTGACGCTCACGACGCACCGTCCCGACTCGCACCGCAGCCCCGACTTCACCGACGCCAGGGCTTCATCATCGCGGAGCCGATCCTCGACGTGGGTGACCCCCGAATCCATCGACGCCGCACCATCGTAAGGAACCGACGCCTCGCCGCCATCCGTGACGTCACCTCCCCGACACAGTAAGGAACCGACGCCTCACCTCCCCTGCGCTGCAGTAAGGAACCGAGACATCACCTCCCCTGGGGTCGTAAGGAACCGACGCCGCCGGCGCCAACGAAGCATCACCTCCCCGACGCCGTGCACCGTCTTTGTTGTCATCGAATTCCAGGTACTGTTCTTTGTGGGTCTGCTCGACTCCGGGCCCGACGCCGCGCACCTCGCGGTCGGCGCCGTACTTTGGGATTTCCACCGGTCACGACGTCGTGATAACTCCAAGTGGAGTTATTTGTTGCTACAAGCTTTATTTGATTGCCTATCCTATTTTTGAAGATAACGTGAACTGTCTCTATCATTTTAAGTCTATTTTTGAGTACTGTATTGTGGATTTTTGCTATTGGGTCTTGTGATAAGTCTATATAAAGATTACTTATTTTTACATAAACAACCTGTGTGGTGTCCATCTGTAGTGTTTTCACTGTATTACTGTATGTGTTCACAAATGCTTTACACACTGCCTCTGAGATAAGCCTGTCTGCTCGTGCCAAGCTACCAGGGGGTGAGCAGGGGTTATTTTAGGAGTGTTTCCCCCTTATCCTGACTAGAAGCAAGGGTCCCTATTTGGACAAAGGTGCAAACCATTGCCAACTAGAGACCCCCAGTTCTAACAGTCCTCTATATGTCAAGCCTAGAAAGAAATGGATTAAACCAATCTGCATAAACATGGGCACTAGGTCTTGCAGAGAATTTTAAAAACCGATACATCGCAACCAATTGTATTCAGTGTCAGTAAATTTTTACTTGCCGTAAGCTTCTTAAGGGCCAAATCAGGACTGAAGTTGTAACAAATGTGATTAAGTATTTTCAGGGCAATAAAAAAAATGTTTTTAATAGAGTATGCAGACACAATAGGTATAAGGGAGCCTTGTTCGTGGGAAATGTTAGTAAGAAATTATTATTATTAATTGTTTTTAATGTTTTAGGGATGGAAGCACAAACAAAGAACAAAAATCAGGAGTCCTTTACTAGTGTTATTATTGTTTTTATATTGATGCCTATTTTAAATATAATTATGTTCTTAAAGAAATGGCGATAGATCATATACAATACCTTTCTTTGTATTCCCTTTCCATTTATTAATATTGTAATAGTATTACTGCAGTATTGCATAGGGAAATCGTATGTGTTTTAATGCATCTTTTATGGTTTAAAAGAACCGAAATAAAGATTTTAAAAGTAAAGAATGACTCTTGATTCGCCATGATGGACATTTTTTTTTTTAAATTAATTTAATTCAGATGCTTGCTTACAAGCATTGCAGCAAATAAGACAACTTTAAAGGGTCACTCCAGTAACGGGTTTAAACATTCACGGCAAATAAGTACATTTTTGGTGATATTTATTAGCATGTATTTGTTTTCTTGAGTCATTGCTTTGTTTTCCTTCTAGACCTAAAAAGTGTGCACAGCAAACTTAGGGGCATATTTAGAAGGAAATGTTGGAGCATGGAGCTGCACCAAATTTGGCAGCGTCACGCTCCGTCATTTCCAAAACGCAGGGATGCGTAGTATTTACAACATCACGATGCACCCTGTGTTTTCCCTAGCGCTGGCACTGCAAATAGCTGCCTAGCGCCAACGCAGGCACCCTTGCACCATAGCGCAAAGATGCCTGCATTGCATAGAATTATTGTTTAGGTGCAGCAAGGTGTCCCTTCCTGCACCTAAACAATCAATAATGGCAATTTATTACTTCTATGTGTGCTGTAGAATGCAGCACACATATAAGTAGCAAATCGTCATTATTTAATGATTGTTTATGTGCAAGAAGGGACCCCTTCCTGCACATAAACAATCATTAATGGTGTTTTGCTCTTTCTATGTGTGCTGCAGAAAGCAGCACACATAGAAAAAGCAAAAAGGAGGAGAAATAAAAGTATTTCTCCTCGTTTTGCCATTCTAACGCCTGCTATTGCATGGCGTTAGTTTTTGGCGCTGCCTCAGATTTACACATCCTTGTAAATCTGGGGAAGCATCAAAAAGCAATGGGTGTTGTAGTGGAACTCCCACAGCAACACCCATTGCACGCACCTTTCAAGCGGCCGTATTTTTCGTAGTAATCAGATTCTTTCATGTAATTTCAGAGCAAGAAATGGTAAACATCAGTACTTAACAGCATTTTCCAGATTTGTGCTGGACCTTCTATACTTGATCATTATAATGATAAAATCAACGTTTCCAATAAATAGATCTTTCTTCTAAATTGCAAATAGTGTGTCCTACTTGTATCTTTCAACAAAGTGTAACATTTTGTGCATGATTCAAATGTATTTAGAATATTTCCTCGTCTCTTATTTAGATTTCACCATTTTAGCCTCATTTACCCATTTTGTCCATGGTAAGCAATTTTTTTCTGATCTCACATGCTCTATTTCATAGATTGCACAAGCACAATAGTGCATCCACGTGTGCACAGCCGGACAAGGGCAGAAACTGCATTTACATCATTTGACCCTTGTCAGAGCAACTTTTCAGACAAGCCTGTTGGTGCAAATGCTAGAGGATCGTCAGTTGAAAACTGCCCGCCATTAGGATAATCTAGGTAGCATGGATCTATATGAAATCTTCCATGTTAGTTGTGGTGTATGTGCACTGTCAGAGCGTAGAATGCTATGGAAGGCGGCTGAATGACAAAAAAGTGTTTGAACATCCACTTCAGTTTGTGAAGACAAAACGCCAGCAAAGCATCAATAAAATCATATATTTACTTTAGATCCAATGCATTGTGATTGAAAATAGTGAACTGTTCCACAAAGAGACTCTTACCTCCATTCCATAAAGAAATAGATTGCCTGTAAAATAAAGCTATGATCAAGTTGATGAGTGATACCGTGACATTGATGTAGCCCAAAATGACACTCTTTCTAACAACTCTATATAAGGATCTGAATTTAACTGAGGAATATAGGATTGATATGTCGACACATTGAATTGGCAGAGAGTTAAGCATGTTCTTGTACAGTGCTATACACATCTGCACCTGAGCATCATTAAAGACATTTTCTGGCTAGCTGTGCTAGAACTATCAGGGAGCTCTGAGCCCGAGGATGTTGGTATATACATCTCTATATGTTATGTTATGTGTATTTGTAAAGCGCACTATCACCCACCAGGATATCCTGAGCCAAGCAGGTGTGTGTGCCTAGCCCTGCCTGTGGTAGGTTGGTTAATTGAAAAGCCAGGTCTTTAGGTTCCTACTGAATCCAAGACGAGAGGAGGTGGCTCTGATGTGGAGTGGGAGGTCGTTGCACGCTTTAGCAGCAATATAAGAGAATGCCTGTACTGATCTGGCTCTGCGTATGCGTGGGCTGTGTGCAAGTAGGAGCCCTGCGGAGCAGAGGTGTCTGTCTGGTTGGTTGAAGGAGAAGTGACTGTTCAGGTAGGTGAGGCCTGAGTTGTGTAGTACTTTGAATGTGTGTGTGATGAGTTTGAATTGAGCTCATTTGTCTATCAGGTGCCAGTATAGTTCCCTGAGGTGTGGTGTGATGTGAGTTCTGTGTGGGAGGTTGAAGATGAATCTGGCTGCCAAGTTCTGGATGGTTTATAGTCTTCAAGAGAGTTGCTTGGTGATCACGGCGTAGAGGGTGATCCCATGTTCTAACTTGCTGGTGACTTAGAAATGAGTGACAGTTTTTGTGGTGTTGCTTGAGAGCCATTTGAAGATTTTCCTCAGCATCTTCAGGATGTGGAAGGCATCCATCTTGACTGCTCCAATGTTGCTCCAATTTAAGAAAGAGTTGCAGACTCACCTCTTTGAAAGAACACTACATCACAATGCATTAAATTTCCACAACTCAGTTTCCTCTTCTATGACTCACTGACTTTAAGCTTGTCTTTGACCATCTACAGTGCTCCTCTGCCTTTTGGCTAGGTTCATGCTATAGAACTACCATATACATGCATACACACATACACACATACATACATATATACATACATATTTACATACATACATACATACATACATACATACATACAACTATATCCTCAAGCAAAAACAGTAAGTAATGGGACTCCTGCGGGGAACAAGCAAACCTCTGTACCCATGGCAACCCTCAGCAATTGGCAGATCCATTGTAGCAAGCACTGTAATAAAATGAAGCATAGTTTATGGCTTGAGCGTTTCTGATTCACAAGTTTATTAGTGACACAATACTTGAGGGTGCAAGAAGTACAAGTCAGAAGATAATGGAAAAAGGGAGGCGGCATGAATTTTCCTGGCTTGGTATGTAAATAAATGAAGAATGCTCAGGGCAAAGGTGACAGTATATTTTGTCTCAATAATTGCTTTCAATAAATAGTAACCATGCAGACATACCTTCCTTTAGAGATCTATTGAATATCTTATTCTTGGTGGTTTGAAAGCCACAATAAGACAATGAGATAAGGGCAGTACAACTCACCAAAAAAGGCAGTCTCTCACTGGCAGCAGAGAAGGTTATAATTTATGTCAACCCATGATGGGAACTTTGAGAAAGTGCCTCTTTTTGTGTGGTCAGCCCCATTTTTGTGGACTGTTGCTGCTAGTTGTTTTTACACTGTGCACTGGGACACTGCTACCCAGGCCGAAAATGCATGTGCCCAGACCCCTGAAACATGTCAAATTGGCTAACACCTAATTGGCATATTTAACTTCCTTATAAGTCCATAGAGTTGTATGACTGAACAATGCAGGGAAATACTCTGCATGCCTTTACCACACATTTTTTACCCCGCATTTTTTTAGATCGCATATGTTTTTACAATGTAGGCCTTTACCACGCATTGTTTATATAGATATTTATATATATAAACAATGTATTTGTGGGGGGAGACCCCCCATACCTCCGAACTTACCTTAAATGCGTGGTAAAGGCATACGTTGTAAAAACATATGCGTTTTAAAAACATATGTGGTAAAAAATGAGTGGTAAAGGTACAACGTGTTAAAAACCTTGTTGTAAAGACTGTTTCACGTCCATAATATATTGGCATGGAAAGTTAAAAGTCACCTATGGATTACAGAGGTACTGTGCCATCCACTAGTGTGACCAGGCAAACATGACTCCATGCCTGCCACTGCAGTATGGCAGCTGCAGCTCAACCCTGTAGCTTGACCTGTCAAAATAAACTCTTTTTAAAAGGAAAAAACCTTCCTTTTAACTATTAATAAGTCACCCCTATGTTGGCCTTGTGGTCCACAAGGCAGGGTGCATGGTATTTAAAAGTAGGACATGCATAAATTTAATGTTAACATGTTCTTACAGTGACTGGCACCCATAAGTTATTTTCACTGTACGAAGACTAGTTGGCCCATATAAATACACTCTGTGGCAATATTAAATATTAATTCTGTTTTATCAGGTTACAAATATAATTCAAGGATGTCTTAATATTTATTAAAAGCCCAACTGGGGTTATTGGCATAGAGGGATTTAAAATGTGATGCAGCTGATCTTTAAGATGATCTGGACTTGCAGGGGAAGCCCATGTAGATCCTTTAGTGCAAGAATGATGTGGTGGGATGCTTCAGAGCCTTGTTGAGCTGTATGAAGGATTCCTTTCAGGGGCACAACTGTGGTCTCTGGGATGCGGATTGGCATGATGCTGCCTACATTTTCATGGGAGAGGACAAGGGCTGGAACTGTCGTTCTGACACCTTTCGAAATTTAACTTTTTTCAGAAGAGAGAGTTGGAACCACACTGTTTTGGTCTTCTTGGCAATATTTCAGGTGATCCCAATTGAGGGTAGTCTTCATCTCTTCCAGGTCTTTTGGAACATATGGAATGACAAATGAGTGAAAGTATTCTTGATCCACAAATGTTATTGGATGGGGTTGTCTTCACCCCCAGAGGTTTCGGTTGCCTTTTTAACACTTTGGTGCCTGATTTGAGCAGAAGAGCATTGCTTCAGAGGTGGTACAGTGACCTACTTCCTGGAAAAAAACCATTTTCATAGTACTCATTCAGATCACATTCTAACCCAGAAGATATGGTGAACATGCAAAGGATGTCTTTGAGGTGTCTATTTCTTCTGGGTCCTTATTGTGCACAAAAAAAGACTGTGGTACCCCTGTACTTCGACTTTTGGATGACAAATGTTGCTAGTTGGAGACAAAAACCTGACAAATAGAAGATCTTCAGAGTACTGACATCCCAAGATGTCTCCTCCTTGTAAAACATTCAGCAGGTGAGTGCCTGTCAGGGTCTCTGGCATTGATGTTAAACTCCTGATCATCTTCACTATAGATGTCCTTAAGTGGACGGCGCTGTAATAGCAATCCAGGCCTCTGCCGCTGCATCAAGAAAATTGTCTCCTACTTGAGCAGTGCAAAGAGTGTAGCATGCAAAAATGGAATCAATGTTTGTGAGGCCATGAAGAGGCTTCTCCTGGGTCCATTTTGTATTGACTACTAAACCTTTGGAAATCTGTTTCCACATTTATCAAGTCCACAGTCTAGTCTCCCTCCTCTGAGGAGAAGGCCACAGTGGTTTTACCTCAGTACCAGTTCAAGAGTGTCCCTATGCCTTTTTTCTCCTGTGATCTGGTCAAGCTAGACCTCATGGTGTGTCAAATCTTGTCTGGAGTAAACCCTCATGCATTTGCATTTACCAACAATCCACCATGACCAGTAAAGGTGGTGTAAAGGGTGAGGGGCCCAGAAGTGGTAATGCAAACAACAATGGGGCCTCCAGGATACGTTTCTAAACCATGCTGTAACTGGTGGCTCAGGTCAGCTTTGTAGAAGGTATGGAATGTCTTTTTTGTAAGCAGGACTTAGTAGGTAAATGAACAAAGAACTGGTTGCTAATTCTAACAGAGTTTGCACTTTCCCAAGAATGTTCACTCTTGCAAACGAATTCTGACATTTTTTAGGGCTTTCAGGAATTAAAGACTTAGGCTTCTTTGCAGGGATGAAGAATGGCTTGCTTTCTCTCTTCTACTGCTGGCTTCATATGATGTGGACGTCTCTTGTGTGCTTCCATTTTTCTCTGGTCTCTTGGACCTTGTCCAGAATCGAGTAAGAGAAATTCTCTGTGATCATTTTCAGGTTGATGCATTGTTTTTTTAACTAATAAGTCAGATAGAGTGGCACATGAATGGGTAGCTTTTTCAGCATTTTGTCAGAGACTTGTTTTTTAATATCTTGTCAGAAATGGCTCCTTTCAAAATAATGGCAGGGGTTCCAGCATCATGGATGACTCGAGATCCAGATGTTTATTTTATGTATGTAGCATAAAATACACAGCGGTCCTCTTTTTATGGCCTGCCACAAGGGGACTACTTTTTTGTTGCAAGACTGTGACTTCTCACAGAGGATTATTTCCATCTAAGTAGGTTTTGGAGTAGGGCTGACCTAATTCGCCGAAGGAGTCTGATGGCCAAGCATGAGACTAGTTAGGGAACAGGTAGAAGGCTTTGCTTTTCGACTCCAGAAGGGCTTTCTTGGTTCTTTGCACCTATTTTGCCAGTTATCATGTATCATCCCCTTCACCTATTTCTGGATCTTCTCAGACATGGCCGAGGTCTCATCCTTAAGATATTTCTTCATTTCACAGGAATTAAGAGATCACTCATCCAAACATCTGTCTAGGTCTGTCCTCCTCTGAGGAGTAATAGTTTCTTAAACTTGATTTCCATCCTTGACTGTCTCCTATCTTGACTTATGCTTGCTTCATTTGACACTGAGATAGACTTTTGCTTTCCTATACCTAGAAAGGCTTAAAAACGAAAGGATCGTCTGTAGAGTGCTTGTTGTAGGATCACTTATTGGACATCCACATTGCTGCATGGTGCTTCATATCAAAGGGAGGTGGACCTCTTGGACACCTGCAAACCTTTCTTGCTTGAATCATGTATTCTGGCTTATTTTGTCAGGTGAGCGCACATAGCACCAAGATGACTCTTGCATAGGAATTGGATGAGGAAGATGTTTAGGAGGAAATATTAAGATTTCTTATAAGAAGTTTAATTTTTCAGTTTTACTCTTCCTTCTTCTAACCCCTTCAGAAGTAAGGTCTTATTGCTTATTACTCCTATCATGGAGATTTGATGACATAATGAGGAGGACTATGGATGAGGGCTCCTTCTTACCGATACAGTTGCCATGTGGGTTACAGGAACAGATCTAACTTAGAATTTTATATATTTGTGTTTGCAGCATAGTACCTGCTTCTGAAGAGGAGACAGCCTCGATTCTGTAATAACTTTTAAACACATTTAGCAGTCTCTATGCTATAATAACATGTTGAAAATATCCTCAGTTCAGTTGAAGCAAATAGTTTCTCAGGATATGCCTGCAAAAAGTAATATTATGCAAAATAAATATTTTGAAAACGTTTATAAAGGTCTCAAGATGTAATTTCTATTTGGTTTTAGTTATGCTTTATTTCTTTTTTGTTTCTAGGATGTGCCATGGGATTTCCACATAAACATCGTTCTGAAGAAGGGATGATAAGGAACTGTACCTTACTCCCCCCGGTAAGAAATTCTGTATTGAGCTCATTACAAATTACAAATAAATAAAGTTTCTAGATTTCTTTATTTTTACAGTATAGATAAGTGCTGTATAATTCACATCTTCCTGAAATTACAGGTTTGTGTAGAAAATGTACCTTTCTGTGTTTGCTATAATTTTGGGAGAGGCTAGACATATCGTAACCACTGGATAGATTGCATCTTCTTGCCTGGCTCTACTTCCCTATTAGCCTCAGTTTAGAAACAAAAGGAATAGGTAAACATTGCGCCAAATTCGAACCACCAGCCAGTGCAGCTAGGACCTTCTGGTTTCTTTGTGTATATCCCTACTCTTGTTGCCCGGTTTGCCTACTTGTAAATAAACATATATTTCCTTCCCAAGTAATAGACTTGACAAGAAATACTTGAATGTGCTTTATCTACAGGATTGTGATGTATCTGAGTTTATGACCTTCTCCCATTTCCTAGCGTAAGCCTTGTCTGTTTTCCTTTGCTCCCCCTTATACTCCATGTCCAAATGAAGTTCAATTGTACCTGTGAAAAAAATGCAATAGTGAATGAGTAACATACCATTTGAACAAATGTAGTGGTACATGTAAGATTTACATTTTTCCATGATCTAAACGTCAAATGCAATGAAAGCATAGCAATTAAGAGCTTGCACAGTTGAAGTCAGGCAAAGTGGCCTCTCTCTCTCATTATCACCACACCAGCCAATTAGAGCACAGAGAAATGTAATTAGTCATCATCATTACCTCTGCCACATGCTTTATTCTGCCTTCTCCTATGATCTTCTTTGCAGACTGTCTGAATTAAAGAGAACACAAAGAATATGGTAACTTTTGCTTAATCTGGTTAGAAAAGGCTATGGGCCAAAACCCCTGATAAGAATGTCCCGGTTAAGTCACTATTATGTTCTCAAGTCCAGGGGGTACCGAACCCAACCCCTAGAATTGTTCTGTAAGCACATCAAGCATCTCAGTTATGCATGCCATCCTAACCACACCAACCTCATCAACGTGCCCCTCATTACCACAAATAAGCCACCAAAAGAATTATTACACTGTTACACATTATGCTTATTAGTGCTAAACCAAATCCCACAATTGCCACCCATTTTACAAGAATTAAACCATTGTTATTCACAGCTTTGATGTGCTCTTTATCACTGAAACAGGGCTAACACCTCCTCAGTGTCCTTGTCCCCAAAATATTCTGCATTTAACATCTTCATTGAAGCACAAACATGGAGGAGGACTTACAGGCATCCACAGAACACCTTGGCCGAGAACGTTCCATATCATCTACTTTCCTCTCCAAGGATCCCTTTACCTGCCCCCATTCCATATCACCTTCCAGACGATCATCTCGAACATGACCTATATTTTTTTAGAACACAGCAACACCTTCACCTATGAAATCACTAACCTCATCACGAATACATTCATCATTCAAACTAACATCTACCTCAGGGACACTCACCTCAAAGGCAACCTGGCCTTAGAGAACATTGTATCTGCACTCAGTAATCTAGTAAACATCTTTAACATCAAATATGTCAGCAAACACAATTACTGCACAAATGTCTTGACATTGTACCTCAATTTCCTCACCCCACTACTACTGGTGTGGAGAAACCATTGCACAATAATTTTCACGCTTCACCACATACTGACTATCCATCAGAGCTAGGTAAACAACAGATTCACCCCTTAAAAGACTTCTTCTCTGACTAACTCATGAAAGAATTAGTCACCTGTTCACCACCATCCCACATTTTTAAAACCAGTGTCGACAAACTAAACAATATATACCCTCGAACTATCTGACAGCAAACCCCTGAGCTGTAAACAAGAGAGACATGTTGCAAAAGTTAATCTCAGGATGATCCAAGACATCTATACATCTTCAAATTATCCTTCAAGCTCTTCATTTCATCAGTCAAACCTGCCTACTACTCTTCTACCATGAAAGACACAACCAATGGGAGCAAAAACATATCCAAAGTGTTTAAACATCATCTCTCAGTCCCACTTACCGGTACAACACTCCACAAATGCATCTCCATCAAATCATTCTATCATAAAAGTAAGGTTATGCTTAAACTGGAGGGTAAAATGTAGATACAAAGAGCCTGATTAACAAATGCTTTGCTATGAGTAGGTGTGATTTACTCTTGAAGTACTCCTGACGTACTCCTGGACTTGAGAAGTAAGCCAAGTCCAGTCTTGCAAACCTTAATCAAAGTTTCTGAGTTGTACTATCCGAAAAAAAATTACTTAGTCAGACAAATATTGGGTTAAATGAATCCGCTTTATGTCGTGCAGGTGCATAAAACAGACTATACTCACAATAGTGTATCCAAACCCCAATGTGGCTCCGAAAGCCTTCTCAACTCCTTTTGATGGCGTGTACCGCAAAAAGTGGAAAGGAAAAAATTCCTTTTGTTATTTAACCCTCACACACCCTGTTGGTGTCATGCTTCATCATCGGGTTCACCCTGACTCCTAAAGGTCAGGGTGGGCTCAACCGTATTTCAGGGAGCTCTTAGGAGATGTAGGCCAGGGGGACTTAAAGATAAAAATCCTACTACACCCCCCAGGTATCCCTTTATTAATGGGGATGTAGTGGATATTAAAAAAGATAATAAAACGGGTCTTCTTGGAGGTTATGGATCCATCCTTACAGGATGGATCCATTAAGGCTCTGCCGGTTTGGTCACACAAGCATGGATCATGGAATGGAAAGGACGTGTGCACCTATGTATGATGGGTATAATTGCACTTCAGGACTGTTGTTGTAATGCAATGTTTTTGTCCTGCCCTCTTTTCTCCTTACAGGCGGAATTTTTCGTTATCGGAAGAAGGGAGATAAGTATTCTCCCTACTGTGATTGATTTTACTGTCACTATTGTCACGAAGGTTGCAGCTTTCTGCACCTTCAACACTAATATATAGGTCAGAAGAAAGTGTTTTTTGGTGAACACCAGGGAGGGAATATTCATTGTGCCCTGACAAAAGCCCAGGACCATTTTTGGCCACTGAATTTTTGGGCTGAAACATGTTGGCAGTCTTTTAGGGTCTCAGGACCATAACCTCCAAGAAGACCCGTTTATTATCTTTTTTAATATCCACTACGTCCCCATTAATAAAGGGTTACCTGGGGGGTGTAGTAGGATTTTTATCTTTAAGTCCCCCTGGCCTACATCTCCTAAGAGCTCCCTGAAATACAGTTGAGCCCACCCTGACCTTTAGGAGTCTGGGTGAACCCGATGATAAAGCATGACACCAATAGGGTGTGTGAGTGTTAAATAACAAAAGGAATTTTTTCCTTTCCGCTTTTTGCGGTACACGCCATCAAAAGGAGTTGAGAAGGCTTTAGGAGCCACATTGGGGTTTGGATACACTATTGTGAGTATAGTCTAATTCGGGAGGAGGTATCCTTGCCCTCATCTCTCTTACCCCTTCTCGTGGACAGTGGGGGGCTTTCCACTGCCACTTGTGGGTTACACTACAGCATAAAACAGACTCTCAACTCGGCGCTACGTTGCACCAGTAACGCCCTTCTTGATATGGCCCAAAATCAGTTTACAGTCCAAAATACCGGTTGAAATCAACAAAGCACTGCTGTGTCTATTTAGTATATTTGTGTATGACAGTAAATCCTGGTATGTGTGTAACTCAATATATCAGTTTGTAGGCATATTTATTGGTTTGCCCTCAAAAGGAATTGGTTCATATGCATAAAATTGTGGTTCGCATGCACACTCTAACCCTGTGCATGTACATTGGTCCAGATGTGTAACATATTGGTTGAGATGCAACTATGTCCATTATGGCGGAGGAGCATCGCCCCCCCCCGCTGAAAGCCAGCAGAGGCAAAGGGCAAAAATAAAATTGTTATAAAACATTTTTATTGTCTTTTTATTTTTAGTCCTGCAGGCTGCGAGGGAGGGGCTTGTCCTCCCATTCTTATGCTGCAGCTGCAGCACCAGGGTGGATGGGGAATGATGGGCACTGCCAAGTATTCATGACGGTTTGGCCGGCCCTCTGGGGCCCGCCAAACCGTTATGTGCACTTAGCCTTTCTCCACCTAGCTGAATTGTACAGCTGGGTGGAGAAACCAACACAGGCTCTCACTCTATGACTGAGCGCCGAATCGAGGCACTCAGACCAATCCCGGCGCTGCTCACATGCTAGGAATAGCATTGCCAGCATGTGAGCAGCGCTGGAGTTTGGAGCTGGGAGTCTGCGCAGTGTGCAGCAGGCTCCTGGCAAGGACGCAAGGATCGGGAGCGAGGCGACGTCTGTCAGAGCAGCTAAGTTTTCTTTTTTTTATTGATTCTTGCTTGTTTATTTTTTGTGTTTACCTCCACCCACCTTACCACTTCGTACTACGAGTGGTCGCTACTGAAATATGTATTAAAGATATACTGGTGAATGCAAGCCTACTGATTCACATGCATATCATATTGATTTGTAAGAGTAACATGAGGTTAGGCATGTGAACCAGTACACAATGCTTTCAAACCAGCATGTAAAGGTTTCAAGCCAACGGATTGTGTGTTACAACCAAATATTACAAGTACAAACCTGTACATTAGAAAGAAGAGTAAACCAATATATTATATATTGAAAGCAAGCAATTATGCATGTCTGCCAGTACATTATGAATGAAAACCAACATATAATGCTTTGAAATCGATAGGTTACAGATATCAACCAATACATTATGTGCCCAAACCAGTACATTATGTAGTGATCGTCTGATCACTGGTCTAGTGTTTAATCATTTGTGCCTCAACCACACTTGACACCCACCCCCTCACAGGCGTCACCAGTCAGGTGACCCTGACAATAAAAGGGTCAGAGCGCACGTGCTCGTGGCCATTGCTACCCAGTAACCCTTGGTGTCTGTGTCTATCATTAGGATCTGCATGTGGGCCTAGGGCCCAGCATGAGACCACCACATTGGCGAGGAGCGGGAACTGCCCGCGTGTGCAGCTGCCTTTTTGGAAGGTGGTGAGGGGGAGAGTGTGGTCCGTGTCGAGGGCACCCCCTGGAGCAGGCGAGAGCAGCGCCTGATCGCCTGCGGGGCATGTGAAGAGCCCCAGGCGTGAAGACGGTGATCGGGAGCCTACCCCGCACCGAAGGTGCCCGTGAGTACTAGGCGGCACCCCACCTCTGTGAGGCCTGCGTGGGGGAAAGGGAGAGCCCCGTGCGGCGAGAGGAGGTGCCGGCGGCGTGACCCTTGCCACCGACCTGCGCAGGCCCCGAATGAAGAGAGAGCCGAGCGGAGCCCACCCGCATCGGTCGCGACGCCCCGCCGGGCAGAAGGTGAGCCCGTGCATGAGAGAGGTCTCGAGGGGCTCCGAGACGAGTGACCCCCGAACAGCAGGAGGTCCGCGGGAGCCCACCCCGCATCGACGAGTCTGCTGAGGTTGTATCCGGCGGTGAGTGAACCCTGGGGCGGCAGAAACATAAGGCAAGCGAGGCCGGACTGTCCAGGTGCCGGCCGCCGCCGCAGACTGCCACGAGGGGAGAGACGCCTAAGGAGAAGTCGGGCGGAAGGTGAGCCCTGGCTGCGGGACATGGGGGCAGGGAAGAGACCCTAAGGCGGGAGGACGGAGAGTGAATCAGCTACCCACTCCCCCGTCCCCGCAAGGAAGAAAGAACTGAGCCCAATGCCCCAAAAGTAGTAAGCAGCCCCGGGCAGAGCGCGAACCTCCCCCACCCCACGCGGCATGTGAGGAGCGAGCCGGCGGCGGTGGGGTGAAGGAGAGAAGATCTTCCGGGAATGAAATGGCCCCGGAGTGAAGGCCAGTTTGCAGTATCTGGCAGCAGCTCCTGCCCCCCCCTGCGCAGCGTGTGAACTGAGAGGCTGCTGCGGGGGTGAGGGAGGAGAGAGGAAACTGCGTCTGGGCAGTGGCCGACTGGGGCGGCGAAGGTGAAAGGGCCCCGAAAAGCAGGAAGATATACCTGCACCAAAGTAAGCGTGGCAGTGAGGAAGACTGCCCTCAACGGAGCAAGCAGGCTCCGGCAGCAGCGCCGACCCTCCCCCACCCCGCGCAGCGTGTGAGATGAGAGGCTGCTGCGGGCGGGTAGAGGAAGGTGGGGGCCACGTGTGAGCTGCCTCGGGAGAGGCCGTAATGGAAGTGTGCGGGAGGCGGCCGTAGGCGCGGCTAGCCAAGCAGAGCACCGCCGGTGTCTGTGCTTCCCCGCAGGAGGCGAGCACGAGTGGCCTGCAGGGGCTAAAAGATCAGGCCGTGCCAGCATGAAGCAAAGTTCCAGTGCAGCCTGAGGGAACGAGATTGCGAAAGGGCGGCAGAAGCAGCCGCGAGACTGCAGTAATGGTGGAGCGTAGCCCGCAGCGTAAGTAAAGCTGCTGAGGCCCATCCGAGCACAGCGGGGACAATATCAGCACAAGCGGTAATCACAAGAGCCAAAGCGCATAAGGGCTGCCGAGTGTGTAATTGGTTGCAGCTGCACCCATCCGAGGTGCACAGGGAAAAAGTATGACACTTACCGCATAGAGGAGAGCTGTACCGCGGCCTGGAGGGGTTCTGGTGAAGGGGTGCAAGCAGCAGACATCGGTGAAGGTGCTCCTCCACGAGAGCGGGGAGCACGAAGCCCGCAGCATGTGGGAAGCTGCCGAGGCTGTGGAAAAAGAAGGCAGCACTGCCACCTAGTGGCCAGCTCGCGGTAACGCACCTGCTGGTCAAATGAAGTGCAACAGAACAGGGACAGAGTATCTGGAGAGCACTGAGGTTGCTCAGAGACAGTTCCAGGCTGCTGGGACCCACAGAGAGGAGGTGGCGGATAGAGAGCAGCCCAGATGGCAAATAGGGGCATCCACAAAGATAAATCAGTGCCAGGAGAAAGAGCAGCACAAGGAGGCAGCGAGGAATGCACTAAAGGCACTAGGTGAGGAGCGTGCAGGAAAGCGTCAGGAGTACATCAATGCACCACAGGGACAGTTTCTGCACCCACAACAGATGGAGAGGTCAGGGCACAGGCTCTGACTGAAGGGACAAGCAAATCCAGAAGACGTAGTCGTTCCGTGAGGAGGAAGAAAGAAAGCAAGTACCTATCAGTCAAGTGGAAGAGGAGAGACCGGGGGTATCAAATGATACAAGAAGGGAACCCCAAGAAGAAAGGTAGTGACACCTAATGGCCATAGGTGATCACTTCAGCAGTGAGGATAGACCTGGGACACTGAGAAGCTGAACGGCGGGGTGCAGAGTGGAAGGAGAGTTTCAACGACGTTGCCTAGAAGGAGAAGCTCCAACGCAAGCTCACGTCAGGGGAAGCGCACAGTGAGCGCGCCACGTGGCAAGACAACGCCACCACAAGTGACCAGCGAAGACGAGCAAAGAGCGCATGGAGTGACTGCGCAGAAGAAGTACCCCGGACGCGGACGGTACAGGAAGAAGCTCAAGAAGTGACCGCAGAAGAGGTCCAACAGCAGTGACCGCAGACGAGGTCTGACAGCAGTGACCGCAGAAGAGGTCCAACAGCAGTGACCGCAGAAGAGGTCCAACAGCAGTGACCGCAGAAGAGGTCCGACAGCAGTGACCGCAGAAGAGGTCGGAACAGTGCCCGACGAAGAGGTCGGAACAGTGCTCGACAAAGAGGTCAGGGAGCAGTGACCGACGCAGAGGTCCGAGAGCAGTGACCGCAGAAGAGGTCAGCGAACAGTGTCCGACGAAGAGGTCGGAACAGTGCCCGACGAAGAGGTCAGGGAGCAGTGACCGACGCAGAGGTCCTAGAGCAATGACCACAGAAGAGGTCAGAGAGCAATGACCGCAGAAGAGGTCAGAGAGCAGTGACCGAAGAGAGGGTCACGAAGAGGACCAAGGAGAGGTCCGGGACGAGAACCAAGAAGAGGTCAGAAGAGAAGTCTGACAATATTGATCAGAAGTAACTGAATGGAAGAAAGTCGCGACGACAGGTCCAGTCACAGAGCGAAGTAAAGGCAGTGTCCTGGAGTGTTAGGACAAGCCCGGGAAGATACGTGTGGAGTGCACGCTACACGGAGAAACCTGGTTAGGGCAGACAAGTATGAGAGGGGACCAGACCGTGTCGCGGAGGAAGGAAAGAAAAGATAGAAGTGGAGTGGCAAGACGCCATGAAGGAGAAGAAAAGAAGAGGAGAAGAGTAAGGAGGTGTGTGACAAGTCAACTCACACACCAGAAGGAAAACACCTGAAGGGAAAGGTAAATAGTACCTGAACATCGGAGCACAAGGCCTGGAACCAACATCAGGGATACTGAGAATCAACGCCTATCTACGACATCTACCTACGAGTCCCCAGATCTCCTGGTAACGGCAGAGGCGAGCAGGAGGGTCCATTGGTAACACCTACCTTTGGGATAGAACGGGAGACCGTGGACATCCAAGGGGCAAGGGCCTCAGGGACGCCGGTGGCAGCGGGTCCCGACACGAGAGATGGATCCACAGCCGCTCGTCTGCAGGTCTCGGGAGGACGAAGGTCTCGTGTGAAAGGGCAGGAGCCAACAACAACCCGTTCAGGCGGAGCGTGGGACACGAGAGGTGGCCCGTAGCGATTCCTCCAACGTGGTTGGAGTGACACGGCGGAAGTCCACCCGGTCCAGTGGAAGCCTGGCAGGAGAGGGCCTCCGGGTCATTCGGTGGGAGAGAATAACCCCGAGAGAGGGACATCTGTGAGAGGGACGTCCTGCAAACTGCAAACCTATCTGCAGAGAGGATAACTACTACCAACAGGGATAGAATGCGTTAACCAGGACTGTGTGGTGGAACACCGAACATACATCGTCCACCATCACTCCACATGTACTTTCACTGCAAATAGAAACAGAAGAGAGAAACTGTGGAATACCCTTCCGCGTTGGGAGTCCAACAAATACTAGATCCACAGGGCACCCTGACATCGTGCCAAAGAGAACAAGGGGTCCTGACTGAAAGGATGCAATTGTCGGCGAGTAGCAAGTAGATAATAAGACTCCGTGAAAGTTTTGTTGTTGCATTGTATTTTGATTTTACGTAGCTTTCCATCCCACAGATTTGGACTTTGTTTGGACTTTAAAGAAAGTTTAGGAGGGATGTAGTGATCGTCTGATCACTGGTCTAGTGTTTAATCATTTGTGCCTCAACCACACTTGACACCCACCCCCTCACAGGCGTCACCAGTCAGGTGACCCTGACAATAAAAGGGTCAGAGCGCACGTGCTCGTGGCCATTGCTACCCAGTAACCCTTGGTGTCTGTGTCTATCATTAGGATCTGCATGTGGGCCTAGGGCCCAGCATGAGACCACCACACATTACAAGAGAGAGTCAATTTAGCAGGTATACTAACAGGTACATTCAATAACTACACCTACCTGTTACTCTTGCAAAGCAGTATGATATGAATCAGTAACCTTTGCATACAACTAGTAAATGAGGGAACCCCAATCTATTATGCTTTCAATTAAATGTTAAATGTCCGGACTAATGTGTTATGCATAAACAGCAGTGGGGTATGCATGCAAACCATAATATTAGGACTAAGACTTGACTCATTATGAGGGCAAACTAGTAAAGCACGTCTACAAACCAATGCATTGTGCAAGCACACCATTGTGGCATACACACACAGGTATTTACTGTGCATGCACCAATGCACTAAGCAGACACAGCCATGTTCTGTTGATATACACCTGTATGTTGAGAACAGAAACCGACATGTTGTGTTAAAAAGGCACACCTTAAACCATGTGCTTTCTCGCGAAAACAAATCTTCATTGGTGTTCAAAACATTTACCTCCCCAATAAATAACATATTGATTCCTAAAGCCAATGTTACTGAATTCCAACCAACACAATGAATGTAGATAAATAAAATGTATGAATCGGAGTAGTATGCAGAGAGACATATCCAGTATGATTCATATGTAAACCAATGTAATTGCTAATTGAACTACTACGATTGATATAAAGGTGCTTCTTTCGCCTACTTCATTGGTGCGCAGTACCTCAGATAGATGAGATCTTCATGACTTAAACTTGTTACTTTTGTATTTGTATTTTGTATTTATTGAGTTTTATATAGCGCTGGCTGGACCCGAAGTTATCAGAGCGCTTTACATTATGAACAGCAGCAAGTTACAACAATAATCAATTAAACATTTTACACGAACATTTCAAAGTGAATGCCAAATCATAGGCGGCAGAGAGGGAGAAGGGGGGATAAGAGTAAGACTAGATGGATAGATGGGGGAGGGGGGGTGAGGCCCAGAGGGGGCATAGGTAGAGCGGGCAGAAAGAGAAAGACGTTCAACTCAAGCGAAAAGAAAACATAGCAAAAAAAAAAAAACATAAGGTCAGGGAACAGTAATTTGGAGACAGAGTTGCGTGGAATTAACAAGGATAGTGGACAAAATTCAAAGGGGGGGAGAGAAGGTAGAAAGGGATAAAAGTGATGTTATGAAAGCGGGTGCGGGGATAGGAGGGAGCCAGGAGAGGGAGGATGGAGTAAGGCAGACCAGAAGGAGGGGGAAATACTTTGATGATCGTCAGAGTGAGAGCGGAGGGGAGGGTGGAAGGACATGAGTAGAACAAGATGGTGGGTCCAGGTCCGAGAGATCTGCGATGGTCCGCAACAAAATGGCTGGCGGGTCAAAAGTCAGAGGGACAAAAGTCCACGATGCGAACCAGGGAGTAAGAATTAAGCGCAAAGAGGGAAGAAGTCAAAGGAGGGTACACAGTTCCAGAGTCAATGGCAGGAGGCAGGGAGAAGAAGCGTGCAGAGGCTCCGGACCACAGGGGCATTAGCGATGATAGTCCTCCGGGCGTAGCTCCCGCACCCCCATACCTGTAAAGGGCTCTCAGGTCAAAGAAGACGGGATCAAGGCGGAGTACCTCAGAGTTTGCCGGCCAGCATGGGGGGGGGCAGCGAGGCAGCAGCATGAGCTGGGAGTATTCTCCGGGTTGGCAGACTGCAGGTGGGAAAGCGGGTACAACGGAGCAAACAGCGCCGTGGCACTCACCATCGACCCAGGAAGCGCTGCAGGTGATATAGCGTCGGGCCAGCAGTAACTTGCGACCTGGTGGGTAGAGGGACGGTACGGAAGAGTGGAATCTCGTCCCCGTTCAGACTGCCGCCTTCTGGAGCCATTCCGATGATGAAAGAGCTATGTCCAGGCTGGTTTGAAGATCAGGCATCCGCGGGTAATAGTTACGAGGGAAGCAGCAGAGGGAGAAAACAGAAGCCGCGGGACGTGGCCTGTCATGTCCCGATGTCCAGACGGGTAGATGACGGCCGCGGGAAGACCCGGGCCAGGCTCCTCGTTAGCCGAACCAGGCGGCTCCACTGGGCATCAGCCATGTCATCACGATGTCCCGGAAGTGTGGAGATCTCGCCCCCGGTTCAATCCGTCGCCATCCGGAGCCCACCGAAGTTTTCAGATCTGCCTTGCTACTTGCATTTTCAAAAAGTAGTGGCAGTTGTTTTACACAAGTATAACAGTTTTCTATAACCACAGCTCAAGAGTCCCAAAGCACCCATCGCTGTAACGTCCATGCTTTTATTCGTCAGTAACTCCTGCTTCTTATTTTCATACACTACATACTTCCAGTACTGGGACTCGTGAAGCTGCTATGCAGCACAGAAGCAGTGAACAATCTCCCAGCTGAGAGAAAACGAATTCTACTCATGCAGGATAAACTGCATGTATTTTTCATTTACTGTTTAAACAAAGGGCCAATACAGGCAGAATAGTGTCAATAAAAGTACAGCCTGTGGCCCAGTTTCTTTATTAGTTGCCCCAAGCATTCAATGCTGCACCTACCAAGGGACTAATGAGTTTCTCAATTTAAAAGTCAATGGCACCATAACACAGTTACTCTCTTGCAACCTCCTGCCCTTTAAAAAGTACTTTTGTACTTTTCAAATCCGTAATATCATATTGTTAGAAATGGGGGTCTCTAGTTAGCAATGGTTTGCACATTTGTCCAAGAAGGGACACTTCTTCCTAGTCAGGGTAAGGGGGCTACACCTAAAATAACCCCTGCTCTCCCCCTTGGTAGCTTGGCATGAGCAGACAGTCTTATCTCAGAGACAGTGTGTAAAGCATTTTTGCAAACATACAGTAACACAGTGAAAACACGACATTTGGACACCACACCAGTTTAGAAAAATAAGTAATCTTTATCTAGACCAAAGAAGACCAAAACAACAAAAATCCACAATACAGTACTCAAAATGTACTTCGTAGAAGGTAAAAACAGTTCTGTCCATAGCAAACTAAAGATGCGACACTTTCAAAACAAAGTACCTTGGATGCGTCACAATCATAAACAAAAACAGCCACAGGGAAGGTGATGCGTCGGTTCCTTTTGCGCAGGGAAGGTGATGAGCTGATTCCTTACTGCTACGGAGGGGAGGTGATGCGTCGGCTCCTTACAGAAGGGGAGGTGATGCGTTGGTTTCTAACTGTGCGGGAAGGTGATGCGTCAGTTTCTTACTGCGGCCCCGGAGTCCTTGTAGATTTGGCGCCCCGGTGCGATGCATGAGGATCGGGGATGCGTTGGTTCTTGAAACAGCGGCGGCGGCAATGGCGCTGCGTTGGTCTCTGCATGATCCACGATGCGTTGGTTCTTGCAGCCACACAGGAGGGCCTGCATCGGAATCGGTGCGGTGATCTCAGACTTCGTAGATCGGTGCACACGATTCAGCGTGCGGCCTTTCTCCAGCTGTGGCAGGCGCTGCGTGGGTTTCTTTTGTGGCACATTGCGCTGCATTGGAAACAGGTGCGGATGCATTGCGCTTCTCGTAGTTGCATCTCTTTTCCAGCTCCCAACAAGAGGAACAACCTACAGAGTCCCAACTCAGTAACAGGCACCTCTTGGAAGGTCAGAACTCCCAGTAAGGAAGTTCAGGGGAGCTGGTGGTGAAGTCTTTGTGTCCCTGAGACTTCAGAACAGGCAGGAGGCAAGCTCTACTTCAAGCAGGATACACAGCACACAGCAAAGTATTTGTCCTCTCCTTGGCAGAAACAGCTACTGCAGGCCAACCCCAAACAGCACACAGTAAAAGGGCAATACTTCTCCTTCAGCTTTCCCAGCTCTACTACTTGCCAGAGGTTCCTCTTGAGTCCAGAAGTATTCTAAAGTTCTGGGGTCTGGGCCCCAATATTTATACAGCATTTTGCTTTGTCCTCTTGTGACAGAGAGGCTCTGTGCTCAGTCAAAACCAGTTCTGTCCTCTGTGGTCCAGCTTCCTGGTAGGAGGTGGAGACAGCATTGTGTAAGGT
Organism: Calotriton arnoldi; assembly: GCA_963921515.1. NCBI lineage: Eukaryota > Metazoa > Chordata > Amphibia > Caudata > Salamandridae > Calotriton > Calotriton arnoldi. The sequence goes on from CAWUFW010003012.1 coordinate 1,342,565, forward strand.
AGACCAGGCCCATTCAGGTGAAAGGAAATCTCCTCCCCCTACTCTAAATGCAGCCCAGGTCTATCCAGCCCAGCCCTGACTCATCCATGAAAGGCAGGACACACCTTAACCCCCCAGTGGCTGTCTAAAGTGAATGCACATCCCCAGCCCTTGTCACTCTAAAGCCAGACAGTCAATCCACAACCCAGCAGAGGCACACAGGATAGCTAAGCAAGAAAATACCCACTTTCTAAAAGTGGTATTTTCAAACACAGAATGTAAAAATCATCCTTACTAAAAGATGCATCTTTATATTCTGAGTTCAGGCATACTAAACTTTACCTTCCCAGCTGGTCCCAATGGGAAGTTATCTTTATAAGATGTTATAAATAAACTCCCATTCTATTCTATGGGACAGATAGCCTTTCAATAGTGAAAAACGAAATTCAGTGTAGTTCACTATCAGGACATGTTACACACATCAGTACATGTCCTACCTTTCACATACACTGCACCCTGCCCACAGGGGTACCTTGGGCCTACCTTAGGGGTGACTCACATGTAAGAAAAGGGAAGGTTAGGGCCTGGCAAGTGAGTGCACTTTCCAGGTCGACATGGCAGTAGAGACGGTGCACAGACACTGCAGTGGCAGGTCTGGGAACCTGTTGCAAGGCTGCTTGTGTGGGTGGCACAATCAGTGCTGCAGGCCCACTAGCAGCCTTTGACTTAGAGGCCCTGGGCACACACAGTGCACTGTACTAGGGACTTAGTAGTAAGTCAAACAAGCCAATCATGGAAACACCAATCCATATTCATAACTTACAGAGGGAGCACTTGCACTTTGGCACTGATCAGCAGTGGCAATGTGCCCAAAGCATCTAGACCAGCAAAAACTAAATTCAGCACGCAGCAAAAATGCAGGATGCAGAGGCAAAAATACAGTGGAAAACCACGCCAAGGATGGCAGGTCTAACAAATAGCAAAAATATCAACAACAAAAATATCATATAGGTAGGGATAGATTTACTATTCTTAACTCCACATCTACATGCCTTGACAATATGTATATTGTCAAGGTACGTAGATCTGGAGTTAAGTACAGCATACTTTCACACACTTAATTGTTGGTAATTTGATCATTGATATTTTTGCTACAACTTTATGGTTGCCTGATGTCAAAGTCTCGAGATTCTGGGAGCATGCAATATCAGTTAATAGTCTCAGTGCATGTAAAGTAACAAAACCAGAAATGACTAAAATTATAGATCTGGACAGACAACAATTATAATGTTATCACTCATAAATGGACATGAAACAGGTAGCTGAATCATTTAACACTCATAGTGTTTAACAGTGAGAAACTGACAGACATCACAAAAAATCTGGGCAGAGAATCGTTGTTGGAGCAGTACCTGGGGCAAGCAGCGAGCAAATCAGGCAAGTGATAGACACAAACATGAGGAAAATAAGGATGGAAAAGAGAGAGGGGAAAGATGGCGGAGCAGAAAGGAAAATGAAAGGAGGGACAGGAAGAGCAGAAGAGAACACAGTAAAAGGGGGCAGAATTAACAGGGCAAGAATGAATGAGGAGGTGGGGGTGGTGTAGCAGCAGTGGAAACTACAGAAGAAAAATTGTGAGACCCCTAGGAGCAACAATGAGGTGCTGGCACCCAGGGGGGAAGGGAAGGGGTGGGACGGAGCAAGACCCTGCCGAAACACAGGTAAAGGGGCCAGACACAATGTGGTCCCTTTATTTGATAAAAGTCAAATGCAATAGAAAAATGAAAAGTAAACATAGTTCCCTGATCGCAGCAATGGACAGCTCAGCTAACCAAAAACAGAGAGAGAGAGATTGAAATACTCTTTTGGGGAAACAAACATACGACTGGGAGGAAAACCATTACATCGTGAACCGAGTGCTGTGACAGAAAAGAAAGCCATTGTATCCTGAGAAAGATCCAAATACCACTTTTAGTATATGTTGAAGTAATGGTTACAATGTTGTCTGTGACAGACAGTTATGGCTGTCAGTAGTGAGACAACAAAAAATGGAAGTGAACATTGGAGAAACTGAAGAAATAATAACAACCTCGTAATATTTATAGACAAAGCATAAGGGTCTGTAGTTAAAAAAAAGAACTTTTGTGGTCTTGGGCAAAACATTGTTATTCGTCCACATAACATTGAACAGTAATTATATGTCAGTGGCTGTCCATTGAATGGCAGCAAAATTCGGATAAGGTATACACACCAATCTACTCCTTTGTCCTCACCATGCTTTATCTTAAAGGTAAGATACACTAACACTGCTGTGCTAGATTATAAAACTGCCAGTCCTCTTAGGTGGAGTGTATTAGTCTTTCCAGTCACCTTAGAAGTAACTCTTTACTAAGGGTGGGCGTAGTTCGCGGAGTTGCACTACGCTGATCCAGCGGGTTACTAGCAACAAGCATTCATACACTAAATACCCACCTGGGCCCATTCATTCACACTAACTAGTAATTACCGCTGGGGGAAATCAATTGTACTCTTTATCAATATCCCTGCTACCAATTACTTCACCTGATTGAAGAGTAATGACTTACCAATGGACCTTTGACAATTGGGGATTAAATGAGAATGTACAAAACATAATTTTCATCAACAAACTGAAATAACCACTGACTCAGGAAGTTTTAAAATGTTTATCTAAATTCTTTAGCAGAGTAATTTACAATTCACATAATACTTAATCGAATATCAAGGAGGAAGTACACTATAAAGTCACCGATTAAGCATCAATGACGGTCCCTTAGAAAGGAGAAGATAGAGACAGCAGTACAAACTAAATTACGCATTTATAGTTACCTAAAGGTGTGAAAACCAAACCCCTTGGCCAAGGAGTTGGAAAAAGGGTCCCAAGAAAAGATGAAGACCAAGACCTCCGGACCAGGTTCAGGACAGGATAGATGACCTCTCTACCAACGACGCCTGCGTCGTTCCCCTCTCTGACACTTCGGTTCCTCCTCGATTCTTCTGTGTCTTCTTTCTTATGGAATCTGCCTCCCCCACCTCAGGACCTCTTTGGACAGCGGTTCAGTCTGCAATCGATCAGCTCTCGTCTGTGTCAGCATATGAGCTCCATCTGCGCACTAACTAATTAGCTAATTCTAATCTATTATACCCTTCTACACCCAGGTACCTCCCATTAATGTTTCAAAATGATGGGCCCACTATTTCTGATTGGACGGGGACAGGGGGTTGATCCTCACACCATGTCATTTTAGTTCAATTTTCTTAAGCCCTTTGTTTTAAAATACCGCCCCTCTCAATTAATACATTTGCTTTATTTCCCACTCGTCTCATAACAATTTTCAATACAAAGTGTATACAATGTATTAACTTTAGGACATCTCAGATGCACAGTGGATGTGACCAACAGGTCATGTCCTTGGGTGTCGTCCAAGTTGACTTCATCGTTTGTCTTGTTAGTTTCAGAGCGCATGCGCAAGTTTCCATGGCTCTTGAGCTGCTGTTCAGTTAACCCAGGCCCACTTTACGAACTAATAGAAATCAAAGAAGAAACATATTAAAATCAAAAATAAATGTTTTCACTGTATACCACCTACTTCTACTCTATTCCCATTTAATTATAAATGTCTATCCCGCATTAGTAGCGTTAGAATATCACATTATGAATTTCAGCTATGCGAAAGCTTTAGCATGTGAGAACATTAAGCAGCCGTTTTAGCATACACTGCGCAGAGCAAAAGTTTCCCTCCAAGCAAAGAAAGACGTCATACCATGTGACATGGTTGACAAATGCGCAGTAGAGTTCCCGCGCTTTAGCGGCCATTTTGCATTAGACAAGGATTACTTATTAGCAAAAACACATAGGCAAGCGTCCCTCGGATAAGTGTAATGTTTGCACATTATTAATAATGACATTACAAGGTTTTAATACAAATTAATTACTATTTGTGAGAGGATTGCTTACGAGCAAGTCTCATTGTGAGTCCTTGCTCCATCAATCCCCTCTCTGATGGCGTTTCTGAGCCATCAAAAACTACCCACAACCAGATGCCAACTTCTAGCATATTTCTGTCACACTTTCATTCTTCCATTGTCTATTCTTATCCTCTCCTTTCAGTTTCTTGTAAATTTCACTTTTCAGATCTTCTAATTCAATTTCATCAAATTTCCGTTTCTTGCCTTTTTCTGTCATTCTAAATGTTCTGTCCTTTTTACAACATTTGCACCATATCATTATTGACAAGACTATTATTGCTATCCCTACTAAGGGTATTAATATTTGACCTATAAGTCCTTTTCCTACATTAGTAAACCAGGTACCAATTGACGCAATGCTATTTGTCAATCTTTCCCATACACTATCAACTTCCAGTGGTTTCAGTTCATTCTCAAGTTTTGTTATATTCTTTATATACGTTCCAATTTCTGCACTTTTGTCAGGAATATACGTGCAACAATGTTTCGGTTTCAACAATTTACAGACTCAGCCCTCTTTTGCTAATATTATATCAAGAGCAAATCGATTTTGCATAACCATAGATCTAATCGCAACCATCTCCGCATTAATCATCAGAAATCCTCCAGCAGTATCCGTTGATAAACGATCAACCACTGTAGACAATTTACATATTCTCCTTGAGTTCAGAATTACTCCCACTGGAGGTATTAATGCACCAAAAATGTCACCTACAATTTCTGAAAAACTAGCTCTTTTATTACGTGTTAATTCACTATTATTTTCATTGCTCCCAGTGTTTCTTTTTACGGGGGAAACCTTTGGAAAGACTATTCCAAAATAACAACTTCCATACCACCGTGCAGGAAGCCTAAAATAAGCCTTATTCCCGCATACATAATAAATTCCAGGAAAAACTGATTCTGTTCCTCCTTTTAGTCCCCAACCTCCAAGAATTAAGAAATTATGTTCACATTCACTGGTACCGATGAAAATATTGTTATAATCTGTCTTTAACCTATGAAGACAAATTTTCCCTGTTTTTACAAAATCCAGAGCCATAGCAGCTTGAGCCCTGCCAGTTGTGTAAATACCCTCTTTCTCAGCCCAAGGTGGAAGATTATCTTTATGCTCTGACGCTTTCTTTTGGAAATTCTGTCTTCTATTCTCAACTAAGTTCAAAAATATCTTTTCTTCCTCACGTAATGAACATGTTAGATTGCTTCTATGTGCATGTGTTATATCTATCGACTTCATTGTTAAGAAAAATTCTCCCACTACTAAGCACTGGGTTCAGATTCTTTCGAATAGAAACCTCTGAAAATATCACATCTATATTTGAATAATAATACTGAAGTTTCCCTGTTCTATAAAATAAACTAGTTAGTACACTACATGATATACCATAAGTTAAAGGCAAATGATGATATGTTAAGCCTTCTGCTACTGATTCAGGTAACTTCATACAAACATAACAGTCACTAATTTCCATTGTATCTACGTACTGAAATAATAGTTTAGTAAAAACATTTAAACTAGTATCATTATCTGTTACTTCGTGATGAAAATCTGGTTCATCCTCTGCTTCTATTTCTACCCTATCACTTTTCAAATTTTCTATCCTTCCTTTGGTGTCATTGTTACTCTTCTTGTCTATTATCATAAGGTAAGGAATTGCTACGATCACAACTAACCATACTATAAGCACCACTACCATACTACATATGCATATAGCACAGCATTTGCTACAACATTTCCGTTTCGGTTTCCCAGAAACTCTGTCGTCAGCCATTTTTGTCTGTGAAGATTTCTCTTCTTTATTTTCGTTTTAAGACTTTAATTTTTATCAAGGTGGTTTCACTTCTTTTTCAAAAGTCAATTCTGCACTTGTTCTTTCGTCACCACTTTCACTTGACTCTGAACTCTCGTAGTCTTCAAGGATTATATAAGTCCAATCAGGACCTTTAAACTTATTGTTCACAAGTTTCAATCTTTTACTTTTTCGTTTTTCAGTCCCACTTGTTTGTCCAGCTAAGCTTGTTACTTCATTTACTTGTTCTGGATCTTCACTTCGTGTTTCTATATGGTATTTTACTCTTTTAATAACACTAGGCCAATGATCACCTTTTCTGACCTTCTTAGGTTGCACTGTATCTCCACTTTCCGAGTCTTTTCCAAAAAGTCTTTTACTTTCAAGGTGTGCCACAAGTTGATTTTCTTCAGTTTCTTGAGTGTGTGTTTCTACTAACTGACCCTGTTCAGGATTGACGTTTTCGTGCTTGAGGCTTTCTTGTTCGATGTCTTCTTGGCTTTCTTCTCCCTGAACGTGTTTTCCTTGTTCTAACTGGTTCTGATCAGGGCTTATTGCACTGTGTACTTCTGCAGCCTGACCGCATTCTTCTAGACCTGTCTGTCCCTGCTCAAAATTGTTGCTTCGTTGATAGTTTGGGCCAAATTTCCTTTCCCTATCTGGGCCTGCTCAGGTTCTCTTAGTGTTTCATTCTCCCTATCCTGAGCTGCTTCTTCTACACCTATCTGGTCCTCACTAATTTCTTCAAGTCTAGCTCGACTTCTTGTTTTGATGAAAACTTCTGGTATCTCAACCACTGGTATCCAGTCCTGACTTGTGCTCGGTTGTTCTTCTTCAGCCTCTCCCGAATTTTTCACTTGGGATTCTTCAGCTGGCCAACCTTCAGCTTCCTCAGCTATTGATACTGACTGAGGATCTTTTCCTTCAGGAGCTGGCACCCTTTTGGTGTGTCTTACATGAATCCAATTAGGCAATCCTGCACATTTCACTGCTGTGTTTGTAACCAATATAACCTGACAAGGTTCGCCCCACCTGGGTGATAAACACGTTTCTCTGGTGTGATGCTTTACTACCACCCAGTCTCCGGGGTTCAGATCATGCTCTTGTTCAGGCTGCCTGGAAACTGCGTCTTCTCCAACCTGGTGAGAGACAGAACGCACTAGGTCAGCCAATGCCTTGCAATAATCTAGAACCATATCATCAGTTATGTTCAGCAGTTTATTTCCAGGTACATGTGCTTGTCTCATTGCTCTTCCCATGATGATTTCATGTGGACTCAATCCTGTATTTCTTTCAGGAATGCTTCTGAGTCCCATTAAGACAAGAGGCAATGCATCTGGCCAATCTAACGATGTGGATGCACACATCTTTGACAATCTTGATTTTATTGTACCATTCATTTGTTCAACCACTCCAGAAGCCTCTGGGCGGTACGCGCAGTGCAATTTTTGTTCAATTTTAAATGCTTCACAGATTATTCGAATTACATCATTATTGAAGTGACTTCCTCTATCTGATTCCAAAGTCACTGGGAAACCAAACCGTGGAATGAGTTCTCGTAACAACAGTTTTGCAACTGTAATGCTGTCATTCCTCCTAGTAGGGTAAGCCTCCACCCACCTTGAAAACAGACATACTATGACAAGTACATATTTCAGTCCTTTACATGGTGGTAACTGAATGAAATCTAACTGTAATCTCACAAATGGACCCTCGGCCTTTCCAATTTTTCCTAAGCCAATTACTGTTCTCCTTCCTGGATTATTCATTTGGCAAGTTAAACACCTCTGGCAAAGACGCTCTGCTGCAGTCCTAAACTTTGGATTGCACCAACTCTGTCTGAAAAGTCTAATCATGGCATCTCTCCCTACATGTGTGTCTCCGTGATACATTCTAGCCATTTGTGAAATCAGGCAATCAGGCATGACTTTTCTGCCATCTGTGTATACCCACACATCATCCTCTGATCTTCGTGTGCACCCTATTTTTATCCAAACATCTTTTTCACTCTCCTCAGCATCATCCTGCAATCGTTTCACATCATTCCCTGTTTCAGGTGTTGAACATAGCATAAGTTGGCAGCTGATGTCCATCCTTTCGACTTTTCTGTTTACTGCCAATCTGTTTCTGGCACAATGTTGAGCAATTAAGTCTGCGTATCTGTAACCGGCTACCACCCAGTCATCTCCTGACTGATGTGCGGCACATTTCACCACTGCCAATTCTTTTGGTGATTGTATTGCCTCCAATAATTCCTTTACAAACTGCCCATTTTTTATTGGGGATCCTGAAGAAGTCATGAAATCCCTCTGCATCCACAGTTGGCCAAAATCATGCACAACCCCGTACCCATATTGACTGTCCGTAAATATGGTTACTTTTAAATTTTTCCCAATTTTGGAGGCTTTGATCAAAGCAATTAATTCAGCTACTTGTGCAGATTTGACTCCTGGTAAATAGGATGCTTCGACTATTCCAGATAGTTCACATACAGCATAGGCTGCACTCAATTTTCCATCCTCATGTCTTAGGCATGAGCCGTCCACAAACAGCTCCCTGTCTGCATTTTTAAGAGGCAATTCCTGAATGTCAGGACGCGGTTTGGTACACAATTCTGTGACCTGTAAACAGTCATGTTCTGGATCGTCCTTAACTTCTTCACAATATGGATCTGGCAATAATGTAGCAGGATTTACAACTGTACACCTAGCTATGGTCACATTTTCAGCTCCTAGAATTATTCGCTCATATCTTGTCATCCGACTAGGTGTGAGATGCTGAGTTCTAGTTCTTGTCAACAGGATCACAACTGCATGTGGGACAAACACTGTAACAGGATATCCCATCACTATTGACTCACTTTGTTCAATGCTCATACAGGTAGCAGCAACTGATTTTAGACAGCCTGGCAATGCTGCAGCCACTGGGTCCAATGTAGCAGAAAAATATGCTACAGGACGCCTGTCTAGTCCATGTCTTTGGGTTAACACTGAAAGTGCACAATTTTTTCTTTCATAGCGAAATAGTGTGAATTCTTTTGTATAGTCAGGCATGCCCAAGGCAGGTGCTTCACACAAAGCATTTCTGAATTTTACAAATGCACCTGCACTTTCATCATCCCATTCAACTGGATCCTTTGCTTTCTTTTTGGTTATCTGAATTAAAGGCTTTGCTAGTAGTGAAAACCCTATAATCCATTGTCGACAGTATCCTACTATTCCAAGAAACATTCTCACTTCTCTTTGGGTTTCTGGCATTTTCATTTGCTTAATTATTTTTATTCTTTCAGACGTTATTCTTCTTTTCCCTCTTTCAATTTGGTGTCCTAAATATTTAACTGCTGTTGTACAAAATTGTAACTTCTCAGGTGACACTTTGTGTTCTTCCTCAGCCAAATAGTTTAGTAATGCAATTGAATCTGCGACACAATCATCATGAGTTGTTGACGCTATCAACAAGTCGTCTATGTATTGCACCAGGACTGAGCTCCTGAGCAGTACTAATTTTTCTAGACACTTTTTCAGTATTTGATTAAAAATGGAGGGACTTTCTGTGTACCCTTGAGGAACACGATTCCACACATAAACATGGTTTTCGAATTTAAACAAAAACAGATACTGACTATCTGGATGTAATGGTATTGTGAAAAATGCTTGGCACAGATCAATCACGGTAAACCATTCTGCATCCCATGGTATCTGGTATAGGATTACTGCAGGATTTGGTACTATAGGACAACAAGGTATCACAATCTTATTAATTTTCCGCAAATCCTGAACGATCCTATATTTCCCACTAGGCTTTTTCAAACCCATGATTGGCGAACTACAAGGGCTACTCAAAACTTCTTTTAATATGCCTTGTTTCACCATTCTGCCAATTTCTTCAGTAACTCCTGCCTTTACTTCTGCACTCATTTTGTACTGTTTGGTATTTGGGAAAATTGCGCCTTCTTTTACAGTGATCTTCACTGGGTCTATATTTGTCATAAGACCTACTTCTTTCCCAGTAAAATCCCATACCTTAAAGTTCACTGTAGTTCTTAGTTCTTCTGGTAACTCATCTTTGGTTATCAAGGAGAACATCTCATCTACTTCCGTACCTTGCTTGGCTATCATGAATTTATATACATGATCTTCATCCGTGGTCTGTATTGCAACACCATCCGGTGTGCAAAAAATAGTACAATTCATCTTGCACAATAAATCTCTGCCCAATAAATTTACTGGACTGGAATCACACACCACAAATTGGTGCATTTCTCGGAAATTCCCTATTCTTACTTCCATGGGCTCAGTAAGGGGTGTTCTGATCTTTTGATTTGCTACACCTACAACTTGGATAGCTTCTCCAGAGAGAGGAGGTCTGGGATGTCTGCTGTTCTCACAGTAGAACGGGTAGCACCAGTGTCCAAAAGAAAAGTGATATCATTACCTTTTACTTTCCCTTCAACATATGGACCTGACTGATCTACCGGCAAGGATGCGCCAAGTACGCACTCCTTCTCCCCCTCTCCTAGGCACCGTCATTGATAACTATATGGATTAAGATCATCCTGTAAAAGAAACTGTGAAGTTACATATTCATTCTTACCACTTCCTCTTTGATATCCGACGTCTGTACCATGCTTTGCTCTGCTTACATTACCCTGTATAGGGGCAGGTGGCAACTGACTCTGAGAGTTTACACCCTGCTGTGAGTCATTCTGCGTCTGTGGATTTAAATTATGATTTGGGCCATTATTATTTTGAATCTTTTTACATTCGTTCTTCCAATGTCCCAACTTTCTGCATCCATGACAAGGAAATTTCTTTTTAGCCTCTTCTCTACTCATTCGTCCTCTCACTTTTCCACCATTTCCTGTGTCACCATTCGTTCCAGATTCTTTTCCCTGACTTTCTGTTGGATTATCCAAATTAATTCCCTGTCGCTCAGCCATTTTCACTTGAGCCCACATCACCTTTTCTTGTAATTTCTTGTGCCTATCCTCAATGTCGTCTCCACAATATTTAGCATATTTCAAAATTTCGTCAATAGGTTTCCCTTGCCAGCATAACATATGCTGCTTAATCATGTGACAAATCTCTGGTTTTAGACCATAAACAAATCGATAGACAAACTGACTCATATTTTTGTCTCCAATATCCTCAAATCCACTATACTGTTTGAACACCTGTAATAGACGTTCTTAATAGGCATGTACCGATTCACTTGTTTCTTGGGTAGTCCTGTCTATTTTCACCCAATCTGTTTCTTTTGGTGGTATTTTCCCTTTCAAATAAGTTATTACCTGGTGATACTTTTTCATCACGTCATTTGATGGAGTCACCTGTCTTTGCATCTCTAGGATACTCTTCACTCGGCCAGTCGATTGTAATTTTACAATCTGTCCATAAATCGGTAGGTACCACTATGTCAGACAAACCATCTAAGTCCTTTAACAATACCTTTGAGACTTTCACAAACCTCTCGACCTGCTTGTACCATTCAATCGGTTTTTCTCTCAACTTTGGAAAATCATTTGTAAATGACAAAGTATCTTGCCTGCTCCATGGGACATGAACATAACCTCCTCCTGGAACCTCCCGCATCGGGTACAACTGATCTACTTTCCCTGTTTCCTTCAATAAATATTCAGAAGTGGTTCTACTGTAACGTGCCTCTTCCTTTTTCTTTGTCCATCTTGTTTTCCATTTATCTAGTTCTCCCCATTTCTGCAATACTGACATTAATTCTTTCACTTGTAATTTTCTACCAGATGAATTCATATTTTCTAAATCTTTGTCAGTAAAGTCTGCTCGATATGGTTTCTGTAGTACTTTTGACTTTCTTATTTCAATTCCCATTTCTGAGGCCAAATCTGTTAATTTTTCATGGAATATTTTTACATTTCTGTTTATGCTCCTACATACGAACAATAGTTCTTCTTTAATGTAGGTATTTAAACGATCTACTCCTACATTGCCTGCTATCATTTCCTCTAACTCGACTTTTAATTTATAAATGTCCAAGATCTTTGGGGGTGAATTCTGTCTATCTACTCCTTGTGCCCATCTTTCTAAGTCTTCTAGAGTTACTACAGTTGCACTTTTAGTTCCTGAAGATGTTATTATATTCACATCCTTTGAGCAACCAGGTGTGACTCTTCTTGGGGTGCTATTTACGGAGTCTCGAATAGGCAAATCCATTAGTGAAATCATAGATTCACAATCGTTGATGTGGTCATCAATTATTACAGCTTCAGGTTTATGAATATCCACAGGTGTAGGCATAACGAGAGGTTTTGGACAATTTACTTTGTCACCATATAAAGGAACCACGGGACCAATGGTTACAGGTATAGTCAGAGAATCAGGATGTACATTCAACTGAGTTATTTTCTGTATTAGTTCTGTTCTATTTCTGTCTAAGGCCTCTCTTTCCTTATCCTGAAGTACCCTATTAACTGGTGGATTATGCAGTACTTGAGGTACTAACAGTGTTCTCAAAATTGGTGCACTTGGGGTACATTCACCCAGCCCTTCTTGGTATGGTGGAGGATTTTTCAATATTTCTTCCATAAATTCATCTTCAGAGTCTCCAAACCCTGTCATGTGTTTTGTCTTTTCTTTGCATTTGCTCCCTAATGACTCATCTGTCATGAACACTGGATACAAACCCTCGGTAAGCATCGCTCTTCTCCACTGTTTCATCTGACTTTTTCGTGACCCATTTTGTTGTCTAGGGAAAAATCCCCTATAACCCCTATTGCTTCTGGGTCTATCTCGTTCAAATGCCTCTGTTTCCCATTCTTCTAGGGCTTCGTACTGCGTTAGTCTTGGTCTGGGTTCTAATTCATTCATTCTTATTCTTAAATTTTGAAGAATTCTCCCATTGAAAGTACCATTCTCTGGGAAAGCTAATATTCCGTCATCTTTTGTATATTCTATCCAATTTTCTAACCATACACAAGTATGATAACCCCGATCCATCATCATGAATGATGCGGGCGTTTTTGCTGGTGGAATGATAATTCCTTCCCTAGTTTTGATTGGCTTATCCTTCTTAAAATAATTCTTAATCTTCTGTAGAAATGACAATTTTTCTCTTTTCTCCATACATCTTGGGTAAATATCTGTTTATTGAATTATATTCTGCAAAACCTAGGAATCTCCTGTCTGGACGTGTTCCTATTAAAGTCGGATCGCGTTTCCACATACAATTTCCACTGACCACTAATATTTTGACTTCTATGCTGACAACCAATCAAATTCCAGCTAACATTTGTCTCGGGACCAATCCTAGCGCGGCTTTTCTGTGACGTTTGTCTGACGACCCCTCCTTTACAATCTGCGCTTCTCTGTCCCTCGCTGTTTCAACCAATCCCAACGCGGCACCTGTGACGTCAGTATTACTCCTGACTACCGACCCCTCCTTTACTAGCTCGCTCCACGCCCGCTGTGTCGACCAATCCCAGCGCGGCGCTTGTGACGTCAGCTTTTACTCCGACAGCTGACCCTCCCTTTACAAAATCGTACGCAAACTTTCAACGCTTCTTATTAAAATTCAGTAACAACATAAAACATTCGCTATCGTGCCAGTTTCTCTAAATTGGAAAAGATAAATTCTCTCACTTCTTAGTAAAACCCTTCCGTTTACTAAACATACACTACGAGCAAAACACTTCTGTTTACTCTTCATGTAAGCTTCGGAAATACCTGCTACTCCTTCAATGTTACCCTTTCTAGGTGATATAACATCAAAATTTCACCAGCGTATTCCTTTGCTGTCACTCATACACGCACAGTCCCTAACAAGTACTGATAGCCCTGCTTAACTTTTCAGTACTATTTCTGCCTTACAGATAAACTCACTGCAGTATGGCTTCCACTTACCATCCGCTATTCAAATTCCCCGGGGATTCTAGACAACATAAAACAAAACTTTTAAACAAACGGATGTTAGTTCATAAAAATAAAATTCTCATTACCCAATTAACAAAGTCTAACCATCCTCTGATAGCCAGAAAACTGATCCAGCGGGTTACTAGCAACAAGCATTCATACACTAAATACTCACCTGGGCCCATTCCTTCACACTAACTAGTAATTACCGCTGGGGGAAATCAGTTGTACTCTTTATCAATATCCCTGCTACCAATTACTTCACCTGATTGAAGAGTAATGACTTACCAATGGACATTTGACAATTGGGGATTAAATGAGAATGTACAAATCATAATTTTCATCAACAAACTGAAATAACCACTGACTCAGGAAGTTTTAAAATGTTTATCTAAATTCTTTAGCAGAGTAATTTACAATTCACATAATACTTAATCGCATATCAAGGAGGAAGTACACTATAAAGTCACCTATTAAGCATCAATGACGGTCCCTTAGAAAGGAGAAGATAGAGACAGCAGTACAAACTAAATTACGCATTTATAGTTACCTAAAGGTGTGAAAACCAAACCCCTTGGCCAAGGAGTTGGAAAAAGGGTCCCAAGAAAAGATGAAGACCAAGACCTCCGGACCAGGTTCAGGACAGGATAGATGACCTCTCTACCAATGACGCCTGCGTCGTTCCCCTCTCTGACACTTCAGTTCCTCCTCGATTCTTCCGTGTCTTCTTTCTTATGGAATCCGCCTCCCCCACCTCAGGACCTGTTTGGACAGCGGTTCAGTCTGCAATCGATCAGCTCTCGTCTGTGTCAGCATATGAGCTCCATCTGCGCGCTAACTAATTAGCTAATTCTAATCTATTATACCCTTCTACACCCAGGTACCTCCCATTAATGTTTCAAAATGATGGCCCCACTATTTCGGATTGGACGGGGACAGGGGGTTGATCCTCACACCATGTCATTTTAGTTCAATTTTCTTAAGCCCATTGTTTTAAAATACCGCCCCTCTCAATTAATACATTTGCTTTATTTCCCACCCGTCTCATAACAATTTTCAATACAAAGTGTATACAATGTATTAACATTAGGACATCTCAGATGCACAGTGGATGTGACCAACAGGTCGTGTCCTTGGGTGTCGTCCAAGTTGACTTCATCGTTTGTCTTGTTAGTTTCAGAGCGCATGCGCAAGTTTCCATGGCTCTTGAGCTGCTGTTCAGTTAACCCAGGCCCACTTTACGAACTAATAGAAATCAAAGAAGAAACATATTAAAATCAAAAATAAATGTTTTCACTGTATACCACCTACTTCTACTCTATTCCCATTTAATTATAAATGTCTATCCCGCATTAGTAGCGTTAGAATATCACATTATGAATTTCAGCTATGCGAAAGCTTTAGCATGTGAGAACATTAAGCAGCCATTTTAGCATACACTGCGCAGAAGCAGAAGTTTCCCTCCAACAAAGAAAGACGTCATACCATGTGACATGGTTGACACATGCGCAGTAGAGTTCCCGCGCTTTAGCGGCCATTTTGCATTAGACAAGGATTACTTATTAGCAAAAACACATAGGCAAGCGTCCCTCGGATAAGTGTAATGTTTGCACATTATTAATAATGACATTACAAGGTTTTAATACAAATTAATTACTATTTGTGAGAGGATTGCTTACGAGCAAGTCTCATTGTGAGTCCTTGCTCCATCAACGCGACGCTACGCGAAGCGGTAAAACAACTCCGCCACGCTACTCGGAGCTACGCGAGCAGCGTAGTGCGATAGGAAAATGCTGTTCGCGGTGATTGCACAGTGCCGGATGCTTGTCCGCACTGTGCAATCATTGCAAACGACATCATGCACAGTGCAAGCGGTCGTTTTCTGCTGCTCGAGTAGATTTTTACTCGAGCGGCAGCTTTCTCAACGCGAAAGGGCAGCTTCTCATCGCGAGCGGTCGCGAGCATACGCGACCACTCGCAATGAGAAACCTGACCCCCGCGTTGAGAAATCTCGCCGGGAGGTTTATTTTCCACGCTCGCGCTTGCCAACTTGATGTTGCCGATCGCGAACGAGGAAAAATCTCGCCGGGATGTTGATTTTGCTCGCTCGCGGTTGCCAACTTGACGTTGAGGAACGCGAGCAAAAAGATTTTCTCTGCACTCCGCGAGATCCGCGTAACGCGGAGTGCAGCAAACTCCGCGAGCGGAGCGTAGTTCACCGCCCAGGGTTACTCTTTACCTTCATATGGCTCTTGGTGTCCTACTTTGTGTGTGCTTCTATTTTTACTCTGTGCTTCTTTGCTTTCTGGGAGTGGTTGAATTTTGGGACAATCTCAAAACTCATGTAAGCTTCTTCCATTCTCAGTTTGGAACGTTACAGAATTAAGTGAATGTGCATGCTCACTCATTTCCATCCCACAGTGTTTATCGTATGTCTGTAGTTAATTTAACAGCCTATTAACGAGAGCCTTTATTTTTCTTTGAGGGCAGTATCTGCCACCTACAGCAGTAAATACAACACAACGCCTGAGCTCTCTTCGACGAGAGATGAGGGAGTCTAACCTCGAAGCCTACATCATTCCTGCTACAGATGCTCATATGGTAAGTCTTTCAGTGTATTGTAGCAGGACTTCTCTTACTCTGACGGCTTTTCATGCATGTTCTGTCCCCATGACCCATGACTGTATCACTCGTTTCTCAGATAAGTACATTTTAAGATTGTGGAACATACGCTCCTATATGATGATTGTAAATCTCTTCTTTATTGCATTTATCACAGATTGCTGGAAAAGCATGGCAGCTGATATGTTGAACGGATTGGCTATTGGTAACTGGCTGAAGCTTTGCAGTTTGGGATGGGAGCAGCAATGGGTCTCTTGATCTTGCTGAGGGTCATCACATGGGTGGCAGATTGTCATGGTTGGGCTTTAACCCCTTCGCTGCTAGGCCTTTTCCCCCCCTGTGCTAAGCCTTTTTTTTGGCTATTAGGGGTAGTTTGTGCTTAGGCCCCTGTAACTTTTTGACCACATAAGGTATCCACGCCAACATCATGGGGATTCTAAAGGTACCCAGGGTATGTGGATTCCCCTGGAGGGGACCCAGAAATTAGCCAAAATACAGCTACATTTTTTATTTTTTGGGGAAAAATGGGAAAAAAGTGCTGCAAATGAAAGCATCTGGTTTTTTCCCTGCAAATGGTATCAACAAAGGGTTTGTGGGGCTGAAATCACAATTTTCCCAGCTTTCAGGGACTGACAGACGTTTGTCAGAAAACCAACATTTTTTACACAGTTTTGGCATTTTACTGGGACATAGCCTATTTTTGCTATTTTTTGTGCTTTCAACCTTCTTCCAGTTAATGGTAGAAATGTGTATGAAAGCAATAATGGATCCTGGAAAGCTATACATTTTAGAAAAGAAGACACAATTCTGAATTCAGCAAGGGGCCATTTGTGAACAGTTGAAAATGGGAAAAATTGAAAATGAGTTGAAAAAAAACAGCCATTTGTGCCAACGTTTTCACCTGTAACTTCTTCTAATTATGACAGATATTTGAAAGAAATATGCCGCTACATCCGCTGGACCTTTCTGGTTGTGGGGATATATAGGACTTGTAGGTTCACCAAGAACCCGACGAACCCAGAGCCAATAACTGAGCAGCATCTTGCAATGGTTTTTATTATGTACCGGATATATAGCAATTTATTTGGGAAAATATATATAGTGAAAAATTGGGATGAAAGACACCTATGTATTTCTTAAATTGGAACAAAATATAGAGTTTAGAAACAGTAGCTATTTGACATTTCCGAAATTGTGAGTACCCATATTAGCATGAGAATTATAGGACATTTTTCAAAGTGACTTCTTTTTTACACATTGTCTTTCATTTGGAAGGCAGAAAAGCATCGAAAGTCAATAGGTAATAACAGTTTCTCTACAATTCTGTGTTACCCTAAGTCTCCCGATACCAATGGTACCTCACTTGTGTGGGTAGGCCTAGTGCCCGCGACAGGAAACGGCTCAAAACTCAACGTGGACACACTTCATTTTTACAGTAAAAACTGACCCTTTTTTTACAAAGTGCCTAGCTGTAGATTTTGAACCCTAGCTCTGCCGGCACCTAGGGAAACCTAGCAAATCTATACATTTTTGAAAACTAGACACCCGGGGGAAACCATGATGGGGTGACTTGTCAGGCTCTCACTAGGTTCTGTTACCCAGAATCGCTTGCAAACCTCAAACTTTGTAAAAAAAAACACATTTTCCTCACATTTCTGTGGTGGAAAGTTCTGGAATCTGTGTGGATCCACAAAATTCCACCCACCCCGCATTCCTCAAAGTCTTCCGAGAAAAATGGTACCTCAGTTGTGTGGGTAGGCCTAGTGGCCGCGACAGGAAACGGCCCAAAACGCAACATGGACACACCACATTTTCACAGTGAAAACGGACCCTTTTTTTGCAAAGTGCCTAGCTGTAGATTTTGAACCCTAGCTCTGCCGGCACCTAGGGAAACCTAGCAAACCTATACATTTTCGAAAACTAGACACCCAGGGGAATACAGGATGGGGTGACTTGTCTGGCTCTCACCAGGTTCTGTTACCCAGAATCCCTTGCAAACCTCAAACTTTGAAAAACAAAAACACATTTTCCTCACATTTTTGGGGTGTGATGGGGGCATTGGCATGCCCATTCTGAGCAGCCCACACCCCTGAATTAAAAAAATAATATTCCCTGATGCCTATTGGTCTTTCTGCCCCCTCACCGGGAGGCAGATAAGGGGCTTTTGCCCCTATCTGCCTACGGGGGGGGGTAGAAAGACTGTGGCAATTTGTTTTACGGTGGGGGCATTGTCATACCCATTCTGGGCAGACCCACCCCTACGTATATTTAAAAAAAAAATCCCTGGTGCCTTGTGGGCTTTCTGCCCCCGGGGGGGCAGACCAGGGGCTACTGCCCCCATCTGCCTCCTGGGGGGGGCAGAAAGGCTGTGGCATTTTTTTGAGGGTGGGGGCATTGGCATGCCCATTCTGGGCAGCCCCCAGCCCAAACTTTGAAAAAAAAAATCCCTGTGCCTAGTGGGGGGGCTATTGCCCTATTTGCCTCCCGGGGGGGCAGAAAGACTGTACTATTTTTTTTTAGGGTGGGGGCATTGGCATGCCCATTCTGGGCAGCCCCTACCCCTACGGATAAAAACAAAAACAAAAAACCCTGGTGCCTAGTGGGATTTCTGCCCCCCCGGGGGCAGATCAGGGGCTATTGCCCCCATCTGCCTCCTGGGAGTGGCAGAAAGTCTTTTGCCTTCTTTGGGGGGGATAGGGTGGGGGCATTGGGATGCCCATTCTGGGCAGCCCCCACCCCTGGCCTATAGAAAAATAATCCCTGGTCTAGGGTGCTTTCTGCCAACCCGGGGGGCAGATTGGGGGCTACAGCCCCCATCTGCTCCCCAGGGGGGGGCAGAAAGACTGTCTGTGCCCAAAATGTATGGGGGGAGCAAAGGCCCTTGCCCAAGTGGCCGCTGCCCCCTCCCTGGTGCTAGTGGGTGGATCCCTGCTTGGGGATCGCCCTCCTGGGGTGATCCCCAAGCAGGGATCCACTAGGCAAGGGTACCATTGGAAAGGGGAGATTCTCCCCTTTCCAACGATACCCCTCCCATCTGTTTCGGTGCTCTGGGGGCTGAGATAGCCCCACAAGCACTGAAACTAAGTTTCAGTTTTGTTTTCGTTGCAATGACGATAGCGCGCCATGCGTTTGATCGTCATTGCAAGGAAATCCAAAAATAGGCCTGGGGAGGTTGGGGAAGCTCTTCCCCACCTCCCAAGGCAAAAAAAATAAAAGGGGGATTTTCTGAGCCTGTGCTCATGCCGGAATGGTTCCATCATGAGCGCACACTGGTGCTCATGATGGAACCATTCCGTCATGAGCACCCAAAGGGTTTCGCAACTAAGGGGCATATTTACAAGGGAATTGGCGGAGTGAGGCGTTAACCGTCCTGGCTTAACGCCTCACTCCACCACTTCAGAAACGCAGGGCTGCACCATATTTACAAGAATATGGTGCAGCCCTGCGTTTCCCCCCATGCTGGCGCTACACTTAGCAGCATAGCGCCAATGCAGCACCCTTTCATCATAGTGCAAGGGTGTCTGCATGCAGGGGAAGATTGTATGTGTGCAGGAAGGTCCCCCGTCCTGCACGTAAACAATCTTTAAATGCCGTTTTGTAACTTCCATGTGTGCTGCACACACAGAAGTTTCAAAACTGCATTTTAAAAAAAATATTGTGTATGTGCAGGAAGGAGGACCTTCCTGCACATAAACAATCATTGGCCTTTTGCTGTTTTCATGTGTCCTGCACAAGGCAGCACACATGGAAACAGCAAAAATGAGTAAAAATGAAACATTTCTCCTTGTTGCGCCAGGGTAAGACCAGGTTTTCCCTGGTCTTAATTGTGGGGCTGCTTCCTATTTACGCCTCCTTTGTAAATAGGAGGCAGCGTCAGAATCAATGGGTGTTGCGGTGGAACGCCCACCGCAACACCCATTGCCCTCCCCTTTTACGCTTAGCATAGCGTGAAATGGGGCCTTATTTACAAGGCAGCGTTAAGCCACGTTGAGTGGCTTAACGCTGCCTTGTAAATAAGGCAAAGCCCCTATCGCCATGGGAGCGTCATAAAAAGTGACGTTACCATGGCAATAGGGGCTTGTAAATATGCCCCTCAGTCTTAGGAGTTCTTGTGATAGGCAGGCAACGATCTCAGGCCAATGGGCACTTTTTCTTCTTCTCCTCAGGTCCTATCAGCAGTAGACTCCTTTGTTCGTCCTGCAGTTTGGTCCTGTCACCTACCAACAATTTCTGCTCCAGGCCAAGTGCATCCCAAAGGCAAAAGGTGAACTTGCTGCCTGACTCGAATGGGCAGCTTATATCCCTAAACAGTGACAGATGATGTTGGGGCACTCAGACATGGTGCAGTGCTTGAAATGTAGGAGGGAAGCAATAAAGTTAACGTGTCTTTTTCTTTGGAGTCAGTTCAGAGCCATGCTAACAAGCATCCCATAATGCTTAGAGCTATTCTGCTTCTCTGGTGATAGCAGGAATCTCATAATGCTTCCTGATAATATATACCCTTTCAGACAGCAGCCAGTTAAGGGTGATGTCTGGGACACTAGTTCTCTCCCCAGAGCTGAACGCAGGATGTGGGAAATGGGTAGTCCACACAGTTCTTTGTTCAGGTGACAACAGTGATCATGCCCTCAGGCAATTTCTTTGTCAAGGGTTGCAATTTGATGGGAAAAGTTTGACCCGTCTGATGAACAAGTTTCATCACTGTGCCGAGCATAAAGGGCCCCTCTCACTTCTATTTATTATTCGGTGGTCTGAACCAAACAAAACCGATCTACCATGTCCCCTGTAGGAAAGACGAACACTTCTAGGGAGCAACATACCGAAATCACGTGGATAAGCTGCAATGGGACTCAGGCTACAAGTCTCCTGTGTCAGGAAACATACTGGTTAGGTCAGAAATGGTAAATTTGACAAAGGTTTACTGTGCTGGGGACTTTCGAACCAACAGATGGCATATGGACCTCGATCGGGGTTCTCGAATGTCGGTCCTGGAGGACTTCTATAGCATATCTACATTTGGATGAATGTAATGAAAAATCTGGCATAGATCCGGCCCTCCAGGACCGACATTGGAGAACCCTGACCTGGGTAATAGTGACACATCATCACTGTGTATGACGTCTCACTGTGAGGATTTGATCCCCCATAACACAAGCAGGATGCCAGCAGCTGCATCTGGCTCCCCGACAAACCATCACTTGGATCATCACCGACAGCAAGTGAATCTTCTTATACTAGTCCACACTGGTAAGTAGGATGCAGTGTGGCTGGGCAGCCTAAATTATGGAGCATAGCCTTCATGGTGGGTGGTATCTATGCAGCCATGCCAATTGCTCTACATGCAGTCTTGTGATTCTAAGCGTGCTTTGTTTTCACAGTGGCGAGGGAGTGGTATGGTGGCATACAATCATGAGGGGGGCTTGGTTATGCCATGGAGCCGCACATACATACTCAGAATCCCTTATAGTTATTCCAATCTGGCATCTCGACCTGGGCGTTTCATTATAGCATGTCCAGGCGTGAAATATTTATATGGGTTTGGGTATTTCTGGACTTCCCTACTCATTCATTCATGAGGTGCACATCACACCAGAGTGTGTGGTCAGAGGACAGTCTTATGGGTGGGCCCTTGCGCAGAATCATTGTGTGTGTGCGCTTCATACACTGTTGATATGTGAATGCTAATTGCTAATGAGGGAAGTCTGTTCTGCATCAAGAGGTGAATAATTCATTCATTGCTGTGTGTCTGAAAGTTGCTTTTGCCTCTACCATCTCTGTTACTCTTCATCCTGCTGAGTTGATTTCTGATTATAGGTTCTTCATATACCATGGCAGGGTTTGTTGTAACAACACTCTGTGACTTGTGTTCCTTCCAAATTATAATTGGTTCAGGTTGTGAGATGTATTTTAACCAATACCATTGTACTGATGTCGATGACGTGTGTGGTTCTTTCACGTGCTTTCGATTGTTGTCAATAAATTGTGCTGCTGCTTCTTGTGATCCTTGCTAAATAGTTTGCTACGTCTCATGCATATATACAGCATGTAACGTTTGTGAATATATGTTTTATTATCACACTGGTCTATCATACCTGTAGAAAATCTTAATAGGGGAGTCTTTTCAGTAGCTGAAACTTGGCATATTTTTAAACATGGACGATTTGAAATGTTTAGCTAAACAATTGAATATATGAGTTTATACATACACATGCTAATTGACAAACAGTTCCATTGTGCAAGAACTATGTAGAAATGAATCGTAGTTACAGGCCAGCATATCAACGCCTTTTTTAGATCGAGCACACAAGCTGTCTGGTTGTTTGAAAATTACATATTGCTAGTTTTGCAGGGAATTTACAGTGGGCTTAAATCCTGCAGTAGCGTAGCTAGATCTACTTCCACCCAGGGCGGCCCCTAAGTTTGCTGCCCGTGCAGGTAAGAGCAGGGGGGTTGGTGGCCGACGGACGATCTGTTTGAGGGGATGGCGTCCGACAGACGACTTGTTAGCGGGGGATGGTAGTTGTCGACAGACACGACTTGCTCACTTCTGCCATCCCCAAAAAGAGTGCTGCACGAGTGGTCCGCTCTCCTCCCACCCCCCCTAGCTATGCCACTGAAATCCTGCCCATTGGTTGGCCACTTTCATTTACTTGCTTCTTATTTGACAGCTTGCCTTGTCCTGCTTGTGTTTGTCCATCCCCTGAAGCACTGCCTCTTTGCTTGCATTTTTCCACTGTTCACATTTAGGTAACTTCTTTTTTATTTTTGCATGAACAATCCAGGAGAGGGCAAGTGTTTTCTAGTTGTCTCCCTCACGTGCTTCTCCCTCTATGCAACTTGCACTCACTCATCCGTGTGCTTCTCTCCCTCACCCTGTATTGCTCTATCTTGCCTGTGTGCGCCTCTCCCTCCTCCTGCACTCCATTTTGCTGTCTCTCACTTGTGTACTTCCCCACTTTCCTTGTGTTGCTTTCTTCCTGTGATGATTTACCCGTCTCCTACCCGTTCCTTATTGCTTTCTGTCCCACCCGCTCCTCCGTTGCCCCACATTCACAGTTTTAAATTGTTTTTAATGTATTTTTTTTGGGGGGGGACACCAGGCAGCAAATTGCAGCTTGCCCTTCCACTTTCTACATAAAAGCACTTTCAAGCTAATTCATTTTGATATCCATTTTTAATTAACCGATCCATCTTGGATCAGTAAATAAAAAAATACTGGAACCCACATCACGTATGCAGGGATACCAACAAAATGACACATAGCCATGTCATTGCACCTTTTTGTATTTTAGTTTTATTAATGCTGTACACTCTATGCTGTACAGCATGAACAAAAGGCATTGGCAGAGCCAAAAGGTCTCAAATGCGAGGCCTATTGGCTTTGCCAATGTTTGTTTTTTGTGTTGCTGTTCCTTTGTTGCTGTGGCCTGTAGATCCTTCTGCATTAAGAATGTGTTTTGCTTTTTCACTGTAGCCGGTCCGTTGTTTTTCTTTATTTTTGCTTTGTTTCTGTTCTCTGTATTTGTTGTTTCCTATTCCCACACTAAATTCCTGGCTTAAAAGAAGGTTAGGACTGCAGGGGAGTCAGATGTATCCCAAGGGCAAATCAGCTTCCCCTCACAGATATAAATGATGTAGCTCACGTGACAAATCCCTTATGTCTTGCATACACATGTACACTTTTGTCTCCATTGAGAAAGCAAATCAACGCCGTCAATTCCGCCTGTTTCATGATCCT
The DNA here is from genome assembly GCA_963921515.1 of Calotriton arnoldi. Lineage (NCBI taxonomy): Eukaryota > Metazoa > Chordata > Amphibia > Caudata > Salamandridae > Calotriton > Calotriton arnoldi. Next base: position 1,366,564 of record CAWUFW010003012.1, read on the forward strand.
CTGCATGCTCACAAAGGTCTTCAAATGGCTCCACCTAGCCACCAGAAAGACCATCACCCAGGCTTTGATCACATGCAGGTTGGACTACAGCAACGCACTCTACTACAAAATACCCACCCACCTCACACACAAGCACCAAACCATCCAAAACGCCTCCACCAGAGTGGTTTTCTACCTACCCTGCCACACCCACTTCACGCTTCACCTCAGGGGAACTCCACTTGCTCCCCATCCAGAAACACTGCCACTTTAAAATACTCACCCTTGCCTACAAAGCGCTGAATCAGAATTGAACCGACTACCTCAACCTCCGTCTGCACTTCCACCAGCCAACCTGCAACTTCCGATCTGCCTCGCTGTCCCTCGCACACATTCCCCGCATTCGCAGAAGCAGGGCAGAAGGCCGATCATACACCTATCTAGAATCAAAGACCTGGAATGCCCTCCCTCAGGACATTAGAACAGGCACAACTTTCCTCAAGAAATGCAAGACCTGGTTCTCTAACTGATGCTCCAGACATTCCCACCTACTCAGCGCCTAGAGACCCTCACAGGTGATTAGTACGCACTCTATATATATCCTTCTACAATACATGACATTCCATTCCATTGGAATTTTAAAGGAAGGCAAAATTACTCTTTTTATTTTACAATGAAAGCAATACTTAGACTCAGAAAAACAGCTTAGTGCCTAGAGACCCACTTGAGGGTATTGATGAAATATATAAGAGCTCTGCGAGAATCGGTTTTTCGGGTTCTGAGTCACATTGATAACTCGGAATTTCAGTGGCTTAATTGTTGTAATTTGCTTGCAACTTGCATGTCACTGGTTTGAATTTGGACAGTGACGGCTCAATATTTCATCGTTCAATTAATATGGGTTATGTGATCAGTAGGGCTCACATCCACAGCAAAAACAATTGGAAGTGGTTGCAATGTTAAAATAAAATGTGTTAAAGTGATGTTTCATTTTCAGCGCGCCTCTCATTAAACTTATCATTGGTGTTTCCTTATGTCTAGTAAAATGGCAGATTTATATATTCCTCTGATAACAAAGGCTCTTTCATGGTTTAGCAACATTGGTCACTTACAAACTGGGCACCACAAACGTGTTTGTCTTTTAAAAGTATAGTAGCACAGGTCATTAAAGGGGGTTCGGCGAGGTCCGGTGTTGTGGAGGCATTTGTAGGCGTGGGTGAGTATCTTGAAAGTTACTCTCTTCTCAACCGGGAGCCAGTGGAGGTTACGCAGGTGTTGGGTGATGTGTTCGTGCCGGGGGATGCCGAGGACGAGTCTGGCTGCAGTGTTCTGTATGGTCTGGAGTTTGCGGAGCAGAGACTTGTTGATCCCGGTGTAGAGGGCGTTTTCTGAAAATTCAATAAAAAAAATGTGATTATCAACAAAAAAAAAAGAATCCACAAGTGCACATCATATGTGATAGCTTGCCATGTTAAAGCGCCTACTGTAACACTGAGCATGCCATTGCTTGCCCTGGTCCCACCCCTCTTGATAGCAAAGCAACTGACCAGTGGGGGAGTTACATGATGGACAGCTGCATTCCAATTGCGCCCCAGTGAAAGGTTTGCAAGCTACGCCTTACACTTGTAACGCTGTCTAAAGAACATACAAGCAGCCGCCATTGTGTGTCACCTTCAGGAAGACCTGGAAATGAATATTTTATTTATTTTAAATTGCAATTCACACGTTTCTACAGATTTTTTTGTACTAGATGCCTGAACACGAGTAAGAATGCTAACTGTTGTAATATAATTACATTCACATTGTTAATCATAATGATGTTATGGCGATTAACAAAATACCCATTCCCGTTATGATTTCAGCTCCCACACCTCCCTTCCCCGAACCACCTTTTTGAAAATAGTTTCAAGGCCGGTAGGTCAGTTCAATTGTAGACAGTAACGATCTGCAAATTAATTTATAATAAAATGGCACTAAACTGTTTAGCTACTAATAACTGCACAGATTATGCTCAAAAGCAATTGTTTTTCCCTTCTCAGGCAACAGAGAGGGAATTGTTTATTCCCCCTGGGATAATAATACCAAACTCCCATTCAGACAGAGGCTATCTCTATTCATTAAATTATTTAATTTACCTCTTTTTCATGCGTTATCTGAGAGTAATAAAATATAAAGCAGTGGTTGGCATAATTTGTTTAATGAGCTAAAGGCAAGGCTGGCGAGGGCATGCTTTGGTCTTGAAACGTGTTTTTGCAGCAAACCACCAGATTAGGAAATAATTACAATTGGTGATCTCGGGACAAAATCAAACTTAAAACCCCGAGCAGCTGCATCTGCTACTTGCTGGATAGACTAACAGCTTGTGTCACAGAGTGGCTCTTGGCAACATGTCAGCACCACAAAGCAAACAGACATGTATATAGTGAGACATAGGGGTGCTTTTGTTTCTATTTTTGTGCCCTCACACCTGCATCAGCAGGAGAAACTAACTTCCTGGTAGTTTGATTCTTATGGCTTGTTGTTGCTGCTCGCAATCTTCCAAGGTTTGTGTTCCTCCATATTCCTGTCTCACGCTGTGAGCAGCCTTGGCTGTGTCAATGGTTCTAGTGCTTAATTTGCAAAAGAATAAATGCCATGGCCCAAAAATTTGCTCAGAAGCCCATGACAGGTGCTATCGAATGTCAGCGTGCTAAATAGCAAGGCTAGGTACTCTTGATTTCACCCCATACCTCTTTAATCCACCACCAGACGCTCTCGGTCCATTTGTCTCACTTTTGCAAGTTATTATTTCTCCCTTTGTCACTGTTTTTCTGTGTTTTTCTCCAGTGGCGGCTGGCAGGGGATGGGGGTGGTGAGGCATGGGGGAGCAGGGAGACAAAAAAGAAATCCACGTACCTTTTGCTGCCGGCCATCCGCCTCTGTCCTGTGGTCCCTTAGCTGCCTTCTCCTCTGCTTTTGTAGCGGAAGGAATCAGGAGGCACACAGGCTCCCTCCCCTAAGCCAATAAAAATGCTGCAATGCAGCGTTGGGATTGGTCTGAGCGCTGTGGTTCGGCACTCAGACGGGGACTGTGAGGATTTGCATGTTCCTCACCAGGCTGTGTAAAGCAAGCATGGTAGGGAAGATATAAAGTGCACAGGCCAAGCAGTCACGCGCACTTGGAGTGGGCAAACCTCTCCTCCCGCCTAACCCTAGCCCCCCCCTTAACACAGCCTGTAGTGAAAAATAAAATGATAATAACCAGGTTATTTTCATTTTATTTTTCAGCTGCACTGCTCTTAAAGCAGTGGGGCAACGCTCCTCCGCCTTAGTGGAGGAGCCGGCACTGTTTCTCTCGCTTCTTCTGTGTTTCTCCCTCTCCTTTTAGTGTTTTTCTCTCTATTGCTCCGGGTCAATGTCTGATGATGAAAAATAAGTGCCAGTGCCCAAAAAATTAGTGCCAGTGGGCCCCACCTGCAGTCACCAGCTCAAGTTAAGCACCAAGTGGTTCATGAGTAAAGGATTGTTTTTCTACGCAAATGCCTCTGAGAATTCATTAAACTATATCGGGCAAAATGGAGCACTTAAAGAAGCTTCTGCTTGTGCAATATATTAAAATATGTACTTAAACACTATAGTGAGTGAGTCAGTATGGAGCTAAAAATGTAAACCGGTGTTGGGTGAGAGCTTGGAGACCCCGGATATCTCTCCCAAAAGTTTCAAGAGTGAAACAATTTCTTTGTTGGCTTCCAAAAATTTGCTGTTTCAATTTAAGAATTTAACAACGGAATGTTAGTTATATGTTTCCAAATTGGGTCCCTCCGTTTTGGGGTGGTAATTAATCAATGATATGGAGCACCTTTACACACTGAAAACTTTCACAACCACTAGTAAGTATTCCACAGTCGAATTACAGCTTAGGAACTTTGGCTTTATCTAATAACAGTACCTGGGGTTCCCTCTTCATCACTTCCTTCAGTAATTAATGTAAATGTAAGAAATGCTAGCAAACATTCTCCGAATTGTGGTCAGTGCCCGAAATCAAAATCCTTTTTGCAGCATTGTGCTTGTGGGGCAGAGGGAGTCTTTGCTTTTTCCATACCACCCCATAAAATTTGGAAATGCCTTTTCCAATGACCATCCTTACGTCATAATTCAAATGTTTCTCTTCTGCCCAATGTATACGCTGTAGCCCTGTTTCCAGACAGTTACTTGACTGCAGCAATGTCTAAATCTGAAATACTGGGATTTTTAAAATTTTTGAATGAATGTCATGCCATTTAGGGAGAATTATATGAGCCTATTGCTCTGAGTGAGATTGTGTAATTGTTGGCTTTGTTGGGAGGATTCTCCTTAGCCGCATTTAATTATCGAGTTGCGAAATTATAATTCAACTAACATTATAGGGCGAAATTCATCATTGTGAGACCTTTGTGAGATTGCGAAAATTTGCTCATTTTAGTTACACTTCGGGCAAAGTCTCCCGTGTTATTGGGAAAATTCTAATGCAAAAGGACACTTTGCAAGCTTAATATCTCAATAACTTATGTTTGCAGACGTTTCCTCATGTAATGTAGAAAAAGCTTTGGAAATTTCAGTTGTTATCTATACAATTTGAGGTAAATGAAGTGAAGTCATGCAACCGGCCCCTACCCTGATTGTAATAGCCAGGTTTTTAATTAGGACACTTGAGCACCGCCGCCTCTGATCACTGATGACTGCCTGATGGTGAATGGCTCAAATCGTGTGAGAATGTTGCTTGTGTCATGACAGAGGTATGCAGACAGATAAGCTGGAGGTGTGTGTGAGAAACTACAAGAGTAAGTCACATCTAAGTCTGAAGTAAGTCACAACGACTCACATAAAAAATACTTTGTATATCAGGCTTGCATGTCCCAGTGTAATTTGCTTGTAAGGTAGAAGTAAGACACAATCACGCCTAGGAAAAGCTTCATGAATCAGTTGCACAGGCAGCAAGAAAAGCTGATTGGTGTGCGTGCCTGTCAAATACCAGAAAGAGAGAGAGAGAATTGAGCTATACCCAAAAGAGTGCATATATTCATTTCTTCAGGTCATTGCCAAGATCAATAGCTATAAATTAGTTATAACATATTTCACCTCCATATAAGACGTATGCCTCCAAATCTAATAACTTTTTCTCTTCCATCTTTGTAAGAGGCAAACAGAAGGCTCCATTAAAGACACTCTAGCTAATTCATTCCATCAGTAATTATACTTTAGCTGGGCAGGATCCTACCATTCATGCCAAATCTACAAAGCCATCACAACAGGCACTCCTGCATCTCTGGCTGACAAGCTCACCACTTCCAGCAGCTTTCTGCACACTCGCAGTCAGGACCCCATCAAACTGGAGATAAGATGTGCAAAAAAAGAAAAAAGGAAGCAGACCTTATCCGTTTATGCCTGCATTCATCAGGATCACCCCATCCTTCTCCAATTTCGGAAAAAACTGAAGAGAATCCTCTTTAAAAAAACACTGCATTACAACTAAGTAACAGTCCATCTCTATTCTGAGAACTCAGCTTTCCCTCCAATCACCTTTCAACTCGATCCTTATCTTTAACCCTCTGCAGCGCTCCTCTTCATTAGGTCAAGCATCAGCGCGCATGCGCTGTCTACAAGACCTGCTGTAGTCACTCTAGAGAGTGTAATTACAGCTGCTGCTTGCCATTGGTTCAAAATTCTATTGCTCTAGTTTCCTGGCTCCTTACTGGCCGGTTCTCCCGATGCATCACTTCCGTTTGTAAACCAGGAGCACTGGCCAACTACAGTTTCCTTACACTGTAGGTTTTTATCTATTAATTTATGGACTTTTTTTGCTTTTTTTTAACAAGCGCCCCATTTCACGCTTCACCTTTAATGGGGGCCATGCCACTTTCTTTAGACGCGACTCGTCTAAAGAAAGGTGCACAGCCGCTATTAAAGTGAATGCACGGGATGGGGCGCTTTTACCAAAAAAAGCATTTATTTCTCAAGTTGAAAAACAAATGCTTTTTTTTGTAAAAGTGCCCCATGTGCACTTTCACTTTAATGGCAGCCGCGCCCCTTTCTTTAAACAAGCCGCGTCTAAGGAAAGGTGCGCGGCCGCCATTAAAGTTAAAGCGCAGCATGGGGCGCTTAAAACAAAAAAAGCATTTTTTTCAACTTGACAAAAAAATGCTTTATGGTAAAAGTTCCCCATTCCACGCTTTCACTTTAATAGCTGCCGCGCACCTTTGGTTAGGCGCGTCTCGTCTAAAGAAACGGATTTGCCGGCCGAGACCTATTGCATTTCAAATGCTTTTTTTCATGTGCCGCATCTCCTGGGCAGAAGATCAGGGAAAGGGAAATGGACTCTTTATAGATTTCCAAATTTGACGGTGGGGGTGTGAGAAATGAAACAGCCATTTTAGAGCATGGACATTTTCTTCAAGGTACGCAGTCCACAAGTAGAGCGTGACGAGCACTTTTTGGAAGAAGCCTGCACAGGTGATTTGTTTCTTCCGAAGTCTGTACCATCTCACAAAATGGCCACCATTCCAGCTCAGCTGAATGGCGTGTTTTTGTACCTGCTTTATTCATGATACATCACTTGTCAGCTGCTGTTGCCAATTGTAATTCACCAGTTTTAGTTTATCACCTTATATTGACTGATGTTGAAAAAAATTGGACATGTAGCCTTTTCGTGCTCCTCAGTTCTGCACTTCTGTGGGCGATGACTTTTACTTTAAAGGCCAGGTAGGCTAGTCCGGATGTTTGTGGTGAACATCCTGGAACTTTTACAGGGACTGAAACAGCATCAATACCACACCCTCGAAGACAGTACCGGCCTTGGCCACCTTTGCTCTAACAGGGTTGTAAATGTGAGAGCGTGTGCTACCTTTGTTCTAACAGGATTGTAAGCCGAGGGAGCCGTCCTCTAGATTCTGGTCAGCCCCTCGTGCACATGGCGTTTTTTTTTCCACAGTTAAACAACAACGGTCATACCTGTAACCGAGGTTTCGTAACATTTAATGCTCTATTACTTACCGGTAGTCTTCATTACTCCGGGTCCCGTTGTCCTCGTCCCATTCATTTACAAAGTGGAGATAACCATCTCCCGACAGAAAAAAAGAGCAGAGGCATGCTGGGACCCTAATACGGCCCCTCCCACTGGGAGTACATAAGCAGTACCTACCCAGCATCCCGTCTGTACAACCAAGCCCAGACAGGAAGGCCGGCCGCCCGGGAGGGAGGGAGGGAGGGGCGTATGAATGGGACGAGGACAACGTGACCCGGAGAAATGAAGATTACCGGTAAGTAATAGAGCATTACCCCCAGGTCCCTTATGTCCTCGTCCCATTCATTTACAAAGTGGAGAATACCAAAGCAGAAAACCGGCCTTCCGAAACCACAAGCACACCCAGGAAACCACACCAAACGCAGCAACCCAAGGGAGCACCGAGAAGGAGGGAAGGGGGGACCGCAGGAAGCAACCGGCCAGCAACCCAGAACAGGACCGCAGGGTCAAAACAAGGACCGGAGACAACCAAGAAAAAAACAGAAGGCCAGGGCCACAAAAGGAGGCCGCCAACCAGAGAAACAGGAGACAGGGCAACCAGGCCAAAAGGACACGGCCAAGGTCGGACAAGCCCGCCCAGCCTAGAACCACCAGGAAGGCACACAGGACCCGGCAGCTGCACAGACACCGAGCAAACCCTGAACGCCCCGGAGAAGGCCAAAGAAAGAAGCCCAGCCCAGAAAACAGGGTGCAGGCCCAAGCACCCAGACCAACAAGGAAGGAGGAAGGCACAGGCCAGAAACCGGCCCACCACACCAAACCGAACGACCCGGCCATGAGAGAGCACAGAAGGGAAAGCCAATGAAACCCCGCAGAGGAGGCCAGGACCGGGGAAGGAAAGCCAGCACCACCAGGGCCACCAAACGATAACCATCAAGCACCCATCCTAGAGGGAGGAGCCCCAGCAAGAGCCCGGGAGCAGAACAGGAGCCAAACCCCAACCAAACCGAAAAGGACAGGGAAGGAGACAGAGACCCGAAACCCCAGGAGGCCAAAAGCCCCAACCGAAAAGAAGACCGCCAACCGAACAGGGCGGCCAAAAACCCAGAACAGGCGGAGCAGAGGAAGCAACCCGGAACCGAACCGGAACCGCAACACAGAGGGCAGACAAAAATAGAAGCCAAGAAGGCGGAGGACCGCACAGGCACACAACACCCAGGCCAAGCAAACAGCAAGGGCCGGAGTAACGGAAAAGGCCCCAGGGCGCACAGCACCCAGACCAGAAACCCACCAGGCCCGAACCCAACCAACGCTGAAGAGGAGCCAAGAGACAGCAAAAACCAGGGCAACAAACGCCCCACGAACCAGGAAGCCAGGACCGGAGCCAATCAACCCGCCGAGGCAGGAGGACCCACAGGCCCAACCAGCCCTTTGCCCACGCAGAGCCCAGGGCAAAGGAAAGGGCAGGGAGGCCGACAGAGACCCCCAGCACACCAACGCCGGACCAAACAGAAGGCCGGAAGAAAAAAACAAACACAGGAAACCGCCAAAACGGAAACCGGAGGAAGCAGAGAAAGCTGAGGGCCAGGCAGCAGCAGATCCCGGACACCCCGCAGCCAGGAGGGAGGACCCCACAGGCAAGAGGAACCACACAGAACCGCAACCCACCAAAGAGGGGGGTGGGGGGGAGAGGGCACCAAAACAGACACACACCGGGAACAGAGCCCGGGGAAGCAAGGGAGAAACAGGAGCGAGCCAGGACACCGGAACCAGGAAGAACCAGGAACGCCCAGCAAACACACCCCGGAGCCCAGCAAGACAAGGAGGCCCAGCCAGAGGCCACGCCGAACCAGCAGGAAGCCCGCAGACCAGGAGCAACAGGAGGCAACCCCGGACACGCCAACCCAGAAGCACCGAACACCAGGACCCTACACAGGACCGGACAAGGGACCCGCAGCCCAGGAGAAAAAAAGAGGGCGGCCAACCAGAAAGGAGCAACGGGGAAAAACCGAAGCCCAACAGCACCCAACGGAACCCCAGGAACCAGGCAGAAACACAGACACCCAACCAGAGGCGAACCAAGCCCGGGAAGAGAACCGCCGGCTGGAGCAGGCCCAGAAGGACCCACCAGGACACGGCCCGAAACCAAGAGAGCACCTCGCCAGGACCCACAGAGAGAGCACAGGCAAGGACGCACGTCCGAAAATAAGGCGACCAACAGATGCCCAAAACCAGCAGAAGCCGGAAAGCCCCAGCAGACCAAAAGAGGGGAAAACAGGCGCCAAGCCAAGGACACAGCAGCAGCGAAAGAGAGCCAGGCCCCAAACAGCAGAGGCACGAATGCCAGGGATCCAAAACGCGAATCGCCACCGGAAACACACCCCGGGGGGGACGCAAAGGAAAGGGAGAGCAGGGCCCAACCCCACCAGCCTGAGAAGGCGACAGCCACAGGCACCCCCAGGCGGCCCCAACCAGGAACAAACCAGGCCCGACCAAGCGGAACCACAGAGACCAGGCGAGAGCAGGCTCGCCGGCGAAAACAGGAGGGGCGACCAGGACCCACCGAAAGAATCCAAAGGCAAGCCCAGGAAACAGAGCAGGGGCGCCGCAGAAGCAGGGGAACACAAGGCCACACCAAAGAAACCCCAGAATCCAGGAACAGCCAGCGCCAGAGCCAGGAGCAACCAAAACAACAGCACCCAGCACGGAAGAGTCAAGAACTCAGTCATGGCACTCAGCCATCCCCCCACAAAGCAACCCAAGCACACAGGATGGCCCGGAACACACACCGGAAGCTCCAGAAATGTGCAAGGAGAACACAACAGTTGCAAAGGAGGCAGCAACAGGGAAAGAAGCCCCCCAGCACATGCCAACCTCTGAACCCCAGGGAGGCCAGACCCCAGAAAGGAAGGGGACACCGCACTCCAACGGACTGAACGAGCAACTCCGAAGAGAGGCCGCAAGAACCCACGGTACAGCCATGCAGGGCACACAACCAGCCGAACCGGACACTAGCAGAGGAACAGAGCCAGCCGCACAGGCAAGGACCCCCGGGAAGGGAGAGCCAACCCAGGGACCCAGCTCACTCAAGGCCAGACCACAGCACCTGTACCAACAACACCCGAGGAGCAGGACAGCGCAGGAACACCAGAAAAGCGGGCAGACCCCGGCAGGACTAGGATCCCAAGAGAGGGCAAGCACAAGCGAGCCGACGGCCAAGAGAGGACCACGAACCCCAGTCACACCACCCAGGGTGGCCATGCACCGCAGAGGCAAAGCGGCGATGAGCAACAAAGCTCACAGTCACCCAGCAGAGCACAACACAGGAGCCCAGGGGGGAAAAGTGCCAAGGGGACAATCCGGCACAGCTAACCTGCAGCAAGCGGCAGCGGACGCGCTGCGCCAGCCCCGGCAGCCCAGGAGCAGGAGGCCACCGAGGCAGAGAGCCAGACCAGCGACCAGGCCCCCGCAGGAGAGACAAGCCCAAAAAGACAGCACACACGGTGAACCAAAACACCGGCAGCACCGCACACCCCAGCACACCAGCCCAGCCACCCGGAACACCCAGGAGGGCAGGAACAAGGACGAGGAACAGCCCAAACAGGCAAGAACCCCAGCCCCGCAGACCAACACACGAGGGCAGAAGCGGGGAAGCAGCGCAGTGGCAGAATGCATGCAGCGCAAGCAGGAGGCCCCAGGTACAAACCCCGGCAACTCCAGCAGTCACCGCCCCCCAACATGGCCATGGCCAACCCGCCAAAAATGCCAGGAACCAGGACCAAGCCACACACCACCGGGCACCCGGCACCCCCCCAGCCCAGCAGGAGAGAGGGGGCCGGGAAGCAAGCGAGAGGAGCAGAGGGGAGAACGGAGCAGCCAGCAGCGTGGGACGAGCAGGAAGCGCCCAAAAAGACGGAGGCGCCCAGCAGCCAACAGCCAAGAGGCAGCGGCAGAACGCATGCCCCACATGCAGGAGGCACAAAAAACCACCACCAGGAGGCACAGGGAGCCCCGCAGCAGAAGGCCAGCAACAGCAATCAAGGACCGCAGGTGGTAGGCATGGGGAGAAAAAGTGAAGCGCCCAGAATCACAGGATGTAGAGTGCCGTAGCTGAGACTCGAACCACGTACCCCAGCCGCGCGGGCGATCGCACTAGCCGATAGGCTACAGCCCCTCCCAGTATGACAGAAATACAGAAAGAACCGCCGTAGAGCAGCAATGCCACAGAGGAAGACAGCCTCACACTCCAAGAACGAGAAAGTGAAGCAGCCTTGTCGCCCCATAAAAGAACGGGACCTCACAGCATACCCAGTGCACACTCGAACAGAAACCATCCCGTGCACCCCGGGAACGGAACCCCACCACACACTGGGACCAGCACAGAGTGTGGCGGACACGGTGAAGGAAGAAACCAACCCACGCAGTACCCAGAGACGGCAGCCAGAAGGAGCGCCACACCGCTGCAGGCCCTACCCCCTGCAGCTGCAGCGGGACTCGGTCACCCAGTATCCAACTGGGCAGAAGGTGGAGCAAGGAGCCGCACTCCTTCAACATCACCGAAGCAGTCCTGCAGCGCAGGCAGCAAGAAACAGCCCCCAACAATGTACACACCCGTAGGAGAAAGGAGCAAAAACCGCTATGTGGGACTCACCCGGGGCAGGGGCCGGACACCACCAGCAGCAAGGCCCCCACCCGAACAGCGGGAAGGCACGGCACACAGAAAACGCGGCACGTCTCCCAACCTGTCCAGCCGCAGGAAGACGTGCACGCGACCCGGAAGCACCCGGGAGGAGCACCAGCCGCAAAGGGCCCGCAGGCCAGGCAGCACACCGGCCATCACCGTCATGACCCCCAGCAAGCCCGGCAGGCCAGGGGACAGACCAGGAAACCCCCGCCCGCACAGCCAGGCAGCCGGGCAGGGGGAGGAAGAAAAGAACGCCACTCCAGCCCAGCAGGAGCAGCGCAACAGCACACCACGTCCATTCTGTCGACAGACAGAAAAAAAGAACAGACGGGATGCTGGGTAGGTACTGCTTATGTACTCCCAGTGGGAGGGGCAGTATTAGGGTCCCAGCATGCCTCTGCCCTTTTTTTCTGTCGGGAGATGGTTATCTCCACTTTGTAAATGAATGGGACGAGGACATAAGGGACCTGGGGGTAATAATGATACCTCGACACAAGGGGACTATTGTCTCAGTGAAAACCGTCTGAGGTAATTTGCAAATGATTTAGTGTCACCAGCATTAGTTTTCTGTTGTTAGTTTCCTAGAATTGTTTTATCATGTCTGGGACAGGATTACTGTGTGCTCCCATGCTGAAGTAGTTTTGCACAGCTGATTTTTTGATTACTTAGAAGCATTTTACACTGCCATTTACTGTATCTGGGATGTGGGAAAAAAAGCTATTTCACCAGCTGAAACTAACATCTTACTCCAGTCACTCTGTTCGTCTGTCCAGACGTGTGTGCATATGTTAGTACAAAATTGCATGTTTAGCAGAGCAATGTGTACAATTTGGAAATGTAAATGATGGTGCAAAATTTAAACCGCACCAGTGCAGTCTGATTATTCTTGCCCTATTCTTAACCAGCTAAAATCTCGATAAAATGTGGCTTCCTGCTATTTCTTTCAAGTTCAACACCCAAGGTGACAAGAGTGTGGAGAACTATTAAGAGACAATATACAAAAGGGACCAGAGCCCTGAAAGACATCTTATATTTTTTAAGCAAACCGAAATAAATGAGCCCATTACTTCCTGTGTATTGCTAATGTAACGACCTGAATTTTACAGAGAACACTCAACTATGTTATATTTAAATTTACACACGGTTACAACAAAACCAATTTCTGATTTTGCCACTGCCCTGAATATATTTTGCGGTTTTCATTTGTAAACATTTAAAAGGCTGAAAGTCATCTCCATGCTAAATAAGCGTGCAACAATACAATGAATGATTTTTCCTTTCTTTGAAATTTTAATTCTCCTAGGGAATTATATTCAAAATAATTTTTAAATGAACAAATGCACAGAGAATATTATCATATCTCATGTTGACTGCAAATAAAAATATAGACTTAATCAGTAGTCATTATGATGCCTTATGAAGATTATTTTGTTTTGTCAAAAATAAAAATATTTAACATACACTAGCAAGTGTATCTGTTAGCAGTTTCATTACTGATTGTTTACAGATTGATTGTTGCGTCACCTTCCTATTCTACACTATCTTTAAATGTTGGTGTTTGATTATTTACCTTAATATATTTGGATCCAGTGTCTTAACAGGTCTTTGTAAAGTTAATCCATGCATGAATAGGTATTTGTAGAGTACATCCCTAGCAAGAGAGCAACTGACTGCTAAGTAAGGGGCACATTATCAAGCCCATTATCGCCGCATTAGCGGCTGTTTTTGGCCGAAATGCGGCGATAATGGCATTGCACTATTAGCAAGGACACGCTAGCGCGTGTTTCCTTGCCTTAACGCCCGGTTCCCTATCGCTTCACCTCGCATCGCTAATGAGATGCAAGGTAGGCGTGCCCCTCACAACTACATCATAAAATATCAGTAACGGTGCTTCGCTGTATTTACAACGAAGCCCCGTCCGGTTTAGCTTTGATATTTTTCGCGCTAACTGGGCCTTAACGCTGGAATTTAACGTCTGTTAAATTCCAGACTAAGGCATACCTTACATGGGGGGTGGATTGTGTGGCTAAGACCACATGCCCTATCATAAAGGATATCGCCGTTTTCCATGGAACATCGCTGGAAAACCAGCGCTGTTCCATGGAAAAAAGGCGATATCCCCTCTATCGCCGGAATTTTTATCGCCTCTGTGATACGCGTTGTTAATTAAGCATTAACCGGGCGAAAACTTCCAGCGATAGACGGCGATAAATAAAAAAGCGCTAAGCGCGCTTTGCGATATTTATCGCCGTCTATTGCTAATATGCCCCTAAGTGTGTTACGGTTCTAGTATCATTTGCAATAAAGCAGAATCTTCGTGGGTGGTTAGTCTGGCAAGACGACACCAAGACAGGGAGATGACCGTAGAAAAATTTATTAGATGAGACAACCACCAGTAAAACAACAGCATGCTATGGCTCTGGTCACAACTGACAAATCCAATGAGAACACCACACTGCTTCCCTCTCGATTACAACATGGAACATAGTATAAAGATCCATGTAGTGAGTTATGGAAAGCAGCAACGAGAATTGATAAACTTACCCAGGACACGCAGACTTCTTAGCAAAATTAAGACACTCTTCAATCCCTCATTTGCAAGGTGAACTTTAATGCACAAACACTCATCTTGTGATGGTAGGCGGTTCATGAAAAATCTGTACATTGTTATTTGAATCTTCCTGACATCACCCGATTTCTAATTCCTTATATTTTTTGATCTTCTCCAAACATACCATAGATTGCCAAACATCTCACATTTTCTCGCGTTTCTAGTACCTGAAATGGATCCTTAGACCTGGACAATCCCTTTCTTTTCCAATATAGTCTCCAATGCAAAAACACCATCTTTCTACAAGTCCTTGAGGCAAAATTTACAGTTTCTTCCTTCTTTTCATGTGACTTTGCACCGCACCTACACTAAACGTGCTGGCAACAACTATCAAAAAGCTGAATCCTCTTATAAATGGTCTTTTGCTATTTCGTTCTTATTAAATGCTGAATAGAATTCATGTAGAACTAAGAATGAGACCAGTTGTTCTTTGTCTTTGGGCGCTGGCACTCCTACAATACTCTCCATCAGGCTGGGTTCTTTGTTTAGATTTTACACCCTCCACGTAGCTCACTTTCCATCTTCTATGTTGCAAGTCTGAATTAATACTTTGGCAGGGCTTCCAGTGGTTCACACAGTCATTAAGTTTCACCTCCAAGTTACTTAATGCTTCTTGCCCCAATTATCTTACTACTTTTCAAGCTTCCAATAATGCCGTGCAATTCATTACTGATTAGTCCACTTCAGCAAACTTTCCACACAGTTCTTCGGCAAATATCTTGCGCAAACCTACAATCTTAGGCTAATGGATCTTTTTATTAGGTCTCGCCTAGGCAGCGCTTGCTCTGTCTCTTTGCGACATGCTGTATTCAGGTATGCAGTTATAGCTCCGCCCACTCTCCGCCCATCTCTTTAGTTGGCTGCTGTTACTGTCCTTTGCAAACGTTCTCTTTTGATTTGGTAATAGGCTTATTAGTCCCTCCTTAGTCCCTCCATCTCTTCTGTTGTTACCTCCCATAAGGCAGGATACCTCTCCCGCAATGTAATGTTTTTTTTTGTGGGTTTTTTTGCACCGAAGCATTCTTGGACTCTAGCAATGCAAACTTTTGTTATGTTGTGCGCGGCTTGCCCAACTCTGTTTTTGCACCATTGTATTTTTGTTTTTTGGCATGGAATACTTTAACAAAAGCAGCTGCGCACCTTTCTTTTCGTCTCCGTTAGCAGCCAATGGCGGCCGCCCGCCTTTATTTTCAAATCGCGCTCCTTGCCCCACTCCAGCGAAAGGTAAGGCTTGCCAAACTCCTTTTTTTCAATATTTTATGCTTTTAGTAAGCAGTGCGGCACAGGCGATGTGCTGTGCTGCTTACTAAAAGAATAAAATATTGAAAAAATTGAATATCAATACATACAGTGTAAGGAAAATGTAGTTGACCGGTGCTGCCGAGGGAAAACCGGAAGTGATGTTTTGGGAGTGCCAACCAATGAGGAGGCAGCAAATAAGAGCAACACAGAAGTGAACCAATGTCAAGCAGCAGGTGAGCTTACACTCCATGTAGTGATCACAGCAGGTCTTCCAGACAGCTGATGGAGCACACTGCCTAGGTTCGACCTAAAAATGGCATGCTGCTGCTGTCATCCCCTGTGTGCACAGCAAAGGTTGTCTAGCACTGCACAACTTTTGCACTGTGGTGCAGAGGTATCTGTGTGCTGTGTAGCATAGAATTTATGCTGAAAGCATACCCATCCAGCACAAAATCCTAGGCATAAACAAATTCTGAAATATTCAACACATTGAGCATGTTCTGTGAAACACACATGCAATGTTTGGAAAATTTGGAAAAATTTAAAAGTTTCTTCTTGTTAGCTCCTGCTTCAAGGAGGCATTAGTTTCTGATCCAAATTTCGGTCTGGCTAGCTTTGAAGATGAGGGTTTGTGTCAAAAAGCTGTGGGTATTTGCCTACATCAACCCAAGTAATACCCATGGACCGGCTCCATGACAAAAGTTGACCAAAGCAGTGCAAAATGCTATCTGCACTGAGAAAAAGGCACCTTTCTAGTGCAAAATACTTTTTGCGCTGGAAAGTAAATGCCCTTGTGCCACTTCAAATCACTTTGCATGAGTTTGTACCAGTGCAAAATCTTTATAAATCCGGACTATCCTCAGTGCATCCTCATTCTCAGTACATTTTCTCAATAACCAAATATAGCTGATTTTAGTGCTATTATATGGTCTAGAGTATAACAGACTTTACATCAACAACATTGCCTGCTCCTGTTTGAAATTATTGTAACACTATGAAGCAGGGGTCTCCAACCATTCGATCATGAGCTACCAGTAGCTCACAACCCAATGCCCACTTTTGTACCCTGTCATTGTCATTTTCTCTATTTTTAGGCCATTTTGACCTCTTATCCATTCCTGCCCGCTGTCACACAAAGCAACTGCTCCCATTGGCTTTTAAGCTTAGCTGGGGAGGGATGGGTGAAGGGGGTGACGTCGGCCTGGCATGAGCAGTGTTAGACTGCCAAGAGGGAACAGCAACACCTGCCTTCTGCTGCCTGATGCCTTGGAGGTCTGTTGTCTCTACAAACCGCAGCACAGGGTGTGAAAATCTCTGCACCTTAGGCACAACCAGACCACCAGCATAAGGTGTGTGGCAGAGAGATACTTTTTTTTTAGGATGTCGGTGAAATGCTTTATTCGAGGCATCAAAATGTGAAAATACTTGTTTTTTTTTAAAAATCCATTTGAAACGCTGTTTTAATTTAATCATTATATTAAATAGTGTTTCGCAGGGATCTTTTTATTCTTAAATAAATACAGCACACTGTAAGTTGTTCCTGGTCACAAATTAAAGCCAGAAAATTCATTTTACATTTCTTTTCATTACGTTTTAATGAAATAATGAGAGAAATGTAAAATAAGTTCATGGCTCCGGTTTGTGCCTAGGGACAACTTGCAGGTACTTTATTAAAACATAATCCCTATAAAACGCTCCTTCAATTGTATGGCACAATGAACATAAGGCTTAACACATGACTTTAAATTTATCCCATTTAAAAAAGTACCTCAACCCCATTAGTGGCTATATTTTTCTGTTGTAAATGCGGCCAATGAACAGGGAAAGCAGAGACATGAGCCAAGCCTAGATGTATGACCCCCTTTCCTCAACGAGCACAGATTTGAAAATATTGCAAATAGTGACACAAAAGTCATACAAAAATGGTATCTTTTAAAAAATCCCAACTGTTATTTCTCCAACATGCAGAAGCATTTCCTCAGAGCATCAAATTATATCACTGCATTGACAGGCATTTTTGAAAGTCCTAGTTTTTAAACAAGAAACTGTCATGGACTCCCATCGTCCCTGATGACAATTGCTATATTGATCAATCAATCAATCAATCATTTATAGAGCGCGGCAACTCACCGGTTAGGATCTTGAGGCGCTTCTAGCCACCGCAAGTCGTATCTCATTCGAACATCCAGGCCTTGAGTTCTCTTCTGAATTGTTGGAGCAATGGGGCGGTCCTTAGGTGCAGAGGAAGGGAGTTCCATGTCTTGGCTGCCTAGAAGAAGCATCTTCCGCTGTTGGTTCGTTGGATCCGGGGGAGTGTCTGTGAGGAATCAGGAGGCAGACTGGAGCTGTCTAGTTGGTAGATGGAAGGTCAGTCGTTTATTGAGGTATGCTGTTCCTTCATTGTATGTGGCTTTGTAGGCGTGGCCAGCATCTTGAACTGGCATCACTTCTGTATCGGAAGCCACTGTAGTTTCTTGAGGTGGGGTGTGATGTGGGCCCTTCTGGGTAGGTCAAGGAGGAGTCTTGCTGTTGCTTTCTGTATTGTCTGTAGTCTCTTCAGTAGGCGTGTCGTGATTCTGTAGTCCAGCCTGCTGGTGATGAGGGCCTGAGTGATGGTCCTTCTGGTGTTGACTGGGAGCCACTTGAAGATCTTGGGAAGTGAGGAAGCCAGGTTTCATGTTCTAGGTTTACCCTGGAACCCTTGGACGATGGGCCTTTGTTGCTTGCTTGTAAGTGTGGAGGGGAGAGGAAATCATTAGCCAGTTATACATTACCATTTCCCATGACACTAAGGGAATTCAGACTCCTGATCCAAATGTAGTGCATTTATTATAAAGCCAAGAAACGTTGCACATACAAACACCTCAAGACGAGAGTGTAAAGGTACCTGGGCACTAATACAAAACCAAACCTACGAGTGAAATTTAGGCGGTGCAACATGCACAAAATGACCAATTCAAGAAACAGCACACAGATAATTATTGCCAACATCAAGAGCCCCCTTCATTGGAGATTTGTAAACAAAAAGCATTAGTCTGTCCCTACACTACTGCTAATGTGACATCCTTACTTAACATTCCCCAGGCAAGTCCTCAGAAAGGTGTCAGCACGCGAAGTCTTCCTAAGAAGCACACTCACGTTGAATGGGTTGAGTAGCATAAAGCTACGGAGCTCGTTCTAAGATGCTCCCCTTTCTCCAGGCAAGGCAGAAGTTCCCAGACTCTGTCCCTAACCCCAATGCAAAAGTCGAAAATCACACCCCCAAACACATCACAAGACCTACTCATCCATTCAAACCCCTCCTTGCAGGTAACTTTTCATGAGGCAATGGTGCTTCCAGGTTCTTGCTCTCTGACCTTGGTTACCAGGCCTTCTCCGACGAGAAAGAACACCTCCTACATTATCTGTGCGCTGTTCAAAGGCATCCTCTCCTCCCTATGTCTGTCTGGCTTCTGAAACAAAGACGTTGTTCTAGCTAATGAGGTCGAATTCTTGCACCTGCAACAGAGACGTGAAGAGAGAAGAATTCCACATGCACATGAATTTTATTAGCAACCTTCAACGTGAGAACAGGGAGAAATGAAAGTTAGGCCTTCTAAGTGTGGCTAACATAGGAACAATACACAAGTTTAGAATACATGTATATATGGGTCATTAATATCCACACGTTATATGAATATTAGTATTAAAACATTCATTAGTCATGAGTATACTTTTACACATCTATGATTTCATCTAAGCACATACAATTATAACATTAATTCTTTGGCCCACATAAAGAAAATACTACATCACTTCACTTTCACGTTATTACAATACACAATCTAATGACCTAATGTCAATACAACAACAGATTATATGTGGATGTGAACTATTTATGATTATAATGCACCCCTACAATTGGAAGAGCAAAATTGCACTCTATCAGCCACATGTGGAGTGTGTAAAAACAGGCCAACGAGACATCGTTGACTTGTTTTTCCATCAAGATTTTGAGGTCCAGGATGATGCCGAGTTTGCGGGCATAGTCTGTTGGGGCCGGTGGTGGGCCAAGATGTGCTGGCCACCGTGTGCCATTCCAGATCAAGGTGTGGTTGCCAAAGATGAGGACTTCGATCTTGTCAGTATTGAGTTTAAGACAGTTGTCTCTCATCCATTCGGTGATGTCCATCATGCAGGTGTGGAAGTTGGCTCTGGCGGTGGAAGGGTCTTCGGTCAGCGAGATGAAGAGCTGGGTGTCGTTGGCGTATGAGATGATGTTGAGTGTGTGTGATCTGATGGTGTGAGCCAGGGGAGTCATGTTGGTTTTGAAGAGGGTGGGGCTGAGTGATAACCCTTGGGGAACTTCACAGATGATCTTCTTAGGGTCTGACGTGACTGGCGGGAGACAGACCATCTGGGTCCTTCCAGAGAGGAATGATGCTATCCATTTGAGGGTGTTTCCCTGGATCCCAACATGGTGGAGTCTGTTGATCAGTGTGTGATGGGAGATGGTGTTGAAAGCAGCTGATAGGTTCAGGAGGATAGGGGCTGTCGTTTCGCTGCAGTACAGGGGGGCTCTCATGTAATCAGTGGCTGCTACCCAGCCCATCTCTGTGCTGTGGTTGGCTCAAAATCCAGATTGGGAGGGGTCCAGCAGGTTGAGGTGTTCCAGGTGGTGGGTGAGTTGCTTGAGGATCGCTTTCTCAAGGATGTTCGCTGGAAATGGGAGAAGAGAGATGGGGTGATAGTCCTTACCCTTGGTGGGTCGGCGGAGGGTTTCTTCAGGAGGGGCCTCACTTCCGCCTGTTTCCAGTTTTCATGGAAGGAGGCCGATGTGATTGAGGTGTTCAGGACCTTTCTTAGTTCGTATCCAATAGTCTTGTTTCTGAGGTTGAAGACGTGTTGGGGAAAGGGTCTGTGGGTACTCCTGAGTGCTTGGAGTTCATGATGGAGATGGTGTCTTGCGTAGCGAGAAGGTCCCATTGGGTGCGGAGGTGTTCTGGGTTTGTGTTCGTGGGTGTGGGTTGGTTGATATTGTCATCAACCGAGGGTTGATATTCGAAGTTCTCGTAGATGGTGGAGATTATGTTGTGGAAGAAGTACGCCAGCATGTTGCACAGTTCCTGTGATGGTGTGATGTTGTTCTCCCTGGCAGTGGGGTTGTAGAATTCCTTCATGATGGTAAAGAGTGCCTTGCGGCAGTTGACGCTGGCCTCAATGCAGTCTGCTAAGGTGTTCTTTTTTGTTTCTTTCGGGAGCTGGTGGCACTGTTTGAGGGCTGTCTTGAACGTGGTGCCGTCTTCTGTTTTTATGCTGGAAAGGCCTTTTACGTTCTAGTTGCCAGCTGATGCACTTGGAGGCTTTCAGTTCTTTGGTGAACCAGCTGGCTCTTTTGGTTGGTCCCTTGGTATTGGCTGTCTTGGTGGGGTCGGCACATTTTGTGATCCATTGGGAGAAGTACTTTGCTGCTTGCTCAGGGTCGTTGTTGGGTTTGAGAGGCGGGCTGCGAGAGCATTGTTCCATAGGTCTTCAGATATCTTTTTCCAGTCGCTGTTTGTGGATCTGTGGTGCACGGTGCTTGTGTTGGTGGGTCTTGAGATATGAAGTGGATGCTGTGATGATCGGTCCAGGTAAGCTGTGTGGCGTGGATGTATTTGACTCTGTCGCTGGAAGTGAAAATGGAGTTGATAGTGTGTCCTCCGATGTGAGTGGGGTCCGTGACCAGGTGCTTGAGGCCAATGTTGTTCGCGCTCTCCAGGAGCTGTTGCTGTTAGTGGGGTCATCGAGGTGGACGTTGATATCTCCTAGGAGGATGTAATGCTCTGAGTCGATGGCGATGAGGTTGCAGTAGCCGGGGCGTGGTCTGGGTGGTCTGTAGGTGAGAGTGCCTCTGATGGTACTTTTCCCATCTGTGTGTAGTTGAAAGTTGAGGTGTTCTGTAATCGGGGTTGGGTAGTCGGGGGAGGTCAGGAATCAGATGGTGTCCTTGTAGATGATGTCGACTCCACCTCCATGTTTGTTGGTCCTGTCTCAGTGTGTTATTTTGTATCCTTTGGTGGTTGCAACGCCGATGTCTGGTGCAGAGGTGGGGCTCAGCCAGGTTTCTGTGAGGGAGATGACATCCGGATTAATGGATGAGATAGTATCCCAAATCTCTGTGGCTTGTTTTCCGAGAGAACGTGTGATTAGTAGGATGCACTGGAGGTTGTTTGTGGTGGTTTCAGTCAACGTGGTGGGAGTGGTGGTGTTTGCTGTATTCCTGGTGTTGCTGGCTTCAGTGCTGCAGGTGAAGCAACAATGTAGGCAGGAGAATGGTTGTTTGGTGGTGCGTGGGGATGTGCAGGAGCAGTGGTTGTTGAGGTGTCCAGGGCTAGGTGGTCAGCCACAGTGTAGCTGCCTGGGTTGGAAGGGCCAGGGTTCCTGGTGCTGGGCATGGTACAGGCATGGACAGGTGTAGATGAGATTGCTTTAGACATGCCTTGGGTGTGCAAGGGGCGCGTCCACATGGGGGCTGCCATAAGTAGTCCTGGGAGGTGGGAAGGGCTGATTGGGAGGCGGGAGGGCACAGGGTAGGGAAGCGGTGACGAAACAGGCACAGGGAGAACAGGTGTAAACAAAAAGTTTAATAAATGAGGATACAGTCAAACAAATGCGGGCAAAAAAGAAAATCCACTCGAGAAATGCAGGCGCCAAAGGGTCTCAGATTCACAATGCAGGCTAATACAATCCAACAAATACAGGCACAACACAAGTGAGACAGACAATGCATGCATACAGAACTGCCGCAATTTGAAAAAGCAGAGTCGAGACCTGGGACTGAACCGTGGCGAGCTCAATGCTGTGATGGTGCCTCTGAGCTACAAGGAGCAACAGCAGGGGAGCAGCTATCTGGACCTCAGAGAAGGTCGAGGGCTGAACTAAGAGTCAAGTCATGTGTACCATACATTTGGCATAGCTTATTACTACATGGGGCAACTTTATAGTCTGTCAGGGGGGATTTTTGTACAGTGCACACCCTGAACTCAAGCATTTCAAGGTGCCGTCATGTGTGATAGTAAAGAAAAAAAGGTATGATGTAATAAAATAATTGTATTTGAACATTTATATAGCGCTTATTACCTACCCCTTTGTGTGGCACTGAAGCGCTTACCTACATGGTCAGCAAGCTACGCAATGTAGGGTGTATGGTTTGAATGGTGTTGTCATTGTTTTGTGATCCCATGTGGGAAGTGTTTCCATGTCATGAGTGATGACCACTGAGGTGCATTTACCGTTTTATGGGACTTAGCAGTGTGGTGGATGACGCGGTGTAAGAGACAGATGTGCAGCTTATGGTTTTTAGTATGTTGGTAGCTTTGCACAGCTCTGTAGGTCCCTATAATTTCGCATGATTGTAGTCTACTGGTGACTGCATAGGTCAGGATCACACATTGTGTTGAAGAGGGAAGCTGGGGCTAGTGCCAGGTTTTCTTGTTTCATGTTGTGCTTTGCATACACTAAATGGGTAGCTCTTTCTCTGTAGAGGCCCTTAAGTCAATGAAGTTGGGTGTGGGGGGACTCTGGGAACAATTCGCAAGTTGTTTGGCCTTTATTAGCTCACAATGATTTTCAATGATCAGAAGTAGCTCTCACTACAGAAAAGGTTGGAGACCCTTGCTATAAAGTAATCTATTTTTACCTAATTGCTCTTATTGTTGAGACCAACATTTTAGGGCTATAAGATTTGCAAATGTTCTCTTATTTTAGATGTTTCTTTGTGTGAACGTCAAAGGTCTGATCTAGAATTTGGCAGGTATCTGCACCCCACTGGACTGCTCACCATATTTTGAGATCCCTGTCAGGCAAATCACTGCCACAGTGCGCCTGGCGATGAGGTGGATGCACTGTAGGCACAACTGAATGCCAAGTGGTTCACCATGTTGTTTCAGCCAGCTTTGCTTACTCTTTTGTTTTTCTCAAGTAGACTCCAACGGTGAGAGTTTGTTTGAGAAAATCAAAATACGCAGTAGCTGTGACGTGCGTGGAGTTTTGTTCTTATGTGTCAGAGCTATGATTTGTTTGATACCATGCCTATCATGTAAGACCTGGACATGAAAAATCAATGGCGGTAGCCCCTTTTTAAATATGGCACGGCTGTCACCACTGTGACTCAGTGGTCCTGTGGCAGATGGGCGAGTGCTTTCTACAGTGGAGACCGCTGAGGCTCTGCCACTGGTAACCCAGCAGCCTCACACCTCTAAATAAGGTATGGAGCGTTGCAATTGACAAAGCGCTGGCACCGCCAATTTTTGGCAGTGCCCCTGCCCCACCCAAATCCTAAATGACCCCATTACTTCTTTATCACTGGACAGGTCAGTTGACTTGTTGACTCCTGCACTTTCCAGCTCTGATTACATGATCAAGCCTTGAACTTGACCAAGTATCCAAAGGGAGAGCTTTTTAATCTGCTTCATCCTGTGAACAACTGGATTACATTGCTGCTACATTGGTTAGGTTGCAATAAACCTCAAACAAATCTTTTATAATTACCTTGACAGGATCTTTCCCAAAGAGAATGCTGAGCTCTTTGTAAGATTTGAGAGAATGCCAGTGTCAGGGGTATCAAATGCGCAAACCTTTCAGAATCCCATGAAGATTAAGAATAATCTTATGGTGCTCCAAGGGGAAAGGGTAGTCACCTACACCCTCAAATGTGAAGTGGACAAAGTCCACAATATGAGCACAAATATATACAGCCCCTGAGCAACACAGCATTCAAACATCAATACAAAAACAGTTCTGGTTCTTTAGTTGTAATCCTTTGTCTTTTTATTCTTCCATCTTTACAGACAGTTTTACGTCACCTCTGGAATTCAGTTTTCATTCCAGTCAAAACTGTAGCCACAGTGCTGTGTTTCTCAGGGGCTGTATATATTTTTGCTCTTTGTAAGATTTTGTGTATAATGAATTCAAGAGGTTTTTCCAAGTGTTCCTTTTATAATTGTGACTGCTGTTATTTTTTAAGAGTGAATACATCGCAGATCGAGATGCAAGGAGGGCATGGATGACAGGATTTACAGGTTCAGCAGGTGAGAAAAAATATGAATTTGTAATGAAGAGTTGTTCGGTCTCGGGCTGACCAAAAAATGTGACTTGTCCAGAAAAACATTTGTACCAATCACCTAACACACAGATAGATATCCATACATAGTGTGCATTTCAGAAAAGATGAACTCATAGAGTGATTGCCCATCTAACAGTATGAGTAATTAGAAACAGCACATTTCTCAGTGCTCTTTTCTTGTCTCAAGCTAATTCTAGTAAGATTACCAAATCATAGTTATGTGCACGTTATTGCTTTTTATCTGGAAAGAAAGGTGACGAAATAATATTTATCTTCAAATCGATGGACCACCAAAACGTCTTCTCCCCATTATTAAAGAATTGTGCCGAAAACATTAGTGGTTTCACTTTGATAAATGGTGTCCAAAATATAAACGTTTGGGTTATCACATAGCAGAGTAACTTTTTTGTAGTATTGTTTAGATGCTCGAGCAGGACTGCTTATTTGAGGGCACAGCCAAAGTAAGTTGTTTGATAGTTCCCTGCTGCGATTGCACAGAATAGCTTTAAAACTATGGATGGAATGCTAAGAAGAGGACATCCATCAATTATGTCATTTGAGATGTCATCGGTGATGTCATAAATGATGTCAAACAACATGTCATGAGTGATGTAATATGTGAGGTCATAAGCAGTGCATGGCGGGGGCACAAATTATAGATAGCTCTACTAACTATAACTAGTGAATTTCTGTGTTTTTTTAGTTCAAAACGTTATATTGGTACTGACATATTTACTTAACTATAATATCACTTTGACTTTTGGCTTTTTCAGTGAATTTTTAGGGTTTTTTTTCTGTATAGTAACATATAATAACAATTCCTAACTATAACGTCACTTTAACCTTTGTTTTTTTCAGTGAATTTCTAGTTTTTTTTACTTAAAGTAATATTTTATTACCAAACGTAAAGCCAACCTCCCGCCACGCATGGCCTTTGGTCGTGCGTGGTGGGGGTTGCCTGCAAGGCCGGCAGGCAACCACCTCTGGAGGCAGCCAACCCCACACCGCACATGGCCTTTGGTTGTACACGGCATGGGGTTGGACCTAGGACCTCCCACCATGATTGGCCTTTGGTCATGCACAGCAGGGGGTTGTCTGCAGGGCCTGCAGCCAACCTCCTCTAGAGGCAGCAAACCCCACACTGCCCACGGCCTTTGGTCATGCACGATGTGGGGTTGGACATAGGGCCTGGCTTGGGGCCAGACCCTGTGTTTAGACCCCCGCAGGCAGCCAACAATAAACTGCACATAGCCGTTGGCAGTGCGCATTGGGGCATTGCCCAAAGGGCCTGGCCGTGCCCAACACCCCCGCAGGCAGCCAACCCCACGCTGCACTCAGCCTTTGGAATGCATGGCGTAGGGTTGGGCCGCAGGGACCTCATACCCCGGGGCATTTTCTTTTTAAACAAGAGGTGCCACATGGCCACCCTCCCCTGAGGGAAAGTTTGCTTCCAGCCGGCGGGAGATTTAAAGTTGCTCCCACCGGGTGGGCCCAGACATCTGTTCTGTTTCCCTGCCTGCACTGCTGTGGGCAGGGAGACAAATATTGCTACTGCCAGAGAGGGAGCAAGAATTGATAGCTGATTCCTCCGGGCGGAAGCAGAGCCAGCTCTCCCACTATGCGGGGAGACAGCTGGGGTCACAGAGCCCTGGGGCTCCCCCCGGGGACCCCAACATTTTGGTGGAGCACCGAGGCACCCATCAATAATAAAGGTAGGAGCTGGGGGATGGGGTCCCGAGGGCCCAAGAAGGCTTAGGTAGGGGGGTATTTTATTACCACACGTAACTATGCCAGCTTCCCGCCAAAGGCCAAGAGTGGTGTGAGGTAGTCCGCCCCCCCTCCATGGGGGCATCCAATCCTTTGCCCACACGGCCTACAGCATGAGTCCCTATGCCCAATAATGGAGGCTGCAACATTTCTCTTCATTGTCCAATCAGATTTTTCTATTATTTGAAGTTGCGTGCCCACAGGACTCCCATGAGAACCCTGCGAACTCAACCATCTAGATATCTATAAACAAGCATCTAGATATCTATACATTTTGAACCTTCATTTCTCAGAAACTACTGAACAGATTTAAACCAAACAAAAAAAAGCACACTTTCTGGGTCAAGATGTAGCTGTCTTCCAAATCTGATGTAATTCTGTTTATTGTTTGTTTTGTCTGTAACTGTCTTTAAAGTTCCCAATGGAAATTGCATGCAAAAATTGCTTTTCAGATCACCTCAAAACTTTCAAAGAAGGAACTGAGGTGGACGAACCTTTTGTTTTTGGAACATCTTGTGAAGATTCGTCAAATAATGCCAAAGTTATTAGCAAACCAGAAAATCTATTTCCTATGGTGGGTGCAAGAAGCAACGTGAAATACACCAGACAGTATTTTTTAGTAACAATTATCAAAAGAAGGAAGAGCCACTGATTGACTGTTGCCCAATAGAAAGCAGCCTAACCAGTACAGAACATGTTCAACGATACAAGTATGGGCAAGGTGGCTCAGTAAGACAGTATGATCAATGGTGTCAAAAGCGGCTAATGGGTTAAACAGATTCAGACAATAGACACCCCTTGAATTCATTATCCTCTTGCGATCCTTCCAGGTGACTAATGGCATAGATTCTCTTTCCCTGTCAGGTTGAAAGACTGTTTTTCATTGGTCATTGGTTTCCATAAATGTCCAAAGTTGAATAATAGCTTTCAGCTCTAACATCTTCGCAGTGAATAAAGTTTGGAGATTGACTGCAAGTTGACTATGTCTGAGCCATCCAACAATAGTTCCTCAATAACAGCCATGCAGCTGCTTGCGTGTGGTTAACTACTTGAGGCAAAGAAAGAATCTGCCATATTGCTTAGATCTTCCTTCACAATACTGGGAAATGTTTCAATGGATAACTGTTTTCACAATGAATAGGTGGAGGGGAATATTAGAAGAACCTACAATCTGCAGTTCTTCCCTAAATTTTGAGACAGTGTTTCTGAGAGGAAGACAAAAGGGATAGAGGTAATGTAAACACCTGCACCATTGATGAATGTGTGATGTAAATTGTTGGTTTGACAAAAAGAATGGGTTAAAGAGGCCCTTGAGCATAAATAGATTGTGTTACATGCAACTGTTTTATTTTAGGAACTGCTGTTGTGACAATGACAAAGTCAGCACTGTGGACAGATAGTCGATATTGGACGCAAGCAGAGCGGCAGCTGGACTGCAACTGGGAGCTTCAAAAAGCAAGTTAGTATACATTGTCCATGCCAGAGATTATTAACCATGACTTTAAATATTAAAAAACAATCTTTCATAAATGTGCCTCTCCTTTGGAGTTCCCTTCACTTTATAAAGGATGCTAACATTCATCTGTTAAGAGAAGCAATGCTAAAGAAAAGCTGGGCATAAAATAATGTATTAGTCTCCACAAAGTGTCATCTGTAAGCAAAAATTACGGCAATGATACATGAAATGAAAATGTGTGAATTTTTACGCCCTTGTTAGACAACACAGCAGCATATTTACCCTTTGGCTCAATTTTGTTCATCTTCAGTGTGGGTTTGAAGCCAGAATATATGTTTTCTCGTCAGACTTCCATGGGAGGTAGCACAGTCAGTGTGGTATGTTGTACCTCTGCATGTATAAATACAAATATGTGCAGTGTCTGTTATTCCACTCATAGATCTTTTATTTCCAGCAAGATTGTCCTTCACCTGCATCAAATACCATTCTCTTCTACCAGATATTGTTCAATAGCATTTATAACTTTAAAAGGGTATATTTCCCTTTATGTGTATTGACCATAAACTTGACTTTAAACTATCTTCTCTTTTGCAGCTAGGGCCAATTCCATTGCTGAGTGGATCATCAAGGAGGTTCAACCTGGACAGCTAATTGGATTTGATCCTTTCCTCTTCTCCATGGGTATGCCCATTTGATCAGAATGTCTAGTTCTATACATAGAGAATTATTGCCTGTTTCTACAACACGTTGCTTGTCACATGGTCTGCTAGTCAATGCAATACAGTATTAGGCAAGAAGGCATATAATTCACTGTGCGATGTTACATAAATTGCATTGGTGTCAAAAGTGCTGAAATCTGAGCACTTTGACATACATGCATGGTATACCTCCATCTCCCAGTGGATATTTTCTAGAAGGAAAAAGAGCAAGATGTGAAGTTTGCCAAGGTATCACCTCTCCCCCCAGGTAGATCTCTCCTGGCACAGAGATTTTTAGAGACAGTCTGAGACCTTGCAAGTAAAAGAGAACAGACAGGGTTCTTACTAAACCACCAATCAGCTATATTATGGGACAGAGCAGTGTCAAGACTGTCCAGAGCCAACAGAGACCATAGCAAGGTTATTTTTGATGGGGACACAACTTTGGTTCTGAGAAGTCAAAGAACCCAATAATGTCTACAAATGTTTTTATTCTCCACTCTAATAAAAGCATTAGCACAGGCTAATAATAATAATAAAGAGAACTCCATGAAAATGACTAACGTCTTATCAATCACAGTCTAAGGTGTAAGTAAAAATTGGGGGGCCCCCATCAAGGGATGGTGAGGGGGCATCTGGCAATACCCATACATTCGAGCTGACAAGCTGAGGGGGCCCTCTTAATGCATAGAAGACTGGGGGCCTCCCACACCGCGGGTGCTGCAAGGTTGTCCATTACACCTCTGATGTCAATTTTGATTTGCTAGGGCCTCAACGTACTATTGCTAAACAAATCATAATGAACAATATATAAACTATCGAAGCAAAACTAAAACATGAACCTGCAACACTTAATGGCATAATAACATTACACAATAATGGCTGAAGATCCTATGACTGAAGTGTGGAGCTGGCTGTGGCCAACCGTATTGAGATCTTTAGTGGTTGTCATAGCAGCTCCAACATAATTTTAAGGGTGGAATTGTAGTTGTAAGTGTTAATCTGTCTTAGAATGTCCATAGTCTGCGATCAATAGTAGATACATATAGAGCACAATATTTGCTTAAGCCTCTTGGCTCCATTAAGTAACTCAGCACTAAAAATTGTTAGCAATTATTGCAGGTCGAAGAGACTTGGGACTTCAAGATCTTTCTAAATAGAGTGATATCAGATTCAGAATGGAGACGGACAAGCAAAGAATCTCAGGTCTTGGCCACAGCCACTGAAGAGGTGAAGCAACACTGTAAGCTGTAGCTTAGTAGGGCTCAATGAGAATGAACCTTGTTTTCCTGTCCGCCTTAGTTGCGACCTCCTTGGACAAGCCTCAGACTCTTGTCCTCGTCCTCTGTAAGTGGAAAAATGACTCTGTCCCACTTTTCACCAACTGATGGTAAAGTTCCTTCTTGTCAGTTCTGCAACCCCTTGTTCCTCGGGCAGGCTCCTAGGAATCAGGTCTCTCTCTCTAGCCAGGTCTCCTCTGTTGTTAGGTGGGCCCTTAGACGTACTTCTGCTAATGGAAGGTTGCTGAGACAGTGAGTATGTGGATCTATGGCTGTATGAGGGTTTAATGAGTGGCCAGCTCTAATATTTACAGTTCTTGTTTTACAGATGACTGGAAGAGTTACTCTACAGCTTTGGCAGATTCTGGTAGAATCTTCACATCCATCGAAACAAACCTTGTTGACCTAATCTGGACGGAGCAGAGGCCTACTCCCACCAGCAACATCTATCGACTCCAAGACAACTTCTCAGGTAGTTATTTGTTGAAGCAGAAGCACATACAGATTATTTTGGAACAGTGAAGGCTCCATTTTCTTTTCTCAAAAATGTAAATTTGGCAATAGTTGAAGATTTAGTCCTGTCAAGGGAATGAGTAAATCAGTTTGCAAGATGGGAAAACAACTGAACACGCCTAAAACTGATGATCGTGTGTCAGAGGATGTTTCTTCATAGGGGATGGGGAAATTTACCCATCGAGACAATGAGAGTTTCAGTGACATTTTTTTGTATGCCTGATTGTTGGCTATGCATAATTTCGAATGCAGAAAACTGTTGCATTAGTGTAAGTTAAATTATCCTGGGAATTCTGTCCTGGAAAACCCTGACCTTAGCAGTTTTAATGCTCTTGAAAACTTATTGAATTCCAAAAAATAGCATTATACTCCAAACGTAGGAAGAAATCTAGAGACGATTTCGGCTTTGTTTGTGATTCGGGACCTCAGTACTTTGGAGAACCCTTTCAAAATTACGGGGTTACAAGGTCTTTCTAATATTCATTGTCGAAATATCAGCAAGGCTTAGATGAACAAGGAAGGGGAAATATATCAGACTACAGACTATTGCAAGTGAAAGCTAAATGCACATTAGTGTGGACCCGTGCTCAGCCTTTTGAACATTGTTTGCTTAGTTTTAGATCAAATAACGAGCTGGCTACACGCTCACAAGCACAATAGGGACATGCAAGTGAAGCAAACTCTTGAACAAAGAATGAAAGTTGTGCTTCGATTGTTAAATCCGTATCATGGTATTATAATCTTACTACTTTGGCTCTTAATAGAACATTGTGTAATAACTAAGCGTATGAAACTGCTCCTTCGCTTCAACGGGCTTTCTTGCTCCTCAGAACGTAAGTGTCTGATATATTTGGCATGTGGAATATTTTAAAGAAAGGGTTCAGCCTCGGAAGGAGATATTATTGATAAGAGTATGGTTTCCATCTGTCAACCCGAGCCTGGCACACGTCCTCATTTTGGGCACATAAATACTACAATTTTTAAACTCAGGATGTCCAACAAGATGGATATCAGAAAGAGAAATCACCTTTATCATTGTTTCTTTAAACAAGAATAAACCCAGGTTTTGGCTGTCAATAGATCTTGCAATTACATCACAGTCTATGACGAGATATCTTACATTAAGAGGGCCTGCACAGAACTGCTTAGTTGTACTCCCAGCAGAGGTCCCTCAAACGTGTTTATGTAAATTAACCAGTGTAGCATTTCGGAGTCTGCTGATGGGGCTAGACCAAGCAGATAACCTCTGGAATAGATCTTTCTCTCTGATGGGCAAACTCTGAAGTTTGCTTAGAGTTTCTGGCTGCCTACGTGGCACAGACGGCCCAAACAGACTTCCCATTTGCATGCCTCTATTGTGTCGCAAGAACGCTCGCTGTGCATGGCCATGAAAACTGGCAGTTTATATGTCCTCTATACTTTATTATACTGTTACACATGTTCATCCAGTCAACGGCAACTAGACCACAAGAGAATAGAGAGAATCAAAGCAACCAGCAACAGACTCACAAATTCAGACTATTGAAAACAGTTTGAAAGAGCTTTCTACCGTAAAAGCGCCTGCCTTAAGTATAACAACTCCCATAGTGACCACAACACAAACATGAAAACTGTAAAAAAAAAAAAGACAGTATTATAGATAGTATATTAGAGCACAACAAAACGTTTAGCATTCTTCGGGGCAGATTTTCAAAACTTTTGCGCTGGTTTAGCGTCACAAAAGTGACGCTGAACAGCGCAAATTTGTTTCTTGCTATTTTCTTTCCAGCACAAAACTTGTTTTGCGCTGGAAAGCACTCTTTAAGTAGCGCAAAGCAGCGTTAAGCACTGCTTTGCGTTACTTTGCGCCAAGGGGGTGTTACATGGGTGGTACATGGGCGTTCCCATGCAACCACCCATGCCTTTTGACGCAAAACCATATTTACAAATATTTGTGAACATGGTTTTGCACCAAAAGTTAACGCCCCTTCAAAGCAGGCGCTAGTAGGAGAAATGCTTTCATTTCTCCGTGCTTTTCCGACTTTCCATGCGTGCTGCACTGTGCAGCACCTATGCAAAGTGGGAAAAGCTTTGCATCGTGCCTTGCATAGAATTTTGTACAGGAAGTGTACCCTTCCTGTACAAAACCTATGCTACACTCATGCACACACCCTAGCGCTGCGGCGCTAAGGTGTGTGCATGGCGCAAGGCAGCTGAAATCAGCGCCGGCGCAAGGGAAAGGGGAGGAGAGAGCCATATCTCTGAAGATATGGCGCTCTCCTGCTCCCTCCCTGCTGCGCAACGTGCGTTGCGCAACTTTTTAAAAAATCTCCCCCTTCATGTTTTGGGAGGTTTCAAGTGTATTGCCCTAGAAGATTTTAAAAGATGGATCAATTCCCTGACACTCATTGCATTAAATATTTGATCAAGAGGTATTTTTGTCAGATTGTCCTATCTACTTGTCATTTGGTCCAGCCGCATAGCTTTGGTATTTTCCTTGAACTATGGTAAGGCGTGGCCTCAGTTTGCCTCTCTTTGCCATTACTCAGTAGTCAAGCTTAAACTCTCTAATATTAACACCAAAGATTTTAGCTCCATGTTTAAATGCTCCCACTGCAGATTTCAGGAGAATGTACAGGTCAACAATGAGAATTTTAACTCTTGGATATCATCTGCTTTATTTTTCATCATTCCTGTTGTTTCTCACCACAACACCTTCTGTCGTTTCGTATAGGCCGGCCTTGTCAGCAACCAGAAAAGCATGGAAGCTGCTGTAGAGGAAAAGGCACCAAGTAGTAGTAATTCCCAAAAGATTTTAAAATTGTAAATTAGTTCTCCAACCTGCTTAGTGCACAGCATGCCAGTCTCCCCATCACGTTGTCTTTGGAAATCTACACAGACGAGGTCCAGTATATTTATCACAGTTCAGGTCCTCTTCCATTCCATTATTTTGATATGGTAGGGGCCATTTCATCTTGGCAGTTGGCAGACTTCCAGCAAAAACGGCACACAATGGTTTTCTCTGATGTAATAATCACCCACTGTACTGTGGGCGTTCCTGGTGACACACTATCAAACCTTGAAATATACAAAAAATTGAAGGTTGGAATGCTTGAATTAATCTTAGCCTCTGTTAATTGCACGGGCCACATCTCAGTCCATCGTTATTTTGCACACCTTGACACCTCTGTTTGGACCCAGCCATATACAAATCAGTCTTGACCCTTCTCCAGTGGGAAAAGTCCAGGCTGAAAGTGATGGACTGGGATGCAGCTTTGAGAGAATGTTAGTGAAAGAGATTAATTGAAGCATTCCTTCCATCACCTTGTTGTTGTTGCAGGAGATGCCCTAAGTGAGACTGGTATGCCCAGACATGAGTCGTGTGCTCACTGTCCCACTGGAACCAAGATATATTGGACTGATGAGCCGTAATCAGGGTGATACCGGTCCTGGATTGCTTGTGTTGCTTGTGTTCTGGTTCAGGGAGGACCTTGTCTGACAGTTCAGGATTGACTGTTCCTTTTGGTGAAGTGTCAAGACTGATTTGCATATGTCTGGGTCCAAACTGAGGAGGTATGGTGGGAGAAAAACAATGGACTGGGATCCGGCCCGAAGAGAAGGAATGCCAGATGCTGAGATTAATTCAAGCATTCCTTCCATCACCTTGTTGTTGAAGTTGACATGCTATCTAACCCTGACCTAATAATGGTATGTTAGTGTCATACAGTAGGCATTCTTGGGACATGCTTTCCAACCCTGCCATGATGGCCTAGCCTATCACTGACATATTTGGGTACTCACAGGAATATTCTAGCTGCCCTGGAATAGCAGTGGCCAATTTTTGCCACACCGTGGCTACTCTTGAGAAAATGTAAGCTGTCCGTGGCATGGTAGTGGCTCGTCTTGGCTTATTGCTTCTCTTTTTGACACTATTCTGGAAATCTCTGGCAAAATGGTAGTGAAACTCATTGTAAAACAGACTGAATTATCTGTGGGTCTAACCAGTCACTTGGCGCCCTAGGGCGTCCTATACACAAGTAAAGTATATTGAACCTCTCGCTGGGAAGCCCTATTTAAAAGACGGAATCCCATCACTCACCAAAGGTGACATGCTTCATCATCTGGGATCTCCTCCCGGCTGTAAATCCTAGTACAGCCGAGGGCTACGACCCCCTCGCTATGAGGGAGGAGCTCAGGGATGTTTTCAGAGTTCAAAAGGATGTACTAAAATCCACCAGATGAAGAGCTACAGTTTGTTACTAGGTGATGGGTGCAGTGCTCAGTGAAGAAACGTGAAAGTGTACTAAAACTAACTACCAGAAGAAGAAAAAGTTTAATATGTATCTCGTGGTGTCAGGGTTAAAAACAGTGCTGGCGCAGTTTTAAAGAATAACTGCGACTATCAAGTTAAAGGGTCGGTCTACATGTTTCTGCTATCATGACCTACAGAGTGTCTAGCATTCCTCAGGACCTAAAAGTGTAAGCTACTGCATATAGTGCAAAAAAATGATAAAAATAGAAAATATCCACAGCGCAGGTGGAACTGCTCAAAGGAACAGATACAACCATTGACACCAAACCTCTGTATTCTAGGCTTGTGTAGTTGTCAAACCTGCATTGTGTGGGAAAGACACTTCACCTCACCTGGCAACTGCTCAGGATGTGAGGCACCGCTCTATCCGTCGGTACCCCGGGCTGCACTGAGCCGTCGTCCGACGAGGTGAGGTGTCTTTCCCACACAATACGGGTTTGACAACTACACGAGCCTAGAATACAGAGGTTTGGTGTGTATGGTTGTATCTGTTCCTTTGAGCAGTTCTACCTGCGCTGTGGATATTTTCTATTTTTATCATTTGTTTCGCACTATATGCAGTAGCTTACACTTTTGGGTCCTGAGGAATGCTAGACACTCTGTAGGTCATGATAGCAGAAACATGTAGACCGACCCTCTAACATTGATAGTCGCAGTTATTCTTTAAAACTGCGCCAGCACTGTTTTTAACCCTGACACCACGAGATACATATTAAACTTTTTTCTTCTTCTGGCAGTTAGTTTTAGTACACTTTCACGTTTCTTCACTGTGCACTGCACCCATCACCTAGTAACGAACTGTAGCTCTTCATCTGGTGGATTTTAGTACATCCTTTTGAACACTGAAAACATCCCTGAGCTCCTCCCTCATAGTGAGGGGGTTGTAGCACTCGGCTGCACTAGGATTTACAGCCGGGAGGAGATCCCAGATAATGAAGCATGTCACCTTTGGTGAGTGATGGGATTCCGTCCTTTAAATAGGGCTTCCCAGGGAGAGGTTCAATATACTTTACTTGTCTATAGGACGCCCTAGGGCGCCAAGTGACTGGTTAGACCCACAGATAATTCAGTGTGTTTTACGGTTTTCATAGGGAACATATCTGTGCTGGTCTTTAAACTTTCCCACGGACCCTCCTATCCCCGGTTGAGTATTTTAGTGAGACTCATTGCCATGTGTTGGAGAACCCTGGTGTTTGACAATGATAAATGAACATGAAAGGCTGAATTTGCCCATGCAGGAAATGGTGACCAACTAAGTATGTAATCAAAATGAAAATCTGCAATATCTAGACAAAAGAAAATCATGGAAATGACACGTTCTCTTAGAGGGAATCAAGCATTTTTATCCAAATGGAAAATGTTGTATGTCTTGGAGCAATGTCTTTATGTTCAGAAACTGACAATCTGATGTTTTAAACAAAGTGACTGCTTTTTAAATATTTTTAAAGCTTGTTGTTTCATGGTTTTGTGGATGCATTTTGTGATCTTTTATTATGATATTGCTACTGCTGTTTGAGATATGGACATGCAAGATTGTGCTGATTTATCCTGTAGTCTCAGTTGAGCAGTAGCTGTGCTGCGCCCACCTCTACGATGTGTGTAGCTCTTCCAGTCTATTGCTTCTGATAGCAGGTTTTCATAACCACTGCTTTGTTCATCATTCCCCTTCCATTCATAACCTCAGACATAATACACAGCTTGGATATACTTAAAAGAGTCTATCAGAGAGAATTAAGCAAAGAAAAATGCTATATACGGTTTGAAAATTGATAGGCCGTGTGCCCTACCTAAAACACGTTTTCGTAGCGGCTTGTAAAGTACAAACCTATTAACAAACTTTAAGGGGCATAAGTTGAGAAATGTATAGTTTTGCTAAATATTTTCAAAGCTTTCTTGGAGAGGTGACACGCAGCACCCATGGGAAGGTTTGCCTGACCCACCATAAAAGTACTGCAATTTTTCATTAGTGCCACTTCAGGTCCTCCGGGATTTTCATAATGTTTTGTGAAAATTGTGCTATAAAATGCATCACTTCTTCCTGTTTTTTATTTTCTCTAGGAAGGAGGCCAGTTGCCCCCTTTAAGGAGGTCAAACGCGCTCAGTTCGCTTGCTTGTGCACTCAAAATCGAGAAAAAAATGTTTTTAGGTCACAGCACAGGGTGAAATATTAAAGTTGTCTGCAGTCATAATTGTACATTTAGATATCTCCATATGTTATGAATTGAATGCTTGTGACCTTTTCTGTGCTGCTAATTGTGCGATTTGTATTTAACCTGGTTTTCCTTTTTTATCATTGATTTTAGGAAGTACATGGCAGGCAAAAGTCTCTGATATCAGGGGCCAGATGGAAAGACATTCTCAAAAACCGACAGCAGTACTACTGTCAGCGCTGGATGAAACTGCCTGTAAGGACCAAAATATAAAAAAAGATATTAATTTACTGGAAAACAGTTGGAACAGCATTGAGGATTTCTTCAATATTAGAAGTGCTATAAGGAATTTTGATGAGAAATATCTTCAGTGCTCTTAAATTCATGTGGCATATCTTCAGTCTGAAATATCACATGCTACAATCTTACAAGAGTGCATAACATAAAACAAGTTTGCTGAAAACTCTACTTTAATATGTTTGAGTGACAATTATGTTAAAATAATGCAAAGCCCCTGCAAACTTCCAAACAGAAATCTGCAAGAGCTGTATAAACACTACTCAGCGCAAACAAGTCAACATGCTAAACAAGCTGTTGAAAAGGTGCTTAGCAATTAAAGCTGCCTCAGATTTACTGGAGCAGAATATTTTGCAATGTCAACACGACTCTCTCCTGTACTTCTCCCATAAAGATAATAGAACATTATCAATCGTAAATTAGATCAAAATACCCAATTCCAACATAACAAATATACAATTTGTATTTAATTTAGAATCTTCGAGAATATTCTAACTCAAGATTTCCACAAGAAATATTTTTTTTAAAACATTGGTTTTTCCTTTCAAAACTTTTTATTGAGCATTACAAGATGTCACATAATAGCGGCTCTTGATTATGAAAGAACCAATAACACAAAAGGTTTTTGAGTTATGAGGCCCAAGTACGTCAAAGATGGAGTTGTGACAAGACTGTATTAATATAAGTGAATGAAGGCTCAAGAGACATGTGAGCAAAGTGAACGACAAATTGAAAAACGTGTGTAGGGAGGTTTTGTACCAGGGCCGGACTGGCCGTAGCAGGCACCAGGAATTTCCCCGATGGACTGCCAGGGTGGGGGCCGGTTTTGGGCCCCTGGGGGTGCCGTTTTTGTTACAGGGCTGTTTTTGAAGCATAGCTGCAATATCGGCCCCTGTAACAAAAGCGGACGAAACCGGCCCTGGCAAACATCTTGGCTGCATCCCCAACCCCCCGGGGGGCGGCCGAGCACTTTGCCAGGGCCGGTTTTGGTTCCCAGTCCGGCCTGCCGTAAACTATGAACAAATGCTACATTGTTTTAAAAACTAAGAAAGAAATAGATTTAGCTTAGAGGAAGGAGAAAGAGGGGTAGGACATCACGTTTTTGTTTGATAATTGCTTGTGGGTAATTATGTTTTTCTCTCCTGCAAGAGGTGTGACGCAAAATGATGCCTCCACCCCCTACCATGCTGAATGTGATATAGGCCCCTGAGTCTTCCATATTTCTGTGATATTCATTGGTCTTGAACAGTACGGGGGTTCCCTTGAAGGACTGAGGGCCCCCTGAAGGATTGCCCCCTCCCCCACTCTTCAGGGCCGGAGGGGTCTGCCTTATGCCCCTTTCCCCTTCCCTTAGTTCCATTATATTAAGGACCTCATTTATGGCATTTTGGCATAGGACAGCAGAGCAAGGTACCTTTGGAGGAATACGGAATTGACGTTTCCCCAGGTTTACATCACTTTGTAAATCTGGGACTGCGCCAAATTCTATTGGGGGTGGCATGCGAAAACCCACCACAACGCCCATTGAACCCCACCCGGGCGCAGAGTAAGGTGACGCAGTGATTTGCGCTGCATTGCTTTACTCATGATTTATGAGGCCACTCGAAACCACACAGGGTGGCTTTGCGTGGCTTCAAAAATCTTTATGAGAGCCATGCATCACACATGTACCACTTTAAGTGGTGCAAAGGTGATGCAGGACTCTCATAAATAACTCCCTAAGTGTGCAGAAGGAACACCTTTTCACCTTTTATTTCTCAACTCTTGGATCATTCTATTTATTGTGGGTTTTGCTCCCCTCATTTTACTTTCTGCCTATGCAGCAAGAGTCTGATGGAACTAATCTATTGTTGCAATACTCGAACCATTTCTTTTTTTCAAAAAGCAAACACCAAATATCCTAACTCATCACAAAGGACATGGTG
This sequence comes from Calotriton arnoldi, assembly GCA_963921515.1. Taxonomy (NCBI): domain Eukaryota; kingdom Metazoa; phylum Chordata; class Amphibia; order Caudata; family Salamandridae; genus Calotriton; species Calotriton arnoldi. The sequence continues at coordinate 1,405,521 of CAWUFW010003012.1, forward strand.
ATGTTTTATTTCGGTTTATTTACATTTTCACAGTTTTTTTCCAGGTATATTGCAGTGTATCCATAAAATATTAAATGCCATTATTCATTTCATTAACAATTAACACTTTCAAATGTTCTATCGGCATGAAATGTATTATTGAATCACTTTAAAATGAAACGCCTCAAATTTTCTCCTTTGCACTTCACCATTCTCCCAAACTGTCAAACAGAAACATTGTTTTCTTTGATCAATATTTGCCATTTTTCTGTGCGTTCAAATACAGTAACTAATTTTATGTTCACAAATGTCATGCAGGGGGACTTCAAATTGATTCATTTATATAGTATTCTTTCAATTGTTTTAATCGGAATGGAGACTGAGACACATCAGAATGAAGGGCACAATTGTATTTAAAAAATGCTTTTTTTCTTTCGTTACACATCGGCACACTGTTTAGGATCGTTTGCAAAGTGAAAGTAGGAAAGACAGTCATTTATAGGTATAAATTATATTCTTACAAGTTAGCTTTTTTCCCTAAAATGTATATCGTAAATGTCCTGTATCAGAATTATTAATTTATTTTTGCTTTAAATAGTAGTTTTATTTCAGCAGATAGTAGAGCTCTCTTCGTTTCCCTTTGCAGTTCACAACGTTAATTTTGTCTTGTTTATGTGGCACATAAAGAGAGCACCTGTTTGCCATGCACGTCTCTTTCTGTATAGCAGCACCTTAGCTGCCCTTTGTTATTCTCATCATTTCTGCACCCATTACGTCTTTTTGACAGATAACCTATTTGCATTCCCCTTCTGTCCATGAGCCCTGCTCAATCATAATTTCAAACACAATGTACTTCTAGCACTCCTCCACTGCATAAAAACATAGACCACAAATGCTATGTTGCATCGACATTAGATAAACGTCAATAGCACAAATGCTAACTCACTAGTCACGCTAATCGAAACCCTGCTTATCGCTGTAAATAATTTCCTATGTTAATCATGTCTACCATGATTTACCTTCAGGCCTTGATATACAACTTCCATGTATGCTCTGAAGTTTTGATGTTACCTAAATTCCTATCACCCTACTCCCCAGTCAAACTCCATTAAAGATGTTCCAGTCTTGAAAAACTACAAATAAATTGATTATTGAACTCATTCTAAATTTTTGGTTACATTTTCCACAGGGCTTTTTAACCTTCGAGCCAAGGACATCCCATACAATCCCTATTTCTATGCTTACACCTTACTTAGTAAGAACTTTATCAGGTAAGTGCAAGCACATATTGCCAACCAAATGGAACTGAAGTAGTGTACTCTGCATTCTTGATATGAATCATAATATAGTATGCTATAATATAAACAAGACGGAAATGTTAACTACTGAATCATAAAGTTGCAAAAAAATGTCAGGTGAATGTATTTATTCAGTTATTACAGGGTGTTATGAAGCTCTAGTCCATTATATGTGGATGGACATCCCGAGCAAATAGTTAGCAGAGATAACTAGATAAAGGTTATCTTGTGCGGTAAAGTTGGATTACCCATATAGTGTGACAATGTACATAAGATGGGTGTAGCTTGGTGCAATTTAAGATGTGTTGAGGTTCAGGTGACTAAACCACAGTTAAAAATTCTTCTTTTAAGGAACTTCTTGAGCTGATCTAGGCTGGGACTGCAAGTGGCTATTATACCATGCTCAGAAGGATCTGTTCTAGTAGTTTGCTCTGTGGGATACTGAAAAGATTTATATTTAGGGAGAGAGTGGATTTTCCCTAAACTTAGATGATCTTGGAGTGTATTAGACGTCACTTTTTGTGGCTTATTCAGTTCAATGGGTATCTGGGCTCTGGGAAGCAACATAGGCCGTGCAGCTGGGTGTCATGTTTTCGATTTAGTTGACACCTCAAGCTAAATTGGCATGGAGATCCTTTATTGCAGCCAGCAAACTCAGGGTTTTGAGCTGGTGATTCCATAGTCTATGGAGAACGGAAATAGGGACTTTGTAGCTTCTCAGCTATGTAGGTAGAGATGTGATTGGTTTACGCTAGTCACCTGATCTTGTATGTAGTTTTCTTTGTGGTAATTGGTATGTGGCATTCAGGAATAGGTGTTTATAAAGGAGCCGAAAAGATTTGATTTCAGATGGAAAGTAATACAAATTTTATATGCTCATGTTCTGCAATGATGGCATTGTATAATCACTATCGCATCATTGTAATTAGGTTTTTTTGGTTGGGTGTCTGAAAGATGTATAACATTAAACACTCCAGGCCTATTAGGCGGGCCTTAGGCCTTTCATGCCCAATACAGAGATCCATGTTTGGCCACATGTAGAGATGGAGTCTCTGTCTCGAAGAATGCACAATACATGAGCAACAGCATTAGAGTACTGCAGTGAATTGAATTGTGGATCTTTTAGAGCTGTCCTGAAGAAGATGAACATGCAGGCACATTTCCTGCAAGAATGATTTGAGTTACTCTAGAGCATTGAATGTAGTGCATTTGGAGAAGAGCCCTGTGGAGAAAGATGTCACTGACAAAATAACAATAACAAAAATATTGTGCGGACAAAATATCATGTAAAAAATATCGAGGACCGAAATATCGAGAAGGTCCCAGTTGAATATGATTATTACTCTGCTAAACGGATGTTGGGGATGGTGCCTTTTAGTGCAAGATCAACCTGGAGCAGAATCCCCGAGGTAAATTTGACAATATAATCAACATTTGTTACCCACAAGAGTTGTCATGCAAATTATTTCATAAAATGTATAAAATCATATTACACTTGCTTTTCTACACATATTTATACAATTCAGGAATGAAAGGTTTTGCTTACTTTAAGAAAATATCCTAAACCAATATCAAACATGTACAGCAAGAAGAAAACAAATTTAAGAGTGTATGTTAGAAATTAGGTCTCTAGTTGGCAGAGGTATGCACCCTGTCCAAGTAGGAACCACCACTCTAGTCAGGGTAAGTCAGATAGACACCCTAAATTAACCTGTGCTTTTCCTCCGGTAGCTTGCCACGGAGCAGGCAGGCTTAACTGATGAGGCAATGTGTGAAGTATTTGTGCAACACTTAATACAGTAAAACAGTGAAAACACCACACAAAAATAGAGCTTAATTTAATGAACAAAACACCACCAAAATGACAAAAATCCAATACCAGAACTGTAGTTATGAATTTTTAAAGAAAATCTTGAATTATAGTGCTCAGAGTCATAAAGCACTAGCCGGGGCTATCTGGTAGCACAGGACCAAGCCAAATCTGAAAAGTGAAGCCGACCACGATGCAACGCACTTCGTATACAGAGGCCATGCAGGTCACGCTGAAAACAGTACCTTTCTTGAGGATGCGTCGATGGCAAGAACACTATGCATCGGCTCCGAGTCACACAGTTGTGTCCAGCGTCATCATCGAGTTCCTTAGGATAAAGGTGCTGCGTCATCATTGAGCATCACAGTCGGGCCCCACATTGACATCGAACCCCTTACAATGAGGGCACTGCATCTTCGTCAAGCCTCGCAGTCGGGTCCTGAGTCATCGTTGAACCCCTACGATGAAGGCGCTGTGTTGTCGTTGAACCACGCTGTCAACGCTGTTGAGTCCTCGAAGCGGCGCTGCGTCGGCTTCAATATGTCAGTTCCTACCGGTGCAAAGCAGGTGATGCATGGATTCTTGCAGAACAGCACAGGAAAACCCGCTTCCAAAGGCCCAGGACTACATTGGCACCACTTGACAGGATAGAACTCACAGATGTCAGAGTCCAGGAGCTGGTTGGAAGGTTGCAGGCAGTTTTTGATGTCCCTGAGACTGCAGAACAGGCGGCAAGCAGGCAAGCCCTTTGAGTCACTTGGTTCTGGCGATGTAGATTCAGGTCCAGTCCTTCTCACTACCAGGCAAGGGGCAACAGGCAGCAGGGCAGGCACAGCTAAGCAGGAGTCCAGCAAATCCAGCAGAGTCCAGCAGAGTGTCAGTCCTTTCAGCAGCACAGTAGTCCTTCATCCTGGCAAAGTGCCCTCAGGTCCAGAGTATACTGAGCTGGTAGTGTCAGGGGTCCAGTACTTATACCCAGTTTTGCCTTTGAAGTAGGGGAGACTTTGAAGAGATGCCTTTGAAGTACACAAGGTCCCTGCCCTTCCTGCCCTGGCTCCAGACTCACTACAGGGGGGTATGCAGCTCTTTGTGTGGAGACAGGCACAGCCCTATTCAGATGCAAGTGTCAGCTCCACCCTCACATCTAGCCCAGGAAAACCCATCAGCCAGGAGATAGGCCATCAGGATGTGAATGACATACCTCAGCTCCCTTTGTGTGTGACTGTCTAGACGGAATGCACAAAGCCTAGCTGTCACCCGCCGCAGATGTGTATTCAGAGACAGGCAGAACCACAGAATGGTTAAAAGTAAGAAAACAGCAACTTTCTAAAAGTGGCATTTTCAGACTTACAATTTAAAATACGACTTCACTATAAGTTGTGATTTTAAATTGTGAGTCCAGACACCAAACTCTAAATTTCTATCTTGTCCCAATTCGAAATTACACTTATAAGATGGGATAAGGTAATCCCGATGTTAACCAATGGGTAAGATAGGCCTTGCAGTAGTGAAAAACGAATTTAAGAGTTTTTCACTACCTGGACATATAAAACTTAAAAGTACATCTCCAACTTTTAAAATACACTGCACCCTGCCCTTGGGGCTGTCTAGGACCTACCTTAGGGGTGACGTATATGTATTAAAAAGGAAGGTGTTGGCCTGGCAAGTGGGTTATCTTGCCAAGTCGACATGGTAGTTTAAAACTGCACACACAGGCTCTGCAATGGCAGGCCTGAGACATTTTTAAATGGCTACTGAATTGTGTGGCACACTCTGTGCTGCAGGCCCACTAGTAGCATTTAATTTAAAATTCATGGGTACATGTAGCGCACTTTACTAGGGACTTAGAAGTAAATTAAATATGCCAATTGTGGATAAGCCAATATTACCATATTGTAAGCAGAGAGCACATGCACTTTATCACTGGTTAGCAGTGGTAAAGTTCCCAGAGTTGCAAAGCCAATAAAAATGAATTCAGCACAAAGGGGAGGAGGAAAGCAAAAAGTTTGAGGGTCACCCTGCAGAAAGCGACATTTCCAACAGTGTATATATGGGTTAATCAGTGAATTAAATACAGATTGAGAAGTTCCATTTGCTTGTACTTGGGTTAGTGAGATGGAAAAGACTATAGAGAAAGTACAAAGGGAAGGAGGACTGGGAACTGAACAGGAGATGCTTTACAGAGGGTTCAAAAGTAGTCAAAAGTGTGCATTTGTATATGACACCTATTTATTCACAATTAAAGCACGGTTTTGTCTTTTGTGTTTCCTGCATGCATGGCATTGCTTGCACATGTTACATTATGTGTTTACTCACATAGCATTCAAGCAGAAAGAGAACCTTGAGTCTTGAAGTGATTACAGTATTTATAGACTCTATTCTGTTCAATAAAATGGGAGGGTAAAGGGTGTAATATGACCCAGATACCAGTTATGGATGTGCACCTTAAGGCTGGAAATCATTTCTGCCAAGCCTACAAGGGACCATGGAATATTAGCCAGAAGAAATGGATGCCCGAAGCCTGATCCCAAACGATTATCCATGAACGAAACGCTGCAAATCTGGGGAACTCAATGGCCCAAGTTTTGCCCATCTGTATGGAAAAGTCTATTAATCCTTCACTAGGCTCTGTTGTTAATTAAAAGGTAATTGAAAGGCTACCGTTGTTAAGGAATTGAATACAACTGCTGAACAATCCCAGAAATTTGATCAAGGGTGTAATTAGATGAGTATGAACATTTGTCCTCATGGGGGATTGTTTTAACGGCTTGTCAAAAGCCTGTCCCATCAAGAAAGTTTTTGCAGGGTATCAGTACATGAACTTGTTGTGGCAGAAGCAGCCCCTGGATTTATCAACACCTTAAGTCCATGAAACATTTATCTGTTGAAGAGGAACTTGTTACGTTCTGTGTTAGAACCTAGAGCATGTGCCACCTTGACAACTGCATCTAAGGTGGAACCTGGAATGTGGGGAATTTGACAGTTGCTGGCTGCTGTCTGTCCTGTTGGTTGCATGTAACTTCTCTGCAATAAATACCTCCAATTTCTTTCTGGTTTTGTGGACTTTTTATTGGCGACAACTGGAAAAGAACCTGATGTTGGAATTGTCCCTTTCTGGCTGGCTGAGGCAATACCCCAGCCAAGCAGAAGCTACCACTCCCGCCAGGGGCAGGTGATTACACGCACTGTATAACCTGCGCTCACACTTGGGTAGCTTGGCACTGAGCAGTCAGACTTACCCCAGAAGCAATGTGTAACACATTGGCACAGGACTCACCTTGAGCATCAAAAAAGACACTTCACATGTGATGGATGTAAATATTGTTTGTATTCAACACACATAATAATCAACACAACATGAACATCATGTATTTCTGGCGGGGGCTTGGCCTGATGCTGACGGAGCGAGCAGCGTTGCTCAGGAGCTCTGATCAGCCGGCCGCCATCCAGCTCCATCCTGACCGCCCCTTGGATGCCTACTTGACTCTGAGGGGGGGGCCCTACCCTGCCCTGGTCCGGGGGCCCGACAGGTCCGAGAGACAGTGGAGCTGAAGGGCACAGAACCCTAAAGACAAGGACCGTCCGCCAAAGCCACAAGCGTCCCAAGTTGGTGGCGGCTCATTGAAAGAACTGGAAGCTGAGCTGCGGGTTGGACCCCGGGACCAGCGGCGCTGCTGAGCGCTCCAGGGGAGGAATTGCCTGTTCCCGGCCTCGCCTGGGGGTGGCTGCGGAGGCATTTCTGGAGGCGAGCAACTGAGGGAGAAGAAGAGCCCTTTGGTGCCGGAGGCAGACGAGGAGCCCAATGGCTGCCTTCGATCCCAGGTGAGACCAATAGAGCTGGGGGACTGCCTTGATCCCAGGGCAATATAACGGCAGGCGGGAGCCTCCACGAGAGACCACCTGCGCTGGAGGAGGTGCCTGCACTGGAGTGGAACCAGAGCAGAACACCCACGGTCCAGGGACGAGCGGCCTCGAGAGTACGGGACATGAGGCCTGAGGAGGCGAGGCCTATGCCCATCGCCTGAGCAGAGCAGCCGGTGCCCGCAAGAGTGTGGACCTGAGCGTGGACTCATTAGAGGCTGCTGGGCGCCTGTGGGGAGTTGTTGGACTGACCTTGGCCTGCTGAGCGGGAAAGACTTCACTCGTCCTGGTGGTGCGCAGCAAAATGCCGCCCTAGACGACTCAGGGCTAGTCTGATGGGAGCTGGCGACCAGGAGGCAGTGTGGAATCAGGCATCGGCCATTGAGCTGGTGGTGCGCAGCAAAATGCCGCCCTAGACGACTCAGGGCTAGTCTGATGGGAGCTGGCGACCAGGAGGCAGTGTGGAATCAGGCATCGGCCATTGAGCCCTGGTAAGACCTGCTGCGCTGCGAGACTGCTTTGCTGCTAGTGCACTGCGACAGCAGGAGGAACCTCTGAGGGAGCATACCATCTAGAGGAGGCACTTATCCCAGAGAGACACCTGGGACCTAGTGACATGCAGTCCTGAGGGCGTGAGAGCGGTGACCAGGAGAGGTAAAACCTCTGCCTACCTATAGCAGTGGTCAGCTAGTGCACACAAGACTCAGAGCCTGGGTGAAGAGTCCATGGTGGCTGCAGGACACCTACTAGGGAGTGCTGAGTTTGCCGGGCCTGCACAGAAGAGCCTGGTTGACTGAAATACCACAGAGGCCCTGGCCTAAGGGTCTGAGGTCTGGACACCTGGGACTGCGTTGACTCCTATGAGGTGAGGCCGAGCACTGCCCTGGGCTCTATGGAGGCAGGCCTTCACGGAACACTCACAAGTGTCTAGGCTGTTGCACGTGACTCCAGAGGGCTGGAGGAGTACATGACCCTGAGGAGCCCTTACTGAGATAGATAGGGTCGTGGACTGGCACGCTACAGTGCGCCTTTGTTGGACTGTACTGCCAGTGCGCTCCTTGAGACACCCACCCTGGCTGGAACGAGGATAACCTGCACTCATCTTGAAGTGCCTATCGAGGAGGAGTGTGATGGCGCCCCAGAGGATGACAGACACCCAGACCTTGAGGACACACAGCAGGGGCGCGGGAGATGAGGCCTCCCTGCGACTGCAATGGGGAAAATAACCAAGAAGCGTGATCAAGACGGGGTTCTAGCAGAGAGCTCTCAAGAGGGGAGCGAGAGTCCTGCCTCACAAGTGGAACCCCCCAAGGACCCGATGCTAGAAGACATCCTACAGGCAATAACTGCCTCCAGTGAGTGGCTGGAGGTGAAGATTGATTCCATAGGTACAGATCTGGGCATTCTGAGGGATGACCACAGACGTCTGACTGAGAGAGTCTCAGCAAATGAGTGCCAACTGTCCAGAATCCACCCCTGCTCTCACAACAATGAAATATCAACTAACTGTGATTGAGGCGAAAGTGCACGCACTAGAACTCCACACAGAAGATGCAGAAAAAACGCTCCCGCAGGAACAACATCAGAGTGGTGAGCCTGCCGGAAAAGGTGGAAGGGGCCAACATCGTGGTTTACCTAGAGAACTGGCTGCGTGCAGAGGTGGCACCGGAGGGACTGTCGGCCTTCTACACCCTTGAGAGAGCCCACTGGGTGCCGGCAAGGCCGCCCCTGCCTGGGGTCCCCCCACGCTCTGTGGTGGCAAGGCTCCTACACTATAAGGACAGGGACCACATACTGGCACAAACGAGACGCCAAGGGGACCTCCAATTAAACAATATGGTGGTGCGCATATGTACGGATTTTTCCCAAGGGGTGCAGAGGCAGCAGGCCTTCTTTCAGAGCATAAAGCAGAAGCTCCGTCAACTCAACTACAAGTATACAATGCTATACCAGGCCGACTGCAAGTGATGACCCTGGGAGGAACGGAGTTCTTTCGCTCCCCGCAGGAGTCCTGGGACTGGCTGGAGCATCATCGAAGTGAGGCACCTCCCCGGGAGCATGGACGTCGGAGAAAACGCAGTGGCAGATCCGCAGCAGAGCAGCCAAATGAGATGCACTGGCCCCCACGCAGGAAGAGGTACAATTGGAGCTACAGAGTGCAATGAAGGTGGTGGCACTGATTAGTGGAAAACAAGTGGAACATGCCGCCGCGGAGAGCAGTGTGTTAGTGCTGGAATCGGACTCGGAACATGACTCGAGTGTGTCTGAGGCCCCGAGCATCGAACTGCTGAAGGGGACACCGAGAATGGCTGATGATATCATCTGAGAGACCCGGCGTGTTGGTAAAAAGGGCAGGGCCTGAGGGAAACAACGATGATGCTACCCTGGAAAAGAGGTACTGTGGGGTAGAACCTGTTGCATTAGTTGTTTCTCTGAGCTGGGTGGTTGTCCTGCTGGCTGGAGAAGCTGCGGGGCCACTTCCCCTGATTGGATGTTCCATGGACAGACTTCCGCAGACTAGATAAATAGTTTGGATGAGAGGCGACCAACTACTTGTCCTGGGGAGTGGGCCTTGGGGAAAGTTGTTTTTGGTTCATATGTTGGGGAGCTTTGAGTCACGTCGCTTCACATGTTCTTTTCGGGGTAACTGGAGTTGCACTACAGACTGAGGGGTAACTGGGAAGGGGGACGCACGCAAGTCTTACGTTCCAATAACAGATGGCAGGAACACTAACGTATAAATTTATATCATGGAACATAAGGGGAATGCACACCATGTCCAAGAGATGTAAAGTGTTCTCCTACCTTAATAGAAGGGGAGTACAAATAGCCCTACTCCAAGAAACACACATTACGGTGAATGAGGGACTGGTGCTGCAGAGACGCTGGCGAGGCAAGGCATTCTACACCACATACTCTGCTTATGTTAGAGGGGTGCTGATTTGGAGGGCGGGGGTTCCATCCCAACTCATGGATACTGTAGTAGACCCAGAAGGCCGCTACATAGTGGTGCAAATATGGCTAGAGGAACATGCACTGCCTATAGTGAGCATATACGCCCCTAACACTGACCAAGCTACCTTCTTCACTCACCTGACCCGCTACATGGCCCGTACCTGACGTTCCCTACACTCATTGGGGGAGATTTCAACAGTGTGGCTGACGTGCACCTGGACAGATCCCATCCTCCGTTGCGAGAATCCCAGACAGTGCGCACAGCCCAGGCATTTAGTGATTTGTGGTGTCACTGGGGGCTGATAGACCCCTGGAGAACCCTGCACCCCCATGACAAGACAACTCCTACTTCTCAGCTATGCACAAAGTCCATGCCCAATTAGATGCATTTTTATGTACCGCAGACTTACAAAGTCTGGTACAAACAGGTGAATACCTATCCCGAACGATATCGGACCACAATCCAGTTCTCCTCGGACTGAAGTGGACTCACCCCAAGGCCACAATCCCTACCTAGAGGCTTCGCCCTCACACATTAGAGGACCAGGTATTTAGGTGATCTGGGAGAAGATAACCTAATACTTTAATGACAATGAGGGTTCGACCTCTTCCCTGCTGGTGGAGTGGGATGCCTTCAAGGTGGTCCTAAGGGGTCAGTGTATAGCGGAGACTATGGGAATAAGACGCATGCTCTTGACTGAGGTACTGACCTCTGAATGAGACCTTAAAGAGCTTGAGCAGAAGCGGCCGGGACAACCGGAACTCCAGCCGGGATTGCAGGACGCTAATTAAGAAGTGGTGAAGCAGACCGAAAAGCTTAGATGTTTTGATTATAAACAATAATTGGACCGCACATATGCTGAGAGGAACAAGTCCGGATCCCTTCTGACGTGGCTGGTGAACCCAGCCAACAGGGGTTCCCCCGTAGTTGAGATGGAGGATGAAGAGGGTAACAGGCAAAATACACAGGAGGGGATCAATGGCATCTTTGCTCAGTACTATGCTGGGATGTACCGTGGTGCCCGGATACAAGATGACACCCCAATCTGGAACTACCTAAAGGGGTTGCAACTGCCGCAGCTAGGACCAGGAATTGAGGGCGGCCATCAAACACATGACATACAACAAAACCCCAGGAACTGATGCCTTTCCGGCCAAGTTGTATGTGACCTACTCGAGGGAACTGGTCCCCCACCTGGTCTCGCTGTATGCCCGAGATGTGGGGACACAACCGGACAGCATCAGAAAAGCACTTATTATCCCAGTGCTGAAACCGGGGAAGCCGGCACACGACTGCACGGCCCATAGGGCGCTGTCAATGCTGAACATCGAGTATAAAATACTGATTAAGATCCTAGCGGCCAGACTCCTACCACACATGCCAAAAGAAAGCTTTCGATAGCCTGGAATGGCAATACCTCAGGGAGGTGCTAGACAGGATGGGTCTGGGGGGCGGTTTCTTAATGTGTGCGAAACTATTGTATGCAGACCCGACAGCCAGGGTGCGTATGGGGAGGGCTATCTCTCTGGGTCAGAAAGTGGAGCGGGGCACGCGACAGGGATGCCCCCTGTCTCCTCAACTAATCTCCTGATATTTCTCTGGGACATGGGAGAGGACTTGAGAGGGGCACAGACTATGCTACAACGCTTTGGCCTGGTTTTAGGTATGAGGGTGAACTGGAAAAAATCCCGACTCTTCCCTATGACACCCAATAGCCCCCCCCAGATGAGCTGGGCTGCCTTCAATGGGAACCCAGCTGCCTGGCGTACCTAGGGGTAAAAATATATCATAGAACTGCTGACCTCATGGAAGGCAATATGGGTAGAGGGATACACTCCCTTTGCTCTTCCATGGAATTTTGGAAATCCCTACCATTATCAGTGGCAGGCAGAGTGGCTCTCCTGAAGATGGTGGCATTACCAGGTTTATTGTATTTCTTTGATGCACTTCCAGTGTGGATCCCCCGTACAATGTTTCGGGATCTGGACTCACAGATTGTATCATACATTTGAGGATCGGGCCGCAGGCAAGTGGCCCTAACCATGATGCACTGCTCCACGGCGATTAGAGGGCTAGCGGTCTCGGACTTTGAAGCATACTACATTGAGGCGCAGCTCAACTGGCTGATCCAGTGGATGGTGGCCAGGAGGAATCCGGAGAGGGCCCTGAACCCGTTTACTCCAGCGTCCTCGGTGCTCGCGAAAATAATGCTGCACATACAGTGGAGACCCACTGGGCACACTGAAGAGACCAGAGTAGTAACCCTGTGTTTGGTAAGATATCTGCAACGTACCTGTTGCAGAATTCCCTACTCTCCTGACCTACCCCTCACCCTGCTTCGATACTTAAAGCACGGTGGGAACTGAGCGGGCCTAGATGCCTGGATGGAGGCAGAGGGTCTTTTTCGAAATTTTGTGTTACGCTTCTTTGATGACTTCGGCACAGACTTCGACCTACCCCAAGGCCACTTTCTCCTACACAGGTCCCTCACTTTGGCATTTTGGAGGCACCGCGAGCACTGGGCTGCTGCCGATACGTGGCTTTATCGGCAGGTAGTATCAAAATGGTTTAATGCCTCTACGGGGCGATACGTCACAACATCCAGAAGCCCGTGGAGCGGTTGTGACTGCAGTGGGAAGGGGACTAGGGAATCCCGACAGTCGCCATCATTTGTTACCTTTGCTGCTGCATTTAGGTTCAAAAGAATACCTTTTGGGCTGACATCAGCTTCAGCTGTCTTTCAGAGAGTGGTGGAAGCTATGTTCAAGGGTGTTGCCAACGTGAAACTTTGCAGCATGATATTTTAGTGCATGGGAAAAATATGGAAAGTCACAATAAAGCATTAGGGCAAATTTGTAACCATTTTAACTGAAAAAGGCTTTACTTTGAAAGTGGCCAAATGTAAATCCGCTGTGGATTTGGTGGATTATTCAGGTTACAATTTGCCTTCCCAAGGAGTAGAGCCCAAAGAAAGTTTGGTTAGAACAATCAAATATTTTCTGGTGCCACAGGGCAAGGATCAGCTTCATTCATTCTTTGGTATGTTAGAGTTTTGTGGCGGCTTTCTTCCCAATTGTAGTGGGAGAACGCATCACAAAAGAGCCCTCATAAAAAAAACTCAGCAATTTGTGTGGACTGAGAATCAACGTCAGAAGTTTGAGATCATAATGAACGAGTTAGCCAATGCTATTCCTTTACAACTGTTTGACACCTGTGATTCTTCAGTGGTGGTGACAGATGCTAGTCAGCATGGTTTGGGGGCACTTTTACAGAAAAGAGATGATAGAGAAGCAGTAGCGGTGTTTGCCTCAGGGGCACTGTGAGGTGCGAAATCCACCTATTCAGTCATCGAACACAAAGCCCTAGCATGTTGGTGGGGTGTTGGCCATTTCAGGAATTTTTTATGGGGCACAGAGTTTGTTATTTATATGGATCACAAACCCTTGATTGGTGTGTTTACCATGTTGGGTGCTGGTAAGACTACGCCTCGCATCGCCAAACGGCATTACAGGATGTTGGGATTCCAGTTCCATTTGGAATACATTCCAGGTGCCAAAAATATCTTTGCGGACTGCTTATCCAGGTTGCCACTTAAAAATTGAGGATGGATTGGAAGAAGATTTTTGTGTGGTGGCTGCATTGCAGGGTTCTGATTAAGAGTGCATTTTGGGGGAGGAGTGGAAGAATGCTGTGGAAAAAGATGAAATCATTCAACAAGTGGTGTGCATGTTACGTAAAAAAATTGTATGATCTTTAAACATGTTTTTTTCAGAATTAAGCATGAAGGATGCTGTGATGAGGAGAATGGAGTTACTCATGGTTCCATGTGCCATGCAGAACAAAGTGTTGACCTTAATGCATGAGGGACACGTGGGAATGAGAGCCATGAAATGAAGTATTGGGTAAATGTTTTGGTGGCCGGGTATGGACCGATCAGTGGAACACTTTGTAAGGGAGTGCATGGCATGGGCAGTAAGTGATAATACACAGGTGACCTTTCCCAGTCCTGTGGAGTCTATACCTATTCCGGAAAAAACATAGTCCAAATTGGGTGGACATTATTGGACATATGCATGTGTTGTGTGAGAGGTACAGGTACGGTCTTGTATTGGTGGATTATGGAACTAGATGCTGGAGGTGAAATTTGTAAAAATGGGCAACACTGAGGAAGTGGTGACGTTTTTGCCAACCATTTTCTTGAGAGAGAGTGACCCAAGAGAGTTTTTCACGGATAAATCAGTGCAATTCATATTGAGGGAATTTCAGGAATTGCTGTCTCATCGGGGCATAACGCATGCCAAGACTTCTTTGTCTCACCCACGCAGTGATGGCCCAGTTGAGCGCTTCAATAGAATAAAGAAGGATAACATACAGTTGTCTGTGGTGAGTGGTTTGTATTGGAAAACAGAGCTAAGGAATTTGTTGGGGACATTACGAACCACTCCCAATGCCACCACCAATATTTCACCATTTGCATTATTGAAAGGCAGGGTGGCTACCACCAATTTGGTCAGACTGTGGATGAGTAATTTAAAAGTGTCTGATGTGAAATGTGAGCAGGTCAAGCTTCGTAGTGGGGAAGCTCAACGAAAGTATGTGAGCGAGGAGAAAACCAAAGGGAGGCGCCAAGCAAATTTCAAAGTGGGGGATTGGGTGAGGGTGAAGGAAAAACCCAAGTTTTCTGAGCTGGTACAAATCAAAACTGTCAAAAACAGAGTGGTTCAACTTGACAAGGGCAAATGGTGGAATTGTCCCTGCAAAGTGAAAAGGGGGTGCCGAGTGTGTCCATGGCTCAGGACACTTTGACGTCTTCTGAGGAGGAGAAGAGGTTGTTGAGATCTGAATATGAAAGAAGACCATTTGTGCGGCACAAGAATTATCTCTAAGCATCTGTGAATTACTTATATAGTGTTAACCTTGTGTTCTTCAATTTACTGAATGAGAAGTATTTGTTGTCTTTTATTTGCTATTGCTTGTGTTCTCATGTTCAGTTGTTAAGTTTACTTTTATAGGTCATGTTACTTATTTGTTTAGTAACTTTCTATTTGAATGTTTTGCAAACTCATTATGGGGTATAGTTGTTTGTTTCATTTCCTTTGATACAGGGTTAGTTGTAATGACAGGAGTAAGTTTCTTTGTCAACATGAGGGACAAGATGTGTTAGTTTTTGTGTTAAAACCTAGAGCAGGGGCCACCTTGACAACTGCAGCTAAGGTGGAACCTGGAATGTGGGGTATTTGACAGTTGTTGGCTGCTGCCTGTCCTGTCGGTCTGCTTAGAGGTTCACTGCATAGGTCGAACTGGGAAAACAATTGCTTTAACACTCCCTGAAAACTACCGATATTATTACCCACAGATGAAACTTACAACTGTGCAAAAAATGCAGTCATATTGTCAGTTTCAAACAGATATGTCGGTTATTTTTGCGGGCCCAGGTCAAATATTTCTTGTGGGGCCCTCAAGTATTTGCAGGGCCTAGTTAAAAAGAAAATATGAAATGAAAAACAGTAGCTTTAGCACCTGTTGCCATCTAGTGGTATAGCTGTGTTAACTGTCTCATCATTAATAAAAAAATAGAGCAGGCTTGCATCAAAATCTATAAATACATGTTCAGTACAAGCGTGGGGAACGGAAAAAACCTGCGGCCTAGGGAATAGTGTCTCCACAACCCCATTCTGCTTTATGGTTGCACTGGTCCCAGTGAAATGGGCAAAGAGGTGGCAACTGGGAAATTGCATACACAAAGGAATAATTTTGTGGATCACAAGTCTTCAAAATATTTTTCACATCCAATTAGCACTGATAATAAAAAGCAAGTGTGAAAAATGGGTGCACAAGAAAACACATACACTCATGCGAGTTTTGGAGGAGTAGGCCAAGAACTTTTTCCACCTGGAAAAAAAATCTAGGTCAAGAAAAAAAGAAGAGAAATGTAGTTTTGCAAATCCTGCATAGCATTTACTTCTTAGATCCAGAACAAGCCTAGCAGGGTAGGAATGTGCAAGGCAATCTACTACTTGCATAGACTTCATGTGTACACTTGGGGACTTTTTTTAGTTCTTTAAAATTCAGAAATCTACACAGATCACTGGAGAAAGCCTATATTGCATATTCCTTACTTGATTATTCTTTGTATATCGGTCCCAATTTAGGTGGGTTGTGAAGTCTGTTATCCTGAGATGGATTCTGATGGAACGATTAAGCTGTAGCGTGGCAAAGTGTTTCTTTTTGCGTAGTCAACTCCTTTTTTTTGGTTGACTGGCACTTCTGGTTTTTGAACTGTGCACACTGGGGCATTGTTGTGCAGTCCCCAATGTATGTGCTGTGACCCCTAAAACATGGTAAGATTGGCTATCCCCTAACTAGCATATTTAACATTCTAGTAAGCCCATGTTATAGGTTGGAGAAGATGCACTAATGGCATTGAAAAGTTAAATGTCACCTGTGGACTTTAGCATGTGTTGTCATCTATTAGTCCGAAAAAGGAAACATGGCGCCAGGCCTACTACTGTAGCGTGACAGGGTGAACTTGTCAAAAATCACAATTTGGAATAAAATCACGACTCTGTTATCTCTGGATTGGGCCAAGCTACTGGAGTAATCCAAACAATATTTTTTAATGTTTATTAAAAATCCAATTCACTGGTAAAGTAAGATTGTTAATAAATATTTATGAAAGTTCTTTTAAAAAGCTAGACTTTGTCTACCTGAACCTTCAATCAGCTAATTAGCATCAGCTTGCTAGATGGCCCTGCCAGTGCTTCCCCTTAATAAGGTGTGAAAGAGCAGAGCAGTGACAATGGTTTAGGCCTTTTGGAAGGAAGACCTGGATGTGAGGTATTTGACTCATATCAACTTCGAAGGGCAGTTGAGGAGGGTTGAGAAACTTCATTAACTTAAAAGGGCTCAAGGTGATGCCTGTCTATTCATAATTAAGTGTAAAAGGATACCTGGGGAAAGGAAGTCTTTATTTCCCTGGCTCTCTGTAGCCAAACTGGCATGAGCCTAGTTGGAGTGGGAGCTAGGCCCACTATCAATTTGGTGTTGCTGAGGTGGAGAGGGGTCTGCTCATTTCCCGAAACACCACCTTGGCTGGCACCCCGATCACGTCCAAGGTCAGAAAGGTTGAGTCATCTTCGATTTTACTTAGAATAGTGCACTGTGGGATAGTTTGCAGTAAGACAAACAGGATGTGCTGAAAAAGTTGAAAGGGTTAACCCTGGAAACTTTTTTCTCATTTGTTAGGAAGAGTCCAGGAGTCAGTCCACTCCCCCCGCCCATTGGCTACATAACCCTACATAAGGAGCGCTTCGCTCATCAGAACACTCTCTGCACCTGTGTCAGAACAGAAGAAGACTTGACTAGCTGTTTGAGGCCTGGGTGAAGACCTAAGCTGAAGGGCTGTACCTGCTCCCACATGTACCCAATACTATGTAGCAGACAGCAAGGGTCAGTTGGCTGAGCTTCTGTGTGGCTACAAGGATACAACAAGTTTTAAGAGTCCTTTTTCCTGAAGTGCCCAGCTGACCAGTAGCATCTAGACCTGGACTGGGCCTTGCTGGTAGGTTATACGGAGTGAGTCCTGTTCCCTAAGTGGTGTCTATTAAGTCCTCAGAATCTTAGATGTGACCTAGAGGAGCAGCTCCAGAGCTCTGAAAAGTTTGGACTTAGACATTTTTTTGGACAAATAAGACCCCCAGATCATCAGCTGGATCTCGCAGCACAGATGTTCAATGTCAAAGGGACTTCATCTGGTACAGCTTCTGGCTTACTCCTCTGTAGGATTTTGAGCTCCATAAAAAGAGTCCGAAGTTAGAAATCTAGTTGTGCCAAGGCGTGAAATGTATCCACCCGATGCAAGAAATTGGCAACCACAAAATTTGATTTTTACCCACTCTGATCTTCCTCACCAAAACAAATGTCTTTAGCGGAACCTCGTCCAGCTATCTGACTTCGAGAGGCCTTCAGCAGATACAACTGGCAACATTGCCTGCTGGAGGATTCTGACTTCTACTTCAGAGAATAAGTCAGCAGATAACCTCTTTGACTGGGATGACTCCCCTAGTGTATCCAGACCACTCTCCATCATAGTCGGCCTGAAATTATGCCCAGGTCACGATCAACTGTAAACAGTGACTACTAATTTGCACTTTACTTTTTCTTTGCACTTTTTGCCTTAAATCTTTAAAAACTCACATTTCCAGTTCCCTTTTTGTATTGTAGTCTTCTTATTACCATTTTATTCATTAAAATGTTTTCTAGTTGTATAAATTGTTGTGGAAATTGTTTTGCATGGTGTTTTTACTTCTGAACTGTTTTGTTACTACTGAACATTTTTCCAAAATAAGCCTATGCCATTGCTGCCAGGGGGTTTAGCTCAGGTTCAAAATATTGAAGCAGTGTTTTACCCTGATAAGTTTGTGGTCGTATTCTTTGTGGTGGGCTCACATCCACCGTGATTAATAACCCACTATCTTGCCCTTAGTATTCGAAAAATGAAGCTTCTATTTCCATGGCCCACAAATTTGAAAGTAAACATTTTTGGCAAACAAAATAAGATCGTGGAATAGTGCATTATTTCGGAGTTTGCTCTAATATATCAGAAAGAAATGCTGTGTCTAATGCAAATCTGTGTCATGTGAAAATGTTAGATTCTTCACAAGTTATGGCCTTAATATGAAAGGGGAGGTTTTCAGATCCATTCCCTCGTATAAAGTATTGGTTCTGGAGGAAGGGCACTGATGACCCTTCAAAGCACGGCTCACTGCAAAATTGTGTTCACTTGTAGTGATCACATGATGTGCACTTGCTCTTTTATAAACATTGCATAACTGGTGTAGTACTCAACTTTTGTGAGAACCCTTTGCTACTCTGCATATGAATAATTGTTCATGGATCATTTGTAACGTTCTATCTGCGTCTATTTTTTTGAATGATACACTTGACAGCCTAATACTAAATTTACCATTTGTTGAGGATACGAACCCTTTGCCTGCATCTAAATGCTGGGAATTTAAACAAAATTCAGTAAAATGTACGTATTGATTGATGGAGAAATGTTCTTTAATTAATCAAAAACACAAGCCTTACAACCTAGAGATACTGGCATCAGTAAAAATACATTATACAATTAAGAAATATATTGCCTTAGTGACAACAAATAGCTGCACTTTGTAGCTATACTTGGTTGTGTTTAATCCAGTTCAGAACAACTAGGGGGCGTATTTACAATAAAGTGGGGAAGCGTGTCGTTAAGCCAAGAAGGCTAACGACATGCTTCGTCACTTTAGAAACGCAGCATATTTACTAGAATATGGTGCAGCCCTGCATTTCCCCCTGCGCTGGCGCTAACTTTAGCTGCCTAGCGCCAACGCAGGCACCCTTGCACCATAGTGCAAGGATGCATGTGCTGAGGGGAAGATTGTTTATGTGAGGAAGGTCCCCCTCCCTGCACATAAACAATCTTTTAATGCCATTTTATAACTTCCATGTGTGCTACTTAATGCAGCACACATAGAAGTTGCAAAACGTCATTTTTTTAACATAATATGTTTATGTACAGGGGGACCTTCCTGCACATAAACAATCATAGGCAATTTGCTGTTTCTATGTGTGCTTCACAAGGCAGCACACAATGAAACTGTAAAAACGAGGAGAAATAAAGCATTTCTTCTCGTTTTGCCTGTTTAAGACCAGGTTTTCCCTGGTCTTGGTGGCGATAGGGGCTTATAAATATGCCCCTAGGTAGCTTGGTTACACTGTGCCCTTATATTGTAAGGTTAGTACATATTGGCAACCTACCGTGTTTAATATGAGCCGTTGGTTAGCCGGGGCGCCCACCGGCACTCATTTTATGGGGACTGGCACTTGTTTCTGCATCACACATTTCCCGAGAGCAAGAGAGGGAAAAACAAATAAAGGGGAAAGCAGGAACCTGCAGGAGTGAGATAAAGAGGAAGGAAGGAAGTGTCTGGCAGTCGATTATGGAGTCAAGAAGTGGATTCAAAACTATGCAGCCATGGTATTCTGTGCATTGATATGTAATTTCACCAGCTGCAGCCTTATGAGCAGAGTTTGGGCACCAGCACTCATTCTTTTCCAAATTAACCACTGGCTCCCTGTGAAAGTCGTCATGGAAATTCCTGCTTCTCATTTGCAAGGCCTTTCTGTATCAATTGTCAGCACATTGGTAAGATCTGTTTGGCAAACAAACATTTTTCATCCTTCTTAGGTTGTTTGTAAATGAAAGCCGCATCACGCCTGGAATTCACGAATACCTCCAGACGGACTGCTCGACACCTACCTGTGTCCAACTCATAGACTACAGACTAGTCCGGGAAAATGTGCAAAATTATATTAAAGATGATGTGAAAGTTTGGATTGGGACGGAATACACCAATTATGGGCTCTATGAAGTCATCCCCCAGGTAAGAGCCACAGGAATTTGAGAATTATCATGCAATTGGTTTGGACTACATCATGGCATAATATCTGTTATTTGCTTTTGGGGAACACCTGTATGTTTTTTGCAGTGTCTCCTTTTCTGTCTCAGGTCTACACTGCTAGATTCTGGGAAAGTTATAGTGTAGACCTGACGTGTCATGTCTCAGTCACCAAAATATGTTTCACCTAAGGGACAATAATGCTATGTAAGTCCTGAAATGGTAATATCCATTCAACTTAAGGATAGCCCAGCCCTAACAGTCCATGGGCCTCTTGGGACTCTTCAAATTAAGCATAGACCTGCTGTGTTAGGCCCAAACCTGTAGGATTAGTTCAACCTGAAGGGTATGGCTACATAAGTTGAGGTATGGCCTTTTAAGATCTCTTCCACATCAGGGAAACGGACAAACAATAATATATTCTGCCTTTACAATCTCATTAATATAAAGAATAGCTTGGCTACAAGTCCTGATTCTGTAAGATCTGTTTAACTTCAAGGATAGACCTACTGTAGGAGGAGGCTCTGGCCTTTGAGACCTTTTTAGCCTTCGAGATTACTTGGCTGTAAAGCGTGATTCTGTCAGATGCGTGTTAATTCAGGGATAGCTGTGCTGTGTGAAGCATGTATTTGTAACATCTCTAAAATATGACAGAAACCAATAGTTTTGGTATCTGATGCATGACGATGCACATTCTGGGTAAACTGAGAAATAAATATTTCTGATGTCCAAGCATGCAGACACTGATTAATCTGAGGCATGACTCTGGCATGGGAAGCCTATTCAACCCTAAAAAAGGTTCTCCTCTCTAAGGGCCATATTATCAAGAACGGCGATAACATTATCGCCGATTTAGCGGCAGGAAACTGCCGCTAAAGCGGCGATAAGGGGCTTGATAATATGCCCTATAGAATTCCAATAGAAGCCCAGGTTCTGGTGTGAAGGACATCAAACCTGGGCTTCTATTGCAATTCTATAGGGCATATTATCAAGCCCCTTATTGCCGCTTTAGCGGCAGTTTCCTGCGGCTAAAGCGGCGATAATGTTATCACCGTTCTTGATAATATGGCCCTAAATTTATTTCTCAGAAAATCAGTATCCAAGTTTACTCAAACAATGTGTTACAGGAATCTTCATAGCCGTTTTTTTTAATGTTGTGTTTTTGACTGTGCTGATTAGTTATCCCAGATCACCACGGTCTGTTGAAGAAATAATAATATGGCTACAGTACACACAGACATTTCTAATGTAAGAAGAGGAATAAGATGTTGCAAAAACATTCAAAAGTCTATTTTGTTTTAAGTCTTCATACAACGTAAGTATACAGGACAAGTCTTGGAGATGCCAGGATACCCTACCTGGTGATAGTGCGCTCTACAAATCTGCATAACATAACAAAATATAACAGAAGCCTTAACGTAGTATATAAATGAGCTCTTACTACAATGTTTCCAATTTATCCTAAAATTTCTGTTAATTACCTGAACACACGTTGACCAAAGGCAATTACTTAGAGGGAGAGGGGAAATAGATGAGCCAACAGATAAATACCACAAAAAAAAGGAACAAAAGGTAAACCTTACTGCCAGGCATCCTTGGTGTCGTTTTCCCCAACATTTTGCCTTCAATCCTTCTGTTTTTGCTGGCCTTAGGACTCTGTGCATTTTACTGCTGTTAACCACTGCTAAAGTTCTTGTGCTCTCTTCCTAAAACAAGGTAACATTGGCTTCCACCCAGTCGGCACATTTAATTGACTTGTCGGTCCCTAGTAAAGTCGTACTACATATGCCCAGGGTCTGTACATCAAATGCAACTAGTGGGCCTGCGGCACTGATTGTGCCACCCACTTAAGTAGCACTTTTAGACATGTCTCAGGCCTGCCACTGCAGCCTGTGTGTGCAGTTTTAAACTGCCATTTTAACCTGACAAGAATAAACATTTTGCCAGGTCTAAACCTTCCTTTTTAATACATGTACGCCACTCCTACTGTACACCCTAAACAGCCCAAAGAGCAGAGTGCAGTGTATTTAAAAAGTTGAACATGTCTGTTTAACTTTTCACATGTCCCGTTAGTAAAAAAACTCTTAAAGTTGTATTTTCACTACTGGGAGGCTTAACTCTCCTATAAGATAACATTGGGCTATCTTATTACATGTAATAAGTCATAACTAGAAGCAGGTAGGAATATTGTGTTTGGTGTCTAAAGATTTGTAATTTAAAACTCTCCTTAAAGGTAAAGTCGGATCTTAAGTCACAATACTGAAAATGCCACTTTTACAAAGCTTCAGTTCCTGTGGAATAATAAGACTCTATATTGATAAAGAGATGCTTTACATTCGCAATGGGAAGGGTCAAAGTAATGTCAGAGGGAGAAGAAACCACATACACCTTTGTATCAGTTTCACACAGTTGTGTTTTATCATCAGGACCTAGGAATGTAGGGACATCTAGAAAGAGAAGGATACTGTAAGTGTGTGGCCCATTGATTGGCATTAATGCGAAAAATAGAGCGTGTAGGCAGTTGGTTCATGGGTACCTGGTTGGTAGACTGCGCAGCCGCGTGAAGAGTGTGTGCCACAGGTGAGTGATAGTGAAAAGGAAAGGATACTCACATGGGACCCAGCCGGGTACTGATTATGTGAGAGAAAAACAGAAGGATATAGTTTAATGGAGGAACATCATGAATCAAAAGGTCACAATGGTCTAAGTACCACTAATTATATTCCAAGTGAGGAACTCCATGACTAACAGGATATCATTAATGGAAAATATCAATATGCCAGGTGGATTCATCCATGTGCAATTAGTATGCCAAGTGAACGGATACGACCTTAGATACCTGCCTGTGACACCCTCCAAAATTGCCACACTGAAAATTCTGCACTTCTATTTCTATTTTTCTCATGCTCTCTCTTCCACTCCTTTCCTTACTCTTACTATCAGGTCTTTCTTCTCTCTTTTTTTCAGCGGGGCACCGAAAACCGGATGACACCGACAAGCGGCAATCACAAGTGATGCCTCCGGGTCAATCCGGTTTCGGCGGGACCTCGTTGTATTTAATGGCGAGGCGAGCCCCTGCTTAGTGTCATTTGGCCCCCAGCAGACAGACACACGCTGTCGTGCTGCCCACGCGTTGGACCGACACGCGTTAAGGAACTCGACATAATACCAGGTGAGATTGGGACAGGCTCTTGTTGCGCCCATACTGATATCTCCACACTTAAATATATTAACCCCCTGATTCCTGTTGACTCACAGGATTCTCCCGGTTGAAGACCCATGCAGACAGACTCACGCTGTCGGGCGAATGCGCGTTGGTACAGAACACGTGCAGGAAAACTATTATTAGGTAAGATTCCCTCTCTCCACTTGGTCACGATATGCCTCACTAGCCATCACCGCTAGAGCATAACCAGTGATTCACGCTCCCTGCTATTTACAGGTACTACTTACCACATTGCCCTATCGACTAATCCGGAGGCAATTTTTACGAGACACAGGTTGGCGCGCATGCACCTCCTGTGGACTACATCATTTTTCGTGTACACAACAGCAGTCAATCCGGTAAGAACACTTCTAACAGGCTCATTAATCAGATGTTTTATCCCCCGCACGGTCTGACAAGTTTCCATATTCTCCACAGAGTTCCTACTAGTCTTACTAGTCCACACACATTGCGTGTGTCATCATCCTCTCCATTACACTATCCTATTGGAAGCACTGTGCTACCTCTTGAATGCCAGCCCTTCACCCACACTTGGGGTAAATTCCTCACTTGGAATGTAATTAGTGGTACTTAGACCATTGTGACCTCTTGATTCATGATGTTCCTCCATTAAACTATATCCTTCTCTGTTTTTCTCTCACATAATCAGTACCCGGCTGGGTCCCATGTGAGTATCCTTTCCTTTTCACTATCACTCACCTGTGGCACACACTCTTCACACGGCTGTGCAGTCTACCAACCAGGTACCCATGAACCAACTGCCTACACGCTCTATTTTTCGCATTAATGCCAATCAATGGGCCACACACTTACAGTATCCTTCTCTTTCTAGATGTCCCTACATTCCTAGGTCCTGATGATAAAATACAACTGTGTGAAACTGATACAAAGGTGTATGTGGTTTCTTCTCCCTCTGACATTACTTTGACCCTTCCCATTGCAAATGTAAAGCATCTCTTTATCAATATAGAGTCTTATTATTCCACAGGAACCGTTGTTTCTGATAATAATATAACTACCCTGGTTCCTTGTGAGTAGGGTCCCCTTGTCCTTTGGTCTCGACTTTTAGAAAACTGGCATTTTCTTGTCCCAGACATTTGGTGTCTGCAGCCTGTATCCTGGGTCACATGACTAGGTGTAGCTGGCAGTTGGTCTTTGTGTATTGCTTCCAGACAGTGAGACAAAGGGGGAATAGTTATTGGCTGGATGAGCCATCTCTGACATGATAGGGGGCAGAGCTGTCACCTATCATACTTGCACATCACAAAGGCTCTGCCTCAGCACACTCACATAGGGTTTTACACTTGCCTTTTGTGCCCCCAGACAAGCTGGGGCCAGGACAGGGAGGCAGGAAATTCCAGACACTTCTGTAGGGCGAGGACTCCAGACGTTTCTCCCACTTCAAAGGTATAAATAGCGGACCCTTTGACCCAACTCTGCAGTACACATCTGGACCTGTGGAAGACTCAGAAAAAGGACAGCTGTGCTGCTCTGCTGCAAGAAGGACTAGACCTGTATCTTGAACCCAGGACCACCAGAGTGACTTCAAGGGCTAGCTGTCTGACCTCCTGATTAGAGCCTCGGGTACAGGAAAGGCTTCAACCACCCGGAGACCATGGACTTTGCCTGCTGTGACTCCTGCCCCCCCCCCCCAAGTGGTGCCATCCCAGTCCTGGACCCTAGCAAGTGGGCCGGAGGTGCTCTACCAGCGAGCTGTGGTCTTTTGAGCACAACTGACGCAGAACGATGCATCTCCTGCAGCTAGGCATTTGAACTGGCACAGAAACCCACAGCTCTTCAGATCCGCTGTTAAGTGACGTATCGTGGGCGCAGGACCTTGCATCGCAGTCTCACAGCTCCTCAGTACCACCACTGCCTGATGCATCCTGGGCACAGGACCTCACATTGCAACCCTGCAGCTCTTTGGAACAGCTGCTGCGCGACACCCCCTCAACTCGGGATCTCGCATCCGTCTGCAACCAGGATTTAAGGTACATTGTTCCGCAGGCCTAACTTGGTCCCTCTATTGAGCCCATGCTCCATCGTTGTCGGCTTGAACTTGTGCTCTTGTTCCGGTTCAGCACGACAAGATATCCACAGTTTGCGCTTTGTGCTTTTAAGCACTATTTTTACTTAAATCTTTAAAATGGTATATCTCTGGTTTTAATAATTGGGTTTAAGTCATTCTGGTGTCAAATAATTTATTAAAATATACTTCATGTTTCGAAATTGGTTTGGGATTTTTCTTGTGTTGTGTTTTCACTTTATTACTGTTTGAAGTGCTGCATAAATACTTTACACATTGCCTGTAAATTAAGCCTGACTGCTTTTGTGCCAAGCTACCAAGGGGTTAAGCACAAGTTAATTTGGGCTTTGCTTATCTTTCACCCTGAGAAGAATTGTGGTTGCTGCTTGAGTAGGGATTCACCCCCCCCAACCAGTAACCCAATTTCCTACACTTAGCTTGCGTATACTATAGATACTAAGTGACTGTGTTATAGCAATGTACTGTCAGATTTGAATAAAGTGCATTTGTGCATTAGTGCAGACATACTGAAAATCCATGCATAGAAGTGTTATATAAAGCTGGTTAATAGACGTTTGTAAATTACAGAAAGAAATTATTCTAAAGTATGAGATTTTAGTCCTCACCACATGTTTTCAGAACTTAAACGGTAAAAGGAAAGCAAAAATAAACCTAGAGAACCCCCTCTAAAATATTTTTCAGCCATTATTAAGAGGTGGTCAGAGTTATGCGTGTGGATACAGTGTGTAGGAATAACATGCAGAGCTGGAATTACCAGTCCAGATCTGCATGCTCTATCCCCATTCCGGGTTAGAAGAGGAGAGTTTGGGAGGGTGCCATGGGGCAGTAGAGGCTATGGGCTGGCAGGATGGAGCATTCTATGCCCCCCCCCATGCCATGGGAGGGAGTCGGGCAAGGCCTTAGGCATTATGTAACTGTAACAGATTAATATTTGCATTTTATGATCAGGTCCAGAGTCCCCACACCCGAGAAAACCCAGTGCGCAACACTGGGCCAGTTATAATTGGCCCACCCGACTTATGATCGAATCCTTACAATGCCATGAGATAAAAACACAAATTTGCCACTGCCTGGGATTATCAGCAGCCTGGACTTTTCTGTGCAGTCTATGCACTAAATTATGTGCCTGACAGTACTAAACACCATCTTTGGCAGGGATTCGTTAAGATGCCCACAGCAGATATAAAAACATTTGAGGTATCCCCTATTCTATTCAGATTTATAACATTTGCAATCGATTTTAATATGTATCTGGGGTTTTCTGTTATCCGAAATCTACTACTTGTTTGAATATTTCAACTGATGGGTTCCACGAGATGATCTACAAGAATTCATCCAGTATTTCCTGTAATGGAAGATTGATGGACAATCACCATTTGCACAAAGTTGCAATCTTAGAGAACAACTGCCAATTCTACTGACATCTCAGAGCACAGAGAAAAATGTATATTCCACTTTTATGGGAATAATCAACCCAAATAGTTGCCAGATATTCATTAAACCATAGATTAAGAGTCTGTTTACTCAGCTATATTTGTTATATCTCCTCCCCATTCTTCTCCCTGGGATGTAGAAGAACCACATAATTTGAAGCTTTTACCACAGTTCAGGTTCATTTAATCTGAAATAACTACTTTTTCCCAATAGCCTCAGAAAGATGAGATTTGAACAATTTCATAGACAAGCTGGAGCATCATCGATAGTAGTCTCTAATCTGACATTAAATGTAAAAGATGAAATGCATAAACTCAAATTAATTTCCATATTTTCTTGGGAGTAGTAAAACCTCCTTATGAACAAAGATAATTTGGATGAAATAAAAAATATAAGTGAAAAATATGGGGCTCTCAGAGAAATAGCTGTTGCAATTTTGTGATGCTTGAAAGAGGGAGGGCATGTACCATATTAGTCAGGATTGGACTTTTTGATAATGTACGTATACCACCTGTTGTCCATGAGGTATCAGGGCTCTAGACAACCTCATTAAAAAAAAGCTGGTTTTATCCATTTATCCATCATAATCCACAAGAGAAAAACTATTTTATGCAAGAAGAACCTAATGTCCTGTCTACCTTGCTAACAAGTTTGGGAAAAAAGAGGTATCGAGATGGAAAATATATGAAGAAAATTCCCCAAAAAGGACAGCGATCTTTCAGAGGACATCAAATGTGAAGAAGTGAAGAAAAAATATCCTAAAATTGAGCGATTTAAAATGTCCTGTCTATCAAGTTATGGTCTTAACTAGTGTCAGTTTATGAACATGCAAAAGGACATCGTTTTAATAAAGTGAATGTTATCTTTGCACGGTTAGATCTATGCCGCTCCTCCGGTCTGTCCAATTAATGAGATACATTGAAATCCATGTTTGCCACCTCTACTCAAACTGTGCAGCTTCCTTGAGTCAAAATTGGGCCAAAGAACGAGGGTGCTGTAACTAGTGTAGTTTAGCTTAGCTTTGTGTTCCACTTATCTGGAAAGTACTTGGCTCAGTCTGTTCTCCTTTAACTGTGCTCCTGGTGTATCAATAAACACCAGAAGAGAACTCAAAAGAATTCCTAGTGAGTATTGCTGGTGCAAGCTATATTTTTTTTTAAATGGTTATGTACGAATTAAAGTGCACTACTAGGAGAATGTTTGGGTGGTGTTCGCTCATCCTACCTTCCAAAAGAGGAATGGGTTGAAAAATGTGAAGGCTGGGAACGGATACTAGAATACCAGTGTGTAGTTAGCACCGTTCTTCATAACTATTTGTTAAAAGTGTAGAAACATGCTTGAAAATAGGGTGAGAAAGCAAAAGACACACAATTGGCGGACAGAATGCAGAACAAATCAAAACATTCACCCCCAGTCAAGAGATCTGGGTTAAATCCATCATTCTATTGCTCACCATGCAACTCCAGTTTAGACCTGGCCACAGGCAAATCAGTCTTGACCCTGTGCCTCATGGGAACAGTCCAGCCAGAACTGCCAAGCCAGGTCCTCCCTGGACCGGAAACAAGCATCCTAGGACCTGTTTCAGGGTTTCACCCCTCATCAGCCAGGATAGCTTGAATCCAGTGGCACAGTGGGCCCGGGACCCACGTCTGGGCATACCCGGCGCACTTAGGGCGAGAAAGCAAAAGACACACAATTGATGGACGGAATGCAGAACAAATCAAAACATTCACCCCCAGTCAAGAGATCTGGGTTAAATCCATCATTCTTTTGCTCACCATGCCACCCCAGTTTAGACCTGGCCATATGCAAATCAATCTTGACCCTGTGCCTCATGGGAACAGTTCAGCCCGAACTGCCAAGTCAGGTCCTTCCTGGACTGGAAACAAGCATCCTAGGACCGGTTTCCGGGTTTCACCCCTCATCAGCCAGGATAGCTTGAATCCAGTGGCACAGTGAGCCCGGGACCCACGTCTGGGCATACCCGGCGCGCTTCGGGCGAGAAAGCAAAAGACACACAATTGATGGACGGAATGCAGAACAAATGAAAACATTCACCCCCAATCAAGAGATCTGGGTTAAATCCATCATTCTTTTGCTCACCATGCAACTCCAGTATAGACCTGGCCACATGCAAATCAGTCTTGACCCTGAGCCTCATGGGAACAGTCCAGCCCGAACTGCCAAGCCAGGTCCTCCCTGGACTGGAAACAAGCATCCTAGGACCAGTTTCGGGGTTTCACCCCTCATCAGCCAGGATAGCTTGAATCCAGGGGCACACTGAGCCCGGGACCCAAGACTGGGCATACTCGGCCACTTAGGGCGAGAAAGCAAAAGACACACAATTGATGGACAGAATGCAGAGCAAATCAAAACATTCACCCCGAGTCAAGAGATCTGGGTTAAACCCATTATTCTATTGCTCACCATGCCACCCCAGTTTAGACCTGGCCATATGCAAATCAGTCTTGACCCTGTGCCTCATGGGACAGTCCAGCCCGAACTGCCAAGCCAGGTCCTCCCTGGACCGGAAACAAGCATCCTGGGACCGGTTTCGGGGTTTCAGCCCTCATCAGCCAGGATAGCTTGAATCCAGTGGCACAGTGAGCCCGGGACACACATCTGGGCATACCCGGCGCACTTAGGGCGAGAAAGCAAAAGACACACAATTGATGGACGGAATGCAGAACAAGTCAAAACATTCACCCCCAGTCAAGAGATCTGGGTTAAATCCATCATTCTTTTTCTCACCATGCCACCCCAGTTTAGACCTGGCCATATGCAAATCAGTCTTGACCCTGTGCCTCATGGGAACAGTTCAGCCCGAACTGCCAAGCCAGGTCCTCCCTGGACCGGAAACAAGCATCCTAGGACCGGTTTCTGGGTTTCACCTCTCATCAGCCAGGATAGCTTGAATCCAGTGGCCCAGTGAGCGTGGGACCCACGTCTGGGCATACCCGGCGCACTTAGGGCGAGAAAGCAAAAGATACACAATTGGTGGACGGAATGCAGAACAAATCAAAACATTCACCCCCAGTCAAGAGATATGGGTTAAATCCATCATTCTTTTGCTCACCATGCCACCCCAGTTTAGACCTGGCATGGTGAGCAAAAGAATGATGGATTTAACTTAGATCTCTTGACTGGGGGTGAATGTTTTGATTTGTTCTGCATTCCGTCAATCAATTGTGTGTCTTTTGCTTTCTCGCCCTAAGTGCACCGGGCATGCCCAGACGTGGGTCCTGGGCTCACTTTGCCACTGGATTCAAGCTACCCTCGCTGATGAGGGGTGAAACCCTGAAACCGGTCCTAGGATTCTTGTTTCTGGTCCAGGGAGGACCTGCCTTGGCAGTTCGGGCTAGACTGTTCCCATGAGGCACAGGGTCAAGACTGATTTGCATATGGCCAGGTCTAAACTGGGGTGGCATGGTGAGCAAGAGAATGAAATGATGGATTTAACCCAGATCTCTTGACTGGGGGTGAATGTTTTGAATTGTTCTGCATTCCGTCCATCAATTGTGTGTCTTTTGAAAATAGGGTGAAGCATTTCGCCTAAATCTAGGGAAGTTTAAAGACAGGATTATACCAGAACTCACAACTGTTTTGGAAAGCATTGACAGCAGGCATAGGAAGGCCCATCATCCACAGGAGTAACTGGATGAAGGCCAAACTGGCACAAAGCTCCCAGGAAGGGAAAATCACAAGTTGGCCATGTAAGACTAAATGCACCTTGAATTTGAACAATGAAACCCAAAGAAGCACATCTTGAAAGATTTACCATGGATTCCCAACAAAACATAAAAAGGCGGGTGATCAACACAAAATTACATCATTGCAAGTTACAAATACACTTTGGCCTAACAGCAAAAGTAGTCATTTTAAAGAGTCAAGGCCGAATTCACAAAGATTTTGCTGTGACTTAATCTTGTAGTAGTCCTAGTATCAGCGGCGGATCCACCCCTGGGGCATAGGACTGTTGCCCTGTTTAACCTCCAAACCCCCTTCCCACCAGCAGTGAGGCGCTAGCAAGTAATAAAAAATAATACCGAGCCGCTGGTGTTCAGATGCTGTGTCCTCACTCAAGTTGGCCTGCGGGGGCGGTGTTAACATTAAGGCAGGGCATTGCCAATCCTAGTGACTGGCAATACAGCCTCAACTAAGTCCATTGCGCATGTTGGGTTGGACAGGTCTCGGACTGCGTCCAACCCTACATGCGCACTTTAGGCCTCAAAAACATGTTCTGTTAAGGAGTCAGGGGGGAATACGGCACGGTTTCCCTGGTCTCCTTTGGAGCGCTGGGTTTACATGACCCAACCAATCCTTGCTTTGCTCTCATGCAGTATTTAATATAAAACTCATGAGAGCAAAGCCTGGATTGGTGCATGGCAGGGGTGCTAACAAGACAGCGCAGGGGTGGGATGATTAAAGGGCATTACCAATCACGGTGCTTTTGTAACTTTGAATCCTGTGATCTGTCATGCTTCCAGCAGGTTGATGCAATGACGATCCTTTTCCCATCATGCACAGCGCCAGTTACAGCATTGCGCAGGAAGAGAGTGGAGAGTAGTAGTCGCCTCTTGTGAGACGTGCTGTCTCCATGTATGTCGTAACAGGCCTGGATGCTGTTTGTGGCCATCCAGGCCTGTGCTCAAAGGACTCGGTGCCGCGTCATGATTTTGAGGACGGGGGTCTTAATTAAAGAACAGTGATGTTCCCTTTGTAGAGCGAGTTATTAAATAAGCATCGCCAATTTATTTCTCTTTAACTTCAAGGGATTCCTGGAGGAGAGTAAAGAACAGCAGCCCGTTTGGCATTATTACCGCCAGAGCATTCTGTGTTCCTTACTATGTGGGCTTCAGCTATTGTCAGCAGCAAGTTCTAACTGAGCAGGCCCTGGCTCTGAGAAGAACAGAGCACAGAAGCCCTCTTGAACTGGAGACACATTAGTTGTGCCACGCTAGGAGAAGAAGGTAGCCTTCAGAAAGGAGGTCTGCCCCATGCACTGCTGCCCAGAGCCCAGGAGAGAGCATGCTGAAGGGACAGACTTTGGAACCTGAACACGGTCCCTGCCAGCAGCAAACCAGAGCATGGTCTTTCATGCTCGGTAATAGTGCCAGGTGTTCTAATTGAGTGTGTGAAATGCTTTTTTGTTAGGTGATTAGTACATTATTCTGAGGTGATATTGTTTTCTAGCATTTCTCATCCGGCTTCTTCACCTTGGAATAGAAAGAATAGTCCTGTGTATTTTTAAGACAAGTCGTGAAATCTGGTGAAAAGGGTTCATAGAGCAATTATTTGGTGAGCTTAACTTTGTGTTCGAAAGTATTCATCGCTCACTAAAACTATAACGCATACAAATAAGACATCGTTTGAGTCACACAGATTTTTCACTCACATTAAGTGACAATGTCAGCAAACAGTGAAATCATGTAGCGCTTCAAGGCTGCCGCCTATGGTGCTTCAGGAAGATGTTGAGGGATTATTTTTCAAAAATCAAAGCACTGCATAGAGGAAGGATAGCAGAGGAGCAGCAGCTGGGAGGAAAGGTTAATGAGCAGCACAGAGGCGCATCGCATTGAGAAAGGACTGCTTGGAGACGAGAGCAGAGAGACAGATTACAGAGAGGATGGATAGCCGAGAAGCAATAGCTGGGAGGAATGGTAGTGGAGAGAAAGGTTAGCTGCGCAGCAGTGAGATAGAATGTATTGAGAAAGGACTGAGCAGTGACAGGCCCAGTGACTGCAGAGAGAATGGGATGCAGAGGAGAGGAGAGAGGGCAAAGAGGAAGGTCAGAACACGAAAGACTGCGGACATCAGAGCAATATTAAGAAACAGCATAGATGACGAATACCACAGGGGAGACAGGCAGCAGAGAGGAATGATAACAGAGAAACAAGCATTTGCAATGCAACTGGTCTCGCATTACTGAAGGTTTGAGCTATTGGCGTTGCTAATAATAATGCAACGCCAATAGCTCAAACTTTTCAGTAATGCGAGACCTATTGCATTGCAAATGCTTGTTTCTTTCGTCGCAAAAAACTCTTAATGCCATGCTTTGACATACTTACACTTTTTCCCACTTTCTATGTGTGCTGTACAATGCAGCACACGACCAAAGTTTGAAAAGTTTGAGACATTTAAACAATGCTCCAAACTTGCACCTGCCTGAAGGCGCTGTCATTTTTTGCAAGACCTATTACACTATTGCATTGAGTTTTTTGTTGCGTTAACACTGCACGTGGCAAATACCGATACCAGTTGTGCAATATTTAAGGGGTTTGAAAATGGCTCCTCTTACTGCCGCACCTCGGAAGAGGGCATAATGCGGTAATACAGAGTATTTCTTGCCCACTCCACAGTTTTGAGGTGAGACACTCAAGAATGAAGCATTTGTCCCGGCGCAGATCATGCAAACTCAAAATCATGTGGGGAAATACGCACATAGTGCTTAACAAGGCTCTTGGAATCTTGATTTATGCACAAATACGTGTTTGTGTGCGGTTTCACTACTGTAGCCCACACGCACACCTCGTGTCCTGGTGAAGTGTCAGAGTTGACACAAAAGCGTCCGATCTTGCTCTGGCCAGCATGGTCATTCTTTGGGTGACTGACCCATGGCTGGCTGTGTATTGGATCACTGCAAGAGCCTCTTCCCCTATTAACATGGATACCTCTACAATGGTGGAGTAAACTCTGCTAACCCACCCTCTGTTCCCTTGGCTGGAGTCGACGAACACAAGAGAAATCAGATTCTCAGCCGATGGCTGCTGTGCTTGAAAAAGGAGAGCACAGTGTGACTAGACCTCTGCAGGATTGCACAAGGCAGTGGACAGTCTAGAGATGATGGGTGTGGGTACATGCCTTATGTATAGGCGCAAGGCAGCAGATAAATGACTTGCAGAAGATAAAGCGGGTGGGGCTCCATATTTAAAAGTGTAAGCACGTTGCATTGTGTAGACGCGAACTGCTGTTTACACAAGATGGCGGTATAAAGCTGCTAGACAGGTTAACTCAGGATTAGGGCCGGGCAGGGCGGAAGTGTTGCAGGAGGGGTGAGGGGGTTGTAGTTTAACTGTGAAGCATATTTTACATTAAAAGGTAAAAAAAAAAACTCTTGGCAGTGGCAAATTTATCTCCTGCACCCGCTCCACTAATTTAAATTAAACAACCCAAAAAAAAAAAAAGGGCATGCAGTCCCGTTCGCATTGGTGATGAACAAATGTCTGTTTGGTGACAGGAATGAAGAGACAGCTGGAGAAAACAAGGAAGGGGCAGAAAGAACCGGGTTGCAGACTCTATGGTCAGAGATCAAAAGATAGCAACACAAGAGGAGCCTTCAAGTGACAGGCTGCTTGAAAAGTGAATGCGCGCATGGCGCGCTGAATGTTGCAGGAAAGCATGTCGTGCCTGCAGTAGGAGAAACTCATTAAAGAAAGTAGTGCTTACAGACTAAATAAGACATACCGTGTAACAACAGAAGTAAAAGGGCCAGTAGCCATGGGAGGTTACAAATGAAGACAAGACTGTATTAAGGAGGGACTAACAAGCCGATTAGTGAATCAAAAGCCAGCATTTACGAAGCACAAAGACATAAGCCAATGAAAAATATGGGCGGAGAGTGGGCGGAGCTTCAAGTCCATACTCTAATACTGCATGCCTCGCAGAGCAGCGCATGCGCGCTGACTCTAGGCTCGACCTAAACACTGGGAAACACTGCAGGGAGGGACGAACAGTAGCAAAGGAAAGACACAAGAAAGAGATGAAGGTTCTGCAGAAAAGAAGGGTAGCAGAGTTAAGACCAAGAGACAGACAAAAGAGAGAAAGTTTAGCAGAAAGACAAACTGCTGAGAGGAAAGATAGAATAGACAGACTGGGAAAGCATGGAATAGACAGATATCAGAAACAGATTATAGCAGTGACGGGATAGTGGGGAAGAAATTAAGTGAGAGAGACAGACTGCAAATAGCACCACAACTCTCGTTTGAGGGTAACCGTGTTGTTTATAAGCCTCTTGTATTACTTCTGGTAATATGTGAAAATTGTGCTGGAAAATGCACCATTTCTTCAAAACATTCTCCCCCAAGGGAGTCAGATTTGTTTCCTTCACTTATCCACGTGATCTATGTTACACTTAGTTATTTACGCCCTATAACTTTCATAGTACACCAGCCGCCACTGCCTGGTATACCCCTGACTTCCACTAGTAATCTAATTATACTACAAGAGTAAGGCACACCTACTCATGGTAAAATCTTTGTGCCCTCTATTCAAATTCTTGCAAATTTTGTAAAGGATATTTTACTTTGAGTGTTTTTATGACCCATTTTTCAGCATGCTGAAATTATACATCCTTAAACAATGTATTTGCCATGTACTTGACAAGATGCATTTCACATATATTTAGATGATTCAAAGTGAAACACTTTCATTTTTAATTGCTTTGAACTAAAGTCTGTCTAAAAGCATGAAAGAGTCCAAATTAAACGTGATCTCTTTCCAGCTTTCTCTGGATGCCCCATCTTCTTCTACTTTGAGACCCTCATTTACTAAAGTATTGAGCATGCACTCGCACATGCCATAATGCAACACAAAAACATCAATTTACTTACAGGTTTAAATGCCAAAATATGCAGTGGTAAATTGCATTGCATTGCATGAGGGGCTACACTTCTTCTACCACAACCTACTTGTCATCTGTAATGGGGGCCATTAGTTCTGAGATTAAAACGTTGAAGAGCGGAATGAGTCAGAACAGTGTCTGCCACAGCAAACCCCATAGATTATTATATTATTATTATTACACTTATAAAGCGCACAGCTACCCAACAGGGTCTCCCGGCACTAGACATGTGGAAGCCGACACAGCTAGACAAAGACAAAAGGGCAGAGATCACAAAGGATAAAAGAAAGAGAAATCAGGCCAAATCACTAAACAGCAGCATCTTTATGCTCTTACGGAAGGCCAGCAGAGAATGACAGTTCCTAAGGTCAATCGGAAGGGCGATCCAGAGCCTTGGGCCAAGACAGGAAAAGGAGCGACCTCTCATACGGACGAGCCGGAACCTGGGAACTGAAAACAATGAAAGGCTGGAAGAGCGCAGCTGTCGAGCCGGAACATAAGGTGTGAGTAGGCTTTGAATGTAAGAAGGAGCAAGGCCCCATTTGGCATGAAACATGTAGCAGAGAGCCTTGAATTCAATACGCTTATTAATTTTAAGCCAGTGAAGTTGGTGGAGCAGAGGAGACGCAGAGGCAAATCTTGGCAGGTGGAAAAGAAGGCGAGCGGCAGCGTTCTGAATGATCTGTAGCCAATGTAAAGAGTCTTTATCAGCGCCCAGATACAGGACGTTGCCGTGTGCCAACCTGGATATCACCAGAGCCTGCAGAACCGTTCTCTGAGCTGCCAGTGGGATTAACCAAAGGATTTTTTTAATCCATCTGAGAGCAGCAAAGCAGGATGAAGCTACCCTGGAGACCTGAGGTTTAAGGGAAAGCTTTTTTATCAATAATAAAGCCCAGGTTTTTACCTTTGGGGACAGGTACAGGGCCCAAATCGTCAGGCCAGTGTTTAATACCCCAAAGCTCAGGGTTATTGCCCAAAATAAGCACCTCAGTTTTGGAACTGTTAAGCTTCAGGGCATTACTGGTCAGTCAAGATGAAACATTCCTCAGGCCAAGCTGCAATGAGGAAGTATCATGGTGCTGAGCAGCGGAAAGAGAGAAGACGATCTGAGTATCGTCGGCATAGGAGAAGATAGTCAGACCCGACTTCTCCGCAATTTCGGCCAAGGGGCGAACATATAAATTAAAAAGTAAGGGGCTCAAAATACAACCCTGAGGAACTCCAGAGATGAACTCTAACGTATTCGATCTCACTTCGTTTGAGAAGACCTCAAAGGTACGGTCAGTAAGGAAAGACCTCAGCCACCTCAGAGCCAATCCCACAATACCAAAGGCTTCGAGGCGGTCTAACAAAATGGAATGAGACACCGTATCGAACGCAGCGCTCAAGTCCAATAGGATGAGTGCAGAGGTACCCCCGGAGTCAAGTTGTAGTCTGAGATGCTCAGTGACCCAAGGAGAGCAGACTCAGTGCTGTGGCCATGTCTGAATCCAGACTGAGACGGATGTAACAAATTGGATGTAGTAACAAAAGAAGAAAGTAAGGTATTAATGTGCCATTCCAAAATTTTAGAAAACACAGAAAGAAGAGAAATAGGACGAAAATTGGACCAACAAAGAGGGTCAAGATCTTCCTTTTTAGGTCTCACCTAGCGATGCAGCGCATGCGCTGCTCGCCTTGGCGAGACCTATTGTAGTCGGTTTGGTGGGCGAAGGGGGACAGGACATGTGCACGCACAGGCTGGCAGCGTTAGCACAAGGGACAGCAGATGTGCGCGGGCTCGGCTCCCTCAACGCGCGCAGGACAGGAGATGTGCACGCATACGGCTCGGCTCCCTGAACGCGCGCATGGCGTGCTTTCGCTTTCCCCTGGACACAGACATGGCCTCCGAGTCTGAGCGGCCGTTTTGAACCTACTCATCTGCTGCTCATCTGTGTGTGTGTGGGCGGGAGAGGGGGTGAAAACCTGCTCTTATCTGTAATACCGTGGGACAGTGCATGTCTTCAGAGCTTTGAGGGGAGCTGCAAGTCACGTGAGTACCGTGAAACTCTCGCCATCTTCACTTACCTGCGGGACTGTGAGGCGGCGACTGCGAGTCAGGTAACATGTAAAGTTTTTGTAGCGCTACGAGGCATTGAGTACTTGCGCGCCTATGAGACATCGAGGCATGCATCCCTGCCCATGCTGCGAGACAGAGTACGCTGCATGTGCGTCTATAGTGAGACTGACACAGAGTGATTGGGCTTTGCGAGGGCGACCGTGTGCTCTCGGATAGTCAGTGAGATAGTGCGTGATTGAATAGAGTGATTTCACTTCCTGCCTTCTCTATCCCAGCTGCGCGAAAACACTATCATAGTCTCTTCTCTCTCGATTACTTCTCACCTGCGGACAGTCCCTCTCTTCCACTTCCCTCTCCCTCATGCTGACACATCTGTCCCTTTTGCGGTGAATGAGGGTCATTGAGCAGCCTCTGTGAGGCCAGCCTCGGTCACACGCCCCTCTGCCCTGGCTAGTTGATTGGCCGGGACACTTCCCCTTCCCCGAAGGCAGTGAATACCATGCGGTCACTAAGCGATTCTTTGGTTCTTAACAGCCATGAATACAGCAGTCGCAAGGTCCCACAATTCACACTATGGAGGCACAGTGCAACTAGACACCACAGTCGCACAGCCCCGGCGCAAGGGCAAAGTCAGAAACAGCACTAGACTTATTCCCACATCAATACTACCGGGGCACATCCCCACATACATACTGTATAGGATCAAAGGCCCCCTCTTCACCTCCAGTGCAAGGCCTCTCAGTCCTATACAGATGTGTGCCACTTTGTAACTGCAGCGTACAAAAAGTGATGGATCAAATGTTAGAATTAATCCCAGCCACTGGTAATTACTCGGGGTCCCATCACAATCCATCGTTATTTTGCACAGCATGCCTCCTCAGTTTGGACCCAGCTATATGCAAATCAGTCTTCACCCTGCTCCAGTCAGAACAGTCCAGCCCGAACTGCCAGGCCTGGTCCTGTCTGATCCAGAGCACAAGTGACCCAGGACTGGTTTCATCGTAATTGGGGGTCTTCAGTCAGGTGTATCTTGGTTCCTGTGGCACAGCCAGCATGAAACCTACGCCTGGACGTGTCCGCCGCACCAAGGGCGGCGCACTGAAGTATACCAAACAAGCATTTGCAATGCAATAGGTCTCGCATTTGCAAGAGTTTGAGCTATTGGCATTGTAAATGACTATGCCTTTTATTTATGTGTTTTGAAAACCTGCAAGCGGTGCGTAAACACGCACTTTGTACAGATAGTCCTTGCTTACGAGTAGCAAGGCTGGCAGTAAAATTGGCGCAGTTATTGCCAGCCTTGCTTCTCGTAAGCAAAGGCTATAAGTACAGAGTGCATGTTTACGCCCCTCTTGCAAGTTTTCAAAACACATAAATAAAAGGCATAGTCATTTACAATGCCAATAGCTCAAACTCTTGCAAATGCGAGACCTATTGCATTGCAAATGCTTGTTTAATAAAGGAAGGACAAGAGCATGCTTCCACCCCTTCAGTACCAAACCTGTACTTAAAGAGATGTTAAGTAAATTAAGGATCACAGGAAGGACCGTGTCGTCCAAAAGACTGAGTTTAGAAGGGGGGAGAGGATCAGCAGGAGAGCCAGACTTGATAGAGCTCAGTGACAGCTTTAAGGAAGGCAAATCCAGAAGAGGCCAAGAGCTGATCTGTTCAGAGTGCTCAGATGCAGAGGTCTGGGAAGAAAATTCAGGGGAACCTGCCAGGAGACCAGCAGGAAGCGTTATATTCCCTTGTTGAATAACATCCACAGCAAGTTGGGCGTGAATGGACGTGACTTTGTTGTAAAAGAACAATGCTAACTCATTACATTGAGGTTGAGAGAGCGAAGGAGGAGGCAAAAAGGCGCTGGCGGCAGAAAGTTTTTTAACCACCTTAAACAGAGTTTTGAAGCAGTGTTGGGAGCTAGAAATCTTATCTATGAAAAAGGCAGCACGTGCCGATCTGTATAGGGCATGGTATCTCTTTAATGCTCCCAAGTACTCCAGTTTGGCATCAGACAGATATTATTTCCTCCATTGCCTTTCTAATGCTTTACAGCGCTTTTTCTCTTGTTTAAGAGAATTGGTGAACCAAGGAGCAGGGCGATGGGTCCTAAACTGTGGTTTTGAGACAGGAAGTAGATAGCGTCCATCAGTCATGCTGGTAAATGATGAAGGCCGTTTGTTTGAAGGATAGAGAGACAACAGCAAAAACTCTACTTAATGAGGGGAATGGGTGCAGTGGTAGCCCAAGCCCAAATAAGTCACCTGAGATTATTGAGGAAGAAAATACCATCTTAGACCTCCCCCACAAAAAACAAAAAAACAAAATGGGAGACAGCACCTTGTGTCTGCAGGAAGCTTCCCAAAAACTTTCACTCCTGTGACGTTCGAACAAGGGGTCATTATAATAATGCACAAAGTAGTCACCCTTCTGTTGCGGTGGACGCAATAAAAGCCACAAACAAGGAGCTGATGAATCATTGTAGTATTTTGTTTTCAAAGTTG
Organism: Calotriton arnoldi; assembly: GCA_963921515.1. Taxonomy (NCBI): domain Eukaryota; kingdom Metazoa; phylum Chordata; class Amphibia; order Caudata; family Salamandridae; genus Calotriton; species Calotriton arnoldi. Next base: position 1,445,760 of record CAWUFW010003012.1, read on the forward strand.
CATAGCTTAATGTTGTCTCGATTTAGAAATTTGGAGTTGAAATTGTCTTTGTTGATAGAAAAATCAGTCACACAACATCAGTTGACCTCCCCAGAGACAATTCTGCCTCCCACCCTAGTGCTGACACCTAGCCCCTCATCACCTCAGGGCATAACAATTCAAAATCATGGTGAAAGCATTAACATTGGAAGTACCGACCCGTATATTATTGGCCCTTGGTGCTGCTGCGCAGGAAAAAAAGGTTTCTCACCAACTTAGGCCATCTGGCCCATCATGTGAATACTGTAACTTCACACGGCTTCCCTCGTAAAGGCATACTATAGTTACCCCCAGAATATACTCCCTATGTTATTGCTTTAGAAAATGTCCCTCCTATACATCAGAGGCTGAGGAAAGATGATATGTCCCTAAAGCGCAAAACTACACACTGGCTGAAGAAATCTTCAGGATGGTGGGGTGATTAGGCAAATTAGGTTTTTTTCTGCTCGTAGGGTGGGACAAGTCGGGTTACACCCCGAAAATTCCACAGGAGATTGCATTGTCATTAACCTGAAAAACCCCCACATAGTCAGCTTTTCGTTATCTTCATTATGGTATCTATTAAATGACAAAAATGCCATCCATGCGCAACCTCTGGTTTTTTTTATAGACTTCACCGAACCCATACTAATCAACCCCCTATACAAGAGTGCCCTAATAGACAGCCACTGGGGACAGCAAGCTATATACAATGTGGCAACCTACAACAGATTTTATCCTGTGACACCCTTAAATGAAGTATATTGATTGCCTAGCTATGATAATGATCCATCTGACTCAACCGCTTTTATTCCTCTTCATACCTCCCTTCAACCTGCTTTTATTATAAGGAGCCCAACATTGGACCCTCACGCCGAATCAACAACCCACAGGGTCCACCCGAAAGCAGGTCATTTGAGAATCCTCTCATGGAACATTGCTGGTGCCCGCCCCTAATTATTAAATACAGATTGGTTGGTATTTATTAAAAATTCTGAAATTCTTTTTTTTACAGGAAACATGGATGAAGGATAACCTATACGCAGAAGGTTATTATTTTATTCAGCCAGCCGTAGATTCATCATCAGGTAGAGCAAAGGAATATTTGGCAACGCTTATTTCAAATAAACTCTTTTCAGCTCATGCTAGGAAACTATGGTCTTCTCCCTATTTTTTAGTGGTTAGGCTTTTTTTCTAAATGTTCTTTTGATATTTTATTTGTCAATTTTTATAACAATATTTTTAATCAGAAATATTTTTCAATGTTACCAATTTTGCTAACTTTTTAGAAACTTTTTAGAAACGTTCTTTTCGGCTAGTAAGCATAACGCGTATATATTTTGTGGTGGGGATTTTAACTGTGAGTTTTGCAATAAATCAGTATGCGGTTTCCAATGCATAAATTCAGTGGATATGACCCACTTCCGGCACTCTCCATGTGGCATTAAATGATTTAATCTTAAAATACAATTTACTATTTGTTAGTGACTATAGGCCCAATGAAATCCCACCCCTCCCAAACTATATTGGCAATGGGAAAGGTAGTACAATTGATCAGGTCTTAGTTTCTGCAAATTGCTTTACTAAGCTTTTGAACTTTTCAGTCATTAGTAATTGCATTAGCGATCATAACCCTATTGGCATCACTCTTGCGGCACAGGTGTCTCACAATATAAAAAAGTCTGGACCAATTAGATTCTCCTCCAACAAGGAAGTAAGGATAAGGTGGGACAAAGTTAACCCTGACCTCTTTTTTCACAAATTAGTTACAAAAAACCTTTTGGCTTTATTGATTTGCCTAGATTCTGATGCTAATTTGTGCATTATTATGGATAGCTCTGCTTCCTTATGTCACTTTGTATCCACTAAACTATCTGCTAAAACATAAGGCACCCCTACCCCTTTACATAGATGGTTCAATTCAGCCTACTCAGCAGCTCATAGAAATTTGAAAAAGGTTTTACACTCCTACCCTAGATTGATATCAGAGGTGAAAATTGCACAAAGTGAGAACAAAAAAATTGTCTCAGAGCGGACAACAGAAATAAGGGCCAATCTCTGAATTACCTCATGGAGGCCGTGAACTTAAAGTATAGTTTAAAGTGCTTGAAAGTTATTAACGGTCTCCCTTTTCACAGATTCTTCTATATCGAATATAGAGCCCTTAATTTTCATGGAAGACTGGGTAAAACACTTTCTGGAAATCTTCTCCCCTGATCAGCGTGAGGCGTACCCAATCCATCTAGACGAAGACTTTGTAATAGTCTCAGAATCAACCTGGGAGCTCAATAATTCTATTTCTATCTCTGAGATCAAAAATGTGATCGAACAGTGCCACATAGACAAGGCCCCAGGACCCAATGGGGTCCCTGTCGACATTTTTAAAGATAAAAAAACCCATTTTTAACCCCCCTGATTACTGATATATTGAGAACAGCTGTAGTGGGTCCCATATCAAACTCATGGAAAGAAACAACAATAGTCCCCATTTTTAGGTCTCGCCTGGCGTTGCAGCGCAAAGCGCTGCTCGCTGGGCGAGAGATTTTGTAGGACAGTAGATTTGAGAAGGGGACTTGAAGCCCCGCCCCTCATTTTCATAGGCTGGCGTCACCGTTTATGCTAAATGGTGGCCTGCCATTGGAAATGAGGGTTTTTTGTTGACGCCCCTTCGCCTCCGATCTGGATTGGGTCGCCTGCTTTGCTGCTGTCGCCAAGCACTTTTTTATCTTTATGGGGCCATGTGTTTCTAATTAGCGTGGAGGAGCGCACTGCCCCCGACCTCTCAAAGGAAAAAAATCTTGGTTTCGTCAAGATTTTTTTCCTTTGAGAGGTCGGGGGCAGTGCGCGCCTCCACGCTAATTAGAAACACATGGCCCCATAAAGCTAAGAGATCGATGCTTGTTATAAAGTGTTTGCTGAGGGGACATTGATGTTATTGAGGTGAATCTGTTGCTCTGAGTCTTGAAGCTGCTTCACCTCCTGGGGTAAGTGAATGCTCTCCCTCCCCACCCTGGGAGAGTCAATTACCTAAAGGGAGTCTCGCGACTAGCCAGTTTGGAGTTCACCAGTGGTTAACAACAGTGCCCACATAGAACACTCGCCCACTGACCACTGGTTGCCACAGGAACCCAGGAGACGGCCTCATTGGCATTTTCGGCGGTCCTTTACCCTGCTTTACTGTACATTTTCTGACCATAGGTCCAGGTGTGCACGTTCACTCCCAGGCACCCCACACACATGCAGATGTTTCCACTCCATGCACCTGTTTGACGGACAGCAGTGCTGATGCAGACAAGAGCTTGCAGTCAAGCAAATGCCTCCTATACATGAATTAGTATAATCTGCCCGTGCCTCCGAGCGCGAGACGCATGCGCCCGTCATTTAATGAAGAAAATTTAGAGCACTAAATCCATGCGAATAAATCTTCGATGGACGCCCCGGTACATCAGCGTGGTCTTCCCAAATTCTCGTTGCTAGGCAGCGCTGAAGAAAGCGCGGGCTATCTTCCAAGAGGAAAACTGATTTATGACTGATTTCTTCAACTGCGCACAGTCTATTTTCAAGGTGTTATAGCTCGGCGGAGTCACCGGATCTTGCCATTGCTTGAACTGTAACATGTATTCGATGCTGTTATTTCGGTTGGCCTGACCTGTATCGACCGCGGCACTGTATATGTCTGATGCCTTGATGAGGATGGATGGCACTGCTGCTCATAAGGTGACTGTGACGCAGTACTGTAGTACTGCAACCGGCGAGAAAGTACGGCGGCCTGCGTGCCCTTCTGTGCCTCGAATGCAGCCTGCCTCGTGTGCAATGGTGAATCCCCAAGCATGAAATCAATCTTTCTACCTGGAGAGCGGTCAAATGCGAGCTGGCTCTTTAAGCGGGATAGGGAAAAAAGTGCTACAATTTAGCATCTGCAGGTCACAAAACAGTACATATTCAATTGCACTTCAATTTAAAATTAAGATGGAATTTTTTTCCACAAATGGGGACTATGCATGGAGCATACTCTGGGAGGAGAGAGGTCCTAATTGCTTTTGATTCAATTGTTGGTCGGGGGCGGGGCTAAACACTGTTTTTGCTAGAAGTGCTAGATAGTACCTGCTCACACAACACGCAAGGTTGGGGAGGGATCTGTGTTCCAGAGAGGATCTCAGTCAGAGCACAAGTCCTAAACAAGCATTTGCAATGCAATAGGTCTCGCATTTATGCGAGTTTAAGCTATTGGCATTGTAAATGACAATGCCTTTTAGTTATGTTTTAAAAACAAAAATAAAAGGCATTGTCATTTGCAATGTCAATAGCTCAAACTCGCGTAAATGCGAGACCTATTGCATTGCAAATGCTTGTTAGAAAAAGGTGATAGGTCCCACCCTTCTTGTTATTGCCCCATCTCTCTTTTAGACTTGATCATTAAGATCCTTGGGCGCGTGTTATTATCCCGCCTGGAATCGTGGGTGGAAGAACAGAATATAATATCAGAAGTCCAGCTTCTGCTCAGGAATAGCACAGTGGAACAATGTTTTAACATATATTTACTAACTGGTAGATATGTTAAGTCCAGGAGAGTGGCTTTTCACGTAACCTTTATGGGCCTCTCTTGTGCCCTTGACTTTGGTAACCGAGCTAAACTATAGGATTTAATGGAGAATGTGGGTAAAGATGGAACTTCTGAATTTGGTCATGCAACTACATCAAGACACCTTCTTGAGGGTGCGTTTTGGCCCGGGGGAGTGTACCCCACCTATCCCCTCACAACGGGGTGTGAGAAAGGGATGCCTAATGGCCCCCTTTTTATTTTTATTATACATTAACAAGGTTGAGAGCTTTTTATTGTCTAAATGTAAGGATTTGTCCAAGATCGGGAATCGCCATATACCAGTTTTGTTATACGCTAGTGATGCTGTCCTTATTGCAAGGACAAGTAATGGTCTTCAATTGCTTTTAGATTTGTTTGTTGCAATTATGGAAGACTTGGATTTAAAGGTACATTTTTCTAAATCTTTTATTATGACTTGTGGCCCTTGCAAAGCAAAATATAAAACTTGTTTTATAGGGGAAACCTCAAAAGGTAAAATAAAATCTTTTAACTACCTCGGTATTCTTTTTAACTCAGAGCTAAGGTGGGAACCACTTTTAAAGTTAAGATTCCAACAATTTGAAAGAGCTACTAAGGCTCCTTTTTGTTTTGCCTCTAGGTTGGGGCCAAAACAGTGCATGAGCTGGTACAGGTTTATAAAAGCAAATGTGTATCAATGGGGCTTTATCGCACAGGCATCTGGGGCTACAGCAATTCAGGAAAAGATTGAGAAAATAATTATTTGTAGACTCTTCTCAATCCTGTGCAGCACGGCAACCTTTATTGGCCACACACAGCTACGCCTAACATGTATCACTGATATGGTGGCTTTGGCACCTTTGCTGGCATGAATTAACATAGTGGGCCATTTTACAGAGAGTGCCCCAGGGGCACAATGGGCTTTGCACCTGTTTTGCGCACCCCGAGGCACTTTGGTATTACCGAAGGGGCAGCAGATGCTTGTGTGGCCCCTTCTGTAATACGGATAGCGCTGGCACACATAAAGCGCCAGTGGTATCTGCAGAGGACATTCCCTCATTTGCATGGGGTGTGTCCAATACAAATGAGGGAATCCCTTTGCCTCTGTGCCCGCGCCATATTACAGATGCAGGCACAGAGGTAAAGAAGCTGTCAGGAAGCTCACTGACAGTGCACCGCCTAAAAAGTAGTGCACTGTCAGTGCGCCCCCTGAGAGCAGCTCTCTGCAGGGGGTAAAAGGGGTTTTATGGACCCACCAGACATCCCCTTGCAGGCGGGTGCAGTCACTGACTGCTCCCGCCTGCAAGGGAATCTCTAGTCCCCTTTAAAAGTGCAGGCGGGTTGTCGCCTGCACAGTGAAACACGGAGCGGCTGCTTCAAAGCCGCTCCGTATTTCACTTGAATGCGCTGCCCTCAGGGCAGCACAAGTTTGGGGCTGCCGTGGGGGCAGCACATTCTATGTAATAGTGTGCACTTTCTCTGTTTGCGCTCGGCGCACCTGTTTTACGGTGTAAGCCTGAGGCAAACTTAGTTTGTCTATTTTTGCCTGACTCCTTGTGCCTAGACAAAAAGGATCGTCTGCCCTGGATAGCCTATGTAAAACAAACGTTTGTCAAATTGGGCATACCTGAACTTTTCCAGTATTGACGCCAACTCAAAGGAACTTGTAGAAACACTTTACCATAAGCTGTGTTACCATGAACCCATCAAGAACGTACAAATCATGAAATCTGTTTCCAGTTCCTTACCTGTTTCATCTAACATTGGGATCAGACCGTACCTGATTTTTATATCTAATCCCAACAATAGATCTTACTCCTTTACATTTGGGCACCCTACATTTCGAGGTAGTCTTTCCTGTCTAGAAATCATTGTAAAATACACTCCCAAAATGCCCTTGTGACATGTTCTCAGGCCAAAGCAATGTGCACTTTATATTGTTCTGTCCTTTATTCACTGCCCCCCAGAAATCATTTTTAGTCCCCTAATTACGCACCTTCAACTCTAGGCAGCACCAGCTGGCAATAACTCATATACAGCTTTTATGTTCCCCACTTATCTGCAACTCCTTAATTAACTTTATTCGAGTGGCTATTAGCATCAGGAAGCGCTATGGAGATTCATAATCCAATAGTATATTTAAAGAATAGTGATTGCAACATTAATAGGAAATTGCTGCATGTATTGTATGATGTTTTATGCAGGCTTTTATGAATTTTTGATTTTATGGATGTGTTTATTGATTTTCTTTTATGACATATTTGCCGCATAAAGATCAATTGACTGGCTGACTGGCCTTGCAATGTTGCAAATTCAGAACATCCTTTCATGGGGAAGCTGGTTAAACATTATTTTGTTACATGCAAATAGAGACCATAATTTGCAGCCGAATTGAAAAGATTTTCTGAAAGCAAAATGAAGCCCCTTCACAGCAAAATAAGCATGTGCTCTTTTGTAATGTTGCTTAGTGTGGTCTGGTTATGCTAACTAAAGCAAATCTAAATTAGGCAATATTATTTTAATGCAAAAGTAGACTCTCACATAACTGAAAGCATAAACCTATAACTATATATAGAAAGTGTGAGGGAATAAAAACTGCACTGAAGTAACTGTTTTGTTGACTGAACTTTCCTCTAACTTGGAATCCCCTGTTCTCTCCCTAACTCCAGGATAAACTCTTAGTGGACAATTTCTCGCCGGTGATGAAGACGAAGGCCGTAAAAAATTCTGAGGAACAGAACCTACTTCGGAATGCCCATGTAATTACATCTTTACAGCTGAATTTCTTTGATTTAGCATTTAAAGAGTTTTATTAAAACAGCAAAGTGTTCTGTGTACATGCACTTTTGATATGCTTCAATCAATCAATCAATCAATCAATCAGAGGTTTGTATAGCGCACTACTCACCCGTGAGGGTCTCAAGGCGCTGGGGGTGGGGGGGGCAGCGGCTCCGGATCAGTTGAAGAGCCAGGTCTTGAGGTCCTTCCTGAACGTGTGCAGGGTGGGGGAGCGTCTGATGTCCACAGGGAGCGTGTTCCAGGTTTTGGCTGCGATGTGGGAGAAGGCTCTCCCACCAGTCCTGTTTCTGCGGATGTGGGAGACCTCTGCCAGGGCGAGGTCTACGGAGCGGGTACGTGGAAGGATACTCTCTCGTTGAGGTATTTGGGTCCAATGTTGTGGAGGGATTTGTAGGCGTGGGTGAGGAGTTTGAAAGTGACCCTCTTCTCGACGGGGAGCCAGTGAAGGCCTCATAGGTGTTGGGTCATGTGCTCCTGGCGTGGTGTTCCCAGGACGAGTCTGGCTCCGGCGTTCTGGATGGTCTGGAGCCTGTGCATGAGAGTTTTGTTGATTCCGGCGTAGAGGGCGTTGCCGTAGTCTAGTCTGCTGGTGATGAGTGCGTGGGTGACGGTCCTTCTGCAGTCGGGGGGGATCCACTTGAAAGTCTTACGGAGGATGCGCAGGCAGTTGAAACTAGTGGAGGCGACGGCATTGACCTGGCGGTTCATGGAGAGGAAGGAGTCCAGGATGATGCCGAGGTTCCGAGCGTGGTCTGTGGGGGTGGGTGGGCTCCCGAGGGCGGAGGGCCACCAGGTGTTGTCCCATGTGGAGGTGCAGGGGCCGAGGATTAAGACCTCAGTCTTCTCTGAGTTTAGCTTCAGGCAGCTGCTGTTCATCCTGGCTGCCACGTTCTTCATGCCCTCCTGGAAACAGAGTCTGGTGTCTTCGGGATTCTTTGTGAGCGAGAGGATGAGCTGGGTGTCGTCGGCGTAGGATACGATGCTGAGCCCATGATGTCTGATGATGGCGGCGAGGGGGGCCATGTAGATGTTGAAAAGCGTGGGGCTGAGTGAAGAACCCTGGGGGACTCCGCAGTTGATTTCCGTGGGCTCAGAGAGGAAGGGGGGAGTCGGATCCTCTGGGTTCTGCCGGAGAGGAAGGATTGGATCCATTTGAGGGCGGTTCCTTGAATTCCTGCGTCGTGTAGTCTGGCTGTGAGGGTGCGATGTGACACGGTGTCAAAGGCTGCGGAGAGGTCCAGGAGGATGAGGGCCGCGGTGTGTCCCTGGTCGAACAGCAAGCGGATGTCGTCAGTGGCGGCGAGGAGGGCGGTCTCGGTGCTGTGGTTGCTGCGGAATCCAGACTGGGAGGCGTCCAGGATGGAGTTTTCTTCCAGGAAGGCGGTCAGCTGGGTGTTCACTAGTCTGTCGGTGACTTTGGCTGCAAAGGGGAGGAGAGAGATGGGCCGGTAGTTCTTCAGGTCCGTTGGGTCGGCCGATGGCTTCTTGAGCAGGGGTTTAACCTCTGCTCTCTTCCAGTCGTCTGGGCAGATGCCCGAGCTGAGGGAGGCATTGATGGTGCGTTCTAGTTCGGGTGCGATGACGGTGGCGGCCCTGTGGAAGATGTGTGGTGGGCAGGGTCCATTGGGACTCCGGAGTGGGTCTTCTTCATGGTAGCAGTGATGAGTTCGGCGGTGGCAGGGTCCCAAGATGTGATGGTGGGTTTATCTGCGGCGGTGGGTAGGGTGGTGGTGTTCGTCTCAGGTTCACTGAAGTCGTCATAGAGGGCCTTGATCTTCAGATGGAAGTTGGAGCTGAGTTTGTCACAGAGTTCTTGGGAGGGTTTGATGTCCGTGGCTTCGCAGGAGGGTTTCGCGAACTGCTGTATGACGTTGAACTGTTCCTTGGCGTTGGTCGTGTTGGTTTGAATTTTGTCTCTTATGAAGGTCCGTTTGGTGTCTCTGATGCGCTGGTGGTATTCCTTCAGGGCGCTCTTGTGGTTGTTCCGTGCTGCCGTGGTTTTCAGGTTTCGCCAGGACTTCTCCAGGCGTCTGCAGGAGCGCCTGGCTTCTTGAAGCTCTGTGGTGAACCAGGCGGCTTTCGGCGGGCATTGTTTTGCGGGGGGCGGAGGGGTGCGAGCTTGTCGGCGCAGTGGGAGACCCAGCGGTGAAAATCCCTGGCTGCAATTTTCGGGTCTGTCGTGGCGCTGGGAGTGTGTTGGCCGAGGGTGGTGTTTAGGAGTTCCTCTGTGACCCTGCTCCAGTTTCGTCATGGCGGGCGTTGGGTGGGCTTGGGTGCGGAGGTGGTGTTGAAGGTGAAGTGGACGCAGTGGTGGTCAGTCCAGAGGGGCTGGCTGATGTGCTGGAAACGGATGTTAGTTCCTCCTGCGAAGATGTGGTCGAGGGTGTGGCCCGCCCTGTGAGTGGGTGTGTTGACGAGCTGTTTCAGTCTTAGGTTGGCGAGGTTGTCGCGGAGAGCAGTGGAGTCTGGGTCGTTGCCTTTGTCGAGGTGGAAGATCAGATCACCGAGCAGAATGTAGTCCGTGGAGGTGATGGCGTGGGGTGCGGCGAGTTCGGCGATGGCTGCTGCGAGGTGGGTGCGAGTACCTGGTGGTCTGTAGATGAGGGTGCCGCGTAGCGTGGTTCTGGGGTTCGTCTGGATCTGGAAGTGGAGGTGTTCTGTGCTGGAGTGGGGGTCACTCGTGCTGGATGTGGAGAGGCGGAGGTGGGTTTTGTGTGTGATGGCTAGTCCTCCTCCAGGTCGGTGAGGACGGTCCTTTCTCCGGATCTTGTAGCCGTCCGGGACGGCGTCAGCAAGGTCGGGACCGGAGGTGGTGTTTGTGCAGGTCTCCATGAAGAAGGCGACGTCGGGCGAGAGGGTGTCGAGCAGGTCCCAGACTTCTATGGTGTGTCGGTGCAGGGAGCGCACATTGAGCAGGATGCAGGACAGGGTTTCGGTGGGGTGTGTGCCGGGAGTTCCTTCGGTGGTCGCTGGGGCTCTGTTGATGGTGAAGGTTTTGCCTCAGGGCCTGCACTAGAATTGTCTGTGGGTGGTGATCGGCGAGGCTCTTGCGCAGTCGGCGTGTCTTCCGGTGTTGAGTGCGTGGAGGGTGGCTGAGTCGTAGCGGTGAGGCCGTGGAGAGCCAGGGGTCCTGGCGCTGGTCGCGGTCGGGTCACAGACGGGCGCAGATGGGCTTGCCTTAGGCGCACCTTTGGCGCACCAGCTGCGCGACCGCGCAGCGGCCTCCATTTTGTAGGGGAGGGGGGAGGGAGCGAGTAGCTGAGGGGCGGGAGCGGGGTTCAGTGGGAGGGGTTAGGGGTGGACGCGGCAGCGGGAGCGGGGAGAAAAACGTCGGGAAGAATTACAAGGACACTCGGCGAATAACAGCGGAAAAACAAGGAATACCAGACAGAAAATAAAATACAGTTAGGGAACAGTGCACAGGGAAAATAAAGAACAATTCAGGCACCAATGTGGAAAACAACGAGAAACCAGTGGCAGGGAGGACTCGAGCCCTGCACGGAGGGGCTGGCAGGCGGCACACAGCACAGCGGAGCTGCAGGGGAGAGTGCAATCCTGGGACCGAAATCAGAGGTCATATGCTTCTACTGTTATTGTATGAAATCCGTCTTTCCTTTCACCAGTGGCATAGTAAGCGTGCAATGGGTTCTAACGCAAGCAAGGAAAATGGCCTTCCAGTTTGGCCTGTAGGGTAGTAAAATAAAAACATAATTGAGAAATCTCTGGGGCACAGTGCCGTAGCACCTGGTGAACTAATGTTAGCTGTGCCTCTGCTATTCACATCTGTTAGAAACTTTTCACCTTTTCTCTTTTCTTTGTGATTGGAGCAAAGGCACCAACCTCTTTAGAAATAAATGCATTTGCCACTACGGTTGCCTCACAGTGTTGCTAGGACTCTTACATCCTAGCTGAAAGGGTAGCCCAAACTTAGTTGTTCATTCACTTATTCAAAATGATAAAACACAAATATATTTTCATTTTGAGTTGCGTGGCTGGGGCAAACGACTCACCTCAAGGCATTTCTTGAAAGGAAAAGTAAGTGCACGGGTATAGTAAAGTATATAATCAGCTGCAGTGTATTTCTGCTACTTAGTTTGTATCCAGGGGGAAGGTCATAGTCTTTGTGGTCAATGGACCTATGTAAGTTGACCAACAATTTTCGATTCTGTGGGCCTAACGGGCCACATTTTTACTATGAGTTGGTGGGTGACATACTCTCGTAATGCTAATGCTTACTCCTGACTTACTCTTGGAATTCAAGAATGAGTCAGGATTATTGTAAAAGTAAGTCACAACAAATTCTTTGTGCTTGTGTGTCTGTGGTGTTCCTGTAAGGGAGAATTCTTTTCTTCTCCCTCATTTCTTGGTCATCGGTATTTTGTGGGAATTTTGAGAAAATAACATTTCAGGGTATGCTGAGTATACTACTGTTGTTAAAGATTTCCACCCCATTCTCCTTTCTTTTTATCTTTTGATAGGGCGGTCCACATCCTTTTAAGGGGTTTCAATTTTGTTGCATTCAAGCTGGGTTATCATAGTCAGAGCCCCTTCCTTTGTTTCTTGTGGCAAATTATTTTTGTACATGGCGAGTAATATTCTTTTCATTTAGCTCAGATCTAGCTCCATGGAAGAGCAGTACACTTTATCGAATACCTCTTTGTAGTGTGAGGAGCATCTGAATGAGGACCAGAGAGGCATTTCTTTCCACTGGGCATTTCCCTAATGGAATAGAACCACTGGAGGCCGGTTTTTAGGGCGGGGGGGGGCACACCTGGTGCTTCTGTCACCCTTCCCAGCTCCCCGAGGTTAATTGTAGCAGGCATAGGGAGGCTTCACGAGAGAGAAAGAGAGGCGGGGAGCGGGATGTAGAGAGAAAGTGAGCAAAGAGAAAGAAGAAGAGAGGACAGAAGGAGAGAGAGAGAGAATGGAAAGAGAAACATTGCGTGAGGAGTTGAAGGGAGCGGGACAGAAGTTTAAATTAAAAACTTAGTTGCCACCTAAAGTGGAAAAATTTATTATTGCATTATGCATTAATAATTATTAAAAGTGATGTATAGAATTAACTAAAAGTAATTTAATTATATTTTAATAAAAGGTATTACTACATTTTTTTTAAATTAAAAAAGGTTATTAAATTATTTTATCAATAAATAATAAATATGTCATATTTGTGTTTATTTTTACCATTGAGTTATAATTATTTATATTTTTATCTATTCTAAACCATTTAAGGTAATTTAGCAATATTTCCTATGAGGTTTAAACTTAAGCCCCTGCATCCATTATTTTCTATTGGTGGGAGTTGCAGTTCTAGTGGTTGGCCATATGTGGTGCTGGACTTACTACCATTTTTTTCAGTAGTAAATTACTTTCGTAAGCTTGGCTCCAGACCATTTGTCAGGGGGTGGAGGCATGTAAGTTTACACTTTTGAGTAACTTTACACTCAGATTTCGTGAATAGCCAGAAGTAGTAAAATTATTTAAAAGTCTAAGAGTAAATTACATATACAAACAACTTAAAAGTGTAATTTACCTTTGTGAATGGCCCCAACTGGCTTTACATTGCCTATTTTTGCAAGCTACCAAACAGTGCCATGAGACTCAGAAACATCTCAAATGCAATGTTCTGACCTCTGTTGGAACCCTACTTGAGCAAGAGTGCCTAGACATCAAGTGTTTTATTTCCCTATTAGGGACCCAGTCATGAGTCTGTGTAGCTTGACTGCATACTTCTGCCACTGATAGTAACCAATAGCAGGGGTGTGGTGTTACTAAGTATTAAGTGTGGGACCCTGCATTATTCCTGACAAATAAGGAATTACTAAAATAATGTGTAATTCAGTCCAGATTACACTAATTATTCCTCATTCCATCCCCTGTATTTCGCCTGGCGCCTCCATCCTCAAGACCTGCAGTTACTGAACATCTCGTTATTCTGATGGGGCAAGCAACTCCTGCTGACACAGCTTATGTCAGTTTTCTTGAGTCTGTGGCCACTGCAACAGATTTCAGCCAGGAGAAAGGCAACAGTTTTACCCATACAGATGTCTGATGATCGATTGAGTTTGAACAGAAAAAGCTCAATTAATCTTACTGCATAAAAGTTAAAAGACAGGGGCATTAACGCTGATTTCTGAGACGTGCCATTTGGATTAAGTTGATCCAGTCCTCCTCTCATGCAGCAGGCAATGTACAGAGTTGCGGTCTGTCACTTCTTTCCCCACTTGTTCTTTTGGTTGTAAGGTCCTTTGTGCTTGTGTCCCAGTCCTCCTGTTCAAGCCCGGCTGCTCATGTTCAACTGCCTTGGTGCAGGACTGCTGCCAGGGCTTTTTTTTCATGCCTATTGACTTTTTCTATGATCTGACCCCACACTTGAGAGGGCATCCTTCAACCATACCTCTGAATCTCCAAGAATTAAGTGAAGGAAAGGTCACTGATTCAAGCACTTGACATTAACTTTTCTCTCTTGTTGCTATACTATCATCACTTGAGCTCTCTGCAGTCCAATGTCTTCTATTAGTGAGAGGCACTGATTCACAAGATCTCAAGCACATATAAAGGGGTTGTCTCTTCCCTGTACACAAATAGGGCTCTATGTGTGAAATTGGCTAGGAGTTAGTAAGTTACCAACATTCTAGTTCATGCAGTAGGTTTAGATTCCTCTGTTTGGATCCTCTTAATCAGAAATTAACAGAAATGTACATTTCAGGCACTCTGTATAAAGCACTGGCTGCCTACTGATCTTTCTCTTTTTGCATGTTCTCTAGATCCGGGACGCCGTAGCAGTAATCCTGTACTTTGCATGGTTGGAGAAGAATGTCCCACTAGGAGCAGTTGATGAGATATCTGGAGCACATCATGTAGATGAGCTGAGAAGGTTAATAATAGACCTTTCATCCATACAGAATGGGATATTAACAATTCACAATGAAGCCACTGTTGTCCTTCATAACTGTACTTAAAGCAGGAGCATGCACTTTGTTGAGTTATTTAGCATTAAGTGTAAAATGTGTGTGCTCTTCCAGGTAGCGGTCACAAATCCTGCATGCTGCCATAATGAACTCCACACGAGGCGTAATTGGCTGTCATAACATACCTTCCATGTATTGCTACTCTGGTGCCAGTGTGAATACTGGATGTTATTTTGAAGCACTTCACACTAAAACTAATCAGATGTGAATGGGGTAAATTATGCTCATTCACAAAAAACATGTCTGCCATGGTAAGTTATCTCATAATATGTTACGTCAAGAGTAAACATAAACTGAATCATCTCTAAATGTGGTTCACAACTGTCATTGATTGAATGCCTTCTAACATGGCTTATCTGAACAGGGTAGGTGAACAGCAAGGCCTTGTTGATTATTCCAAAGCAGGGCATGGAAGCATGAACTTCAGAATGGGCTGGTTCTACAGTGTTGCTGCTATGAAACCGAAATGTTCCTGAATATATAAAATGACTGTTAGGGCATGATTCAAAATGAGCAGTTGTCTCTGGCGCATACAAATTTAGGAGTAAGTCAGGAGCCTGCGATCATACCAACACACAGAAAAATCCTTGTAAATTAGAACCCCAATACTCGATTAAAGAAGCGGAAACTAAGCCAGCATGATTCTTGTGATCATCCACCAATGTTTGTGCCAGACCTCCTAGATCCTTTAAACAACGCGATTAAAAACATTTTTCCAGCAGAAATCAGACACATATATTCTCAACATAATAGTCAAAAGAGACCTGTTACATTTTCAGAAATTAATAGCTTTAGGATACTCACCCAAACATACTGCCTCATTCTCATTTATTGTCATCAAGCAATAGCCTTTGATTAGGACCCGATTAATAGACATGAACAAAGTTTGCACCTGTCATGTCGATCAAGCATGGGTGATGGCACCTCTCTTTCCTTTTAATTGTAACAGCTGCTATAATTGATCTTGGTTAAGATTTGCTAGACGTCATAGTAGATCAAGAAGATCAGGTCTGCCATTCTTGGACACACAGTGAAACTGGAAAGGCGCCTATTAAAGGGAAGACTTGGGTTGCTAAGAATATTGTAGAGGCAGTCGAAAGTAAGCATGGCTGAACTAAAACAGAATCTGAACAGGAGGAGAGGTTTTAAAATACTGCTGCTGATCAAATTGAGATATGAACAGCTGTGAAGCATAGAAAGAAAAAAAACTGTCCCTGTGTAACAAGAAATAGGTAATGTTCTTTGCACATTTTTTCATTTTGTTCAGTGCCCGTGATGTGGCATGTCCTGCATACACACGCAATGTTCATTCCCATTTCCTAGGCAATCAAGCAAGAAAACTGTTCTAATACTCCTCCACTTCTCGCTCCTGTATTAACAATGCATTAGCACAAAGGATACTCCTAGGAAATCCCTAAAACAGCCCACTGTCTCCTGGTAGATGCAAGCATCCAGTTAAGGATTCTCTGCATCATTCACAATGCTTACTGGTCTGGGGCCTAGGAAATGTTAAAAAAAACTAGCACCTCACTTTGGAGCTGATTTAGAGTTTGACAGGCAGAGGAAAGTCCATCGGTGTGATGGAGTACTTCACTCCTGCAATGCCAAGCGTTCTCTGCCTGCCATATTTAGAGTTGTCGGTCAGCCCTGCGGATAACTCTAAACATTGTCAAGACCCACCACCACAGCGGTTCTTTTCAAGGCATTAAAAGTTTGATGGATGGTACTGTCAAAATCACAGTACCATCGATCAAACTTTTAACATTTTTCAGTTTTTTTCAGTTTTTTCAAAACCAAAATCCCAAGCCGGGATTTTGTCTTTGGAAAAACAAAAAAACTCCCCACCACAGGAATTTTCTCCCATGGTGTTGGGGTCATTAAAACTTTTTTATTGTCCCTTACCATCATGTTTTTCACGGTGGTAAGGAAGAGGAAAAACTCTAAACGGGCAGCCTGTCAAATGGCCAAACGTCCAACGGCACTTACTCAATTGAACTGTCAGAGGAGTATCTCAGTGACAGAGATGGAGTAGTCTCCGGCCCTGACATACTTGAGATCCGCATGTCTGTAAATCAGGCAGGTGGACCTTTAGTTTTGTGGAGCGGGTACTCCATCACTGTTGCAATAGAGTACCCTCGCTGTCATATCTGCCCCTTTGTGCCTTTGAGAGACATGCATTCAGCATCTGCATATGAACTTTCAAGCAGCTGAAACAGATATGCTGGTCCATAGAAGTCCAGGGTCCACGCCTGTGAGATGCTTTGATCCTGTGGACTGAACTAAACTACACATTTTTCAGTCAAGCCTAAAAAGTGGTCTATTCAAATTCCTCTTTAATTGAATTTCACATGTAATATGGTTTGCTACTGACAGATATCATCCATGAGTAAACAACCACACTCAAAAGATGTTCAACTTCCTCCTTTCTTGCTTTAACACTGAAGCCTGCAAAATCACAGCACTCTGAAGTGACTAAAATGTGATATGAAGCATTGCATAAAACTACAAAATAAATAGGAAAACATAGACTACACATTCTCTATGAACATGCAACAACCCTTTTTTGGAGGAATCACAAATATTAGGGGTGGCAGCACATGGTATTGTGTGAACATTTGTATAGATGCACAATGTTTAAGCATTGTAATTACAGTAAATTGCCTCTGATGAGCGGTCAACATTTAAACAAGCGAGTCTAAGGTTAGGAATTAAAAACACTAATGATGTCTCCTAACTTATATCAACGGGAGAAGTGTTCCTATGATGCACAAACAGCGTCTACCCTTTCTTAAAGACATTAAAGATTCTTAGTGAACAGACTTTTGTCCTAAATATGAAGGGCTCTTGTTCAAGTATAATCATCTTCTTTTGTAGACCTGCAAACAAGTCAAGATGATCATAGTTTTGAACTTTACCTTAACTTAACCAGGGCATAAATGGAGAGCTCTTCTGTCCCTGAGATATGGTCTCTTCATTTGAACCCTCAGGCAAAACAAATCCCAGCATTTTGTGCTTTTTGGAACTAGACCACAATTTTCAGATGAGCACATTTGTGAATCTACCCAAGAATTGAGCATTGCCCCAATACATTTGTTTTACGATTCACTAGAACCATATTCATAACCCTCCTAAGGCACAACAAATAGAACATTATATTCCTCATGATATAGTCACCCTGGGGACTCTGATATCGTACCATTAATAAAAGATTGAACATTTTTGACTTTTTTCACAGGTTTTTCTTAGTAAAAGTCTGCACCTTCCAAGTAGATGTTTCTTAAGCCTAGAACATGCTCCACAGCATATAACACAAATATGATCTCCATTTATTTGAGGCCAGCTTGGCTCAGCCATGATTCCACTACTTTTCGTCATAAGAGAAGTTTCTTATATTATTCCCTGAATGTTGGTGTTAACACCATAGCTTTGGAAGATAAATGATTAACGTTATGTTATAAGAAATTATCTTACAAAAAGCCCAGAAATGGAAAATGGATACCACCCAATGAAATCAAAATTTAAAGTTTTTTGTTATAATGTGTATTCATTCCATAAGACAACCCCACAATAACAACATTGTAAAAAATATACAAACATTCACTGGCTGGTCGGTCAGAAAGAGTGGTGATACATTAAAGGTTTTTCTTCTGATTGGTAGTGCAAAGGGAGGCACTGAACATCCAATACCAGTTTTCAAGCAACACCTTTTAACATTAATGATATCCGAAACCAGATCAGGTAGGCGTCACTTAGTGCATAACATCCAGTGCCAAAATTGTGTTGCCATGGATTGCACATTGTGATACATTACGCAGGACAACATTGACTTTTATAAATCTCTTTTTCAGAGGACATGCACCAGTTCATTCCGCAGTATTGTGTCTCTAGGTGTGGTGTGCCAGGGCTCCTCATCACTGAACTACATCATGACAAACAATCGACACCCCAAAGGCTTGCATCTGGGCAATATCAGAATTGTTTCCCTTCCAAATGCATCAGATAAACTGGATTCCACTTCACACCAGAATTTAATTGCTTGCCCAAACAGTGTGGAAAATGACCCCTGCTCTCTATTACAGTTGAGATTGGTTTTGTCGGTTAAAGACCAACATCATGTATAGGTGAAAGCTCTGAATAACACTGCTGACTCTTATTTCAAACATGAAATTGAGAAGGATTGGGATCTGCCATTTGGTGGCATAGGAATTGAGTTCACTTTCATTAGGGTGGTGCGATTCAGACATTGAAGTGTGCTAAACCATTTTGCATAGTAAACGCAAGAAAAGCACAGGAGGTTCATTGAAAACTTTCAAAAAGAAATGTAAATTCACATTGTGACAGATATTATTTGTATATTCTTTTTTTGGATCCAGGAAGCAGAAGAATAGTGATGGACCCAGTTTTAAGACGATTTCTGCCAGTGGTTTGAATGCAGCACTTGCCCATTACAGGTATGAAGGGATCTGTCATTATTAGATTGCTTATGATTTTTACTACCTGTTTCAGTGGACATCAAGCCAGAGTTTAAATATTTCTTTCAAAGAGATATTCTTGGCTTTTCATTAAATCAACAACACAAACAATATCGACAGCACCGATTCCCAATATGGCTGCGGAAACACCCCCTAACCCTCCCAGCCCCCAGGGGTCTAAGCTGATGACCCGAAGCACAATTATTTGTTGCTTGGCTGCAGTGGTTTACCCACACCCCTGAAATCACTTAGTGAGGTGCAGGGATCGCATTGATTTAGGGCAACCGTAAACAAAGTCTTTCACTATTAAGTAGTTCAGCAAGCACCCCCACATCTCCTCAAACCAATGCCCTATTTCCAGTGGCCCCCAAGACAGTTTTTCCATCACCAACGATGTCCATAGTCTCCCTGCCCATTCCAGCATGGTGGGGATCTGGCTAGTTTTCCATTTCGGTGCAAGCAATTGTTTGGCCGCAAGAGACATATTCATAATCAAACACCAATCTCTCAGTGATAGGCTTGTTATCTCTGGAAGTCTTACATTCAGGATCAGCGTTGTTGGGTTTGGTCGCAGTGGGTATTCGACCACCCCCCTGATATGCCTAAGAATTTCTTTCCAAAAGAACTGGAGTTTCTGACACGTGCAACACACATGTATCATTTCTCCCTCCTGACAGCACTCTCTCCAGCATAAACGGTATGCTGTGCCATACATATGTTGCAGTTTCTCGGGTGTCACATACCAGCCCATCATTATTTTAGACAGTATATTTTAGACAGTATAGTATAAGTATTGGAGATAAGGCCCTTCGGGCCGCTACATGGGGCAAATAGTTTCTCCCATGCCGTCAGAGGCCTAAGAGCCACTGCTTTGTAGCTGGAAGTAGAGAAGTTGTTTGGCTTCCAGAAGGCAGTACTTCTGTTTGCACTTGAAGAAAGGCTTATTATTCCCTCCGGGAAACAGGTCTCTGAGCATCCTACAACCCTCTTCTTCCCAGTGGCCAAATTCTCCCTTATTCAGACCTGGGATAAAGTCTTGGCTGTCCAGCAGCGGCATATAGGGGGAGGGGAAGGACGTGAGGGTCGTTGTTCCCGTGAGAGAGTCTCACACCCGTATTACTGGCTTCAGGAACTCAGAGAAGTAGCAGACTGATGACCTTGCATGTTTGGGCAGACAGGCATGGCTTACAGTGCATGGTTAATCACCTCTACATCCATAAGAATCCAGTAGAGTTCCGTCTCATATAGGGACTATTAATAAAATGGTCAGAGCTGGGCTGCCTCATAGTATTTTTTAACACAAGGCAGCCCACCCTCCCCACGAGCGTCGGTTGGTTTGTAGGACCCTTCTGGATACCCTTGCCCCTCTCCCTCTCCATATAAATGTGTCTATTTCTTTTTGGAGGGCCCGCATGGTATCCTCTGGGACCACCACCAGCAAGGCCTGGAAGATGTACAGTAAGCACATTAGGATGTTTTGTTTGACATCCGCTACCCTGCCCAGCCACGACAGGGGAGACCCTTACATTTATGCAAGTCACTACTGATCGTGTGGATGACTCGAGGGTAGTTTCCTGCATAGAGCAGGCGGCACAATGGTGTAATGTAGATCTCTAGGTATTTAACTTTCTTCTCCGCTCAGCGCAAGGGGAGGCCTCAAGAATTGTCAGTTTGGAGACTGCAGGGATTACTACGCTGAGAATTTCAGACTTGTTAAGATTGACCTAGAAGCCAGATACTTTGCCATAGGCTTCCAGGGCCCCTATTGCACAAGGAATGGATTATTCGGGGTCCTTCAGGGTCAACAGGACATCATCCACAAATTAATTAATCTTATGGTGATCATCCCCAACAGGCATGTTCCAAATATACCAGCATCGGTGTATCGTGGCCGACAGGGGCTCAATGGAGAAGACAAAAAGAATAGGTGAGAAGGGGCAGCCCTGCCGCATCCCTCTCTTCAGCGAGATCATGGTGGAGCATAAGCCATTTACCTAGACGGACACATTTAGGTCTTTGTAGCAAGCTGCTATCTAGTTTTGCATGTTCGTCCCCAGTCCAATCACTGCGAGCATCTGAAAGAGGTAGACCCAGTTGACCCTGTCCCAGGCTTTTTCCGCATCCAATGACAGGATCGCCATAGGGATTCCGATTATTGGCCTACTTAATTAAGTTCAATACCCATTGGATATTGGCTGCTGCCTGACTCTGGAGAACAAACCCCAAATGGATTGAACAGGTACAGAAGGTGCAGCAAGAGCCTGCTAGCTAAAACTCTCGTAAACATTTTGAGATCTGAGTTCAGAAGCACTATAGGCCACCTGTGCTTGGGCTTGTCCTCCTTGTGAATTAAGGTAATATGCACCTGCTGCATCGAGGGTGTAACTATCCTTATTAGCAGGAAGCAATTGAATAGTGTTGTCAATCTCAGGACCACCTCCGAAGCAAAATATTTTATAGAAACGATTCAGCAGTCCGACCGGACCCAGAGCTTTATCAGGATGCATGTCTTTTATCGCTTTCAGGACCTCCTCTGGCAAGAAGTATGCATGTACTTCTGCCACGGGCACAGGCTCTTCAGCATAGAGGCTCAAATAGTATTCACAGAAGGTTCTACATTTCCCAGCCCTGTCGCTTTCAAGGTAACTTCCTCTGCCCTCAAATGATGGAAGGACACCCGCCGATCTGCCGTGCCTTAGGCGCCTAGCCTGCAGGGCTCCTGTTGTATTGGCTCATTCATAGAATGACTGCCTCAGGTAAAGTGGTGCCTTTTCTGCCCTCTCTATGGCCTCTAAGTTGATTTGTCACTGAAGCGCCACCATCCGGTACTGGGCTTTTAAGGATTCCGTCTGTCTGTGCTGAGCAGTTGCCTTCTTACGTTCTGCCTCCAGATCATTCCGACTAGGCGATCCCATAGGACAGAAACGCGCTTTCTCTGCTATGCATTGTCCCCTGAAGACCCCTGATCTACCTCTTTTTCCTGAAAGTAGTTCCTTATAGATTCGCTAAGTGCCTGTCTGCAGGGGTAGTCCCTAGGTAAGAACTGATCGAACCGCCATAAAGATGCTCCCTGCCCCCTTCTCTGTTGGCCAGCTCTCTCCCAAAGGACCAACACATGATCCGAGAGAGCTATAGTGAACTGCTCGCTGGTCGCAGTCACCTCAAGAAAGAACTGGGACCCCAAATCAAGTCGATCCTGGAGTAGGACCTATGAACATTGGAGAAGTAAGTCTAATCCTGCTTCCCTGGGTGCTGCACCCTCCAGAGGTCCACCACCCCTAGATGGGCCTGGAAGTGCATCAGCTCCCAGGGAAAGGCTCCCTGTGTGCATCTATCCTAAGGATGCCTATCTAACTGCACATCTGGAGAAAGATTAAAATCTCCCACCCAGAGGAGGTGTACCAGTGCCTACATCCTTACCTTATCTACCAAGCTCCAGATGTACTGTGCCTGCCCCTGGTTCGAAATATAGGCATTGAATATAACCAGTGTTCGCTCTTGTATCCTCCACTCTACGTATATATAGCACCCCTCCTGTGTATCTCTCTTGACTCCCACCAATTCGAAGGGTTAGTCCTTATGTATGCCCATCATCACCGCTTCCGCCTAGTGGGAAAGGCTGCGAAATATTGAGTGGGGTACAGTAAGTGTCCTGGGATCTCAAGTGCATCTCCTGGAGACACATTATATCCGGGAACAGCCCCCTGAATTTTCTCCAGATTTAATGCCTTCTAAAGGGAGAGTTCTGCCCCTTCACATTCCATACAAGTATCTTAACGATAGGGTGGGGGCGTATGAGGAATCGCATGCCTCTCCGGTGCCCCAAAAACATCTGGGGTGTCATTCATCAGTTCCCAGCCCCTCCTCTAACCATAGTGTGGATGGCATCAAGCTGGTGTTCATAGTCCCCCCAAAGTAACCATAAATCCCCCCTCCCCTTTCCTCTCTCTATATCAACTCCCTCCAAACTACCCAACACTAAAGGGAAAAGAACCAAGACATTCCCATCATGTCGGTAAGCTGTGAAGTGGCCCTCCCCGCTCGCCCCAGGGCCCCCCCACCCAAACAAGGTGCCCGGCCCCTCAGCTACACAAAAATGCACCAGCTAGTCCACGGCAAAGGTTCAGCCCCAGATAAGGCATTCAACCAATCTCTCCCCTCTCAGGGAAGTGTGAAATATCGATGTGTCTCTCTCTTGTGGCGGGGAGATGCACCCAATACCCACCATAAACATGCAGTGGAGAATATCATGCAGGACAAAACAGCCCAGGTATGTGTCCCTCGCCCTCCACCTTAGTGCCAGCCCTCATTGTACCGTGGCCCTGATGTCGGGCTGGTTCCCCGGTTAAAAGTTTGTCTCTCAGCAGCTTATTCCAGGGCATCCAAGCATTCCCTAGAGGGCCCCGGGATCTCTCGCACTTCCTCCACCGTTCGGACTATGTGGGTCCTGGCCCCCACCTGGCTGGAACCCAGTGCAAAAGGGAACATCCATCAGTAGCAATTGTTGTCTATTGAGGGTAGCCAGGGACACACCCTCATATGAATCCACCGCTCGGTCTCAAAAGATAATTCCGTCTGTCTTTCTGACTTCCCTCATAATAACTTCCTTGAGGTGAACAATTCCCAGTTTAGCTATAATGTCTCTCAGGCAGGCCCCAGGGGTGTCGCAGGTGCTCCCAGCCTGTGTGCTCGGATAATGGGTATGTCTGGCTGGGGGTCATCCTTAAACATATAATGTCAATGAGTTTTGCAATAGTTCGCTACATTATCCCCTTCTTCTCGTTCTGGGATGTTTCGGATCCGCACATTGTCTCTCCTCGAGCAGTCTTCCAGGTCCGCACATTTGTCCCACAATGCTCTGATGTCTTACTCCAGCTTTAAGTGCGACTCCTAGAGCTTATCCACCTCTTGGCTCATGACCACTGTATCTTCGTTTTTGGTTGCCACCCTGTCGCCCAGGTGCTGAAGGTCCTTCATCACCTCTGAGCGACCCGGAGCCAGATCCGCTTTCAAGGTCTGCAGCTCCATCAGCACCATATTGGAGATCAGGTTTTGTGATGGACTCCCCGCGTCACCTTTCTTCACTGCCATGGCAGCTTGCCACTCCGGCAGTCCAACCTCTCCAGTTCAGTTGCTCCCTGAAGGCGCTTGTCATTGGTGATCCCAGAAATCCCCAAGTCACTTCTGTTTGCCCAGCCTGTGGGGCATATAGCAGTGGTGCACAGTGCCCAGGGCCAGCAGCCACCCCAAACCAGCTCTCTGCTGCACACTGTATGGGTCCAGGGCGGCAATCGTCCACTCATGGTCCGGTACTGTAGTTGATGGCTTCCAGCAAACAGTCAGATTTCACATCTGTTGTTTTCGCTGTCTCCCAGACTGTTAGGCCCCGCCGCATGAAGAGCCACACCCCTTCCACTCCCCATCCACATAGAGTCCACTAGGTGCAGGCAATCCTTCAGGGGGCCAGTCTCCGGGGGGCCTCCCGACCGCCAGGTTTAGTTAGTGGCCACTTCTAGGGGCTCCTACACCCGGCCCTCCCATGCCTCAGGAGCTGCATGGGCCGGATGCTGCTTCCTCTCCTGATGGAGTCCAGCGCATCGCTCCAAGCAGTTGATGTCGGGGGCAGGCTCAGCAGGAGATCGACATTCACCTGAGGTGCTCCCGCGCACCCACCCCTCAAAGCTGCACGTCTTCCCGCACTTCATGTCTACTCGAGGGTCGGCTCCGCTTCCATGCTCCGAGGCTGGCCGAAGGCCATAATGTGGCCGCTGAGCACAATCCTTGGCGCTGCACACAGAACTGGCCCTGTAGCTGCTCTCGTCCGGGCCGCTGCGACTGCTGCTTCACCCTCCTCTAGGCCTCCACCGCCTACTCCTGCTACCAGGGTGAACCGGAGAGTGCCCTATCTACGGCTGGCGAGGGCCAGGACCTCACCACCAACATCCACTTGGCTCAGGCCACGCCCCCCAGTTTAAATATTTCAAGCAATTGAACACAGAGCACGTAAGCACTGTTTGAACTGAATTATTCTAGGTGATCCAGAGTTTAAGCTACATTGTTTCAACATACATGACATTTCATTTATTTGTATGACAAATGATGTAGCAAATGTGTTTTTATTACATTTAGGATAATTAAAAAAGCTAAAATCTGGCTTACTGTAGATAAAATAACAGCAAACAACTATTCCTATATGGCGTGGCAATCTGGGACAAAAGTCTCTCTTTGAAGCTGCATGTCTTACACTTTTGTTTGGAATGGAAAAGAACATACATAAAACAGATCCTACCTTCCATTTGTGGAAACGATGTATCTGATAGATCAATGTTCCTTGGAGAGCAATGGCTGTTATGAGCGTGGTTGCGCATTAAGTCTATATAGATTCTACAAATAATTGTATTAGGAAAAATGTTGATCATTTGTCCATGTTAAAAGGATCATTTCAGTTCTGGTAAAGCAAAGGTAAGTTGACAATGTTGATGCTCAAATTTTTTTGTGAACATTTTTGATCATGCTGCTAAAGCATGAATGCCCACTGTCTTGTCTTGCACAAGGATTTTATCAAATATGAAATTATATTACTGAAAGCCATGTTGATTCTCGTTCTGATATAAATTGTGAGGATTTTGTCCTGCTCTCACTGTCAAACTGTAATTGCACTTTTTAGACTACCATTGTATGCAAACTCAAAAATTCTGTAAACTCTACAATGCATTAGTCACAGATACAGCAAAATTCAATGTCAATGAGCAAAATGGTTCTAAAACAAATTTTTGCATATTATTATAGAGCACAAACTGGATATTAGGGAGCACATTTTATATTTTCATATAGTTGGAACTAAAGAGTAGTAAATCTATTCTTCCCAATAAGCATATTAATTGCCATAGTCATGCATCAGGCACATACTGCTGACATAAGGGACACACTATTAGTGAGTTCTGCTTGTACAAGTACAACCGAGAATGTGGCATTAATATTGCATAGTGGAAGGTTAAGTATTCAGAATATGAGCTATATACACACATGTAGGCAGCAAGAATCTAGAGTAGCAATACTTAAAGTAAATATTCGAATAGCCACACCTTCTCAATTATTGGCTGTAATTCAAAGGCTCATAGTTATTAGTAATGAATAGTTTAACGGTTTTTCAATAGAACCAATTCCAGGGGGAAATTCTGTATGACCACTAGCAATGGTAATTAACTGGGTATGGGTGCCAGCATATGGATTTCATGGCATATGGATTTTTATAGCAAGCATGCCAGCTAATTCTTGGAACGTATTATTGACGTTAAACAGTGTCTCTTGGTTTTAGCAGGTATATTTATTTAGGAAATAATATTTTGTTAGCGCTAGCAATAGGTCAATATTTCCAAATCCAGGTGTTACCACTTGATCAAGAAGAAAACCCTACATTTCTAGATTATCTTCATCTTTATCCAAGGTGCGACAATTTCCAAGACTAAAGATCCAATTTACAGTTTGGCAGACAGGGTACTCTGTCACAAATGCAGCAGAATATACTGCTCGAAAAAACCCTCAGGCCGCCCATCTAATTTAGAGACAGGGGAACCTTATTTTTTCCATAGACGGAGCCCTCATGTTTCTCTCTGTCTTTCTTTATTTCATACGCTCTCTTGCTCTCTATCCCTCTCTCTCTTTGTCTCCCCCACCTACCTCTATTTCTGTATCTATCTCTTGCTTGAATTTAAACAGTCAGACGTAACAGTCGACTGCTTTCCTAGTCTATTTGTGATCTTTCTCTAACCTGAATATGAAATACACAACTGAACACTGATGGTCACTCTTAGGCCCACACTATGAGTTGGCCATAATCACATGTGATAACTATCGCACCCAATAAACCCAAAACCACGGGGTTTGGTACTCACAGGGGGGAATGAATATCAGGAGTTTTTGGGGAATAACATGTAGATTTTGGTGGCTACCGCTCCAAAATCTGCACGTTCTAGAATTTACTGGGCATTTTCCCCTGACAAATAATAGTAGTTTTGACCTGCCCTAATTTATCCAGGGGATGCTTTTTGTTGACCTTAGTACTAGAATGACGATACATTGAATGTAGTGCCCCATTAGTTCTGAAGGACTAAGTGAGTTGGTGTATGTGTGCGTTTTAACAATTTATTTTCTTTTTCAGTCCATCCAATAACACTGTGCGCAAGCTTTCGGTGAATGAAATGTATCTTGTCGACTCCGGCGGACAATACCTGTACGTATGTATTGATGCTACCTAGCAGTAATAATATCACCCATTGGCTAAGACTTTTTTATTATTTCATAGGATTGCAATTTGCATGTGATTAATGTTCAACATGGATTTATTTAAAGGTTAATATGAATCAATCTAGGGCCATTTGTATGAATCATTTTTGCAGTTGGAAAACTGCCCGATTCTCTGGATCGGGCTGTTTTTCTGACCGCAAAAATGCTTTTACATTTGTACAGAATCGGGTCATTTTCTGATGGCAAAAATGTTTTTCTATTTGTATAAATCACAAATTGTGACTGGGTAACGTGCACAATTTGTGTTTGCAATTCGGTATTTGGAAGGGGCGCGTTAAGGCGTCCCTTCCAAATACAGAATCGCAGTAGTATGTATGAATGTTATGTTTTAAGAGAGAATTAAAGACGCAAATAATTCATTTTCTACCGAAACCCCAAAAGAGGTGGTAACCATTCGCAAATGGGAAGGGGGTCCCTTTTTGAATGATAAACAAATATTTTTTACGAGCAGGCAGAGGTCCCACGGACCATTGCCTACACTTAAACAAGCATTTGCAATGCAATAGGTCTCGCATTTACGCGAGTTTGAGCTATTGGCATTGTAAATGACAATGCCTTTTATTTATGTTTTGGTTTTTAAAACATAAATAAACGGCATTGTCATTTACAATGCTAATAGCTTAAACTCTCACAAAAGCGAGACCTATTGCATTTGTTCCCTATTTGCTGCATGCCCTCTTTTGTCTGCACCCAAAAGAAGCAGAGATCTTGTCGCCTGTCCAATAATTACACTGGCACCAGAAACAGAAACCTCAATAAGCGCACCAGAAACGTGTCTGGTTATAAAAAAAAGTCACACGGCTCCGCGTTAACAACCTCTCCCCAGCCACGCATGGGCTTAGGCTGAGTTTAATTAAGAGTGTGTGTAAACAACAAGAAATATGAATTGAACTCAAATACTAATGAAATGCATGGTGTCAGCCTCGTCCCTGCCACTCTCTTGTGTGTGATTTGGAAGTGTGAACTGATGTTTTCACCAAATCACAAATATGTTAAATGTGACGAGAGCGTTCTATGCAAGAAGCATTTATTGCTAAGAAATATGAAATTAACCCACACGCGAAGAAAATGCATGGGGTCATTGCACAGGCTCGTCCTAGCAAGCCTCTTCTGTGTGGTTTGAAAGCATGAGCAGATGTTTTCACTGCATCACAAATATGTTAAACGAGACGAGAGCGCGCTATACAGATTTTCTGAAATATTGATGACCTAAAATGTTTATTACTCACTGCAAAACCGCAGCAAAAAATTAACAAGAGCCTTCAAAAGTAAAAGCAATAGTAAAAAAAAGTTTGGAAAGTTACATTTATATCTTCCAGCAGACACTTTCCTATTAAGGCAAACATGAATGAAATGGAGATTATGCCAAAAAGAATGAAAATAAAGTGCACTCAACAGTTGTTTTAAAATGTCCAAGGGGAGGGGGTGGGGACTATGGAACTAGAGAAACAAGCATTTGCAAGGCAAGGTGATTGGGGGAGGTGGGCGGTTACAAAGCAACGATGGGGGGAAATTGAAAACAGGAGGGTGGGGGTAATTGAGAACAACGATGGGAAGGTGTGGGAGAATTGAAACAGCGGGAGGGTGGAGAGGTGTTGAAAACAATGATGGGAGGGTAGGGATTGAAAACAGTCGGGTATGAGCTCACCACAAGCAGCGGCTAAGAGGGACCGTATGCAAGTAACTGGCGATTAAGTAAAGCGGTCCAATACGTTCGGATCGAATTGGCACTATATAAAGCTGAAAAATAAATGTTATAAAAGCATTGCCAATGTTATTTTTCTAGTGAGGTGGGAGGGCAGTAAGAAACAATGGGAGGCTATCTGGGAACATGACGGGCAGCAGGAGGGGGAGGGAAAGAGCAAGGTGGGTGGAGGCAAGGTATTGCGAGAGGAGGGTGATTGGAGGCGGGGTAAACAAGAATGTGAAAGGGGGGCCGTCTGAACGTGTTCAGCGGGAGCACCTATGGGAAGTTTATGGCTGATTAAAGGAATCCAAGCGTGTCCCAATTGCCACAGATTGAACCCCTGCTAGTGACGGTGGAATGCGCACAATTAATAGTGACAGTTAACGGCTCGCCAACAGGTCCCACAGGCTTTCAGCCTATGCACATGAAACAAATGCACACTAAAGGGAGGGGTTTTACATACCGGAGTCCTCTGTGCCAATGACCAGCTGTGAGCCGGATGACCAGCTGTGAGCCGGAGACATGAGATGGGGTAGGGAAGGGAGGCCCGGCGGAGGAGCTGTTAGGAGCTGTGCTGATGACAGTGCTGCGCTGGGGCAAGAATAATATAACGAAGCTCGGAGCGGAGCAAGCCAGTAAAAGAAACAAGTATGTTAAGAGTGAAAGGCCTTACCTGAGCCCCGGCTCTGCTGAGATGGACCAGAACCGGCGAAGCCTTGTGGACTTTGGTGCCGTCGAACACACCGCAGCCGGCCAGGATAACAGCGACCTTCTTCCCCATGGCGTGAGTGCGCGCATGGCAGGCACAGAGACAGACAGACAAACGGAAGAGTGGTGTGTGCACATCACTTCCTGTTTTTCCTCGTGGGATACTTTTGGCGCATGCGTATAATGTAAGGTAGCGCGCGCATGTTAATGCGCACTATTTTAAAAAATAACAATTTTGCTGTGTAAGCGTAACGAGCCTGTAGTTAGGCGGTGCTGCTTCCGGAATAAACGGAAGTTACTTATCGGATCAAGAGCCAATAATAAGCCCGCTAACAAAAAAAATGGCAAAGTTAACTAATGGCAAGCGGCGAGATATTACCCGGCAATAGGCGGAGTTTCACCATGCATATAGATTACTAGATGTCTCGGAGAGACAGCGCATGCGCTGCCTAGGCGAGACCTAAAAATGTTACTTAAAAGTTTCATTTTCTTTTTTTTTAAAACGCATCTCGTTTTAAAATGGGATGCATTAAAAAAAAAAAATAACTTTATTAAAAAACAATCGCAGACATGGTGGTCTGCAGACCTCAGCAGGCCACCATGCTTGTGATGGCAGCGATTCCTAATGGGTCTCAAATTGCAACCTACCTCATTCATATTCATGAGGTAGGTCTATTTGCGAACCCATTAGGAATCGCTATTTTGGCAAATTATTCTTTTGTACATTAGGAATTGCGATTTCATGACTGCAATTCGGTAAGAATTGCAAATAGGACATCACAATTCCTATTTTCTGTACATATAGCCCCTAGTTCTTACCGTAAGACACCCCTGTCAGCAAGGTATCATTCTCATTCTGTCACAGACATTAACACAACATTTGAAGATGAGCTTATCGTCTTTTCTAATTAAGACTAATTATCATGAGATTGGACTTGTAAACACATATCATTTGCATCCCCTTGCTTTAAACTTGATTACGAGTGCTAAATCTAAGATCATGCTCAGAGATAAACTGTGGCTGAAGCTATCAGCATTTAGGAGAGAAGGCCCTTGACCTGAGTGCTTCCGAATCAACCTGTGTTCAAATGAATCATCGTGATCTTTAAGAAAGCAAGCATTAACAAATCCAATAGGCTTGTTTTTTCATAAGTGACGTTGTATCATTGTATTAATGGCTGATTTTGTGGATGGATGCCTGAAAGTGGAGGGTGTATGAATGTGCGCTGTTTAAATAAATGACTGAGCAAGACTAGAAATGTATGTATCAATGAGGGAATTTTGAGGGATGACTGAATGAGAGTGAGGGTGGATGGATGGTTATTCAACATATGAGTGCGTGGATCAGTGCCTAATTTGAGCTGGTGGTTGCCGGCAAAACTGCCACAAAGGGAGAAAGCCAGAACCTGCAAAAGAAAGGGGCAGGGAGTGTCTGGTAGTGGATTAAAGACTACCAGCCTTAGTATTTGGTGCACCAGTGTTTAATTGCATTGGCCGCTGACTTTTGAGCAGAGCTTCAGGAACAGGACTCTTTCTTGCACAAATTAAGCCCTGGTGGGGATGAATGATAGACTAGGAGGGTG
Organism: Calotriton arnoldi; assembly: GCA_963921515.1. Lineage (NCBI taxonomy): Eukaryota > Metazoa > Chordata > Amphibia > Caudata > Salamandridae > Calotriton > Calotriton arnoldi. The sequence goes on from CAWUFW010003012.1 coordinate 1,476,866, forward strand.
GTTGAATGAATAAATGAGAGTGGTTGATTAAATGAATAAGCAAAACTGATGATGGATGTGTATATGAATGATTTAATATTATAGGGGGATGAATGGATGCAAGGACGGATGGATGGATTAAAGTGAGGATGAATAAATGAGTGAGGATGGGCAGGCAGATGGATAAATAACCAGGTGGACAGATGCTTTAGCCGATGGATAGGTGAGAAGGAGGATGGCTGACTCTTGACAATACTTGCAAAGTGAAAGTTGTTTGTTTTTATCAATATGATATATTGCGCTGGAATTAATTATTTGCCGTCGCTACAAAGCTTCCCATTATAAATTTGATACTCTGTGCTAGGACAAACAATACATCTTTGAATTTAACAAGTCAAGTGAGCAACCTATCACTAAAAGGTACACTGTGTACATATTGACAGACTTGTTGGATGAAGGAGATGTTGGTTTTCTCATTCCTCTTGATTTCTCAAGGGCCTACACATGATTAATCAGTACTGGCGTACCCATACCCCGAAAAACCACCTGGGTTTCCATGGAAACATCCTGAGCTGGATCTCCTCTTTTCTGACCAACTGATAACCAGTTGTGAAGATAGAGAGTTTCATCTTGGGAACAACCACAATGTCTAGTGGTCTCAGTCAGAACGCAATCATAACTTCTGCTTTGTGCAACCTGTTTGTGGATAACTACTGAGTCAGATCTTTACAATACATTTATATGCACACATGGAAATGCATATGGCATACATGAATTTTTGGGACAGCCTCACTCTCTGCTCAACTCTTAAAGAAACTCCACAAATTTATATATGAAAATTGCTTATTGATCAAGCCATATAAACCTGGATTTCTCCTCATTTTATCTAAACCCAGGAATAAATTCAACCATACACTCCAGGATCTAGTGAAAATGAAAGTCATTTCCCGTTACTCGTGCTCACAGCAAACTCCTTGGGTTTCACGTCTACCCTTACTTTCATACTTCACATTAACAAAGTGGAAAACTCTGTAAACTTCTATCTCCTCTCACTCAAAATATCGAGATCTATTTTGCCATGACCAACCAAAAACAGCTGTGCAAGCTCTTGTCGTCTCCAGACTTGACTTCGGAAAAGCCATTTTAGTGATTTTCCACAATGATGACTTGCCCCGCTCAAGGCTACATTGCAACAAGACTCTTCATTGCCTCAGAAGACTCCTACCACATCACGCCAATTCTACATTACCAACATTAGCATTCTTTAATACAATACAATTAAAATCATGTTGACTCAACCACAAAAACCTTACACTTGAACAAACTCACATATTTATCTAAGCTAGCCTGACCAGCCAAAAAGAACAAAGAAGCTGCAACTCCATTCAACATCAGGTGCTTCATTTTAAAATCTCTTTTGCCAGGAAACTGGAGCTGCAACATCCGCTTGGAACTCTCTGCTTTTTAATATCAGAACTAAAGCCACCCTTTTTAGGTCGAGCTTTAGCGGCAGCGCGCATGCGCTGCTTGCTCTGCGAGGCATGCAGTAGTAGAGTATAGGAGACAAGCTGCCCTCACTCTCCGCCCATATTTTTCATTGGCTTCTGTCTTTGTCCTTCGTAAATTCTGTCTTCTGATTGATTATGAGGCTTGTTAGTCCTGCCTTATCATGGCCATGTCGTCATTTGTACCCTCCCATGGCTATTGGCCCCTTTACTTTGTGTGTTACGCTGTACGGTACGTGTTATTTAGAGCACTATTTTTCCCCCTCCCCTGCCCGCACTACTGTTGTCCTTGCCTTCTCCCCCTGCCCCACCCGCACTCCCATTGTCCGTGCATTCTCGCCCCCCTCACGCCCGTAGTCCCATGGCCCATGCCTTCTTCCCCCTCCCCCGCACTCCCGTTGTCCGTGCCTTCTCGCACCCCCCACCCGCACTCCCGCTGTCTGTGCCTTCTCGCCCAGCCTGCCCGCACTCCCGTTTGCAATGCAATAGGTCTCGCGTAAATGCGAGTCCTATTGCATTGCAAATGCTTGTTTTATCAGCATCAGCAAATGGGCATATCTGATCGAAACAGTTTGTAAGATGTAGTCAGACCTGAATACATTTATATAATTTCCTATGCAAGGGACCGTGTAACAAAGCACTCCATCACCTCGCTCACGCCGACAAGACTGAAATGAGATTCATCTTGGTAGACACTCAGGGGTCAGACATTTCTATTTACTCTGTGCAAATGGAATCTATCAATCAAGCGATCATGATAAGCAGCCTGGAAGGAATCCTGGGAAAGGCCTTTTCTGTAAATTTGGTGTATTTCTTAGCTCATTATGCCACCACCAAAGCAGAGACCTCTTGTCGTCTTCCTGTCGGAAGTGAAAATGGAAGGGCATGAAGCCATTTCAGGGACGTGGATGCGGATACTTTAGCAAGGTAGGAATTCAGCATCCTGTTTATCTGCTCCACACTGCCTGAAGCCTCAAATCAGTAACTGCAGTGAAACTTCTGATCCACCTGCAAAGCTGCACACAGCAATTTCATCACTTCATTCTTAAAGAGACTATCACAATGTAATTCAATAGAAACCATGATCCCAAAGAGGGGGATCAACTCTGTCAGCAACAATTCTAGTGGGGTATGTTTCCACCCATCTGGAAAAGAGACATACCACCACCAATATGTAATGCATGAAGTCTATTACAAACAGGTATCTCAACAAAGTTGAGCTGCATGTGGTTAAAAGGTCCACCTGATTTCCCTATGTGACTTATGAGGACTGGAGTTCTCCTTCCTGCATTCAACTGTTGGCATGTAACACATCTGTGACATAGCTCAGCTTCAACAATACAGATTTTGGGGTTAAACAATATGTTATATACAAAGAGGGGGACAAGGAACCCATATAGGTCCAGCATACGTGCTCCTCAATAAGTCAAGCTTCACAACAAAGGGGTATACAGTTTAAAGAGATCAAAAAGAGACAGGTCGGTAGTGAACTGAGAAATCAGAAAGGAGGGAGTCTGATGCTCAGGAGCAACTGCCCTCACACACACAGTGGGACCCACCTACATACTAAACATTGAGCTGACACAGATCATTTTCTCTGCTGACAGCCATCACCATTTTTAACCAAACAAGAGGACTCACCTATTAAACTGTTAGGGAACCACTTAGTCGATTTTAAAACACACTTTTACCCAAACCAATCTACACTAGCAGCCCCACACTTATACCCACACTTCACGTACGGCAAAAACAAAAGATCTCTGGCAAAGAGCCCCCTTGCTCACTCCCGCACTGTCCCGATGACGAGCATGGCCTATGATGAAGCATGACACCCTTCTGGGTGTGTGAGGACGCCTGCTCCTAAGCAATCAGACTCCCTCCTGACTGATTCCTCAGTTTACTACTGACCTGTCTCTTTTTCATCTCTTTAAAGGAACTGCATACCCCTTTGTTGTGACATTAAAACAATATGTGCAAAAGAGACGTACCATTGTGTCTCGGCCTATGTGTGGTAGCACCATGGTAATAATGTTCCATAGGGTGCAGCATAGAGACAGGCAATACAGGTTGACCATCTACATAAACCTAAATCGCATCATTCCTAGTACACTCTGCTTTGATCCACCTTTCCTGCTTGCACTCTAGTGTTTCTTCCTGCAATCTCTAACCTCTTCGCACGCATCATCAATGGTCTGCAACTGATTCATAGATATCTCAAACTCAGATGAATTTGAAAAATCTCCATTGAACGTGCAAGTCCCAAGAGCGCTATATCTGGCAATCTCATCCACATAGCAGTTGCTAGCGGTCACAAAATCATTTGTGCTCTTGTGTGCTTATAACGTCCACTTCATCCGGCATTTGCAATGCATCAAGAAGTGCCATAGCATAATGCCCATTTCTGACAGGGAATACAGACGAAGCCATGAAACCTGCCAGGGACCATAACTGCCCAAAGTTGTGCACCACACCAAACTCATAATGGCCATCAGTGTAAATGGTGACTCTTAAATTGTCAGAGACAGACAGCAGGCTCTAGTAAGAGTGGCCAGTTCAGCCAGCTGTGCAGTGGTTATATTACACAAACAGGATGCTTCCACTACACCCTCTAAACTGCAAACAACCAAATGCTACTTTTAAATCCCCCCATTCATCACTTAGACATGAGCTGTCCACAAACAACATATAATCATGCTCTATCAGAGGGACAGCTCGAATAGTGGGTCCTGACTTGGTACAGAATTCGGTTACATTGAGGCAGTCATGGTCTACTCATCACCATCTTCATCGACAACAGGCAATGGCAACAATGTGTCAGGATTGAGATATAAACACCTTTTCAATGTGATGTTGTCTGTAGCAAGAACAACCTGCTCATAATTTGTAAGTCGACTGTTCGTCATGTGTTCAGTTTGAGTGCAGGTCAGTAAGATGTCTACGGAATGGGGAACCATGACTGAGAGGGTAGCCGATAACAATCCCCTCACACTGTTCAATGCAGATAACAATTGCAGCCACTTCTTTTAGGCAACCTGGTATCGTTGCAGCTACTGGGTCAAGAGTGGCTGTAAGGTAGGCTATGGGGCATTTGGAATTTCCATGAATTTGGGTTAACACTGATAAGGAGCACCCTTCCCTCCCAAAAAAGTAAATGATACAAAGCTTCTCATAATCAGGCATTCCTAGAGTCAGGGCGCCTTAAGACTTTCTAACAGCTCAATGAAGGCTTTTTTTTATTTGTTGTCCCATGGTTGTGGATCTGATACAACCTTGTGTGTAAGCTTCTGTAGAGGCTTGGCCACTAGGGAAACGTTGGGAATCCACTGACAACAGTGGCCCATCATTCCCATGAACATCCTGACTTCTCATTGCATTTTGGGAGGGTTAATTTTCAATATAGCAGATATTCTCTCTTGAGACACTTTCCTTGCTCCTTTCTCAATGTGATGTACAAGATACAAGACTTCTTTCTGAGAGTACAGGAGCTTGGCTGGGGGCACCTTATGCCCATTCTCAGCTAAGTTATTCAACAGGCCTATGGTATCTTGCCTGCATGCCTCTTGGGTTGTCAATGTCACCAATAGGTCATCAATATTTTGGATCAGGACTGAATGACATGGCAGCTTTAGAGGCTCCAGATTATTTTTCAAGATATGGTTGGAGATTGAGGGCTCTCTTCCCTTGATGAACTCAGCACCATGCCAAAACTTTATATTGGAATCAAAACACAAATAGGAACTCACTGTCTTTATGCAATGGAATGCAAAACAATGCTTGGCTTCCCAAAGTCTTCAAGTGGCTCCCGTTCAGCACCAGGAAACTGGTAACGCATGCTCTCATCACCATCCGGCTGGACTATGGCAAACTACTCTATGCAGGCACCATCACCGAAATCATGAAAAGACTCCAGACTATCCAGAACCCAGCAACCAGACTGATCCTTAACCTACCCAAGAGGACCCACATCACCCAGCACCTGAAGGACCTCCAATGGCTCCCTATACAGAAGCGATGGCAGTTCAAGATTCTGACCGACACCGACAAAGCTCTCCATGACCAAGGACTCACTTAGATGAATCACCGCCTAAATTTCCACCGACCTCCCAGGAATCTTCGCTCCACTGCGCTCACTTCGCCCACAAACAGACACCATCCATCCGCCGCTGCCGCTCGGAAGGACTTTCTTTCGCGCATCTCAACACTAAATTCTGGAACTCCCTCCGCACTTCACCTTTGCTGACCCATTTCAGGAAGGGACTCAAGACCTGGCTCTTCAACTAAGACCCGCAGCACAGCACCTGGATACCCTCTCAGGTGATAAGCCATGCTATAGAAACACCTGATTGATTGATTGATGTTTACCTGTGGGGAAACATCTTCCTAAGGACCGTTTCAGTTTTGGAGGAGATTCCACCTCAAGTAAATCTACAGATTCCTTTGACAAACCTATAACTTCAAGTGTTTGCAAGACTGGAAATAACCTGCAAATTTATTGTGAATACCAACAAATGGGAAACAACTGTTACACTCATGCGTTACAACGCATGCTTTTACCCTGCATGCCGTTACAACGAAAATGGCTTGCTGTAGGGGGTATAAGGTGTTGGATTTAACTCCAACACCTTCCCTACTGTTGCACAGACTGAAGTTGGAATAGTAAATTATACTATTCCAACATCCTGCGCAACCCCAACAGCAAGTCGGGGTAAAAAATTGCGCTGTAACGGCATGCGGGGTAAAAGCATGCGTTGTAACGTCATACAACCCCAACAAATAGATACGTTTGTATGGGTTCAACAGAGTTTATGGTAGAACCCACACATCAACTTAAACAAAAGTGCCCTCTACTAGTTTTGCCAATAAATACATTTTGCCATGTCTGCAGAATTTCTGAGTATGCAAATAACATTGTTGAAGGTAAAATTGAAATGTTCTTTGATCTGTGAATCAGGAATAGGAATTTGCTAAAGGAAATTACATTTTTTAACTGAATATTGAATTAGATGATGGCTCATTGTAATGACCCCCAAGTAGCTCAGGGAGGTGAGCTGTGTGGAGGTGCTTGAATTAAGAGCTGCAGTTTAACCACCACCTCATCATTGGTAAGCAACTGTAGTGTGCCTAATTTAAGCCATAAAGTGGGTGATGGAAGTGGTTGTGGTGCATTAGGGATTAAGTGGCTTGGAGCCCTGGGACACTCCAGGAGTGCCGGCCAGTAAGTGGAGTCTACTAGGGGCCAACTGACAGGGAGCCATCTTGAGCTCTGACCTCAAAAGAACCAGGCATGAGATTTTTTTGATGATGATGACAGCTAAGAAAGGCGAGCGTTGCTGGTCCACATTAGTTTCCGATTTGCAATGCATGGTGTAGAAGAGAAGGGCAATGGTTGGTAAAGGAGAAGTACTAGAAAGCGAATGTAAGCAGATAAGAGGGCCCTTACCAAATATCGCCATCCACTCTTCCAACACTCATCCTACTGATGTGAAAAAGCCAGTGCTAAAACAAAAACTTTGTCGCCTTATGGAGGATCTGTGGAGCACTGAGTGGATGGGGTATTCTATGAACCAGGTAAATTACTCTCACTTATGAGTGCTCTTTTCCTCTATCTAGCCCCACCCTGCCACAACAATTCTACCATAGCTTTTTGGCAGGACTTTGGCCACATGATTCATGCTACAAATATCTGGGTTTTTATCAGGGATTTCTGCCTGATCTCTATCGCCGAATATAGTGTGCGTCTCATCCTAGGGATCCTTATGCTGTGAGATTTGTTTATGCCCCTCATTCCCCACCAGCCTCACCAACCCATTTTCTTTCGCATACTTTGATCTGGGTTAAGCCAATAGCCCTGCTCTGAGTCATATTTAGGATTGGTGCTGATGCTGATGACAGTTGATGTGCTACAAAGGCTCCCTCTCCCACAGAAGCTGTTTTATTTTTCCCAGCCACTGCTGATGCCCTGGACATGATGAATGACTTGCATGTCTTTGAAGACATCTTGAAATACGTGCTAATTAATAATATTTTCAGAATCAAAGTTGTAGAGGTTGTGTCGCATCAGTTTAAACAGTAACTCTGAAATGTGCCCTGAATATATGTGACTCAGAGCAGCTAGAGTGCCTGGCTGTGCCCTGCATTGTTTACAATCCTATGCCATCACAGACCTAGTGCACTAGTGTGTGTATCACGTTTTTCACCACTGCCTTTGTTATGAACAGCACCCCTGTGACACAATCAGGTGTTGGTATTTTCCTTGAGAAAAATATCAGTTTAAGTTAAAATTGTGTTAACATTTATGAGTAAGATGTATTTGAAGTCTCAGAGACCCTGCAGTACAACCCTTGAAACTTCCTATGGAATTTCATCTATTAGATTTACCAACATAACTGCTGTTATTGCTTGTGTATGTGCAGTCAATAGCCTATTCTGAAACTGGCATGCTGTGAAAGGACCAGACACGCCATTGCCTTTGTTGAGTTTGGGCAAATAACATGCATAATAAATCCATTTAAATTTATGGCAGCAGCAACTCATCAGATAAATCTGATGCTTAATTTAGGCTGGTGGCCTCCATGAATATTAATTAGCCTTGTTGTAGTCTAGTCCTGAATCTACAGAGAACAAAGACATTTAGAGCTTGATTTAGAGCTTGGCGTCCTGCCGGCTTTATTACAAGTTCATTATATCCTTGTGATAAGGAGGACAGGATGTCCACCAGGCTGTGACGGGGTAACCCTTCCGCCACATCTAAATAAGGCCCTAAATACTTTTGCTCGGTAACTAAAACGTTTTAGAGTGGCATGTGTTAATATTCACAAATTACGTCTTTTTGGAATGAAATAAAAATCCTTAATATGAGCAATGTTTTATCGCAAATGCTAAAATAGCATCACTATTGTATCATTGCACTCCATTACGTGACCAGTAAATCAACTATTTTAGCTGTGGAGTACATACAGGCCTGACTGATCTGGTGTTGCATTTTCCGAAAAGAAGATCGGTTTTATTTATAATTTGCTTGTCATACTTTTGATGCAGGGATGGAACAACAGACATCACCAGGACTCTGCACTGGGGAACTCCCACAGCGTTTGAGAAGGTAAATAGATAGCTCCTCTACCCATTCTCAGTAAAACAGCTCGATGAGCTAATGTCCTTGCTGCAGAGATGTTTCTGAAAATTGCATTCGGTTGCTAAAAAGGTTGCAGTAATAATGTGGTCTCCTTTATAATACAAGTATTTTTTCACTGGGGTTTGTTTCTCAAAGGCGCTTTAAACCTACCCAGTTACTCTGGTTATTGTGCATTGTTCGATAAGTTCTCAATAGTTCAGTGAGTTGAGTTCATGTTATATCTATTGACATTTTCTCACATGTTGATTACATGATCCAAATATGATTGCTGAGGAGGTTCAGCGCTTGTCATAATGATCTTTACGTACCCCCTGGGGCACAAGTTCTAATAGCAGTTTTATAGCTGGAGCTGGTACTAAAAGTGCTGCAAGTGTGTGTGTGGGGTGTGTGTGCACATGTGTGTGCACATGTGTGTCGCATGTAATGGTACTATTCTATGAGTGAAAGGGCTTTGGCTGCCTCCCTCCATAAGGTACCTGCTCAAAAGTACTTTTGGGAAGGATCTAGGTCATCCCTCAACTCACTTGTAAGAAGGCCTTTGATACATATCCATTGTTAATATTTGTTAATGCCCTCGCATTGTTTAAGATCCACCATTGTACAGGAATGCTGAAGAAAATATTGGACGGTACTTCTAATCTCCTGTATAATTGTCTTTCTATTTGAACAAGTTTGTCCAAGGTTACTGGCTGCTTTAGTTCTATACTTGAATAGTGTATTGTATTGTAATTGCATTTATGTAGCGCTTACTACCCCTGACAAGGAGTCGAAGTGCTTTTTCGGCGAGTAGCACGCTACTCCGGAACCCTAAAGGATTAGTGGTGAATTAGTATAGTGAAATATGAAATTAGTTTGTGGTGGATGTGTTAGTCTTTTTAAGTTTAAATAGAGAATTTTATTTTGGAAGAAATGCAACCAGGTACAAACAATCAAATAAGTATACAAATGTAGATTAACAGTAAGTAAACTAACATCATATTATAGAAAAAGAGATATTAAGAAAAACTCTGCGTAATTGCATATATAAAAGAGGCTTACAATAGATGTGAAAAAGAGAAGAGGAGAGGGAAAAGAAGAAGGGAGAAAATATAATAAAAACATGACTAAATATATAGTAAAGAAGTAGGGAAGTTGAATGCACCATAAATGATATCATCCCTTTAAGGAATAAAAGCTGCAAAAGAAACGTAATTATGACAGAGAAAAGAAAGAAAATATATAAGTAAATACACAGGAAAATAAATAACTAATATACCAATAAAAATCAATCATGGTGGTTTGGGGACTTCTTCCAGTGATGGGTGATGTAGGGTAAATTGTTGTGCAGAAGTATCCAAGAAAATAGTCACAGGGGACCAAATGTGTTCTCTTTTCAGGAGTAAGGACATGGGGGAGACATAAGCATGATCTAGTCGATGGCTGTAGCATACACTATACCACCAAGCTTGAAAGGAAAGTTGTATGGATTGTTTTCAATTTTTTGTTATTTGTTGTAGAGCAACTGCAATTAATAAATCCACAACATCAGTGTTATAAGAGAGGTTTTGTCAGTGATCAGATAATGTACCCAGAAAGATGTCAATAGGAGAAAAAGAGAAATGAGTGTGAAAGATGACATTGATTTGGGACCGTATCTTCAGCCAGAATTGATGCGTGGGGGACAAGTAAAAAGCATGTAGTATAAGTCAGCATGAGGAGTGTTACATGACCAGCAATTTGAGGAAAGTGTGGATTTGAATTTGTGTAGGGACATTGGAGTAAACATAAGTCGATTGTAAATAAAGAAAAGTGTTTGTGTTGTACTAGCAGATCTTGAAGTCTTACGGAGTTTTAGCCATAATTTATCCCAAAAAGTAGTGGACCATGAGGTGTGGATATCACGTTCCCATTGAAGTTCTATGTTAGTTTTAGCTCTGTGTTGAGGGGGTGTATTAAGGAATTTGTAAATATGTGAAGCACTAGACTGGGTAGTTAAAATGGGGAGAATATTACGATGAGGGAGATGCTGTAGAAGAAAATGAAGACAGGGAGGAGGATACATTTTGGATCAGTAACTTAAATTTGGCAGAAAATGATTTTGACAGTTTATAAAGTGATTGTGCCTCAGAAAAATTAAGAAGAGAGTCATTTGAGTAAAGCTCTATCTCGCCAAGCCTTCCAAAAGATAGGTTTGTTTTTAATTTTTAGAAGGCGGTTGTGCCAAATGGAAGAGTTAAGAAATTGTTCTTTACTTGAGAGGTGTGATATCATAAAAGAATGAAATCATTTATGGGTAGTGTTATGTATAGGTGAAGATAAAAAACATGTCTTATGAGTGAAGGTAAGAGATCCGTTGAAAGAGAAAGGAGATAGGAAAGAGTGCTCAAGATCTTTCCACAGTGGAGAGGGATTGCAGATGGGTTGGTATAAGGACTTAGAAAGTTGTTTAAGAAGAAAAGCCTTATGGTAGAGTTGAAAATCAGGAAAGTTGACTCCGCCCTGTGATTTAGGACGTTTAAGCATGAGCAGGGACATACGCGGTTTCTTTTTATTCTATAAAAAGACTGATAACATGGAGTTAATTTTTTTGAAAAAGTATGTGGGGAAGCTGAGAGGGATAGCCGAGATCATTTAAAAGATGACAGGAGCAAGCATCATTTTAATAGTGTCAAGTCTGCCCCACCAAGATAAGTATAGAGGATGCCATTTAGAAATGGATGTAGATAATGTAGAGAGGGTATGAGTCATGTTTAGGGAAAGAGTCTGTCTGATGGAAGGGGCAAACCAGAGACCTAAATATTTAATCTTTTGGGAATTCCATGAGAAATTAGTAGAAGCAAAGTCTTGTTTAAAACAAAATATTAAGAGGGAGAACCTCACATTTATCATGATTCAATTTATAACCACAAATTAGAGAGAAAGCATTGACCTCTGCAGTGAAAGCTGGGATAGATTGTTCTGGCTTAGATAGATAAAGCAGAATATCATCTGCATAGACACTCATTTTAACATGGAGTTTATCATGTTGGAAGCCATATATGTTAGGGTTTTGTTTGATTTTTGCCAGAAAGGGCTCTAGAGCAAGAATAAAAAGAAGGGGGGAGAGGGGACATCCTTGACGGACACCTCTTTGTAACGTAAATGAGTTAGAAATGGAATTGTTGGTAAGATAGAAGCTTTGGGTGAAGTGTATAATAAGAAAATATAAGAAATAAATTTGGGCCCGAAGCCAAACCAAGATAATGTGTGAAAAATAAACAATCAATCCATACGGTCAAAAACTTTTTCGGCATCTAAAGAGATGGCTGCAAGTGAATGAGAGTATTTATTAGATTTGCGTAGTATATTAAAGAAAGTCCTGGTATTGTCAGAGATATTCTGTCCCTTAATGAAGCCAGATTGTTCTTTACAAATAATGCATTGCAAAAGAGGTTCCAAGCAAAGAGCAAGAATTTTGGCAAATATTTTCTAGTCAGAGTTAACTAATGATATTGGTCTATAGTTTTTACACAGATGAGGGTCTCTTCCTTCTTTAGGAATAAGGCAGATAAAGGCGTCCTGAAAAGTACCACTGGAGGCATTAGAGGAGATGAAATGCGAGAATAGAGAGAGAAGATAGGGAAGGAGGGATTTGGAGAAATGGGAGTAGAACTCTATAGGAAACCCATCAGGAACAGGAGCCTTCCCTGTGTTAAGAAGTTTTAATACATGGGAAATATCATTTATAGTAATATCTCGTTCCAATGGTGAGAAATCAATATCTGCGGGAAACTGTTTTTGTATTGAGGCAAGATAATTTTGTATGTCCATAGAGTCCGGGACAAGTTCAGGAGTATAAAGAGAGGTATAATATTTTTTGAATTCCTCCAAAATGTCCAAATTTTTTGTAACTGGGGAGCCGGTAGAATCTAGTACATAATCAATATTAGCGCGCTCTTTTTTGATTTTAAGATATGAGGCAAGAAGTTTGCCTGCTTTGTTTTGACCGCCATAGTAACGAGCACTACCTCGAAGGAGCTAGGCAGGAGCATTATTTGTGGATAACTTATTATATTTAAACTTTTCCTTAATTAGATTATCGAGGTCAGCTTTAGAATTAGAAGTTGTGTAAAGTGTCTCTAGCAGTTTAATAGTTTTGAGAATTTCAAACGCTTTTCGGGAAATTTGATGGTTTTTTTTGGCAACATAAGAAATTATAAAATCTCTGGCCGAAGCTTTAAAAGTATCCCAAACAATAGAGAAGGATGAAACAGAGGACATGTTACATGTAAAGAAATCAGTATTAAAGTCTTGAAAAGAAGAAGTGAAAGTTTGATCAGCTAACAAAGATGGATTAAAACGCCATCTTCTAATGGTGACATTAATTGGGAGTAGTTCTAAGTCTAATATTACAGGAGCATGGTCTGAAATCAATGTAGAACCAATATCTGCTTGTAATATAGATTGTGTTAATGCTTTAGATACAAATAAATAGTCTATGCGTGATTGTGAGAGATGAGTGGGGGAGAAAAAAGTGTAATCACGGAGTTGTGGGTGACAAAATCTCCAGGAGTCAACAAGAGATCTATGGGAAATAAGGGTGGTAAAGTGTTGATGCATTGGAGAAGAAACAAAAGATGCTTTAGATGTACGGTCAATATAAGGATCAACAATAAGGTTACAGCCCCCACCAAAAATAACATATGGTGTAGAAATAGACATCAAAGAGTGGAAATGTGTGGCCAAAAGTTACCATCAGGTTTAGTAGGAGCATATACATTAAACAAAGTAATAGGAATATCATTGACTTTAAGGTGAACAATTAACCATCGCCCTTCATCATCTGAGTCCTGAGAAAGAAGGGAAACTTTAAGTTTCTTATGACAGAGAATCACAGTCCCATTTCGTTTGCTAGTACCTGGAGAGGCAAAAACATGTCCCATCGATTGTCGCTTGAGTTTAAGAACTTCTGAAGAATTAAGTGGGATTCTTGTAAAAACACAATATCTGATTTAAGACCAGATAAATGGGTAAGTACCCTTTGTCTTTTAATAGGAGTACCCAAACCCTTAACTTTCCATGAAATAACACGTAATGTCATTAATCAACTACATAAAGTAAGAACTTGTAGAATATTACAGCATAACAAGATGTAATAAGAACTTGCAATACTTAAAGAAGTGAAAAACAAGCATATCAGCAGAACGGAGATAAGATATGAAATAAAAGATATTAAAATATAGAAAAGAAAAAGGAAAAGGCGAGGTAAAAAGAAATTAAAAGGAATTAAAGAAAAAGGAGGAAAAAAGATAGGCAGAAACGAGAAGAACACATACCGAAAACTCAAACATGGAAGGAGGGTGTCAAAGCCACAAAGAGAAGACAAACAACCAGTCACGATACTCCGGGAGAGACCACGAGGAGACGTCAGTTCATATGGACTATACAAGAATGGATGGATCAGGGAGACGATACCTAACGGGAGGAAACATAAGGAAAGAAGATTAGACAATCAATGTACAAGAGAGGCAGATTTGCTCAACTACAATCAACATTAGTAAGAGAGGAGAAAAAGATCAAGTAGAAGATGATCATGCAAACTCCATGGCTTCTTCTCTACAACTGTCCAGAAATTGTTGAAGTAAGGCTGGATCTTCGTAGGTGGTTGTTTTGTTCTTATAGGTCACTTTAAAGAGGCATGGGTGAAGTAGACTAAATCTGGCATTCAAATTATGTAGTGCTGGACGCATACTTAGGAAACGTTTCCGTTTGTCTGCCGTGATTTTCACATAGTCCTGTGAGAAGAATAACTGAGATCCTTGCCAAGATATGCGACGTTTAATTTTAGCTGCTTGGAGGACTTTCAACAAATCTGTGTACTGAGTATGACACCTCTCGGATTGCGTTGGATAGAAGAATTGTGAGGTGGACGGCCAAGTCTATGAGCTTGTTGTATGTTTAGTGCCGGCATTCCAGGAAGCTCAAGAATCTGCGGTAAAAAAGATTGAAAAAAAGAGATGGGATTGGAGCCTTCCAATCCTTCAGCCAGACCATACATTTGCAGGTTGTTGCGTCTGTTTCGATTTTCAAGATTTTCCACTTGCTTTTGTAACTGTAAGATTTCTGCTTTCATGGGAGGAATTTGTTGAGAGGAAGTTTCTAAAGAGTCCATCTGACGTTCCATTGAGATAATCTTGTTATCAAGGGTAGACCATTTATCCTCTAGGCCTTGTAGTCGTATGTTCGTTTCTTCCATATAAGGTTTAAGTGCCCGAATCTCCTCCAGAAGCAGTACCAAGGAAGCAAGTGGTGGAGATGTAGTCGGTGAAGGAGGGTCTTTTTTAATCCTCTCAGTGGATGATAACACCGACGAAGTAGGTACTTTAGAGACATTTTTCCCATTAGAAACAGAAGAATGTGGAGGAGGAGTAGTGAACGCAGGCGTAGTGGCCGTTGGTTCTATGAAGTGGGGAGGTGTAGCTTGATCTAATTCCGCTCCTTGTGGAGACAATCCATAAAAATGCCTTCTTGTTGCCTTTCCTCACGGCAGAGTCAAGAATAGCGTATGGCTACTTATTGCCGAGGATGTGCAAATAGGGGAAATCGTCATGACATTTATAATTAGAAAAGGTAGATGGTCCACCTACAATGCAGTCACTGGAGAACTTAACAGTACACCACCAAAGATCCAACCACTCCCCTCTCCCCCACTCCCTCCTAGGGTACAGACTAGACCTACTCAACCCTTGCTGCTCCCCACTCTAAACGGCTCTCTAGGCAGTGTCACCCATATTGCTGCTAGGGATTTTCCCTCCGCTCCCACACTGCCCTCCTCCTTACCTACAAGTCTGCTCCTGAAGCCCCAAGTCCACTGGACATGATATACGAACACGCCATCCATACGGTTCTAATTAACTCCAATAGATCAAGTACTCTCCGCAGATAATCTTGTTATCAAGGGTAGACCATTTATCCTCTAGGCCTTGTAGTCGTATGTTCGTTTCTTCCATATAAGGTTTAAGTGCCCGAATCTCCTCCAGAAGCAGTTCCAAGGAAGCAGGTGGTGGAGATGTAGTCGGTGAAGGAGGGTCTTTTTTAATCCTCTCAGTGGATGATAACACCGACGAAGTAGGTACTTTAGAGACATTTTTCCCATTAGAAACAGAAGAATGTGGAGGAGGAGTAGTGAACGCAGGCGTAGTGGCCGTTGGTTCTATGAAGTGGGGAGGTGTAGCTTGATCTAATTCCGCTCCTTGTGGAGACAATCCATAAAAATGCCTTCTTGTTGCCTTTCCTCACGGCAGAGTCAAGAATAGCGTATGGCTACTTATTGCCGAGGATGTGCAAATAGGGGAAATCGTCATGACATTTATAATTAGAAAAGGTAGATGGTCCACCTACAATGCAGTCACTGGAGAACTTAACAGTACACCACCAAAGATCCAACCACTCCCCCTCTCCCCCCCACTCCCTCCTAGGGTACAGACTAGACCTACTCAACCCTTGCTGCTCCCCACTCTAAACGGCTCTCTAGGCAGTGTCACCCATATTGCTGCTAGGGATTTTCCCTCCGCTCCCACACTGCCCTCCTCCTTACCTACAAGTCTGCTCCTGAAGCCCCAAGTCCACTGGACATGATATACGAACACGCCATCCATACGGTTCTAATTAACTCCAATAGATCAAGTACTCTCCGCAACAGAGGAGTTATTAACAACAACCTTGCGCAAGTACCCATTTCCGCCCCAACTCACGACACACACCCTGTCCCCCCTCTCTCCTGCCACCTAATCAACTGCCGCTCAGTAGTAAAGCATGCCTCTGACGTCGCCGATCTCATCCTGAGCTAAAAATCTGATGTAGCAATCCTGACCGAATCTTGGCTCAATGAATCCTCATCTCCTTGCCTAGACCTATTAGTCCCTCCTAATTATAATATCTCAAGGATGGACAGGCAATCAAAAAAAGGGGGAGGCATTGTTTGCATCTACCGTTCTAACCTCCTCGTAACTGAACTTCATGCAGATCCCACAGACTCCTGCGAATACCTGGCACTCTCCATCTGCAACAACGCAATTCAATCGTGCAGACTGCACATTTTCTACCACCCCCCAGGTATGAATGACACCTTCACTGACCACCTCATGGAAATCATCACAGCCAAGGTTTCCCCCAAGTCTAAAAACATTTTCCTCGGTGACTTCAATCTGCACTGGAACGACCTCAAGGACCACCAGGTCAATGCCATCAGAGACTTTCTGGCCGACCAAGCCCTTACCCAAGCCTGCACACTCCCAACACACATGAAAGGCGCCACTCTAGATTGCTAAGGAATCAGCGGTCAAACTTATCTCTATAGACCCATGCGACTGGTCTGATCACCACGTTATTACCTTCCTACTACCTGGCACCCACAAGACAAGGCCACCACAATCTGTGTATCTAAAACGTTGGGTTAGAGACACTAAGAGCCTACATCTCGTGAAATTGACTGCACGCTGCGAGACTGACCTCCCCCCCCCGAATATCTCAACGGTCAACGACCTCACAGAACACTATACCTCGACTATGTCTAACATACTTGATGATCTTGCCCGCTTAAACTAAAAAGAACCCAAATCAAAGACAGAAACCCCTGGTTCAACGGATCCCTCAACAATGAAAGGAGAACCCTCCGGCAGACAGAAAGAAACAGGAGACAGCACCCCTCAGCTGCCCACTTAAAACTTCTCCGTCAGACCAGAAATGCCTATAACAGGAACATCCTCAATTCAAAAAAAGAATTCTTCAGATCAGAACTGGAGAACGCCAAGAATAGGCCTCGCAAGCTCTTTGAAATGGTCAAACACCAATCTAACAAACTGGCTAAAACATCCAAAGAAACCCCTAAATCACTAATAACATGCGAGGAATTCCCCGCCTTCTTCTCTGACAAAATTGCTGCCCTAGGGAGCGAACTTAGATCCGCTACCTACTCCCAACCCCCTCCGGACCTACCTCATCTCTCCGCACTGCCCCCACAGACATCGCCCAAAAACCAAGCGCACTGGTCCAACTTCAAAGTATATGACGACCATTCCGTCTCGGAAATCCTATCCTCCTTAAACCCAAACAACCACTTTAATGACCCACTCCCCTCCAACTGCTTGGCCGCTGCCTCCCAATCTATCATTCCTATTTGGACTGCAATAATCAACGCTTCCCTTCTACAGGGGTCGATTCCTGACTCTCTAAAAGCCGGTCAAGTCATCCCCATCTTAAAAAAGCCTACGCTGAATCCTGCCTCTCCAGACAACTTTAGACATATATCCAATATCCCACTCCTAGCTAAAGTTCTGGAGAAATGTGTACAACTTCAACTGAGCCAACACATCACCAACTTCAACCTATTGGACGATTTCCAATCCGGGTTCAGGCCTGGGCACAGCACTGAAACCACCATTCTCCATATCGTGGATGATGCTCTCCAAGCCCTTGACCAAGGCAAAACCTATCTCCTAATCCTCTTAGATCTATCCTCGGCTTTCGATATGGTCAACCACGAGAAACTTCTCGAACGCCTCAAACTCAGGATGGGACTGGATGGCTCCGTGCTCGAATGGTTTAGATCCTTCCCCCAGAACCGATCTCAGAGATTCTTAATCAACGGTAACCTTTCCGCTCCCTCTCCGACTACGGTCCCCCAAGGATCAACCCTGTCCCCTACCCTCTTCAATCTTTGCCTCAAACCGCTAGCAGAAGTACTACGCACCGCCAATATCTCCTACCACATGTATGCCGATGACACCCAGATCTACATCAAAATCTCTACTCCGGAGGAGATTTTTTCCCTGAATGAGGCCTTGAAATTGGCCGTCCAATGGCTCACCTCCAATCAGCTCAAACTAAATGCACAAAAAACTGAATTCCTTCTAATCTCCCCACCCAAAACCAATCCTGACATTCGGGAATGGACTAAGTCTATCACAGCCCTAAACTGCCCACCGACCATAGTGGACTCTGCCAAATCTCTTGGAATAACCCTGGACAGCAGATTGAATATGCGTGACCACATCAACTCGATGGCCAAAACCGCCAGGTTTCACCTAAGCTATCTAAGAAAACTAAAACCTTTCCTTGACACTCCCGATCAAAAAATGGCAGTCCAGGCTCTAGTTATCTCTAGACTCGAATATGGATGCTCTACCCTTTCTGGCCTACCTAAGATCTCCCTGGCCTCTTTAAAAGCCTGCCTCAATGCTGCCGCCAGACTCCTAACAGGTTCCAAAAAATTCGACCACATCTCACCACATCTGAAAGCTCTGAACTGGCTTCCTCTTGAAGCCAGAATCCAACTTAAACTGGCATGTATCACTCACAAGGCTCTATACACTAAATCCCCTGCATTTCTCGCCCAGAAAATCATGATATCCGGAGGATCCAGAAACTCCTGGTCCTCCAAAGACCTCTTGCTCCAGCCTCTGCGCTTTCGAAAGGAAAAAACCTATAATCGTGCGTTCTCTGGGGCCGCACCAAGAATTTGGAACTCATTCCTGCCCGCCATTAGAAGAATTCCGTCTCTGGCACGTTTTAAAAAGGAAGCCAAAACCTTCCTAATGCGCAAATTCCTCTCCTAACTCTTGCATTGCATTCACTTCAGCGACCTGGTTTTTATTCTATTGCTACTACTCCTTGGACTGACCAGATGCTCTCCACCGGCACCTCCGGGTACTCCACCCTTATATTCTTGGACCTTCGTTCTTGTAAAATGTTTGTACTTGTTTTTATCCCAAATGTCCCACCCCCCTACCTAAGTCTTATTTGTATACAACCTGTTAACCCTGTAAAGCGCTCTGATACCCTAACGGGTCAAGTCCGCGCTCTATAAAACACAAATAAATAAATAAATAACAGTGTGCTTGCTGAAAGGTTATTTAGTGGTGGAAGCCCCCCGCTCAATCAGACATGTCTCCCCACACTGCAATTAACTCATTCAGAATAGTGGCAGCAACTGCAGCAGTTAACCATGAAATTTATCAAATCGGAAGTGGGCCGATAGAACCAAAGCATACATGGCCTTTATAAGGAAAGACAGAGAACACAGACAAATGACCAACAGTGGTGTACCCTTAACAGGTAGCAAGAACGAAAAGTACAAGACTTGGATTTATAGCTCATTCGCATGCAACAAGTGGGCAAAAATGGCTGACATGGAACCACGCAGAACAGTCAATGCCACACACAAAGATCACCTTGCTCAGGACGCCCAGCATGCTTGCAACTAGTGGCTGTATTCCATGGGGGGCGCAAATGCCTCATTTACTTGAAAACAAAGGTAGCTTAGAAGTGCCACTGACGAGTTTACAGGCTGCCTTCATTTACATGCCATAGTTGAAGTGTAAAAGTGTGGGGACTCTAATACTTAAGTGTTGTGGGTCAGTGAGTGTGGAGACATGATCAAAGAGGTAACTTAAAAATAACAATTCTGCATTTTGTTGTTTTCATTCTTCAGTGCATATGAAACAGACTCAGTGTAAGTGAAAAATAAATAGAAGTGTAACTAATAGATGAGAAATGTACGCTTTAGTTATGGGTTCCCTTATTACAAAATTCAATCTTACACACTTGTCACACCAAGTTTTGGAATCAACATCTTCTAAATCATAGACAACGAACAGTAGAAACCTTTTATAGGATTTTACTAAATTAATAGTGGTTATCAATTTCCCTGCACATTGAATGGCTATGGAAAATAAACATGGTCAGTCACTAAAGGAAAGCCACACAGTTTTTGTTTCGGTGGGATTGTGGCATTTGGTACACAAATTGGTGCAATCAGTGATACCCCACAGTGAACTTGCACGCAGTGGCGGCAGTTATTATTGCTTGGTGGTGGCGTTTTTACAACCAAAAACGAAAAGCACAACAAAAAAATAATTAAAATCCCACTTACCTGCCGCTCCG
This sequence comes from Calotriton arnoldi, assembly GCA_963921515.1. NCBI lineage: Eukaryota > Metazoa > Chordata > Amphibia > Caudata > Salamandridae > Calotriton > Calotriton arnoldi. Next base: position 1,497,383 of record CAWUFW010003012.1, read on the forward strand.
ACGGCTGCCGCCTTCCTTCTCTCCTCCGATCCTGGACTCCAACTGCTCAGGCTCCTAGATACAAAATGCCAGTGCTTCTCTCATGCTGGGAGTACCATTCCCAGCACGAGAAAAGTGCTGGAATTGTTCTGAGCGGCTTTGTTTGTCGCTCAGATGGTGCATTGGAGCCTGGGGTGTTTTTTCAACCTGGCTGTGCAACAGAGCGAGTTTGAGAAACTTAAGTGTGCGTGTGTGTAGGACGGCCGGCCAAAAACACATGCGCACTTAAAAGTGTTCACCATTCCTCCCCCTGCCATGTCTTTCCAACAGGATTGCCTGGCCCCGCCCCACTGAAGACTCCGTCGTCAGTAGTTAGGCAAAAATAAAATGATAATAAAATGCTTTTATTATCATTTTATTTTTCTTCTTTTAGCAGGGGGCGGCGCTCCTATGCCATTAAGGAGGAGCAGCTCCTGCTTGCACGCACCCCAAAACAGAACCAAGGATGTTAACTATATGACTAAACTTAATTTCATATAACTAGGTCGTTTTATATCAAATGCAAACAAAATTGAATGAGAAAACCAAAGCAGGATTTATATTAAACTTACGAATACATAGGTTGCAAGAAGAAACATGGACATAAAAATTAGAAGGAAAGCTATAGAAAGGCTTGGGCTATGCACATACACCGTAGGCATTAACTCTCAAACAAATGAATAAAAGAAAACATATTCAAGTGACTTTACTCTTTCAAATCCGTTATAAACAACATCCATCGTAAGCAAGATAAAATATATTTATTAGTGGGGGTAGATATCGCTTTCTACTGAAAACCACACACCAGATCATGGTTAGGACATTGTTATGTATATTTTAAAAGATTGTAACCATTTGGGCGTCATGTGTGCAGCCAGCTTTATTCAACTTTGACTTGCGCTCTTCTGTTGCCTCCCATTCAGGAAGCCTATACTAGAGTGTTGATGGGAAACATTGACCTGACGACGCTTGTTTTCCCTGCAGAATACTCAGGTGAATCTGACGCTTTACTTCACACACTTCATACAAGAACAATACGTCCTTAATTTGTTCACTAATTCTACAGTAATGCTTCATTGCAATGTTAACAACTGGATAAGGAATGTAGAAAGTGTTAGCGAGACAATATATATTTTTTATTTTATACATTTACATTTAACAAAATGTCAGTGAGTGTCTCTTTAGTAATGATACCTTTGTGGAGTTTACTACAATTCTTTTTCTGAAAAGTCTTTTTTGAAAATGTACGCGTATTCTGAAACAAGGGCATACTACAGCACAAAGTTGATATGATCTTACATTTTAGAGCCATGTTCTGGTCCCCATACCGGGGCATTCCTTGAAGGGAATTCATGTTTTTGGTCACAGGATTTGTGGATCAACCGAAATGAAGTGGAAGAGATTGAATAAATTAGGGCACACTTGTAAACTGGCCCACAGCTTTCATTGCTAGATTCAAAGATCAATCCTTTGTTATGAATCATGTTTTAGCACATAACAGAATCGGATATAAAAATAATGACTGAATAGGCAGCCAAGATAAACATAATAAGCCATGAAGCATGTATAACTTTGGTCATGGATCTGTAAACTTAATTTTGGGTTCCCTTCTTTGGCAATATAGCACTGAGCCTACCATTATGAACATCTGAGAAGTGCTGCTCACACACAGACACCCGACCACACCTAGTTTCTGGTTCTACCTGACTGTGGCATTCAGCACTGTGTGCCAGTACATACCCCTCCATCATTTCCATGATTTACTGTGAATTGTGGGAGTTGACCTATGTTGCCTCAAAATATTCCTAATTTCCGCACCCACAATGGAAAAGCTCAGCTCTTTACTGTTATCCTTGTCTTCTTCAAAGGCAGGGTGTCTCAAGGAGGTGACCTCAAATACATGGCCCCTCTTTGCTATTTCTAAACATCAACCAATTCTGCAACCAGATGCATGCAGAGGACAGGCCCATCCACTGATATTACAAATTTGTGAAGAGAAAGTTAGAATTCACAGAGTGCCTTTGTACACCCTCAAAGTGTAAAGACTGTGATGTGCAAAACAGATGATGTGGTAATAAAAGTACTACATTTTTGATCATCTTCATTGCTATTCTGAGCACTAGTTTTCCTCATAACAGTCCTACTAGGCCTCCACCACTTCTCTGTGGTTTCTTCCCAAACTTTCAAAGTTTAAGCATTTTATATGAATCAGGCAGGAGGAGGAGGGATCATAGCATCTTTTAAAGAAGAGGATGGGAATTGTCAAAATATTAAAAAGAAACAGGGAAATGAGTTATTAGTGATGCAATGCAATTTTAATTTAGAAGGCCTAGGCACGCCACATCCAAAGCACACCTCCCTAAATTAGCTATGTTTTTTAATTTTACCTACTAAGGTAATCAACTACTTTCACTTAATACATATTTGTAAGAGATGTCACCATAAATAGTTACATCATGTAATCAGAATAATGTTTAATTGTTATTTGATATAAATGTGGCATTGCTCCTGAGCCTACATTGCAGATATGTAATGTTTCACACCATAGATAGAATCCACATCTGATTACTCTGCTGGGAAATCAGTTTCTTTAATCAACTAAATATAACGTTATTTTTTCTTTTATAATGTGAAAACAATTGTTACCATTACATATTAGATAATAGTCATTGCACTAATTTTCTATTTTGTTTCTGGTTATAGGAAGAAGTCTGGAGGCCTTTGCCCGAAGACCTTTGTGGAGTGCTGGACTAGACTACGGTCATGGAACTGGCCATGGAATTGGAAACTTCCTGTCAGTCCATGAGTGTATGTTACTTTAATGAGGAAGTAAACTGACCCAATATATTTATGCAGCTCACCGACAGTGAAGTATTTGGAGTAGTTGAAATACCTAATATATAAAATGAAACCTATTGCTTTCTAAATTTTGCTTAAAAAAACGATAATATCACATTATCAAAGAGCATTTGTCTATACTTTGCCTTGTACATTCAATGGAATCCGAAGGAAATCGAAGTGCAATGATGCAATGATGTTATATGATGTTATCTTCTTTGTAGAAACGAAATATATCATTCCACTACTTTTGTCTTCACGCTTCAACATTATACTCCAGATGCTCCAATCACTGAGATTGAAATCAGAGACCAAATAAGTAAGTGCAAAAATAATAAGGCAGCAGGCACTGATGCGCTTCCCAGTTTAGTCTATAAACTCCTCCTGGATGAATTGGTCCCGATATTGGGTATCCTATTCAACTCAGTGTATAGCTTGGAAGGACAGGCTCCGAGGTCCTGGAAAGAAGCGACCATTGTACTCATTCTGAAACCAGGGAAGGATCCCCTAAAAGCGGATTCCTATAGACCAATCTCCTTGCTGAATGCCGATTATAAGATCTTCATGAGTGTTCTTGCAGGGAGATTGGTCAAGCTGGCTCCCCAGCTGATAAATTCTGACCAAAAAGGTTTCATTCCCGGGAGATATATCCAGGAGCAGACCCACCAGCTAATTGATAATATCGACTTGGCTTTGGGGCGTTCGGACCCCTTGGCTGTAGTGGCACTAGACGCGGCCAAGGCGTTCGATAGAGTCTGCTGGGTATACCTCTGGGAGGTTCTTAGACAAATGGGTTTTGGTCCTAATTTTGTCCAGACCTTGATGAACTGTTATCAAGGAGCCTCCGCAAAAATCTTGTTAAATGGCATGTTAACCTCTAGTTTTAACATCCAAAGAGGAACCAGACAGGGCTGTCCCATCTCCCCTTTGCTATTCGATGTCTATATTGAGCCATTGGCACAAGCAATAAGATTAGACGAAAGGATCTCCCCCTTTAAATCTCAGCAATATTGTAGCAAGTTGGCCCTCTATGCTGACGATTTGCTGTTATACACCAACGACCCGGGGGCGGTTATACCTAGGGTTGAAGCATTGTTGGAAGAATTCGGCTCACTTTCAGGTTATCTTGCCAACACCACCAAAACAGAGGTGATGTGTTGGAACATCGACAACTGGGAGGGTACAACGAGTAAAGAGTATATATATCTATATATTAAATATCTAGGTATTACAATCGTTAAAGATCTTGATAAAATCCCCCAGATTAATCTGAATAAGAGCATTAAAGAAGTGGACCGTCTATTTGCCAGATGGAAAAATCTCCCTCTAACAATTTTTGTCAGGGTCAACTTGGTGAAAATGGTCATTCTACCCAAATTGACTTATATGTTTAACGCGATCCCTCTTGATTTCCCAAGTAAAGATATTTGTAAAATCCAAAGTAGGATTGGAAGTTTCATCTGGGCAAATAAAGGCGCCAGATTGTGGTGGAAAAAGCTGAGACGTAAGCTCATTGAAGGGGGGTTAGCTCTTCCAGATATTAGCTGGTATTTGGTCGCTTTTCAATTTAAAAACATACGGATGCTACTCGTAAAACCGGAAGAGACATCTTGGGGGAGATTATTGGGGGAAATGGTGAAGGTGGAGGGAGGTGGCGGAGGGGAAGGCTTTTTGCATAAATTTGGGGCACCTAGGTTCTTCAAAAAGGTGCGCTTGGAGGTTCTCAGGGCCGCCCTTAGCCTTTGGTATAGGGTTAGATGTAGATTGGGGATAGGGTACTATTCAGCTTTTGCCCCGATCTGGGATTCCCCGGGGACCCCGTTATACTTAGAGGATAGTCTTGCGACCCCAATAAAAAGGGCGGGCATTACTATTTGGTCAGAGCTTATATCCCCTGAGGGAGTGCACCGCTGGGAGGCCTTAAGGGCGAAGGTTGGAAGTAGCCTTTCTAGATTTAAATATCTGCAACTAGCCTCTTGGTTCACAGCGGAAAAGGAGGTCAATAGAGGAAACTGGGAGACGGAGCAATTTTTGCAAGAAGTACGTCTTAAAAGAAAGGAGGTTTCTATCTGGTATAAGAAGTTTTTGGTGGTGGAAGATATGGATTATCCTCCGCAACATGCAGTCTGGAATCAGTCCCCCTTTGAATCTGTGATCGAAGACTTGCATGAACCTTCCCTGAAGCTCCTCTATAAATATGTTAAACCGGCTAATCTAAAAAAGAACCACTTCTTTGTTATTAATAGGCTCTACTATACACCCGCAAAAATTGCTAAGTTTGCACCACTATCCTTCCCCAAATGTCCAAGATGTAACCATCTTAATGCCAATGACATCCACATTTTTTATGATTGCCTCGAACTCAGAGCTTTTTGGAGAGAAGTGGGGGACGTATTATGTGGCATTTTCACATTTAAAATCATGGTAAACGTCTCCTTGGTAATATTTGGGGATGATGGTCTCTTTGGAAATAATCTTCGGCAGGAAGATAGAGGCTTGCTATTATATCTGGTTTTAATAGCCCGAAGAGAAATTTGTAAGAAGTGGAAAGAACCACAACCCCCAACATGTGAAGATTGGCTGAAAGCTGCGTTTGCCATGGCCCGTTTGGACCAGGGGGGAGAGACTGACAATGGTGTGAATATCTGGCTGGCCCTAGTGTCCTGGGGTAGGGAGCTAAGTCTGGTGTAGCTCCTTCTTGGTTTAAATCGGTCCTATGATTACACCAAGCCTCTAACAAAGGGGCCTGGCCTGGTTTGGCCTAGGCGAATGCAGCAGCCGCAGGGTGCCCAGTTTTGAACGACGGCTTCATTTTAAGAATTGCAGACGCTTATTGGTGAGATGAGGACAAAAAAAAAAAAAACATTATACTCCAGGCCTGTCACCTCCATTCACATGTTTTACTTAAAAAAACAAAATATTGGTATAAATAAGGTGTATAATCCTGCAGCTGTTGTAGCAGTCATCCGTTAGTCATGATCCAAAGACGCTAGTCACACTGGACACAAAATGTTGGAAACTATTTCCCTCCTTCAAATAATTACCTTTATTAATAAAAGTAATCACTCATGATGTAAAGTTGCCATTCCCCATGCCTAACGCTAGCATTATTTCATCACTTTCCTCATGGTGTGAAGTATCTGAAGCACATTACTGCTGATCCAATAACTACCCCATCCCTTTACTTAATCAATACACAAAACCGATTCCTAATCCTATCTCAAATCCGAGACCTAATGCAAACCCTAATGGTAAATCTAACAATAATCTGATTCCTAACAGTAACCCTTACCCTTAACCCATTCTCTTACCTTTAACCATAACCCATTCTCTTACCTTTACCCTACCCTTTAGGTCATAGGGTGGTGGGGCAGTTGGAGGTCTTGTGCAATCAATGTTTTGTGTGCACAGTTCTGTTTGCCCCCTCCTTTTCTGGAAGGGTTAAGGCTGTTTACTGATGGTGGGCCTAAGCTTTTTCAATATGGATATTAAAAGAAAGCAAAGTGGTCGGGCTCAAGATGGGGCTGGGGACAAGATAGGGCATGATCGAAACTTCCACACCAGTCTGATTGGTAGCCCTCATCTGGCAGGGGTAATGTACACAGGATGGACAGAGGAAAATCGTTTGTGATATAGTTTCCATTTAGTGATACCCTTTCATTGCTTCTCCTTGGGGATTCTCCCACAAGATAGGATCAGCTCTCAGTGGACTTTAATATAAAGAGCATACACTTTTCACCAATATTACTCATTATACAATGTAATGCCATCTGTGAACTTGGTTTATATCAATTGGTGTTGGTAGTGATTCAAAATCTTCAATGTTACATTCTATTCTCTGGCCAGGCTCACCTGTCTCCCTTGTACAGGACTGACGACTCACACATATACATTAGATTTGATCTACAGAACACCTATTTTTGGGATGCACATTCCAACTAAAACCCGTATTCTCCACACATCTCCCCAATCCCTACATTAAAGTTAGTCCTTACCACAAACATTCAACCCACCCACCTCCAATATCCCATACTTGGGCTGTCATCCGACGTCCAACACTGCTCTGCATCTCCACACTATCATTCCAATCTCACCTAAAAATGGTTATAGTAATGCATCACATGCATGACAAAATGGTGTCAAAATCATGAGCACATCATGGCATAAAACCCATATATTTATGAACTTAAAGTCAGTGTTACTGTTGTCACTTACCCACCACAAAACAATACACCAGAGAAAAATGTAGATAAAACAAGAATCAACTTTACACTCTCATATGCACAGCATCACATCATAAAACACCAACTTGAATTCTGATACATATATAGATACACTATACTGAAGTGAATCGATAAACAATCAACCTCCAATTGTGAGAACAACTGAAATGTTGTCCAGCAAAATTGCCCTACTCATAAAACACCACAAAATTCTTGATAGAGTAAACACATTTTACTTTCACAACAACTAATAGAAACTTAAGACTGAACAAACTCTCTATTTACTGCGCACAATAATCATCAAAATAACGCACTGCCAAACGATTGTTTCTTCTGTGCGATTTATGACCTTCACACAAAAGTTTGCCCTGATCTAGAATGTGCTTTAATGTCTAACAATAGTGGTTAGCGCTATCCAAATCATTATTATCATTACTGTTACTATTGTTTAAGCCTTAATGCACTGAGGATTTTGGTGCTAGGAACCAGAATAAAATGAATAAAAAAGACAAACACATAGATGAAGGACAACAGCCCAGAGATGGGGAAGAAATAAGGCAAGAGATGAAGCCAGGCAAACATCAGATGACAGCTAAAACTGTGACAATAGATAGGTTTATTAAAACATGTTGAAGACTCGGAAGCTGGACATAGGTCGCAGAACTCAGAGGAGATCAGTGCAAACCTTGCCCCAGCCCAGATTAAGCTATGACAGCCGAGCAAGTCTGCTTAATTCAGAGTATTTGCACAAGGGACTCAGCACTTGACAGTTGTCACTGAGCAGGCTAAGGGGTCATTAGGCAAGATAGAAATAAAGGGCCATCTTGTGGAAGGCTTTATGGGACAAGCAAAGTGCTTTGAGATATATCCTTTTTTATGGTAGGTAGCTGAGATTTTTTTTTTTGCCTTTGAGATGTGGTCGGAATTCTTGAAACCTTGAACTAGTTACATGGCCATGATCTGAAGCTGTTGCAGCTCTGAGATGGACTGCTCCCAGAGGCCCAGACAGAGGGCATAATCTAAAAGGGATACAATGCAAGGCCCTATCACCTCCCAAACCTCAACAAGGGGACAAAGAGATTAATTTTTCTCAAGGTCTTTAGCTGGGAAAATCTTATGAACAAGCCTTTCTGGATTTGATTTAAGAGTAAAATACAACATTTGATCAAAAATATAACAAAGCTGTAATACCAACCATTTCGTTAACTTGTATCCTAACCCTAAACTTCATTGTGACCTTTGTCCTCACCCTTTCTCTAATTAAAGCTAAACATGCTAATGTGTTTTAATATTTTAATATATATTTTTAAAGATTTCCTAACTGTTCAATGATTGCTTTCATACTAATATTTATTTCAGATTTTTAGGTTGTGATAAGGGGTGAATTTCAGTTTTATTTAAATAGGTAGTCTTGGTCATTTATCTTTTTTAAGGTCTCAAATGATTCTGATGTATAGGCAGCAATCATAGATCATTATCCACATATTTTGAAAATCTTTCATGCGTAATCCCCTATTCACAAATCACATTTATGCATATTATTCTTTAGTTTTTCCACAATAGCTTCTAATGCCGGAAAGAACACTCCAGAAACAAGAGCATGTCTCTTTAATCTCTGATTGTTCACAAAGATATATAAGCATCTTTTCAGAGGTTTTTTTGTTGCCTTGGTCATTTCAAGAATATTTAAAAGGACTATATCTGCACTGATCTCACTGTGAAAATTGGCTTTGTAAAAATATAAATTTAATTTTGAATTATTACTTTTTTTAAATGTATATATTGTGCCGTTGTCAATAGCATCACAGAAAGAATTATGAGAGATTTATTTATTTACTTACTCACTTATTTATTTATTGTGAAAGACAGCAACAGTAAATGACCATCCCAGAGTGCATGGAGTACACAATGTACTCCATGCACTCCATGTACTCCATGTACCAGAAGTATGTGGTCCTCTATCTGTTAGCAAAATTGTGATGAAACGGAACTAGCTCAATCCAGGAGGGACAGCAGATGATAGTTAGAAAAGTGGGAGATAACCTAATAGTCAGGGGAGTCAACATTGGAAACATTGAAAAGTGTCCACTTTTAGATTCATGGATGCTGATTGAAAGTTAGATGGCAAGCCTTGATGGAAAATCGAGAATATATTGAAAATGTAAATTGGCTAGGATTGCTTGGCTTAACTAAGGCATCTCTCTCTACACCTGCAATGTAGCAAAAGACATTACCTTTATATGACTGTGTATCAGTTGATCGTGAGTAGGAATGGCTCTCAATCGTGAGGCAATGTCTCTCTTTGACATCAGAGTTGCAATGCCTACCAAATCCCTATATCCCGAAGACAAAACAATGTCCTCCATAACCCCCAACAGTGCCAGTTTGGAGTTCACCTTCATCGGGGAATTTATGACAGCCGAAAATGTTCGTTCAATTGTGGACCAATACCTGGTTCTAGTGGGACATTGCCATACCATGTGGAAGAAGTCAGCTTGGAGGGTCCTGCACCCCCCACAATTGGAGTCAGGGAGAAGACCAGCCACCTGGGGAGCTGAGGGGACATGTATGTGTGATGGGGATAGTATAGCTGTACCAGGCGTAGACGCACTGATATTACAAGTTCATGCAGGGCCATGCAAGCCTCCGGTCAGTCAGCCTCATCAAGTTCCACAATCCAGTCCGCCCAAGTCTGGCAGAGGCGTTCTAACATTTCAGGACCATTGTTAATCAAAGTGAGGTACAGTTGGGAGATTCTGCCTCACCCGATACACCCCATCAACAGTTTTGCTTCAAGAGGATTAAAATCTGGCACGTCCCGGAGTTATGACGATTAGCAACCCAAGGCTTGTCGCACTTGAAGATATTTGTGAAATTGTGTGAGAGACTGAGAAATGAGCTTGAAAGCTGGCAAATGAGCATATGGTCAAACCGCGCCATAGGTCAGCTAGTGTTGAGATTCCTAGTAGGTCCCATTTATGAAAGCCCTCCAATGTCGACCCCGTCAGAGAGGGGTTTGGCCCATCAGGTGGCCCACCCAACTCATGATGCGGAGGGCCCTCCTAGATATTAGAAGATTACCCTGGTGACCTGCGGAAGTGCTTGGGGTATCGGAAGACCACAGAGATGGTCAAGCACTCACTCCAGCCTGAGACCGTAAAGTTCCAGGCAATATGTGGGATCATTCCTGCCACCCGTCAGCCAATCGTTCACCACCAGGAAATGGAACGCTCAGTAATAAAGCTGGAAATCTACAGCGGCAATCGCTCCATCATAGCTCGATCTCCGACATTTACTATAGGCAATCCCAGAGATGCCCCTTCCAAAGAAAAGACCATAGCATCGATGTCACTTCTTGAAACCAAGCCTCAGAAATATAGTGTGGATAGTACTGAAGTGTGTACAGAAATTGAGGCAACACCATCATCTGAAAGAGTTTTAATAGTTGCCTTAATTTCTTTAATGGTAAATAGAGAGATTAGGGTTGTCGTATCTAGTGTACCCTTTTATAAAATGAGGAATACCGGAAAACAATTTAGTCAAAATTCAAAAATAAAAATGTGATGTGTATAGTTATTTATAGTATTCTGTGGAAATATTTAAAGATGTTTAAAGTAATCTGATCTCAGCTATAGGGTGTGTGTTTTTTATTTTTTTACACCACACTCTTTTTCAATGTTTGGGTAGTGATCTGGTATTTGCACTGCTTAACCCCAACATGTGTATAATTTGAGTTCACACAATGACCAGCAGGCAAGGGGGGATTCATTGCATTTTTAATAACCTCAATTCCTGCTTAATTGCTTTATCAAACGTTGCTTGCGATTTGATTTCTAGAAATAATCTTTAGGTCCCCACTACTTTTCAGTGGTATTTTCAAAACAATCATTTTTAGGTCTCGCGCCTGCGTTGCAGTGCGCAGCACTGCTCGCGCAACGCGAGACCTCTAGAAAGGGCTTCAGAAAGCTACCCACACGCTCGTGCGTGTGGTTTTGCTTTCCGAAGCCCACATTGGCTGTAGCGTGTTTTTTGGGGGAAAAACGGCCCGTGATTGGGCAAAGGCGGGCGCATGTCCCGCCTTTGCTCCTCCCATTCCCGTCGGTGGCCAGCACGCGCAGCAGCGCGCGTTCGTCTCGCTGCCACGCTCCCTCCCCCGCTCCTCTGTGGTGCGCGCACCACTGGTTTCGATTCCCGCGTTCGGCTGGGTTTCGATTCCGTGCTTGTTGTATTTAGATTTTGGTCACAGAATGAAGAATTTCGGGCTTCGTTTGTGGAATCTACTTTCCCCGGTTATATAATAGTCTATAATTTTAAAATAGGAGATACAAAGGTTGCATAATGGCTGAGCTCGTCGACATCACCTGACACGTCATGGTGAAATCTGGTGATTACAGCGCTACAGCACCGGTGACTGTGGTAAGAAGCGCCATAAAAACACAATGGTTATCCAGCAACTAACCCCCCCTCCCTCCTATTCCATACCGCAGGCAGAGACCCCTCCCCTAAGAAGGTCTCGAAATTTCAGCTCCTGTACTTTTCAAACTCCGTGGGACGAACACAACTCCGTAGAGGAGTTGCGGAAATAAAGTAAAACCGGACACTATGGAAGGTCTGGCCGACGAGTGTAGGAGGCACATGGAGTAAAGTTACTGTTTGTCGTCATTATCATGTCTAAAAAACACAATGACGTACTTTTTAATCCCATCGTGTACCCAGTACCTGTAATAACAAATTATATTAAAGCAAGACATATTATGAGGCAACTCGGGGGTATTCATTCATTCCTTTTATCGACCATGGAAAGATGAAAGGCGGAGTAAGCCTGGTTAATCTGCTCACATATTCTGATAGAGGTAAGAAAGCGTGCATACATTCTTAGAGTAAAATTGATGACATTGCATCTGAATGTGTTTATTTTTTTTTTAAAGTATTATGTATACTGCTTTTTTTGCGATAAGGACGGGGGGTGGGGGGGCGGCTCATTGTTTTCCCTTTTTATTTTCAGAACCTTGTCTTACCTGAAGCACAGGGGTGAAAATATGTATCCCAGAGTGATATCACTCTAAGATGCATATGTCTTAGACAATTGACATTTGTTTTGTACAGCAGCCGACAGATTTGCTGAGGCGTCGTGTGTTAAAGGGGGGTCCATGTTCTGCTCAGATTCAGTATTTTTTTAGTTTGTGTTTCTAGGTCCCTTTGTCTCTGTGCACGATTTATTTTATATAATGTTTATTCAATGTATTAATGTAATAGTGTATATCAGGCTTGGTGACAAACCAGTCAAACACAATGACACATAAAGGGTCGAAAATAATACAATCCTATTGCTATTTTTTTCTGTCTTCAAATAACATATATTGTTATTGCGTAACTTTAAAATAAAATCATGCAGAGACTGCCTCAAAACGGAGAAAAATAGTTTGAACAGCGACTATATGGAGTAAACATCTTTTTTTTTTTTTTTTTTTTTGGGGAGTTTTATATAGCGTGAACCCGACACGCACAGATGGGATTGGGCGCTTTACTTGAGCACCAATTACTTTACACAAGGTCGCATTCATTTTTTTTAGTTGGTTGTGCTATGTTTGTATGCGATAAAAAGGTTTTAATAAAAACATCATCAACAAGGAATCGATGCCGCATAATGGAAATTTGGGGCTGGATTGTTCAGGGTGCAGTGATTATTATAGAATAACATGGTCTTAAAGCCTCCCGTGACCTGTCTTAATGTAAATACTATACCAATATATATGTAATGTAATTTTTATTTCAGATTTTGTGAGAAATTACGTGTGTTGCCACTTCTGGACGTATTTGGCACGCTAAAGACATTTACTGTAACGTCTATAATTCGAATACATCCAATATTTCTTAAGGAGCGCCTAAAAATATCTTATCGGGAGAAACGCTTGGTGTTGAGGGGTGATCGTGCAACGTTGATTTGTGTGTTACATTGTATAGCGCTACAACCAAGGAACCCACATTAAAGCGCTTGCTCGCTCGCAACATATCTTGCATCTTAAACACTCTTCGCGCTGGCTTTTAATCTTCTCCCTTCAAACATGCTGTTTACCTCTCTAGCGCGCCGACTCAGACTTTCATCCTCCAGGGGTCGATAAAAGTGAGTAGCATTTGAGGCGGATGATACTGACTCGCCTGTTGTTTTAAATGTAGACAGATCGTTTCCGGTCGAACTGGGAAAAATTGTATATTGACTATACAAGTTCAGAATTCTTCACCTGAGGAAATAAAAGCGTACGTACGCGTGCGTGCATGTAAGAAGAATCTCTAATATACCGACAAATACAGAACTATCTCCAACCTAATGTACCGGTACTGGATGTATAGTTAGTTTACTAACTGTCAGTTGTGGCTCCAAAACAGGCAAACTGTGATCCCGGCTAACCCGCTTGATCAAACTGTGTGATCCTTGGAAAATCGCGGTCGCAGTTACTTGCAATTGCAATAAAATAACTCTGCGACTTTCTTTGAGTAAGACATTGTAAGAGCAACAAAGCTCAGTGGTTCGCATTTAATTTAATAGCGTTTTAGTAGGACAGAAGTATAACACACAGAATTAAAGAAACAACAGTATGCAAGCTGTGTCTTTTTAAATGAATTCTGCAAAGCATCTGAATACGCCAAGTGTATGTTTCATTACAGCAAGCTGACTCGCTGTAACATTGGCGCGCATTTAGAGACACTAATGCTAATAACTCGGCCTGAAGTAAATATAGCACCTTCATTATTAATGGAGGATGTGGCGTAAGGCCCAGAGTTGCTGACTTTGACAATGAGGAAAGCAGGTTCGAGTCTGACATTGGCTCAACATCCTGTGATTCTGGGCAAATCTCTTCATCTCCCCATGCCTACTAAAAATGAATGTGTCCTTGTGTAATGTAACTTGTGCTCGTGTAAAGCCAGGGCTTTAAGTGGGCCGGGTCCTGCCAGTGCTCAGCACCAGCAGTTCTAAAAAGCAGGAGCCGAGATGGATCCCTATCGGGCTGTCCATTTTCGCCCTCCCCTCGATGAACAGATGAATCTTAACTCTGCGGCAGTACCACTGCTCACTGCCTTTAAGGTATGGTGACCAGGCGTCCCGGTTTTCGCCAGCTGGCCCGGCAGATTTCAGAAAATTTAGCTCAGGTCCCGGTTTTTAGAAAGGGTCGACTGAAAACCTTCGGAGGTATCTTTTAATGTTTTGCTAAGCAGAAATAGTTAGCAGCTGCTATAAGAGAGTAATTTAATTACCAGACATAATACTGGCTTTAAAAATTGCATTTTATTTGTGTTCCTACTGCCTCTTCTGAAATTCTCTGCTAAGGAGTACTGCCATTATGTGCACTAGGTTGAAGAAAAATTGTAGTCCTTCTATTTTTGGGAAATGTCCCGGTTTTTGGCTTTAAAATTGTGAACACCCTACTTTAAGGTAACTTCAAAGAGACTCGTTGTAGTTCTTTCACAGTCTCATAATTTCAGAATTGAAACGTTTTCAATATTATATATGCAACAAAGCCATAGTTGTTGCTTCTTTATCTTAAAAATGTGCTAAGCCAATAGTCCTGGCTTGTTGTAGGTGTAATGTTACTTGCTGTATTATATATCTGGATGCAACAATAGAAACAGAAAAATGCCCGACGGGCGGCACACTACGCTAAGCACAGATTTTTAGCTTGGGTGTTTTTAAGCCACGCCCTTAATTACTTACGCCACTCCCTAGTTTTTTCATCCCACTTAAAGCCCTGTGTAAAGCTCTCCAATACCTTCGGGTCGAGTTCACACTATATAAAACTTTTTTAAAAAAGTGCATATACACTGCTTGCCTGTCTTCTAAGTGCTGTAGTAGCATATGCGGCTATTAACACAAATCATTTGCACAGCGAAATGTGAAAGGTTGAGCCAGCCGTGACAGAGCCCGAGGCCTGTACTATAAACGCACAGCACTGCAGCATGTGCACTAACCCTCTGAAGGTCCTTACTCCATGTCAGATGGGTAGGAGGGGGCTAAAAAAATAAACAACGTCAAATTGTGTCACGTCCTCGCTGGGAGAGAATGACGCACCCTCAATACTGTTTTATCAATGGGAAATAGTATTAACAGAAAACTAGAACACAACTTGTATATGAATTATTTCGTTTGATTTTTTTTATTATTAGAAGTCTCGGCTGTCCCGTGAAATAAGTAGAGAGCACCATGAGCAGAGCTGCGATTCGGTCAGAACTGCACACGCGCCCTTCCGGCATAACATGGCACTGCAGCTGGGAGTGGGGCGCGTGCGCCGGGGCTCAGTCAGGGCGCGAGCGCCTGCACGTGTCCTCAGCGCTGGCCGAGTGGAGGAGTTTACTGCTAGGCGGCACTGCATGCACAGGGTCACCACCGCCCAAACCCGGTCCTCGGCTTCCTGGCCGGTGTCCCGAGGCACCAGCGCCCTTTTTAGGTCTCGCAGACCTAGCGTTGCAGCGCGAGGCATATTGTCTTAGAGGAGATTTCAGAAGTGGAGTTAAAGCCCCGCCCATCTTTTTTATTGGCTGGCGTCATTGTCTACGGTAAACGCTGGCCTCTGATTGAAAATGAGGCTTCTTTGTTACCGCCCTGTCTCCTTTTTGGACGGCCCATCCGGACTCGATCGTTTACTTGTGGTGTTACACAGTCCTCGATATGTAGGCGGTGAGCAATATTTTGTTTCAGGCGCACACTGCTCAGCAGCAGCGCTGCTTCCCCATCGGTGGCCGGACACGCACGCTGGCCGGAGGTGCGCTCGCTGTTCCGGCTCCACACGGTGCGAAGAGGCGCACTTACTTTAAATTAAGACTCGCTTCGTGGAGCAGACCCTGGTACCGCTTATCTTTGTTTACTGTCTAAGAATGGTCGTGAAACAGAGTCTCTATCCCTAGGCGAAAGTTTGGTGCCAGTGTAGGAAACACTTCCTTCAGTCATTCTTGGGATAATTGCATTTTGGCGTCTGGATGTAGACGCACTGGTGGTACTCGGGGGTGGTGGCTTCATTTGCTGGCTACAGTACTCGATCTTGCTTTATAAATCATCAAACACGGCCCTCTCAGTGCCCCGTCTGAGGGCGGGCCCGTCGCCTGCCCCCAATGTTTTAATAAATAAAATAAAAAATTGAGGCCGCTTTTTTATTTGTTTTACAATGGTGGCGTCCGCCGCACACCACTCACAGGACATTAACTATGCGGGCACCCGCTTTCACTAAACAACACAGGGGCCCGCTTTTTCTATACATAAAATCATCATTGCGCTGTCTCCATTCTTCTAGGAAGCGCAAGCAAAAGGAGTATCTTCGTAATTGCTAAGGCTGTTCTGTAAGCCTACGGCGGATACTTGCCAGGGCGCACGCGCATTGTGCAACAACTTGGGGGGGGGCGCGCGCAGACTGAGTGATCGAGAAAGGAGCATAAATGCAAAATGGCTGCAAGCTGCTGTCCCAATGCCGCATTTCTGTTCGGTCCTATTTTCTAATTATTTTTTTCTACTTACAAAAACCAATCGCTTGCTCGCTATATTTTTTTATAATAAATGTGAGACCCTTTTCATATTAGTATATTAGCCTGTGCTTCTTTCCCTTGTGTATTGTGTTGCTCTCCATTGTGCTCCGTGTTCCTCTCCCTCGCTTATGTGCAACTGTCCCTTTCACCCAAGTGCTTATCCCTCCGTGCTCCCTGTTCTACGCCTGTGTGCTCTCCTCCCTGACCCATCCCTTTCTCCATTGCACGACAGCCCCAAAGTCCTATTTTTTAAATTATTTTTTTAAAGTTAACAAAACTAATCGCTCCCTATTTTTTTAACATTATTATTAATTTAAGACCCTTTTCGGATTGGTAAATTAAACTAGCATTTGCAATGCAATAGGTCTCGCATTTGTTAAAGTTAGAGCTGTTGCCGTTAAAAATGACAGTGTTTTTTACTTTTGTTATTTTACTTGCAGTGGAGTAATTATATTTGCATTGCACTATTGCCATTGGTGTAAAAAAGCACAAGTAAAAACATTGTTATTTTCAACGCCAACAGCTCTAACTTTAACAAATGCGAGACCTATTGCATTGCAAATGCTTGTTATAACTTATTGCATTCATTTATGTGATGCTAAACCAGGGTCTACTTTTGTAACATCTTATACATTTACTAAACTAAATGATTTCTTTTCAGGTTTATTTATCCTTGTGTCATTAATGTCTGAAGCGTGTGAGTTTATTCCTTACACGAATAAACACTCTGGGCCTAATTTGGAGTTTGGCAGATGGGCTACTCTGTCACAAATATAGTATATGTCCTGTCTTCCTTATGAAATGTGGCACAAGATGTAATGCACTAATAATAATGTGGGTGGGAAATCTGTCACGTTTATGACAGAGTAACACGTCTGCCAAATTCTAAATCAGGCCCTCTGTCCTTCTTACAATTGGTTTGTGAATTATCATCTTCCTAAAGTAAATTAGGAAACTCCTATATGTAAAACGTGTAATTCCTGAAACACTGGGAAACATGCTGTGCGTGATTACTCATTTCTCACTAGTGTCCAAATACTCACACAGCACCTTCAAACTTTTCTATAAATAGTAACTCTTGCATATCCTGGAGTCTTGAACCTGTGCTGGCAGCTCTTTGACAACTGTGGTACTATTTTCTGAACTTACTAGCAAAGATGTATTGGAAAGAGGTGGCAAATTGGATGAAAGACCTAATGGTTCTGTCTCTTGTACTTGTGCCTGCTGTTTTTTTGTTTGGTGCCCCTATTCCAGACCTGAGTGACAGACCCTCTTCCTCTGATTATGTGTCCTATGATTGTGGCCAGGCTGTTCCACGCATTGAGGTGGAAGGATGCTTGCTTGCATTTGAGACCACAAATAAGTAGTGAGGGAAAGACTTACATCTTTCAAAATTATGTAGACTGATGAATTTAAGGGAGTTTTGGTTCAATATAACACCCACTCCTCCCTGTTACCAAACTCATTGCTAGCTGTTCAGTTGCAGGTATTCTTGAGGCAAAGGGGGTAAATGAGGGCTCATCCTGAAGAATTGGCTGCCTTGTCTTACTATTATACATGACTTGCACCTTTATGGGAATTGACGATGCTTGATCAATGAACATTTTTTCTGAACTTCATACTTGTCCTCCCAGTCCACGAATTAAATGAACATGTAGTAAATATACATTGCACTATTGACTTGCACAGTACTTACTTATTCTTTTAATGTTCTAATACTTCATTATTTTCCTTCTTTGAGCTTCTGATATTTTGCTGTGTCTCTATTATGCTGGGACACTGTGATTCTTTTGCTTGATCGTGATGATAGGAGAGTAAATGATGTTGAGTTACAAGTAAAAGGTTAGTAAAATTGAATAGGAAAAATACTTTAACATGGGAGTCTATGGAGAAACCGCAAATTACACTGTGCACCACTATGGACTGCTCATTCTCCTGCCAAAACATAGCCCAATCTATGGTGATTCGTGTTCAAAAATCCCAACACAGATACAGTAAATTTTGAAGATATCAACTTTCAGTAAACTGTATCGAAAGCATCTATAGCTAATTTCACGATGCTTGTGGTCAAGTACATGTACGATTTTTGGCACCAAAATCTCAAGATCTAGTGCTGAAGGTTACAAAATTCGAACTCCAATAGCCTCTTAGTAAAGCCAGCACACCAGGCTTAGTAGTCAGATATAATATATACTGTATTTCTTGAGACATTTTTCTCAGTCAAGCTATTCAAATGGGGAATTGCTCAGGACCTACGTGGTTATCTTCTGGTTCAGGATTATGGTTGCAGGGGTTTTTATATTTAAATATACAGCTTTAGTAAGTGCTAGTGATACTGGATCAATGACTTTAGGCAAAGACGGTGCAACCTTGCAAATGAAGGGGGTCAAGTTAGTCTCTATCAACGGGGATAGAAAGGCATACAAAGGGCCTTTTATGTGCAGTCTTTAAGGTCTGGATCGAGTAGTACTCCGGCTAGTTGGGTGCTGGGTCTCTGCACAAGTAGGCATGTCTAGCTGGCAACATTATGTGTCAGGCACACTTTTTCTGACACTCATTCCACAAGCCTTTTGATGGACCTGTGCTCATAATATGCAGAGCAGAGACTTGAGGGTACAAGGCTTTGGCAAGGTAAGACAGGTCGAACAAAATTCTTTTGGTTCAGAGGAGTGTTCTTGCCAGGCAAAGTTACTGCCAGAGGAGACTCGCCCTCACTTGTTGAGTAAACTCTTAGGCAAACTCCCTTGATTTAGGATATCTGATAGAGGAGGCTGTGGGTCAGTTTATTTTCCTCCTAGGTCTGGTTAGGTCCTTCTACACAAGTAAGGCAGTAGCAGAATCAGATACCAAATCTATCAGGGTTCTGTGCTTATTACTAACTTTTTTCCTAACCTTAGAACTTCTACATCCAGGAAAGCACCGGAAGGGACCGCGGAGGACTGATTATGAAGATTTTCAAGACGAAGTAGAGCTCCAGCATATGCCCACATCCCTTGGCAGTAAACTGCCATTTAGTTCAAGTGCCTTTTGAAAGTTTAGATAAGCAGCCACTCCGGTTATGGATAGGTTCACTGACTTTTTCCTGTGAAAGGAGTGTTGGTGGGTAGAGTGAGTGTGTTGCAGACCTTGATGGCTAATTGTTATTAGAAATATAATACTCCATAGGTTTTGTACTCATTGAAACTGTCCCTCAAGAAAGGAGAGGAAACATAATTGTGATATTCACTGTCTCTTAAACATACAGCCTTACTATTAGGTTAACATTCTCACAAAGCGATGTTCACTATCAAAAGGGATTCCGAGAGCAATCATCATCATTGCTGACATGCACTCTATGTTGTCTGCGATAAGCACTTATTTATTTTGTTGTTTGCAGTAACTTTGGAGGGGAACAAAGTGATGTCAGATATGGGGGGGGCTCTTTTTTTCGAAAGAATGGCAGTAGGTCTTCCCCCCCCTTATAATGCAGCTATGCTATATATAACTGTCTCTAACCAAGGCCTAGCAGCATGGTGGTATCACCCTGATGCTAATGGAACAGCAAATCCACCAATCGTATTCTTGTGGAGCCTTGGGATTGTTGTGTGAGGGGTTTCTTCAATTGGAAAGGACTTCGAAAAGTTTCAAAAGATGGAAAAAAATAGACAAATGGCATGAATGGTCTTGTGCGTGGTACATCTGTGAAGTTCCGTCTTTACAGGTATTGATAAATGGAATATATTTTAACATATTGCAAAAATCCAAGAAAATGAATATATTGTTTTCAAAGGTGTTACACCTTTGCAGTTTATAAAGATTTAGGTTATATATTTCCAAAGATCAACCAATAGTCAAGAAATGTGTCACCCACATTTTAGTACAGGATGTAAAAAAAATATTACTATTCTTAAAGTGTTTGCTTTTCAGAAACATAGAACCAGAGCTAACCTTTTAATGTTCTATTCCAGGGGGCATATCTACAAGGGCTGGCGATAAAATTATCGCCGCTTTAGCGTCCGTTTTCGGACGAAAAGCGGCGATAATTTTAACGCCCTATTAGCAAGGACACGCTAACGCGTGAATCCATGCTACATCGCCCTTTCCCTATCGCCCAGCTCTGCATCTCTAATGAGATGCAAAGTGGGCATTCCTCCCCAGGATAACGGGAGAAATGTCGCTAAGCGACACTTCTCCTATTATCAAGCCTCAGGCAAAGAAGCATAGCGACAAGAAAAGTAGCGATAACCTCTGTTATCGCTACTTTCCTAACGCCTGCTTTGAGACTGACTTAGCCATGATATCCTATGGAAGGTGGATATCATGGCTAAGTATGTCTTGCCCTATCAGCAAGCTATCGCCAAAAGTTGTGCGATTATCGCTGTATTTCCAGCGATAATCGCACAATTGGCAGCTTGCGCCCTGAATTTTATCGCTTTGGAGATAAGCGTTGCTGATAGCATGCTATCTCCGCGATAAAATTCAGTTTCGGCCGGCGATAATTATCCTCGCGCTAAGAGCGTTGAGAGATAATTATCGCATGGCCTTGTAGATATGCCCCCAAATTCCTTTGAACAAAGTTACATTTGTAACCTTTTGTCTTACACAACATTTACTATGATAAATGATGTAAAGCTAAGTTTCAAAACTATTGGCTACTATGTTGCAATGGGTAAGAAATACCTCTGTGTTTGAATGTGTTCACTTATACTTTACATAGATTAGACTCTTTTGGAAACAGTTGTCATATGAGGCTTTACAATTATCATGAACGCGTGCGCTTAACCCAGGTATTCTAGGCGCAGGTATATGAGCTGTAGGCAGTACTGCCCGCATGAAGGAGGGGCAACCACTGGTCCCTGTTTTCATGCTGTGGTCTTTAAAGCTCAGAAAATTTTATGTAGGTGGTAGCGGTGATTGGATTTGACTAACAACACAACACGGTTAATATCGCTGAACTTAATTTTCATTTTCTTTGCAGGGCCGGTCGGATTTCAGTCTAACAATATACCACTGACAAAAGGAATGTTCACCTCGATAGGTAAGTATGTGAAACAAGGCAAAAGCCCCGTAGGCAGAATTTCCTGCATGAAACGAAAAGGGTGGTGCTTCACATCCCTGCTTTTGCCGGATGAAGCAGGATTGTGGCACACCAATTTCCCACTAGGCAGACTGTCTCTTCGTATTTTAGTATCAAACAGCTGTAACTGAATGTGGCCTAGACAGAGTTTCTCTATAAATCATAGAAATTAACCAAGACCAGTTCTTAAAGGGAACTTGGTGGTTGATCCAGTTAAATAGAACTCTGGGCCTAATTACGACATGGCGCATTTCTTCCCATGCAGGAACGTGATTCAGTGGTCCCACGGCGCTGCCTTTCTATGACTCTCCTTTGAGCCTTAGAAAGGCACCGCCATTGGACCGCCATGGCACACACCGTCCTCCAAGATTAAACTCGTCCGGCGGGCGGTCTGACTTTGAGTTTGGCAGTCTTCCTGCGGGGCACTGGTGTGGCGACCCGCAGGAAGACTACAAAACTCGGAATCAGGCCCTCTGTGTACAATACAAGTCACCAATTTTAATTTCACTATAGATATTTTTCTTCCATAATCTGCCTATAAAGTTTGAATCTAGAAGCGGGTTAACACAGTCTTCCACAGTGTATACAATATGCAGGTCTGAATTGGGAAAATAGTTTGAAATTCTAGAAGGAAAGGCTCGCCATTTGATATTTCTGAAAAGTACCCAACGTTCATTTGACCAGTAATAAAACATTTTTTTATCACTGGATGGGGAATGGGAGCAGGTGGAGAGAGGTGGGAGCAGCGGCGTCGCTAGGGTTGGTGTCACCCAGTGCGGTAACTCATGATGTCACCCCCTCACGACTTACCCCATGACACCATCACATGGGGTGACACCTTTCCCAAATGAGACTATTTAGTATATAGTCTCATTTGGGAAAGGTGTCACCCCATGTGATGGTGTCACCCGGTGCGGTCCGCACCCCCCGCACTCCCCTAGTGACGCCACTGGGTGGGAGTGTTAATGGGGAAGGAAAGTGGCAGAGGACATGGCAGGCTGTGGACTGACAACAGGAATTGTTCCTTGTTCCTTCATACATAAAAGGTGGTCGGGCAGGGGCGAAACTAGTCTGCAACTGCAGCTCGATCCTCTTGCAATTTTAATGGCTGAATTTTCTGGCCTGTAAATTGTGGCCTGTGAAATTTAGGTGCAGGAAAACTGGGCTATTTGTCATTGAGCAGAAGGGTATCTCACCTAGAGATACCTTTCTGCCGACTCGTAATCGTCTTTTTCTCGTCCACATTCTTAAAATTAGTAGCATTGATTTTGGTGATAAATGACCTACTATTAACATTGACTTGGCAAGTTAAAATCAGGGAATAAAAGCTTAAAACATTTTTCTTCTGAAATGGATAACATGAGGAGGAATGAGCTGGTTACAAATAATATCTTATAATAATCTGTGTGTCAATGATTCACACTAAGACAACTAGATAAGAAGAGTCCATTAAGTTAGGCAATAATGGGGCGTGGCTTGCAGCCCAAGATGGAGGTCGCAGGGGCGTCCAAATCCGGGCCAGGGGCGTCCAAATCCGTCAATTATCCTGCACTTACCCTTCTGCTACCGCTATATGTCATCTGGTGTGTCACGGCGAGCTGTGCTGGGACCTCCGTGCTGTGATCCAGAGGAATTGGGAGGTCGCGCACGCCGAGTACGGCCCGCTGGGATTTCCTGCATCGTGACAGACCTGCGGCATTGGAGTGGCCTTTGGAGCAGCGAGTAGCGGTGCAGCCTGCCCGGATGCCTGAAGCCTGACAGCGGTGCCCCTGCATACGAGGGGCCCCGGCTTTGGGCCGCAGTTTCAGTGAGCTGTAGCAGAACCGAGTGGTCCCCAGCAGTAGCGGTTGATGAGCGGGACACTCGGTGAGGAATATTTTGTACTTTTTTGGCTGATGAAAGGTCCGGCCACAGGATCGCCGGCGATGTGTGATTTGACCTGGGGGGCCGTCTTGGAGCTCTAGCCCCCCCCTCTCCCGCTGCTGATCCTCATCCCTCGTCGAGGCTGGGCTGCCGACATTGGAGGCAGAGAAGGGGCGAATCGGCTGGCCTTGCAGGTGTTGGAGGGCCGCTCGGGCCCCTGGGAGCCTCCTTGCGGTGCGGTGGGTGCCCCCTCTCGACCCCCACCATCGGACCGACCACTAGGGGTGAGTGGGGGTGTGCTGGCCGCGCCGGGTATATGCTTTCCCATGGATGGCCCCCATAATAAGTTGTTGCGTGGACCACTGACCGAGTTTTCACTCCCCGCTCCCCCCCCCGACCAGACGCGGTATTGTGGAGCCCAGATTTCGCCGCGCGGGTGTTGTTACATGATTGGAGAGGGCCTTGTCTTCCCTGGCAGACTCGCCCTGCCACATTGGAAGTGGCGCAGACCCGGAGCTAGAGGCAGTGGCTTGCATTGAACGCCGGGCTTATGTGGACATCAGTTTTGTGAGCCCGTGATACTTGCCTGCCTCCTTGATCTCGCATGGCCTCTTGTGCGGTTACTGTGAACTGCTATCGGACCCTCTGCTGACTTTGCGGAGCGCCCGCGCTCTCCCTTACTGGAATCCTGTGTAGGCATGACTGTGGGCTCATTTCGCACATTCTAGGGCCCCGAGTATACTGGGTCCCTCCCCCCCCTCGCCCCTCCAACATAGTGGCACCACGGACTCGGACCTCCCGGTGCTCATAGCGGATTCCCTCGTTGAGGTGCTGGAGGGGTGGCCGGGACTGGTCATGGGCAGAAACAGGACGAAAATTATGCCGGGCTCGGAGCAGGCTGGCTCCCCACCTTCTGAGACATCCTCCATACAATCGCATCGGACGGATGATGGGGCCACTTTTCTTCCCCTCGTTGACAAATTAGATGTGATACTTCAAGAGATCCGTGAATCTCGTGCCGCTATAGCGCAACAAACCGGCACTATTTCTACTGAATTAAATTTGCTAAAGGATGATCATAAAAAACTGGCTGATAAGGTGAAAGACATTGACGACTCAGTCGTGATGCTGCAGCCCCAGGTGAAGGAACATGATGGGCACATCCGTCTCCTACAACAACAGGTTGAGTCCTCTTAGGCCCGGGCTGATGATGCGGAAGGGAGGTCCCGGCGCAACAACCTCCGTATTGTTGGACTCCCGGATGGGGCGGAGGGTCAACACCCCACGACCTTCATTGAAGATTGGTTGCGGACCAGGGTGGCTCCCACGGGCTTGTCAGCACACTTCACAGTGGAACGGGCCCACAGAGTACCTATGCGTAAACCTATCCCTGGTGCTAATCCCAGACCGCTACTAGCCAGAATCCTCAACTACAGAGATCGAGATCATATCTTACAAACAACACGAGAATCTGGCCCTATCCTCTTTGACAACACCAAAATCTCAATTTTTCCAGATTATACGTTAACAGTCCAACGCCTACGTGCCTCGTTCATGGAAGTTAAGGCCCGAGCCCGCGCTGCAGGATTGGCATTTGCTCTTTTGTTCCCTGCCAAATTCAAAATTATTCACAACCAGCGTGCTTGCTTTTTTGAGACCCCCAAAAGCGCTTGGGAATGGCTGGATAAGAATTACCCGGACACTGCCCATGTTATACAGCCTACACAGTTGTAGCCAAAGCCGCGGCGCTTTCCGCGCCAAAGACGGAAAGTACTTACCACACAGACTACGTACCTACTACTCCTTCGTAGCGATCAGTGCTGGAGAGCCGACGTGCAGCACTTCGCTCGGCCTCGGCGTTGCGGACATCCCGTGCACCTATTAGCACCAGCCCATCGGTGGAGGTATCCTCGGATTCGGACTCAGGAGGCAGTATGGCATTATTTCCCTCTGTGTCCACACAGCTCAGCAGTGATCCACTGGCTGAATAAGTAATGTAACTGTGTTATGCCCTGTGATGTGAGGAGAGGTGTTTCACATAGTTCTTCTGATACTTGTTTGTACCTGATTGGAAGCGCTTCCCTCTCTATTGCATGCTATGTTTTATTTGTTGCCTTATGCTCACAAACTGGGTAGCTTCATCGGAAGCTCTTGGGTAAGCTTTGATGATGTAGTCCCTGGCCCGGCCTGTTCTGAGTTACTTTACTTTACACTAGGCAGCCCACCCCACTGGTGTGAAGCCTTACTATTATTCAGTGTATTGTGTACCTTGTTTGCACACTGTTTGGTCGACCGAAGTTTTAATCGTTGGACCCTGTATTGGAATGGTTGTTTTTAATGTTTCTGCTACTGATTTCCTGATGCTCCTCGGGGTGTGGGGGGGTGGCGGGGGGAGTGGGGGAGGGGTTGGGTCACGTGATTGGATGTTATGTCTGTAACAAAATCATATACTGTCATCTCCTGGAATATACGTGGGATGGGGTCTGTACAAAAGCGGCATCGGATAATTGCCCAATTACACCGTCGTCGAGCACAGATAGTATGTCTCCAAGAAACACACTTGACTGCTTCTGAGCTTGCTAAGGTACAGAGACGTTGGAGGGGACAATTGTATGGTAGGGTCAATTCTGCCTTCTCCCGTGGAGCGGCGATTTGGCTGCAAGCGGGTGTTCCTTTTTCATTGACAGATTGTAGGATTGAAGACCAGGGGCGGTATGTTCTTTTACAGGGCACACTGGATGGTACCCGAGTGGTCTTAGGATCGATTTATGCACCCAATATTAATCAAGACACTTTCCTTTCCCGCCTTTCACGAGCCCTATCGGACTGGGCACATTACCCGTGGATATTAGGGGGGGGATTTTAATGCTGTGTTTGATATTGATCTTGATAGGTCACACCCCCCTTTGTCCAATGTAGCTGCATCTATACAAGCGACCAACTTGGTTAATTGGACGAAAGGATGGGGACTGTTGGATGTCTGGAGGATGCAACATGTTGGTATGTGTGAATACTCATTTTATTCCTACCCACACTCCTTGCATACACGCTTAGATCATTTCCTTTGCTCCCCAGACCTGTTCTCTATGTTAGCAAGTACCACATATTTAGGCAAAACCATCTCCGATCATAATCCCCTGGAGTTGGTACTTCATTGGGGTCGCATTCCTGCGCCAATCCCCACATGGCGCTTACAGCTGGAAGACCCGATTTACAGAGATACTTTAGCTACCACTATTACTACCTATTTTACAGATAACAAAGGTACGGCATCCTCTAGGATAGTTGAATGGGAAGCGTTCAAGGTAATACTCAGAGGGGTCTCTATGGGGACGTTAGTGGGGATTCGGCGAGCAGCCATACGAGATCTTACAGACCACGAAAGTGCATTACAAGCGTTAGAAATAGCTGCTCAGTCTGATGCTGGAAAATTGCCGGATCTCCAAGAAGCCAGGATCAGATATGCTGAGTTATTGGAGCACTTGAGGGTGATAGATTTAAATGCGTACACGTTGCGTACTCACGCTGATTCGGACAGGTCTGGTACACTGTTGGCCAAGTTGATTAGACCGCAGACCTCCCCCACACCTATTCTGGCCATATATAATGACCACCATGAACTCCTCACTACACAAGCAGACATGAATACAACGTTTTATGAACATTATACATCTCTTTACACCGCTCCTCCATGCAACACCACGGATGCGACCTCTTCATTCTTGGAGGCGATGATACTGCCCAATATCACAGCAGCCCAGGCTGCGGATTTAGCAGCCCCCCTGACTGCTCCTGAAATCCGTTGTGCTATACGGGGACTTGCTCGTAACAAGACCCCGGGTTCGGATGGTATTCCCATTGAATTTTACTCCACCTTTGTGGCGTCCATGGTCCTTAAGCTGCTCCAACTGTACACCACTGTATTGGATGAGGGTGCCTTGCCCCCGACGACTAGGGAGACGATAGTGACCTCTCTGTTGAAGCCTAATAAAATCCCTTTGGATCTCTCAGCGTATAGACCCCTATCGATCCTTAATACGGAGTATAAAACTCTAAGTAAGCTATTGGCGGCGCGTTTGCTCCCCTTGCTCCCTACTCTAATACATACTGACCAATGCGGATTTGTACCCAAACGCAGTACCTCCCTGAACATACGTCGTCTTTATGCCCTTCTGCATTCTGCTCGTGCCAGCTCACCCCGCGCAGGCTGCCTCTCCTTAGATGTACGGCAGGCATTTAACTCACTATGCTGGTCGTATATGCTGGCCACATTGGCTAAATATGGGATTCCCCCAACTTTTATTAAATGGGTTAAGCTCCTTTATACTAGACCCACGGCGAGGGCTAAAACCGGCACCAATATATCTGCGGCATATAATGTATATCGAGGTACGCGGCAGGGTTGCCCGCTGTCGCCCTTGCTGTTTGTGCTTCCTCTAGAACCCTTGTTACAACAGCTCTGACATGTAATGGCACCAGTTGGCATCCCGGTTGGTCGGCTACGTCATTCTGTCTTGGCGTATGCAGACGATATGTTACTCTACTTTGCAGATTTGCATGTCGATATGGCACCTATTGCCTTATTGTTTGAGCAATTTGGGACCGTTTCGGGATTGTACCTTAATGCTTCTAAGGCAGTGGCCTTTTCTTTTTATGATACATATACACTTCCCACGCTAGAATTCGGTCCACTGCAGTTTAGAGTAGAACTAGTTACCTTTAAGTATTTAGGGATTAATATTTACAGAACAACTTCGGACACAATTGATGGGAATGTTGTCCGAGCGCTTAATAATCTCAAACCCCAAGTAGCATTCTGGAATACTTTACCTTTAACCACAGAGATATGTCCCCACCAAGCAGTTAAGATCGGCTAGCAAGAACTTGCTGATAGTTCCAAGTTTTAGGAAAGCTAGATGGGGGGGCAGAGCCTTCTCTTTGGCTGCGGCTAAACTTTGGAACTCCCTTCCTCTCTCAATCTCGGCTCTGGAAACTCATTCTCTCTTCCGTAAAGCCTTGAAGACCTGGCTTTTCACTCTTTCAACTCTGTAAGTCTTGTACATATGTGCACCTCTGTCTCCTGGCCTCTTTCCGCAGCGCCTTGACGCCCCTGGGCTAAGTTCGCGATTTACAAAGCTTATATTCATTCATTCATTCATTCACTGCGGGTCGAGTGGCCATCTCCAAGATGGTAATGCTTCCTAAACTATTGTATCAATTCGCGAATCTTCCAGTGGCGCTTCCTGCTTGGATTTATAAAGCGTTAGATAAATTACTTACTTCCTTAATTTGGGGACAGGGCCGACATAGATTAGCTCTTGCCAAAATACAACTCCCGACTACAGAGGGTGGAATGGGTGCGCCAGATTCTAAATCCTATTCTATAGTGGCCCAACTACAATGGCTGGTTAATAGGTTAGCTGGTCATAATTTATTCGAAATAGGTTATTCGCCCGCTCTCTTACGGGCTGGGACGCTCCAATCCTTATTATGCCCTGGAATGACTAAGCTGAAAGACCCTCCATTTCTTTTACATATTGCATTCCACTTTTGGAAACTGGCACTGAAATATACTAATATATCGTTGCCCTATGCCCCGAATATACCTCTATGTGGCTTACCCACGGCGCGAGGAATTTTGACGCTAGCCTGCGCAGTTGGTTGGAATTTGGGGCGACCACTGTAGGGGACTTATTTCTAGATGGAACTTTAATGCCACATGAGGAATTTATTCAAACATATTCGGCCCCTCCGTCATTGTTTTAACACATGCTGCGATCACACATTATGTACGTAGATATTGGTTAGTGGATCAGAGGGAACCTCCGACCTTTGGGTTACTGCAATCAATCCACATAATGGGACAAGGTAGTTATCTGGTCCAATGGCTGATCGGGGGCTGCAACCCCATCTTGGAGTCTCCTTACTATCTCTTCGTCAAAAAAGGGAAACAGAGGTGTCCCGGGTCATCACAGATAAAGAATGGTCACAGATCATTGACTATCCCAGGCGCGTCTCCCGTAATGCGAGACTAAAAACGATTTAACTGTTTGTTCTGCATAGGGCCTATCTCACACCACAGGTGATACATCGTATGTACCCCAATGCCACATCAGAATGCCCTCGATGTCACACCTCAGAGGCAGACTTTATTCACATGTTCTGGACGTGCCCCGCCCTTGTGGACTTCTGGGCAGAAGTTTTACAGGGCCTCACACACCTTTGTGAGCGTTCCACTTGGCACACCCCTGAGGCATGCCTCCTTGGGCTTCTTCCGCTTCCTAAGAAGGCAAAGGTGTTACGCCGTTTTATAAATCTCATTCTCATGCTAGCCAAGAGGCTTATCACACAACGATGGAAATCAGCCAAGGCCCCACGTAGAGGGAAATGGCGGGAAGAAGTTCTAAAGTGGGCTACTGCTGAGAGGGAGGCACTGCATCGTGAAGAATGTAGGGGGTTGCGGAAAAAGCCAATATCCTTGGATTGGGCTCAAATGTTAGAACTTTTTAAAACACACTACACGGATGGCGCTGATGATTGATATGCTCCTGTACATGCGTATTGCCCTTTCTCCCTTCCCCCCTCCCCTTTCCCCCTCCCTTCCTCCCCCCTTGCCCCCCCCCTTACTCGGAGGGCTCCATGACCTGCCCTGCTCCCCCCCGAGGGAAATCAGAGTGGACAAATAGTTCATAGTAGCCTGTTTCTTTATTGTTGTTTCTTTCATTAAATCACAGATTTTAGACGTTATTATAAGACAATTGGTAACGCGATTGGCATTATGAGCACGAAATTGTTTGTACAGATATACAGCATACGTATTATTGACTCTATCTAGTCTTGCTCATAATTTCTACTCCTACAAAATTGTATACGTATATTTCTATTGTGTAATGATATTCTTTACAGATTTGCTTTTGGACACGTTAATAGGCCGTTCAACATTGTATCAATTACTATATGTACGTACTATTTATGCGATCTGTGATGCTGTATTTTAGACTGTAGTAAAACAAAAACTTAATAAAATTCTGTGTTAAAAAATTTTTTTTTTTTTAAAGTTAGGCAATGATAATATGAAATGTTTTTACCCTGCTGTTTATTAGTAGGTCCAACACAGCATGTCTTATTTTACGGACAAGGTGAAAATAATAAAAGTCATACTTACAGAAGTAGCACTTACACCAATATTACTATTACTAACACTAATGCTGCAAACAATAATATTATTGTGATTGGGACTATGAACAACATTGTTTGTCTCTATGCAGCAACTGTTACTGCTTTTTGGCATTTTGCAATTGAATAGGTCTCACTTAAGCAACATGAGAAAGATAAAAGTCTGAGTTGGCTTTGCCAGTATTTGAACACACATGGGACTATTCACAAGCTGCTGTTTCTAGTACATCTAGTAGTACTACAGTACTGCTACTAAAGTACTACAAACTGCTACTCACAAACCTTGAAGTGTAAATCTCCTCCTCCACCTCTACAATCGTTTCTGTAGGGAGATCCTCACACATGTAAGTTTACTACTAAGGGCCCGATTACAATGTCGTTTGGAAGGCCTCCGAATCGGATTTGGCTTTGCCAGATCCGATTCGTAGCCCTTGTTTCCGACCGAATCGTACACAGGTCCGACCGACCAAGTACGATGCGAAGATCGCGTAAGCGCCGACCGAATCATTTCCGGACCCGAACCACTCCGTATGACACGTTCGTAGCCGAATCATGCAGCGCAATGGAGCCGAATTCCGACCAAACGATTACGATGCACGATTCGGACAGCCACTTCGCCTCGGTCTCAGCGAGACGAAACAGCTGTCGGAAGCGTACTTTGGGGACCTGTAGCAGGCCCCCCTTCACCCGGGGCCCTCCGAATCTGTCACAAGGGTGTGCCCATGGGTCCCCCCGATCCAGGCATGCACAGTGTGGCGGGCACCAAGGGGTGCCCGCCACAGGGTGTACATTTTTCCCCACCCACCCCTTTTCTGCTATGGGAGCCTGTGTACGCGTCTGCACATGGGCTCCCATAGAGTTCAATGGGAGTCCGAGCGAACCGAGTCCATAAGCATGCAGCAGCATTGTACTCGCTCGTTCAAACTCCCCCAGCACGTCTCACTCGGAAAGCCCTCCGAATCCGAGTCGTACGGAGTGCTTTCCTAGCGAGATCGTAATCAGGCCCTCAGTAGCAAAGGTGGGTGGTGCAAGAGAGAGGCGGGTTGAAAAAGTTACTACTAAATGGGAAGGTTTTAGGGAGAAGTAAGGAGGGGTAGGGAAGGCTTCACGGATGGCCATGCACCCACCCACAAAGGAGTAAGCCTATTCCTACTTACAAACTGCACTTCTCAAGTTACTATAGCCAAAAAACAACCCAAAACAGTAGTAAATCATTCCAGCTCAGAGCTGGAGTAAGTACAG
Source organism: Calotriton arnoldi (assembly GCA_963921515.1). Lineage (NCBI taxonomy): Eukaryota > Metazoa > Chordata > Amphibia > Caudata > Salamandridae > Calotriton > Calotriton arnoldi. The sequence continues at coordinate 1,529,309 of CAWUFW010003012.1, forward strand.
CACCACACATGGCCAACCACTAATGCTCCAATACCCTCCCATAGAAACAAATGGAAGTAGGGACTTAAAATAAAACCCCATAGGAATTGTTTTTAAATGAAATTAAATTATTTAAAATAGTTAAAAATATAAATGAATGTAACTTAATGTTAACAGAAAGATCTAAAAATAGAACATATTTATTATTTAATTATAAAATAGTTGTAAAACCTTTTTTGAATTTGAAAATTAATGTAACTTTTTTAATTAAAATATAATGACATCACTTTTAATGAATTTTATACATCACTTTTAATAATTATTGATGCATATTTTTTTTAACTTTTAGTGAGAATTTATTTTTCAATTAATTAAAGAGTAATTTTTAAAAAAGTAGTCCTGTAGCATTTTTTCTTTTTTTGATAAGTTTAAAATAAATATATAAACAAGTTTATATTAATATATAACAAAAATATTTTTTTTATATTTTTTTAGTTAAATAAACGTGTTTAATTTTCCTTACACTTTGCCCCAAGGACACTTTACATAAAATCTTGGGGCATATTAGCAAGGGCACTATCGCCGCTTTAGCGGCACTTTTTGCCGCTAAAGCGGCGATATTCATATCGCCCTATCAGCAAACTGTCTCTAACAGCAGTTAGAGACAGTTTGCGGGCATTAGCGCCCGTTTTTTACCGCTTTGCATGTCAGCGATATTTATCGCTAATGACATGCAAAGTGGGCGTTCCCGACGAACAAACCTGGGAAACACCCGCTAACAGGCCTATCGCCTATTAGCAAGGTGGCCATGGCCCCAGTTAGCGACGTGAAAAGTCGCGCTAACCGGGGTCATTGCCATTTATTTAACACCTGCAATTAGCAGGTGTTAGCCATACCTAACATGGGGGGTGGATTATGCTGATACGACCACAGGGTCGTATCAGCAAGGTGTTCTCCCTTCTCCATGCAACATCGCTGGTTTTTCAGCGATGTTGGCCCATTTCCCCGCTATCGCTGGAATATTCATCGCCATAGCGCTAATCGTTGCTAATACAGCGTTAGCGTGGCAATATATTCCAGCGATAGCCGGCGATAAAAAAAATCACGCTAAGCAGGGTTAGCGATGATTATCGCCTCTTCTTGCTAATATGCCCCCGTATTTCTCACAAGTTTAACTTAAAAAATAAATTCCCACCTACAGTTAGAAATATACATTTTAAAATTAAAAGTACTTTAATTATATGTTGTTAAAAGTCAATTTTCAATATCATAAATATAGTAAATATTTCAATACTTTAAAATAATCTAACAATTTTTCCTATGTTTCTTTTGTGTCTCTACCTCCATAGTTTTCTACGGGAGAGTGTTACAGTATCAGTGGTTGCCCGTATGTGGTGCTGGATGTACTACTGTTTCTTTTTTGGCAGTCGTAACTCACATTCCGAAATCTACACTTTTGAGTAACTTTGCATACAAATTTTGTGAATAGCCAAAAGTAGTAAAGTTACTCAAAAGCACAAGAGTAAATTACATGTGTAAATTACTGAAAAGTGTATGTTACATTTGTGAACAGCCCCACAGAGATGATTAGGTTTAATATCAATAGCTGATCTTAAAATTACTAAGAGTCAATTGATAGCTTTCCGTCTGAAATGCAAAGATGAGACCTGCAGGTTGTACGTGGATTGTTTGCAGCAGGCCTTCTAGCATGCAGGGTGTATTTTCCCAAAAATAGAAAGCCAAAGACTGTCACTAGGACAGATAACACAATTTAACGAGACTTTTTTGCAGTCCTTAGCGCGCAAACAGTCCTGGACCAGCAGAAAGACAATACTCTATTCTATGGGCCCATGTTTACAAAAAGCCCCTGCTTAACAGGATTTGTGTTACAAGTGGGCCATTAGCGTCATTATTTACCTTGCCAGCTGTCAGATTTAGCTGCGAGATCTCACCGAAGAAAACATTATTTATGTTTTCCAGCAGGATATGCCTTTAGATAGGCTATGGCTTTCCCATAAGCCGCTACGTAACAACTGTGTTTTAGGGCTTTATTATTATTTAAACGTTCTCTGGTGAATACAGAAGTGCTTTTAGTATTTGCTGAATTGTTCACTAGTTATAAATGTATTTATTTATTTGGAAGTATTGCTGCATGTCGCTTGATGGACTCTTAAGAGTGTTGTGCATTTCCCACTAAAAGTGCAAGATTTTACAGTAGCAGGTGACCAATCATCTATAGGGCATGGCTGATGACATGTATTCTTCACTTGCTGCCATCAGTTCTGTGGTCTAGTCAACACTTGTTCTGTATAGCTCTGTTTTTAGAAGCTTCCTGAAGCATAATTAGTTGGGCTTTCGTCCCATGGTCGCATTCAGAGTGTTCCACAGCTTTGGTCTTTGAACTCATAGGGTATATTCACGAGGAAATGGCGCAGTGCGGCGACAACATTTGCAGCGCCGCGCTGCATCATTTCAAAAACGCAGGGATGCACCGTATTCACAAGACTACGACACCACCCTGTGTTTTCCCTTGCGCTGGAGCTAAAAATAGCTGCCTAGCGCCAACACAGATGCCCATGTGCCATAGTGCAAGGCTGTCCGTGTTGCAGGGAATTATTGTTTATGTGCAGGAAGGATACCTTCCTGCACATAAATAATCTGGAAAGGTGATTTGTTCTTTCTATGTGTGCTGCAGAATGCACTACACATAGAAAGACCAAAAACGATGAGAAATGAAAGTATTTCTCCTTGTTGCGCCAATCTAATGCCTGCTTTTTCATGGCATTAGTTTTTGGCTCTGCCTCAGATTTACACATCCTTGTGAATCTGGGGCAGCGTCAAAAAGCAATGGGAGTCGCAGTGGAACGCCTACAGCAACACCCATTGTATGCCCCTTTCACGCAGATACCTGCGTGAAAGGGGACCATATTTACAAAGCGGCGTTAAGTCATGCAAAGTGGTGATCCAGTGGTGCAGTCCCCTTGTAAATATGACCTGTAGTGTTCTGGCTCCATGTTGTTGCGTCATTTCGGTTTGTTCAGTGATCCAATGTGGTGCAGCTCAATGGAGATTCCTGATTACGATTAGCGTGCGGCATGATTTTGGATGCTTCTCGAGCATCGCTTGTCTAATGTACAATTCAGATAACTTTAAATGTGGTTCTCGCTTCTAAAAGCAGCCACTGAAGTGTATCCATTGCTGGTTGTGCGTGGTTACACTTCGGAGGTTTTGGCACAGCCTGGTTACTTAATGGTAGAGGCATTTCCTTTTTTGTTCAATTCATCTGGAAGTCTGTTATTTACCACACAACAGTAGCACAGCCAGAGAAAAGAGTACATTAAACATCAGCCTTGAAGTGTAGGCTAAAAAGTAGGCAACATCTTTAGTTGTAAACAGCAAAAACAAGCCATTAATTAAATATGATAAGCAAGTTTAGAATCTATGCTTTTGATCCATGAGTAGGATTAGAGCAAGCAGCCATTGTAACTGCACAGAATGAGGATATTAAGAGTTCATTCCTGACACCCACCAGTATGACCTTTCTTTTGTTTATTGCGAGTTCAAGCCTATGCTTGTTCGTCCTTTGTTGGAAACTGTGGTATACCGCACAAATATGTTATCTGTAGACTTCAGCCATGGTCCAGAGAAAGGATATTTGGGTGTCATCAACTTAGTAGTCAAATCTGTAGGTTCAATGGGCAGTTCTAGGTGTTAAATTAGGCCTTGGAACCCTATACATCAGAGTTCTTGTATTTAAAAAGGAAACAGTGAGACTGAATGGGATCTATTTGTTACGAAATACTAGAACTAAGACAGGCTGCGCCTTTATTTTGAGCTCTGAGAGGGAACGGAGTTAAAAAAATAAATAGAGCAATATAAATCCACAAATGGGTGAAGCAGAATTGAACATATAAAAGTAGTTGAAAAGGGAACCATAACTTGATCCTCAGCACTGGAATACAACATGAAGTTGCCCAATTCAAGCAAGGGGATTTTGAAAATTACTCCAGAGTTAATAATCTGTGCAAACTTGAACAACATGAAGACTCTTTTTCTAAACCTTTTTTGATTTCTCATTCAAAACAGCATAACGTGTGCAGGAAATTGGATGTTTGGGGGCGTTATACTTTTCCCTGATATTTGGCAAGCCTTTCTGAAGAAAACTTAGTGCTTTTTCATTATTTTTTCTCATTGGCAATGGGGTTACTCTGATATTGTTTTTACTTACGAAAACTATCAGATTTATAATAGATATAGATAGACTATTGTTATAAAGGCTGTCTTAAATGAATGTAAGCGTGTGGCAATCTCAGAACGGAGACATTGCAGCAGATATGCTTTAGAACCACCACTCATCCTCCCAGTTGATTCATGAGGGCACATTCCTGCAAGGGAAGGAATGAGGGTGTGGATCATGAAACATAGGTGGCCATTGTGTTTTTCAGCAGGGGTAAAAAGCAAGGTGTATAGGTTGGGATGTTCTGGAGCAAACAAGAGCGAGCCACCCATCAATATATCAGCAGAACAACAGGATAGTTCTCTAGGAATTTGAGTCACCTAAGGCAATGCAAAAAAATAGGTCTAAGCATAAACTGAGAATTATGTTTATGAATGATACTGGTCATTACACTGTGTTATGTGGAGAGGGCTAAAGTCAAAAGTTGTTCTTTAAAACATCCTAATGGTAATTAAAACAGAAAAATACCATTAGATTAATGAGGCTGTTCTATCTGTTTTTAGCCGAAGACATAAAGGGGCCTTCATTACTGGCAGGGAAAACTGATTATTAAAAGTAAAGATGCCTGCAGGTCTATTAGTACTCCTTTAGGGTCTGGGGGAGTAGGAGCTCTGCCATAAATCATTGGTGTTCTCACTCCACCATATTTGTTGTTGGGACTGGAATATCCCCTGCATGGTAAACAGACATGTACCCCTACACTGAGTGCCTGATTGCACGTGAAACTGCCCTGAGTGCATGACTGCCTGTTAACCTGGTATTCTGACTTTTAGTTTAGCCCTGGCACCATGCTACTCTAGTGTACGTACAAAACCCTAGGAAGGAAACATTGTTTACACCGCATGCAACACAACGCATGCCATTACAACGCGGTCATTACAACGACCGCGTTGTAACAACGCATGCCATTACAACGCAAGTCGGAACAACGACTTGCTTTAGGGGTCAGAAGGTGTTGGATTTAAAATCCAACACCTTCCCTACTGTTGCACAGACTGGAGTTGGAATAGTAAATTATACTATTCCAACATCCAGCGCACCCCCTAGAGCAAATCGTTGTTCCGACTTGCGTTGTAATGGCATGGGTTGTTACAACACTGTCGTTGTAATGACCATGTTGTAATGGCATGTGTTAAACAAGCATTGGCATAGCCAATAGGTCTCGCCTTTGGGACCTTATAAGTGTTTAGCTATGCAACCCTTTATGTTGTTGCACCAAGGATATTGTGCTGGATAACTAAACACTTATAAGGTTCCAAAGGCGAGACCTATTGGCTATGCCAATGCTTGTTGCAATCTGAATTCCAGCAGACTGCAGGCACAAAGTACTGTTCCATATTTTCAATGCTACAGACTTTAGGCAGTAGACTACTGCTATTTTATGGCAACACAACAACCTACAGATGTCTTGGAGCAGCTGTTTGTTTTACCTTTTGGTAGGCGAATGCCAAGTTTGTGTGTCAGAATCAAGGGATATATTATCAACGCTTCGCGTTAAACATCGCAAATCACGCTTAGCGCGATTTTGAATATCGCCGCCTATTGCTGGTTTACATCGCCGTGTTAGAGGCGTATTTACAACGTCTTGCTCACAGGCGATGTACAAACCTGCGATAGACGGCGATATTCATCATTAGCGTGTGAAATCAAGTGATGATTTCACACGCTAATGAAAAGCTCGATAATAGGGGAGTGTGGACGTAACCAATCAATCCACCTCCCATTCAAAACATGCCTAAGTCAAGTTTTGACCAGGCGTTAAGGATCCTGCGAAAACCGCAGTTAGCACGGCTTTCATCATCGCTTCGTGGTTCCGGGGCCGCGTTGTAAATAACGCGATGTCCTGTTCGCGACCTTTTGTCATGGTGTTACAGGAAGGAACGCCTACTTTGCATCTGATTAGCGATGTATATCGCTAAGATGCGTGGCGTTACAAAAACGGCAGCTAACATGCGCTAATGCATGTTAGCGCCGCCTTGCTAATAGGCCGATGAAATTATCGCCGGTTCAGCGGCAAAAAGTGCCGCTAAAGCGGCAATAATGCCCTTGTAAATATGCCCCCAAGTGTACAAAAATGCGTTCACGTTTTTGTCCTCAAAAGCGAATCGATTCCAAGAGGTCTCCTCCATCTATGATATGGTTGTGAAGCCCTAAAGGAAGGAAGGGGTGCCAATATGTTTAAGAAAACTAAAACAACAAAAAAACAAAAAAAAAGGCATGGTCAGATTTATTAGTGGCCCATGCGCCCCCTAAAACTCATATCTATTGGTGACTATAATATGGAAAGTAGGCTTTGTGTTTCGCTTTATAAAAGGTCAGGAAGTGCTCATTTATGACAACATTGCAGCGCGCTTGTAATGTTGATTTTTGTAATGCTGCTTAGGTTACATAAAACACACGCACAAAAGTCAGAGAGTTCGATGGGCCTCCAGGGCCAATACTGGGCTGCCAGCACAGGAAGACACATTGGGATGCAAATGCTAAATGTAATATAGTGCAGTCTGCCTCCCCAAAACCCAGATTCCCCTCAGCTGTAGAGTGTCAGGTACCGCCATATGAATTTAGTTGATCTTACTTAAAAGGCTTTTTAATGCGCAGACCACGTCCATGCCAGCTGTGATTCATGCATGTGTGAAGCAAAGTATGTATCGCAGCATTAAAGCGAAAAAAATATACAATAATAAATATAACAGAGTCCACTTACACAGAAAAATACAGAATTGCCTCTGATGCTTAAATAATGGGATGATACTGCATACACACACGCACACGCGCCTTCAGAAGCAACCCACTGAGGTGCAACAGCATGTTTATTTTTATATTTTGTAGAGTGCAGCGGTCACCATAATAGGGTTTCTTGGCACTGGTGCCAGCTTTTTAACATTTTACGAAATGACATCAGGTTATCTAGACTAAGACAGGACAGAAAATGACAGAATATGCCAGTGCCTGGCTGCAGCCACAGTAAAGACCCTACAGTCAGTCATAGGGTGGGCCTTTGGTAAATGAAATGTGAACCTAAATGCGTAACTTTGTTTGCATAGCCCCCAGACACAGTAACCAGTGCCATCTACTCTGCTAGGCCTCGAACTGCATGAAAAAGCAGCTGGCGATTCATCGGAGGCCGGTGCGATGAGAGAGGACGCGATGCGAAACACTGCCAAAGCGAAGACCTAATATCCTGCTAAGTGGGCTAGCGCATACAAAGAATATTTCCCACTTTGCAAATTAGCATATCACATACATACTGTGCTTCACTATGGCGCCGTGGAGACCTCGACAACAATGGGTTTAGACAATGTCCAACCCATAACTAACCTGTGGCAATCGTTGAATTGCTTCCGGCAGCTTACAGACTTTAATGGCATTCATCTAAATGTTGCGTGCCGGGCTGCCTTTGATCTTAAAAGTTACATTGTGCAATAGTGTCAGCGTTTCACGTCACTTAAACAAAAAACAAAATTACGCATTTATTCATTATGAGGTAGAAAACGCTTTTGTTGAAGGCCGAGCAGGTCGTAAATGTGTCTAAGTAAATAATGGTCCAATACACGGAGTCAATGTTTTGTTATGTAATTATAGTGATGCAAAAGCAGCGTTCTCAAACACATAAAAAGCTTTTCGAACTTACCAAGGCGATCCCGTTCCTAGCTACTATTTACTCACGGGCGCCAGATGGTCTCCAGGTTTAATTAGTGCTTACGAGCTTGTATGGGGCCCGGTGCAAGCAGTGACGTGGAGGAGGATGCTCTGGGTGCAGGGGACGAAGCAGAAGGGGTGCATTGGAGAGGGAGAACATCCAAAATCACATCCAATCTTATGGCGTGCTCAAACCTTAATTATAACAAGCGGCAGTGAAAGTGATCGCGAAAGTGAAAGCGATCGCTATTGGAAAACAAACAAGCCCGCGAGTGGTGGGCGCACGCGCGCCACAGCGAGACATGTGGTTTCAATTATCGCGCCCGTGTCTGGGCACGATAATTGGAAACAGATGCCGGCCGTGCGGGTAACCGCACAGAAAAGGCCATGACACACGAGCGTCTGGTCAGCTTTTTTAAACCCCCTACATAAAGTCTTTGCCAGAGCAGCGCTTGCGCGCTACTCTAGGCTCGACCTAAAAAGCATGCAATGTGGCATATTCACCCTAGGACTATTCCTGGCAATGCAGAGTCTAGGAACCTGTTCTCCAGTCCATAAGGACACACAAAGCATGCACTCCTGGCAGGCATAGAACTACTGTCCATTATCTATGAAAGACGCATAAAGGGGTGGTAGCAGCGTACAGAGTTTTATGAAACATTAATGTACTCAGACCGTTTTCTCTGTGTCAAGGAGAGTGTGGTCCACTTACCCCTTTTGTGTAAAGTTCTGCTGTTATGTAAACCTACTACCCTTGTACTGACATTTCGTGTGCATGTCGAGTTCACATATGTGCAGCAATTGTGTGGCACATGTATGGTAGAAGGACTCTGTGTTCTACGAGATTATAAGGACTGGGACCAGTGGAATGAAATGAAATGAAATGAATTTGTACTTGTAAAGCGCACTGATACCCTGGGGTTTCCTGGCGCTGTACGCATACCGCTGTGGAACCCTTCCTGGCTTTTCCCTGTGAAATGTCCACTCCTGGGCACCCCCAAGGTGAAGCCAGGCATCCCAGCGCTTAATTTGTAATAAAATAAGTGCTGGGGCTCTCGTCAGGAGGCCACTGGAGCTGGCACACCAATTGCCCCTGCCAGCACAGCCAAAAAAAAAATATTAACCACCACACTCCTAAAAGTGTGACAAGTCAGACTACACCTGGCCCCCAAAGCTGTAAGAATCTCTTGGGCGGCAGGTATTTTTAATGTATAATTATTAGTAAACATCTGTTGTTGTGCTCATCTCTAAAGTAGACACCATGTGTCAGACTGTCATATGAACCGCTGCTGACAATTATGTGCCGGTGCAGAGCACCGGAAACCGCCCGCTCAAATTAAGCACTGGTGGAATCTATTCTGGGTGGACCCTCGTTTAGCATGGCACAAACAGAAGAGTGGAGGCAGGGCTACCCTTAGAAATTCAATGATACCCTTATTAGCAGAAGGTTGTTGATTAGTTCTTCCAGAACACTACCATTCGATTAATGGCTAGGGAGAGGGTGGAAACTGCAGGTTTTGTTGTTCAAGTTGAGGACGTTTCTAGGGTGTGCCCCCTTGTCTGGCCCCGATTACTGCCTTAAGAAGGTTGATGACAGCCAGGTGCAGAGATCTCATGCTTCCCTTGTTTAGAATACTCCTGCTGTGAGAATTGTCACTTTTCACAAAGGCTGTTCCTGAGGAAAAGACAGAAAATGACATTTGAGACAGTCACAGAACCAACCCAAGCGGTGCTGAAACATTAAACTGCTTATCTACATATCCTGTCTGGAAAATGTGTATAAGAGATAAAAACACCCTACTTTGTTCCAGTTCCAAGATCTTCTTGATTAAGGAAGGAAATGCTGTGCAGGGACACGAACGACTGCTCTGTTACCAGGGCAGGTGTTTGCATGATAGCCACTCTCCCAGAGGGCGTAGGACTGCTTCTGAATTCTGCAGTTCTGGTGGAAATGCACCAAGTTTCTGTCAGCGGAGCCTGGGAGGAAAAATAGAACTACTGCAGCCTATTGTTCTGTATTTTATGAGAGTGACATTCGGCAGTAGGGAATGTTGGGCGAGTGAAGTGGAACTACGCTTCGTACTTCTTTCTGAATGGCAAAGTTCCTCGAATTTGCCCAACTAACATGTTTTCTTAAAACCCTTGCCCTCCACTAGTAGCATTGTCTACAATTACTGATTAGTTTAAGGTACGGTTACAGGGATTATCAAGTTTACCATTGGCAAGCATGCATTCAAAGGGGGTAGAGAAAAAGAATATGTGTGTGTTTGTGTGTGCGTGCGTGCATGTGTGTGTGTGTGATTTTCCTTTCCACCACATACATTCAAGCTATTTTTGAGAAGGGTTCATGGATTTTCAAACAAGCTCAGGTCACGAACCCTCCAGGTACTATCTTTTCTATTCCCCTTTTTACATTAAAAATGTTATATTTTCTTATATACTAACTCCGAAAACCTTAGCTTGGGATGCTTGCTGTAAGCAGTGCTTACTTTGTGCTGGTAGTTGCAGGCTGTGGGCACCAGCACTCATTGTTTAGGATCAGGACTTATTTTACATCATCAGACTTATCCCAGCACAAGGGAGAGAAATGCATACAATAGGGAAAGAAGGAGCAAGAAATTGACCGAAAACAGTGGCAATGGGAGAAAGTATGAATGAAAAAGAACATTTATGAGTAACATAAAGAGGAAGAGAAGGTGGAAGAAAGGGTCATTTTCAGTATCAAGAGTAGGCAACCGTGGTATTTGGCAATTCCCGGAAAGGAAAGCGCTGGCAGCAGGATCCTACTCCCTCAAACATCTTTGCGCCTTTTTGCTTATGTTTTTTTACAAATTAAGCTCTGACTGTAAGAGTAGGGAGGAAGCAAACAATCAGCAAATATGTAGCTGAATAATATTCTCTTTTTGTGCCCTAGAGCCTGGATACTACCATGATGGGCTTTTTGGAATCCGTATCGAAGATGTGTCCCTGGTAATAGAAGCTCAAACCCAGGTGAATGCCACACATTTACATTTAGGAGAACCTTCCTATACAGATGTACAATGATTTATGCACAATAGCAAGAATGCAATTCTAGAATATGGTGTTATTTTAATTGGAGAAAATGTGGCGCTTACAATGGTTAGGTGGGTCACTTTTATGCCATGAGTTTGGTGTGTCACAATGCTTTACTTTTATTTTGAATTTGTTTCTACATCAGTGATTTCCAACAGACAAATGTGTCAAAATACAAGAGTCTGCTATATTTCTCCCTTTCTTATTGTGGCGGTCCATATCAATGTAAATTCACCCTGTGGAAATTCCAATATGGCATCTTGCATGTTTTCTCTAAGGAGAAATTGCCAGCAGCGGTGCCCTTCATTAGGGTGTGGGGGTGTTGCCCTGCACTTTGTTTTGTTAATTTTTTTTTTTTGCCGCAGTGCACGGCGAGGCTTGGGCAAAGTTTGCTTTACCTGTAAGGCCAACTGAGTCAGTGACTGAGGGCGGGCTGACGTGGGTGGAAACCTCCTTGAATAATTGACAGTGTCAGTGACACAGGTGCAACGAATCCTTGGGTGTAGTGTCCATGTCAGGTTGGACGGGTGCCTTGCTCTGACCTGCCCAACATGTGCAATTGAACCCTTATGTAGGAGCCTGGGGGATTGCTCCACAGCCACAGCCACCTAGGCTCCTAAGGAGCGCTGCAGCGCCTGCCCGAGCCAATCCTCATGCTGCTCTCTAACATAAACAGAAAGGGAGCAGCGAAATGAGTGGCTCACGAGTCGCGGGGTGGGACAATGACTGGAGGGCCGGTGGTCACAACACAATGCATGCGACACGCCTGGAGGCTAAGTCACATAGGACGGTGAGTGTTTTTGTTACTTATTTTTAGGTTATATTGACGAGTGCAATTATTTTATGAATTTGTCCCTCTGAACATGCTGGCACACAGACATATAGTGAATGAAAGGCTCACTTTGCCCACGTGAAGCTCCAGAGCCGTGCACGTAAAGGATACATGTGAAAGGCTTTGCTCACATGCAGCTCCAGTGCCAGATTCACACTTGAAGCCCTGGAGCAGTGCGTGCGCTCTGATCAAGTCAGTTTGAAGTTCCTGACTAATGACAAGGACATACTATGCTGTGCACTATTTTAATTCCTCATTACAATTTCTGTCCAGTAGATGTTGCTCCAGTCTTTTGATAGATCCTGCTTTTCAAAGGTGCCAATTTTGGGAGTAACATTCTAGTAATAAATATTGCTCTACCGAAGCATTAAAATAATAGTTTGCAAGGTTGCCTCTTTCCTGATAAGAAAGTCAAATGATAAGGTTCATTTTATTCAATTTCAAAAAGTGTTCACGAAGTCCCGGGTTCGCCCCACAGGGATATGTTTTGTTTGTTGTTCTGCTTCGAATATTGGCAACTATGCTTCTGGTGTTTGTTAGCACATTGTATACAGCTGTAACTTTTGCCCATGGTGCTCAGTTTGACCGCAAAATATCAGTTTGCTTTCCAAAACTCAAACTCGTGATCTTTACGTCACTTCAGATGTCAGAGGCGAGAGTTAACTTTGGAAACCATCTTGCAGATGTTCTTCATCACCCAGAATAATTGTTACCAAACTGAGGCAGTCGTGATGTGTACTGCACAATGCCCATCTACTTCGCTAGGCATATGCCAGGATCCGATGGGTAGCAAGCGGATGTATGGCGATACCACGCATGCATTACATCGCATGCCGTTAGATCGCGGTTTTAACAATGCAAGTCGTTACAACGACTTGCGTTGGAGGGCGCTGTACTTAGGAGTAGTTTAATTTACTATTCCAACTCCAGCCTACGTACAGTAGGGAAGGTGTTGGATAGTAATTTAAACTACTCCTTGTCCTATAGCGCCCTCCAGTGCAAGTCGTTGTAACGACTTTCGTTGTAAAAACTGCGATCTAATGGCATGCGATGTAATGCATGCGTTCTAAAGGTTTTTTCCCCTTGAGACTGAGCCAGGCCAGCGTGCTCCCCTGTCACCCAGGCCCTCGCTGCAACCTGGGAGGTGCATTAATTTCCTGGTGTGTCCCTTGGGTTATCAGATTGTGAAAACATGAACTAAAGATTATGGAGACCTGAAAGTACCATCATTTAAAGAAGGGGGGCTTTGAGCAGATGAGGAGGTGTCACCACTTTAGACTATTGGGGGGGAGGCTTTTGGTTACCTCATTGCACTAACATGCCTTGACACTCATGGAGGCCTCACAAATTCCTGAGGGGTTCTTTGTTACTACCAGGTTACACAAACATTAGAAGATGCTGGGGGCCCCAAGGTGCTTCCATCTCCTGAGTAATAGGGGAACCCTTCTCTCCCACACTACACAAACACACCATAAAGGCAGTCACGACTGGTACTGACGAGGGTGGCAGGGCGGGGGGGGGCTTAATAAATAAATATCACTTACCTTGTAGGCCGCCGACTCCCCCATCGTTGTCTCTCGTCCGGTTTGGTCCAGCTGGAGATAGGAAGCACACAGGCTCCCCAAAGCCAATCACAATGCTACTGTTAGTAGCGTTGGGAGCCTGTGCATGTTCCCCACCAGGCTGTAATGCACAGCCTGGTGGGGAACATGCTAACTGTGCATGACTGTTTGGTCTGCCCAAGAGGGCTGGCCAAACAGTCATGCGCAGCGCACTTAAGTGCACATATTTCCTCCTCCCCTGCTGGCCGTGATGACAGCCAAGCCCCGTCCCGCCCAAAACCTGATTCAGGGCGGAAAAATAAAATGATAACTACATTGGGGTCGATTCCGATCTCTGTCGGAAGGGATCCGAATCGGATTCAGCTTTGCCGAAACCGATCCAGAGCCCTTGTTTCCGACCGACTCGTTCCCAGTTCCGAATGACCAAGTACGATGCCTGGAAACCGTTAGGGCTGACCGAATCGGTTCCGGAAGGCATTCGAACAAGACAAGCCTTTCCGGAGCCGATTCGTACAGCTCTATGGACTTGGTTTCCGAATGAGCAAGTACAATGACAGATTCAGACAGCCTTTCCGATTCGCTTTGCCCGGAACAAAAAGGCTGCCGGAATCGTTCTTTGGGGGCCCTTGGAAGGCCCCCTTCACCCGGTGCCCTCCGAATCGGGCCTGTGGGGGTACCCATGGGTCCACCCTTTCCAACCATGCACAGTGTGGCAAGGGTGCACGCCACAGGGTGCACGATTTTCCCCAACCACTCCTTTCTTCGTAGGGAGCCTGTGTTCGGAACACAGACTCCCATTGAAATCAATTTGAGTCCAACCGAATCGGATCCGGATACATACGGATGCATCGTACTCGTTCGGTCGGATTCCCCCGATCCGAGTCATACGGAGAGCATTCCCGGACTGCAAAAAAAGCAGTGGAGCGAGGCTCCTCCGCCTTAGTGGAGGAGCTGCCACTGCATGAAGGACATGGAACCCTTGTTGTGCCCTTCATTTACTGAGTGATATGGAGGACCCTTGATCCCACATTATACAAGCAATGCATAAGGTTGATGGAAACCAGGAGGTGGGTCCATTCCCTGAGTTATATGGGGGACCCGTGCACCCACATTACACACATACACACTATGAAGGTCACAGAGACCTTGGAATGGCTCATTGAAATCTCTTCATTGATGTCATGACTATAGTTTCACAATTGCTTTACTAACGCCCTTATGACACTTGGTCTTGCTCGCCACAGGACACTTTTATGCCCCACCACTTTCAAATGTCACCAGCCACGCCACTGGAAATTGCAGCACAATGTTGACCATTATTGCTCCGGATGATACTGAAGGTGCACAATTGCTTTTAACCTGTCTGATTTCCACATACTGTCATCTTTTTAAACAGTGCGAATTTTGCCAGACATCAAGGGGCCAACATCAGACATGCAGTAATTCCATGCAACTCAATCCCAATAATCTGAGTTGAGGGAAAACATCTATGAGTTACTGTGTAGGCTGCAGAGCTCGGAACCAGCAGTAATTCTTGTACGGACTGAGCACATGAAAAATGCACAGACTGCATTTGTACCAGTGCTGCGCAGTAAACGGAATTACGCCCTTGGAACACAATCGCACACAATTACACAATGTAACAAGGTGCTAAATAGCGCCTATCAGTGGCTTAGCACCCACCATGCAGTTTAAGAGATCCAGCTATTGTTAACTGTAAATTTAAATACTTTGGGGCATATTATCAAGAAACAGCGTTAAAATTATCGCCGGTCTAGCGGCAGAAAACTGCCGCTAAAGCGCCGATAATGGGCTTGATAATATGCCTTTGAGAATTCCAATAGAAGCCCATGTTCTGGTGTCAACATGGGCTTCTAAAGGAATTCTCCAGGGCATATTATCAAGCCCATTATCGCCGCTTTAGCTGCAGTTTTCTGCTGCTAAACCGGCGATAATTTTAACGCCGTTCTTGATAATATGCCCCTTTGATTTTATCGGCTCACTTAATTAAAATGATTAATTTTTAACTTTTAACTTCAACATCTTATAATAATCACCTTGCAAGCCATGTTTCAATCGTCATACTGTGCTGTGGTTTAATGAAATCAAGCCCCTATTAGGGCTTGTCATTAAGCGTTAAGATACAGAAATACTTACCTAATGAAGCAATAAAGAAATACAGTGGGTAGGATGGGTGAGGAAACAACAAGTAAAACTAGCATTGGCAAATTAGTGTGCTTATGCAGCACAGCATTAGCCCAGTAGAGTGAGACACAAGGGAAGGAGCCAGTAGGACAGACAGAGAGGGCTAAAGTTGGCTGAAAGAGCCTGGTTGAAGACAGCAAGTGGTTGAAAAGGGCAGACCCACAGCACACAATGTTCATTGTTAGTAACATGTCTGATGGTTGCTGCACTGTCAAAACCCAGATCTGAAATCCACATTACCTCAAGATGGGCCCAAGTAGTTTGTACAATACCTCTCTCTTACTGAGCGAGGTTTTGAGACGTTGCTGGTTATGGACATATACAACAAACTGTTTCTGCATAGAGAAACTAGAGTTCTAATCCCAAATATGCAAAGCTTTAAAGATCTTTTGTAAACAATAGACAAAATGCATTTTGGGAGTATCATGAACAAATGCATTGTCAAGTGATGGTTGCAAGTTTAAAAATAAAAAATATTGAGTTAAATATGTGGTGGATTTCTGCACATTTAACTGGATTTTTCTGTTTATAGAAAAGTGGTATTGCTGCTTCAGGAAAAGCAATAATACCACTTCACTGCATGGCAAATCTGGGCCTGTTAGCACCAACAAAACACTGTGACTGATTTTGCATCATTTCATGTGGGAAAATAGAAAGAAACAATATTTTAACTTATTTATTCACCATTTAAATCTAAATATTTAGTAATATCATGGTCACCAATCAAAGTAACGCAATTCCTGAATCTTTGTATTGCCTCAATGTTAGGCCTGGCATACTTGGCGTAGTTCCCCCTAATTTTTTGCCTTCAGATCTCCTGTTTTTGCTGACTTTGTTTTTGCCTGACTTAGGACCCTGCGCACTTTACCACCGTTAACCAGTGCTAACATGCTTGTCCTTTTTCCCTAATGCATTGTAGCATTGGCTCATACCCAATTGGCATATTTAATTTATTTAAGTCCCTAGTATAGTGCACTACATGTCCCCAGGGTCTGTACATTAAATGCTACTAGTGAGCCTGCTGCCCTACATGTTGCACCCCCTTAAGTAGCCCTTTAAACATGTCTCAGGCCTGCCATTGCAGAGCATGTTTGTGCAGTTTAACCTGCCATGTCAACATGGCAAAAAAAACTTTTGCCAGGCCCAAACCTTTCTTTTTAATACATATAGGTCACCCCTAAGGTAGGCCCTAGGCAGCCCAGAGGAGAGGGTGCAATTTATTTAAGCAATGTATTTAACAAGCAGGACATGTGCTTTTGAGTTTTACATATCCTGGTAGTGAATAGCTCTTAAAATCATTTTTCGCTACTACAAGGCCTATAACTTACGTAGGCTAACATTGGGATAACCTTTTTACATTTTATAAGTGTAATTTCCGAGGGGGCGTGGCCACGTCGGCATTCAAAATGGCCACACGGCTGTGAAGCTCTGGCACTGGAGACCCGACATCAGCAGTTTATAGGCAACCAAAACTGCATCCTTCACCATTTACTGTGCTCATGATGCCAGATTAAGGTCTACCGACAATACCCCCTGCTTTTTTCCCGCATATGCTGGAACTACGCACCGGGACTTCAATTTGTGCGGCCGGGTCCGCCCGTCCCACTGGGCCCTCTGTGTCATCACCACCACTGCTGCTGATCAGCTGACTGTGGTGCCCCCTGTGGGGGCCACTGGTGCTGAGGGAGGAGACCCCAGACAATGGCTTGATTGACGTGCGGCCCGGCTAGGGCCCTGCTGTGCCACAGCGATCTGCCTAAGATCCCGGCTGGAGCAAACGTCCCCGACTCTGATTACACAGGTGGGCAGACCTGCATGGGTGCCACAGCTTGGGCTGTGGGGGTGACTTGATGGCTGCTCCCACATCGGTCTGAATTGCTGGATCGGGCCGCGGTGTGGGGTGGCTATACCAACGTGTGCCCGTGGGTTGCCTCACCGACGATTCCCCCGAACCTGGAGGCTCCTGTTACAGAGAAGCTTCCCCTATTGTGGTGAAGGGGGTTTCCTTCCTCCAGGAGGCCTGCCAGATACCCGGCTGCACCGTGCCGTGGAGTCGACCGTGGCTTTTGAAAGCAATGCCCGGGGGAAGTGCTGACCGAGACGCCTGTGAGTGGCCCGGCTAGGTGGAAATACCTGGGGGTGGGGATGCCCCAGGGGCCAGATCCAGATCTTCCTCTCACTATCAACCTTTGACCACCTCGGGGTTCCCCCCCCCATTTTTATTATCCTACACCTGGCCAGTCTGCCACAACAGGCCTGCTTGACCTCCCCTATTAAGGACTGGCTGGGCTCCCTCGCTGCCTCTCCCCCTGCCTGAAGCAGGGACGTGAACCGGCATTACTGCACAAACGCTAACAAACACTGGACACAATTGCCTCCCTAGGGGCGCGCTGAAGTTTGGTCGATTGAATACTGCATAGACCCCCTGTTAATAGTCAAGTGTCCGCTCACGTGTATAGGACATTCTTACATCTCAATCGCATAGGGCTTGCGATACCCCCCTTGCACTGCCCCTGCCTAGACTGAGCATAATGAGCGAAGGAGACCCTAAACAGCGGAAGCTCCCCTTTGAGAGGGCGAGGCAGGCTGATAGATTGGAGACCCCATCTGACAATGAGGGCCATGGGTCTGAGCATGTGGCAACAGAACATGTAACGGGGACGGATGCCACCATGGCAGAGTTGAGGGCTGGTTTTCGCTCCATAGATGCTCGATTTGACACACTAAACAGCCAACTAGACCGCATGGGGGAAAGACTCAAACATCATAACAACCGATTAGATGACGCAGAGGAGCGGATCTCGGGACTCGAAGATGGCGCTACTTCTCTTACTAAATGCCTGGGCAAAATGGAGCGCCTCCTCAAAGCAGTTGCAGTAAAAAAAATGAGGATCTAAAAGCGAGGTCGCAAAGGAATAACATCCGTATCATGGGCATTGCAGAGACCACCAACATGGGCCGACCGGACCAGTTTGTGGAGCAATTGCTCGCTGACCTATTTGACTGCGCATGCATCACTGCCACATTTGTCATAGAGAGGGTACACAGAATGCTTGGGCCTAGACCACCGTCTGATGCACCACCATGCCCATTAATAGCCCGGCTCTTAAACTTCCGGGATACGGACAGAACACCTTGCTTGGCCCGTAAGAAGGGGCCACTACAACACCAAGTGGCCATGACGTAAATTCCAGGATGTCAAGGCCATTCTTCGCGAAAGAGGTATTAGGTATGAGATGGTATACCCTGCTAGGCTCTGGGTGGAGATAGATGGCAAGACCCGTATCTTTGACTCTCCTACTGAGGCACTCTCTTTTTGTAAGAAGCTCCCTCCCAGTGCGGACTCCTCCCCAGGATTCCCCCCGGGCTGAGGTCCAGGGACCTGACTCCTGTCTACTTGAACTACCTGGGGTTTACCTGAGGGTAACTCATTCTTTCTTTCATGTTCTATACCAGCTGATGGAACAATTACAGTTAGCCTATAGCCAGATCTTCAACTGTTTGTGATGAACGTCATAATGGGTCTTCTGTTGCCGTTGTGTTGCCAGCCCTAACGGTGTTTATCACATTCTAATCTTTCTAATCTTAATTTCTATGTGGTTATGCGCGAATCACAGGTCAGCTTATTGCTCTGTGTTTTGTGGAGGGTGGGGGGGACTTTGTGCTTAAGAGGGGAATTTTTGAAGTCTTGTTTCTTTCCTATGTAATATTCCCTGAAGAGGTACTGAGCTTCGTATACAGCACGCTATGCAGATTACACACTCACTGGGCCTGATTCACAGAACTAACTTACGTCAAAAACGTAAACGTAAACGTAAAGTTAGTACTTTTTAGGTATTCACAGAATACACTTACTCATTTTGGTATTCAATAGTACTAACTTTAAGTTTACGTTTACGTTTTTGACGTAAGTTAGTTCTGTGAATCAGGCCCAGTGTCGAGGTTGGCTCGACAGAATAAGTAAACTGACTGCTTCGGAGCAGGTAGAAAGAAGGTAATGTGATCCATGACTTCACCTTAAACCTAAGGACTCTAGGTAAGAAGCATATGTAGTTGATTCCTCAGGAATCATTCATTCAAAACATTTTTTTTTTGTTCTAAAAAATTATGTTCCTATAATTCATTGCTTAACATCAGACTCACTCTGAAACATTCTTAACCTAAACGTTATACAACATAGAACCCATTTGTAAAAAATTGCATATTTGTATTTATCTTCAAATAGACAAAAACTCCCTAATAAAACAATCAGAAAAAAAGTGCACAGGGCACAATGCTCTGTGAATACTGACCAGACACGTGGAACACAGTATGTAATGTGATCTTATTTTGTATGCATCTTGTGAACTACTGGAGTAAGGAGGACACTTGGTCAATAAGTATCAAAATATAACTTTGTATGCATCCTCATAGATATAGTTTCAACCAACTTTGAACAAAAATCGGGTCTCATTAGGGCAAAAATGTCATCTGTACCAGTAGTACAGGAGGAACATACACTAGGAAACAACTGATTGGTTCATGTATCAAAAGAAATCTGGCGTGTAGGCTAACAACTAAATGTTTGTCATCTCTGTTCTTTGTTTTATTTGCAATAAAAGATCTGGATTTTTTTAATAAATTATGCTCATGTACTTGTCATGTGTGAAAACAGTGTACTGCAAATGGGTGTGCCACTTATTCACATGGGTGAAGCTTCATTCCAGGCTCGTGTAAAGGGAGTAGTTGCTCTTTCCGGAGGAATGTCAGGATTTTTACTCTTTTAAATACAAGAGAGCCAGCTTTGAGCTACAGTGTCCGTTATGTCTCCTGGCTGATCACGCACCTCACTGGATGACCCCTAGCAAAAGGAGAAAATCCACACTGTGATAAGTGCGCACTTCTCTTAGATTCTCAGTTCCCACAAAATATTTCTCCTCCAAACCAGTTTCCTGCAAACAAGAATTTACATGAAAGGTGCACTGAAGGAACAATTTAAACATACCTAAGATTACACTTCAAAGACGTTCTCTTTACCCTGTTCTGCATCAGTTAAACATCACCAATTTCTCTGGCAGGGATCACTGCAGGCTTTAAATGAACTCTTGAAATACCTGCTCCATTGTACTCTACTGCAGGAATCAAAACATCTGCTCACTTTTGTGAAGCTAAACATCTGTAACAACTGCTCACCCCTCCCTCTGAATTTAAATGAACAGCAGCTCTTTAAATGTCAGGAGTTCCTCTTCGTCTCTGCCCCTTTTGGTTGCTGTTGTTGAAAGATCCACAGTAACTTGTAACACTGACTCTGCGTCACTCCAGAGGTCCAGGCGCTGCACAGTTCGATGCGGTCACGGACATAAAAGGATACATCTTACGGCTAACTCAGCAAGAAGATGCTGTGGTGTAGCCTGCTATCCAGTCCATGTGCGGCTGGCAATTTCTTCCAGGGCTGTGGGTGTTTTTATTCTGCTGCGGCCTGGTGTGGTACCTGTCAGAGTGGGTGGTCTGTCCGTTCAGAGCGGTGATATATTTTTTAAAACCACTTGCATGCTTTAGCAGAAGAGAAGACTGCCTGCTTTAATGTCTCCTGCTCTCCGGTGCATCGTCAAAAGGCAGCAAGCGCATCACCTAGTGGTCACCTGACACAACGCACCCGGCCTGCACTCCAGAGCCCTGTGTAATTCATGATGAACTCTGCTCAGCAAATTCGGCCGCAGCACCCCTGGATGGTTTTTGCGGTGCAATGGGGTGCGGCACCGCACAGTTTGGGAACTACTGCGCTAACATAACATTCCTAACATGGAACATTAGAGGTTCAAATAACCCGCGTAAAACTAAGCAGATACTAACTTACCTCAATAGACACGAGGTCAAAATCGCCTTCCTGCAGGAAACACCTTTAATTCCACACGATACTCCCTCATTTGTGAAAACCTGGGATACCCATAGATACTTCTCCAGTTACAGTAAATCTTCACGTGGCGTGTCCACACTCATCCACAAAAGCGTCCCGTTCTGCCTTATTAGCAGCTACATTGATACAGAAGGCCACTATGTGATATTGGAGGGGAGACTGGCGGATACTCATGTGCTACTGGTGAATATATATGCCCCTAATGTTGACAACCCAGATTTCTTTCATGGCATTTCGGTGCTATTGGACCGGCAACCCACCACCACCATTATACTAGGAGGGGATTTGAATATGGTGCATGACCCACTTTTAGACACTACTGGCACCTCCACTATCAGCAAGCCACAGGCTGTCAGGATATTCTGTGACATTCGTGACACTTATTGTTTAACAGACATATGGCATCATACACACCCTTCTACGCCAGAATACACATTCTATTCTGCGCCCCATGATGTATGGACGTGCATTGATTACTGGTATACAACTCCCGTAGCTCTTGTGTGGTTGTGAGATATACAACATTTGCCATGAACACTTTCAGATCACTCCTCAGTTAAGATGTCCCTACATATCCCATTCGGGGGTGGGTTAGAGAGGAGATGGTGCTTTCCTAACACCTCTCTCTTCGATACAGTATTCTGCTCAGAACTTAGAGACTCTATAGTGGAGTGCTTTGATTTAAATATAGGCTCTGTTCCCCATCACGCTACCCTATTGGAAGCATACAAAGTGTACATATGGGGAATAAGCATTTCCAAACACTCGGGCGTCCTCCGAGATATCCAAACAATATAGCACAAATAGGAGGGGAGCTAAGGGAATTGGACAAAGTGGTGGCTCGAGGGGTCTAGTCTGGGCCAACGATCCAGGTTACTGGACAAGTATCGGTCACTAATAGAATGGGAGACTATGTTCATGGGCAAATATGCCCAGGCCCGCCAATATGGAGAGGGGGATCGCCCTTGACCCTACTTTGGCACGACTCTTTCGCCCAACTCGAGACCCCTTATTCATATCTGAGTTCCTGCTGGAAAGCGGCAAACAGTTCACCAACACCACTGACGTAATATGCACCCTACTACGTTATTATGAGCAACTATATTCCACTAGACTTACTGGTGGAGACGATGTTACAAAGGCCTACCAAGAAGAGGTAGCAATGGTGTGGCTCACTGATGCAAAGCGACAATTTTTAAGCGAATCTATCTCTGCTGAGGAAGTCACGCAGGCCATCGATGCCTTGACAGCCTGATGGGCGCTTTTTACAAAACATATAAACACATCCTTGTCCCCCATCTCATAGATATGTACTCCGAAAGCCTCGAAACGGGCACACTACCATATATGCTTTGAGAAACAGTGATTACTCTACTTTTAAAACCTAACAAAGACCCTCAATTTTGTTCATCCTATGACCCACTATCCCTCCTAAACTTTGACAACAAACTTTTAGCCAAAATACTGGCTACTTATTGACATTATTGATGGAACAGATCATCTCTCCTGTCCAGACGGGATTTGTCCTGCACGGTATTCACTGTCCTTAACAGAATTTCCCTTACATACCCGCGGCCACAGCGTTGCTTGATGTAGAGAAAGCCTTTGACTCTTCGGAGTGGCCTTTTCTCCGCGCTGTGCTGTGTATACTTGGGCATCCCTCTAGCTTTATAGAACTAATTATGTTAGTGTACTCAGAGCCGCTAATGCGGCTCCAGGTTAGTAGCACACTTACAGACGCATTTGGAGTTATGAGGGGCACAAGGTAAGGTTGCTTACTGTCTCCGTTCCTCTTCCTTATTGCCATGGACCCCTTGGTACGCCACTTGCAGAAAAATCAAAATTTCGATCCGGCCCGCTCCTCATATCTGTATATGCAGATGATATTTTATTATTTATTTGGGACCCAACCAGTAATCTCACACCAATTATCCTTGAAATTGTCTGATTTGGGGAGTTCTCTAGGCTTTTTATTAACAGGGTGAAATCGGAGTTGTTCCCCTTCACCAATGTCACCACACTGGGGCCCTGCAAATTCTCGCTCCAGTGGTGTAGCAAGTCTACCAAATACCTTGGCATTACCGTCCACAGGGACAAAGAGCAGTTGATTTGTTCAAATTACGGCCCAGCCATCAAGAAGTTTAAGACACAAGTTGAGCTATGGCTTCGCATTTCGCTCTCCATGGCTGAATGTATCGCCATCCTTAAGATGGTAGTTTTACCTAAATTCCTGTATCTGTTTTTAAACATTCCCATCCCACTCACCAATGTCTTCTTCCACACCCTTCAGTGCTTATGGCTCATATGGGCTGTGCGAAGGCCCCAGATACAATGGGATACACTTATCCTTCCATGTGGTAGAGGCGGGTTTGGGGTCCCAGACTTTCAACTATACTATCTAACAGCACAATGTCAATGTGTGTCTTATTGGTACCACCCAGATGCCAGATTACCCTACTCAATACCAGAGCGAGATCAGGCAGAAGACGTCCCTTTATTGTCTATACTACCCACTGGAATTAAAATAGATCCTGCAGATATACAAACGTTAGCAACTACAAGCTGGGCTTGGCAGAAGAGTGATTGTCTACTGGGGAAGGGACCCTTATACTCCCCACTAATCCCATTGATCAATAACCCACGCATACCACCATCAAAGGAACTTGTAGTACAATGCACAATGAGGAAGTTTGAGTTATACATGATGGGTGATATTTCCCCTAATGGGCATGTGCTCTCCCACAAGACACAAGATTTGCACATGCTACATTACTGGACCGTTTCATAATGCGGCGAATAAATGCTGCCCTTAGCACATGTATCCCTACATATCCCATTGCCCCTGACGATTTCCCTCCATTAACATTACTAATATCGGAGACAGATGGGGATAGGTTGATATCTAAACTCTACAAAGCACATCTAGCTCTGAAACCTACTAGAGATGAGGGAGCACGGGCTAGATGGGACGCTGATATGGGTCAGACTATATCGGACAAGAAATGGCGCTATTGCTGTGAACAGATCTAGCTTGTATCACCTAATCGCCACCCCAAACTACTACATTTTAAATTCATTCATACATAGGGCATACGTCATCCCCAGTGCACTCGCCAAAATAGACCCTGATAGGGTAACACACCCGATGCAGACTTTGCACACCTCACGTGGACATGCTTGGATATAAACAAATATTGGGGTAAAATATTCCAACATATTTCACGGATGATTGACACTGACCTGCTTCCGGATCCCTTCGTGGCCCTCCTGGGTTACGTAGCAAATGTTCCCAAATCGGTGCATAGGTAAACAGCCATTGTGCTATTGCTAGTCAAAAGAGAGATAGTTTTGCATTGTGGTAATGGAATGAAAGCAACAGTCAAGACGTTAACTACAAGTATGCAATTCCATGAGGAACATCTATGCTACACTCCAGCCACCCACCTCTAGGCCAAAGGATATTTGGCAACGATTGAAAGATTACTTACTGAAAAACAATCTAGACGAAAAATCTTAAAAACAAATGTACCGCAAACAGTTGTAAGCCTCGACACACTTTTAATATCTGTATTGGAAAACACTTAACAGTATTCTTGAAATATTGTAAGCTAATGGTCACACCTATATTTCTTGTACACATGATAACTCTGCATGATAACATCCTAACAGTACCTTTGAGCAATTCATATTTTTCAGGACGCTGTAGCCCGCAAATGCAGGCGGTCTTTATAATTTGTTTTGTTTTTGAAAATCAATAATTAAAGTTTTTAAAAAATAAGTGTAATTTCCAAATGGGAATATATAACTGATTCAAGTTTGGTGTCTCTGGAATCCAAATTTAAAATTTCAACTTATGGTGAAGTCAGATTTGAAATTACAATTTTGAAAATGCCACTTTTAGAAAGTTCAATCAAAAACCAAAACAGTTGGTGGTTGTGTTTCTTTCTGTTTTTTTACCTTTCACACAAGATCATTCTATTTAATAAACATGACCTGTAAATCAATAATACAATGTTATTATCCTGACATAACATTGCTCAATATTTAAGAACAGAGAGTGATAACAAAAAGAATCGCAAACCTATACAAACTTTTTCCATATCCCAAAATAAATCACACATTAATAAACAAGATGACACAAATCAAAAATAGCACCAATCAGTGTTCAACCAGAGCGACCCCTTTTAACGCTCTTGGTGTCAATAATGGGTTAAAGAATCATCAAATATGGAAAATGAAAGAAAAATAATTGCTTTTCATAGAAAGTCCTTAGTTGTCCTACTTTTAGAAGGTTGGCATTTTCTTGCCTTAGCCATTTGGTGCCTACAGCCTGTCTCTGGTCACATGACTGGGTGTAGTTGACAGTTGGGCTTTTGCTGGCCTCCTAGACAGCCACCCACAATGGGAGCTTAGGTGTGACTGAGTGGGCCATCATTGGCAGGATGGGAGGGAGGAGCTGGGCCCAGCCTCACTTACACCTAAATAGGCTGTGTCCTGTCTACACACCCCTGTAGTTAGTCTGGAGCAGGGAAGGCAGGGCATCTGCTCACTTCAAAAGCATATCCCCAGAAGCTTCTCCCACTTCAAAGGTACAACTGTGTATAAAAGAAGGACCTCAGACAACACCATTTCAGTACACTTCTGGACCTGTGGATACTCTGCCAGGAAGAAGGACTGTTATGTTATGTTATGTTATGTTAACTGAAGTTTGTATAGCGCATAATCACCAACAGGTCTCTTAGCGCTTTGAGAGAGTGGCCAAAGTACACCAGCAGTCGCGTGCTGCTGAAGGACCGCCACTCTGCTGGACTGCACTCAGCCGTACAACTGCTTTGCTGTGCTGACGTGCTGCCTGTTGCCCTCTTTCCTGTGTGAAAAGGACTGGACCTGCATCTCTTGAACCCAGAACCCAGAGTGACTCCAAGGGCAAGATGGCTGGCATCCTATTCTGAAGCCTCAGGGACATAAGAGGTTTCCAATAATAATAATAATTCCACATTTGTAAAGCATGAACATATCACCCCTAAGAGTATCAAGGCGTTCAGGGCCACCAGAGAGATTAAGTGAGCTATTGCCCAGAGCCACATGATGCTGAGCTGAGCTGCTGCCGGTGCCAGGGATCAAACCTTGAGCCTTGCGCTCTGTAGTCAGCCACTCTGGCCACTGCGCCACACTTCTCCCAGTTTCCAATCATCTTGCACCTGTACCTGGACCTTGCCATCTGTGAGTCTACCCTGCCAAGTGGTGCCACCCCTGTCCGGGACCCTTGGAAGTGGGCCTAAGGTGCTTGCTAGCAGAACCAACATATCTCTGCTGTGCAGCACATCCCCAAACAGAACCGTTGCATCGCCTCAACTGAGCAGCACATTCTCGAACAGAGCCAACATATCACTTCTGCTGCATGGATTGGACCCGTCACAAAGACCCGCACCAACTCAGAAGCTTCTCTGAACCGACGCATCACCCGGCGGCGCGGCGCAGCACGTCAACAGCCCAGGTTCTCACGTCTCTCGTTAATGGCAGCCTCGACGCGGATGACGGACTCCGCATCTCAGCCTCGAGGCTCCTTGGAACCAACGCATCGCCAGCTGCGTGCCGCATCCCCGACACTGGACTTTGCATCGCAAGCCCTATTGATGGGATCCTCAACGATGACACAACAGGACCCATCACATCCCGAGATCGACACATCACTTTCGCTGCACGAGGTATCTTTGACCCGGCTTCACGAAACGCTCCGCAACCAGGATTTAGGGTACTTTGTTCAGCGGGCCTAACTGGGTCCCTTTAGCCAGCCCGCGCTTCATCGCGGTCGACCTAAACTTGGGACTTTGTAACGGTCTGGTGCGGCCAGATATCCCCAATAGCGCTTTGTTCTTTTTGGTGCTATTTTCACGATAACATTTTAATTCAATATCTCCAGTTCTACTTATTGGATTTTTGTAGTTTTGGTCTTGTTTCATTTATTAAATTAGGCTCTATTTTTCTAACCTGGTGTGGGATACTTTTTGTGTAGTGTTTTCACTGTTTCACTGTTTGAAATGTTGCACAAATACTTTACACATTGCCTCTAAGTTAAGCCTGACTACTCTGTGCCAAGCTACCATGGGGTGAGCACAGGTTAATTTAGGGTTTGCTTGTGGCTTAGTCTGACTAGGATTGTGGTTGCTGTTTAACCAGGACTTCCACCCCAGTCAACCAACAACCCAATTTCTAACAATCAAACAATCCAATAGCTACAACGGTGATATAAAACCCAATTCCCTGCCATTACCGAGGAAGGCATCTTTGTTTCACAGAAAACCATATTACTTAATATAATTGGGCTTTAGGGCACTTAGAGCAAGTACATTCTCCCTTGATCTCATAACAAATAGGTTCTGGAGTATGTGTTATTACATGATTGTGTGTATTTGCCTTATAAGAACTAGAACAATTCAGAAGGGAGAGAGTGTGAAATAAAAACCAAACTCTACAGTGGAGCAGTAAGCAAATTAGACGATTGAACTCTTCATTCAAAATATGGTCAGCAGTAGAAAACAATGTTTTGCTATTTTCTCTTCTATTCTCTTCTTTTTCCCGCTAGGTCTTTCACTCTCTTTCTATCCATTTTCTTGTCTTTTTCTTTCTCCCTTTACCTCTTTCCATCAATTATTTGCTCTAGTGTTGCTCTCCCTCCCTCGTTCTCTGGCCTTCCTTCCACTCCTTTCTCTTCCTTGCTTGCTTACTATCTGCATCCCTGGTGCCTATACTTTTTCTTCTTTCTTTTAAACCCCAATTCATGTTCACTTACTATACATCTGTTTTTTGATGTCATGATATTTTTATAGATCCATTTTTTGCTAATTTGGCCTCCCCTATTGCTTTTATTATCTCTATAAATGTGCCTCTACCTCTTTCTTTCCAGTTTATAATGATACGTTCTCTTCTGGGCCCTATTTATGAAGGTATTTGCACCCCCTCTCTCTGAGGCATATGAATGCCTTTATTTGTTAGTGCAAACTCATGCCAGTGATTCACAAAGCATTATTTACACATATAATTGGACTTAAATCTAAAATTCCCTCAATATAGTAGAACTGTCTGTGTGAGAAAATCTACTCACAAAGGGCAGTTGTAGGGGTTCCAGGACCACGGTGCCTGTAAAGCCTAATAGCATACATTTCTGACTGTCCAGTCCTAAATTTTGTGAAATGGGCTTCTTGCACTTCTAATTTTCTTCTTAATGCATTGCCTCAGCATTTCATCATATGTCTATTCTTCTGATCCACAGCACATGTTCGGAGGAAAACCATACCTCACTTTTGAGCCGGTTTCTCTCGTCCCCTATGAACGGAAGCTCATTGACACAAGCCTTTTGTCAGACCAGCATGTGAGTAAATTGAGGCATATAAATTCAAAAGAAGTGACAAATTTTAACGTATATTGATAATGTGATCAATTGAAATGAAGAAAGTTAAGGGGGTGCATTGCTAGAAGGCTTGAAATCAGCCCATTATCCATCTCCAGAGCTACTGATCCCCAGATACCAAGGATTGGAGAGATGGGGAATACTGTGGGATTATGAATTGATCTGGAGTACAGCACCCAATTCCTTCTGTAATTCCCATTCTCCCAGAGTTTCACCTGGACATTTCATCTGCTTTCAGCAGCAGGTGAAAAACAGCAGACCCACAGGGCCTGATTCACAGAACTAACCTACGTCAAAATCCTAAACTTACAACAATTTTGGTATTCACAGAATGAACTTACACATTTGGGTATTCACAGAATGAATTTACACATTTGGGTATTCACAGAATGAACTTACACATTTGGGTATTCACAGAATGAACTTACAACAATTTTGGTATTCACAGAATGAACTTACACATTTGGGTATTCACAGAATGAACTTACAACAATTTTGGTATTCACAGAATGAACTTACACATTTGGGTATTCACAGAATGAACTTACAACAATTTTGGTATTCACAGAATTAACTTACTCATTTTGGTATTCACAGAAGGCACTTACTCATCAATGAGTAAGTGCCTTCTGTGAATACCAAAATGTGTAAGTTACACCAAATGTGTAAGTTACACAAAATGAGTAAGTTACACAAAATGTGTAAGTTACACAAAATGTGTAAGTGTCTTCTGTGAATACCAAAATGAGTAAGTTTATTCTGTGAATACCAAAATGAGTAAGTTCATTCTGTGAATACCAAAATGGTAGTAAGTTTAGGATTTTGTCGTAAGTTAGCTCTGTGAATCGGGCCCACAGTGTTCCTGTGTGAATGGTAATTTCGATGGGGCCAGTAACTACCATTTAAAGCCCCATCGGAGTAACAGTGGTATTCGTGAGGAAGTCCTTAATTAGAATGGTCGCAACATTTACCAAAGTTTTCTAAGTTTGGAACTATGCCACTGCTATGCTATCATACCTCTGCCTATTACGTGTATTTGGATGACTTTGTGCTCATTATTTTCAGGTTAAATATTTGAACAATTACTACCAGACCATTCGCAAATTCATTGGACCAGAGCTCCTGGACCAGAACCTGAAGGAGGAGCACCTCTGGATGATGAAGAACACCGAGCCCATTTCGGAAGGCACTTTGACTACAGTGGTCGCAGGCACGCTGCCATTGGCCCTGCTGGCAAATATATTTGTGCAGTGGACCTTTGAATAGTACTTGGTCTAGAAAAAAGACAGATAGTGGTGACGGAACCACAGTTATTATCAAAATCGTACTTCACATGTAATTTAAAGTCTCCACAGACTAAGGGCCTTGCTTAGATTTTGGTGGATGGGGTACTCTGAACAAATGTGACAGATGTTCCATCCACCCTATTACAACGGCACTGTAGCCTGGCACTTCAAGCCATTGGATGGGGCATTGCCACAATTTGACAAAATATCCTGTCTGCAAAGTCTAAATAAGGCCCTAAATATTTACAGTGGTCTTTTTGAAATCATGGTGCCCCTCACCACAGGCAAATATAGCTCAAAGGCTCATACCTATTCTTATGTTCCAGTGTACCGTGCCTTACCAAACAATGATGTGCAATAAATACACCTTTAAACAAACTATAAAATGATGGAATCTACAGGATGCTTATTTTCACAATATTTCACACAGCTTTAAGCATGCCATATGAAAACCTGACCCTACGATTGATTGGCCTTGCAATGTTTGTTATATTTTACCCAACAGTCAGTCTTTCGGTACTGGCTTATGTATGAAATGCAGTGCATAGTTCTTAAACGATGTTGCATGTTTTGCAATGATGTATTCAAAGTAGTAAGCAATGAGAACTGCATGGAATATGGTGATTCAACATGATGGCATTTTAATTGCTGCGATTATTATCACTTAATACCATTATTTAAAAAGCCACAAAATCAACATTTACAGGTTTCCCTTCCAAGTTGGAGACTTTTCCTTTTTGAATGGATGGATATTAAAAATGTATAAAAAGCTGCGACCAAGCATTGGTTATTTTCAGGAGCATTTGTGTTGTTTCTTGAATGTTTGTTGGGCTGTTTCTTTGATACCTGTGCAGGTGTCAGCTGGAAAGCAAGCATCCCTCATGAAGCTGTCAGGTCTTTCAATTTGTTGCAGTTAAGAGAAAAATCTGCAAACTAAAGGATACTTTAAGGCCTCTGTTTGCAATTGGCTTAATTACTTACCGATAATCTTCATTACTCCGAGTCCTGTTTGCCCCAGCCCCATTCATTACCGATGCGGTGAATCCACCTCCCAAGACAGAAAAGAGAACAAGAAATATTTGTAATAGTGCCCCTCCCTCACAGGAACTAGCCTATAAGGGTACACTTTACTCAGCATTCCTCCTGGAATACCAAACACCCTTCAAAAATCTGAAAGACTTGAATTTCGGGAGGGAGGGAGTGAGGTAATGAATGGGACGGGGCCAAACAGAACTAGGAGTAATAAAGATTGCCAGTAAGTAATTGAGACATTACCTCCACGTCTTTATGTCTCCGTCCCATTATTACTATTAAGGAATACCAAAACGGTCCTAACTAGACCTTCAGATCATAAACAGAAAAAATAGAAACATTAAAACCAGAAATGCTGCAAAAGTCACAAAGGTTTTAATGAAAACCAAATACAGAACAGCGTAGACCTAGGGCAAGGCCAAATCCAAGACCCCAAACCCAAAATTCTTATGCACATACAAAACATTATCAAGCTGATAGTGCCAAACGAACAAATTTGGATCCGCCCATGTAGCAGCCCGACATCTCAGCAAGGGAAACACCCCGAGTCACAGCCCAAAAGGATGAAAGTAGAGCGACCCTGAATCCCACTGTGGGGGTGGGGGGGCTCATCAGGTACAGAGTAAGCCAGGGAAATAGCTTGCCTGATCCATCTGCTAATGGAAACCAAGGAAGCCTTCACACCTTTGTTAGATGTACTGAAATTAACATAGAGGGAATCATATTTAAGGAAAGGCTCCATCTTAGCTAAATAGACCTGCAGCGCCCTTTTCACATCCATAAGATGCCATCCAATATTCTGAGAAGAATTAATCACATCTAAATCAGCTGGGTGAACCATCTCTTGATCTTGACCGAAACATGATGCCCCTAAAAAACATCCTGGAAATGCAACAGAGCCCACAGAACAGCCATCAGCTCCCTCCAGTTGGAGGACCGCCTGCTCTCCCGAATTGACCATCGTGCTTTAGTGGAGACGGCCGCCACGGTTGCTCCCTACCAAATTAACTTGCACCCGTAGTCAGTACCCTCGGAGGGTCTAGCTGGAGCTCCACACCTTTGCATAAGGACTCCGGGAGAAGTCACCAAGCCAGAACCTCCCTGAGCTCAGGAGTCACTGGTACCAACTTCTCAAGTTCCAAAGAACAAGGATCCCAGAAGGCATGTAGATGAGGCCAAAGCGAACAAAGATGCAGTCTGGTCCAAAGCACTGTAAACACTGTTGCATTCATGTGCCCCTGCAGCCTTAGTCAATGCCTGACCAAAAGAGACTGACTCAGGAGCACTTGGGATACAAACTCCTTAGAGACCTTGCACGAGACTCAGGAAGAAAAACTCTGTTCAAGTCTGTTAGGAAGCAAGCCCCTACGGCGGTCCAATCCTGCGCTGGCTGGAGTTTGCACTTGTCCCAATTGAGGAGGAACCCATGCTCCTGGATGGGAACCAGAACTATGCTGTATGGCTAGCCTCTTGTCCTTGTGAGATGGCCATGTTGACAGTCTCACTCCTGAATCTGGAGGAAAATGCACAATCTCTATGCTGTATCCTGATCGAATCACCTGAAGAACCTAAGAGTCAGAAATGGATTTGATCCAGGCCTATAGAAAAAGGCGCAACCCCTTGATGGCACATCACCAAAAGTATCCTACCACCCCTTATTCTTTGCCTTAATATATGCACATCTGCCTTTTCTCAAGAGGATCACTTGTGCTTATTCTTTATGGACCCTCACCCAACCTATTAGTGTCAGGCTTCATCATCAGGTTGCACCCTGGTCCCTAAAAACCAGGGTGGGTTCAACCATATTCCATGGAGCACTTTGGATATTGCTCCTAATCTGTCAGGACTATACAAATGTTAAAAATACCTAGTTGTCACCCAGGTTTCCCTTTATTTTTGGGTGCCACTGGTACGATTAAAAAAGCTATTGGTCAGGTATTATCTTAGGGAAGGGTCACCATCCCTGTACCCTACTGCGTGTTGACATGTTTCAGCCCTTCTAAACTGCCAAATATAGGTCCAAGGCTTTCAACAGAACTACTTTCTCCTGCAGTGTTTTTGCTGTCCTTTCTACTTTTTTGAGTCAGTCAACCATTCTTTGTGATAACATAAAGAACATACATTTAAACATGCATTGGAATGTAGGGCAGACATACTTGTCTGTCCTTTGGCTGGAGAGGCCCCTATTGGTGGCCTCCCCTGTGTATAATCACACCGTATACCAGCTGGTGGGGTACATCCCTGTAGTCACACTTACTCCAAGGGTTGTGAGCTGCTTTTTGCCTGTTCACCCAAGATGGCCTCCTATCGTTTTGGTCCCTAAACCAGATAGATCTATAAGATTTTATATTTATTTTAGAGCAGTCAATCAAATTTTCAAAGTTGACAATTATTCCTTACCATGTATTGATGAGTTGATTGAGTGGTTAGGAGAGTCCTTGTACATAACCACTATTGACTCCCTGGGGGTTGTTTAATTTTAAGGTAATGCCCTTTGACTTAAATGGGGCTCCGGCTACATTTCAATGGTTAAGAAGCTAGAGGTTGAAAAACCATACCTTTACAGAAAATTCATCCAAAGACATCTTGTGGTGGAAGACAGAGAGGGAAGGTTCAATGCTGCGGCTCCACATATGAAACTGGAACATATGATCCAGAGATCACAGAAAAGCTCCAAGGGAATTGTTGGTCAGACACGTAAAAGTGAATATGTTGCTCAGTGGCAGCTAGTTTACCACGAAGTCCTTTCTTTTTGCAATGTTTTCAAAGAGATGACAAATTCAAAATTAATGGACCACCGTGAAACTGTTCCTTATCACAAACTTGTGGTAAAGAGAGTGGAACGTTTTAATAAACATGTTGACAGCCTTCTTCATTTCATGCAGCAGCAAGGAAACCCCTTTAAAATGACTGAGCCTGTGCCACTACACAACTTCGTGATCAAGCAATATGTGGATAACGATATAAAGATGCGTCTACTAGATGTCCTCGAACATGGAACAAAACTCTATGCAGGAGAGATTTGCCTTGAATGAGAAAACGCTGTTTGACATAATCATTAAAGCTAAACTTCCACTCTTTAATTTTCATAGTAAAAGTTTCATCCAGCCAGCTACTACAAAACAGGTTACAAAAAACAACTTTTGCAAGGGCATAGAGAGATGGATGTACCAAAAGAAAAGGGTGAATTTATCAAGGACATTCTGGTGCATGAACAATTGACCTTGCTTGCATCAAAAATTCGACACCCAGACCAGTTCAACTTGATAAATTCTGGTCATCAGCATCAAAACATTGCTGATGCTTCAGTGAACACTGAATTTCCAATTCTTGCAAGTGGATGATTGTCAATGAGGAGTTGGGGCCAGATGTACGACCATTCCATTTTGCGAGTAGCAAATTGCGACGTTTTTGGGACTCGACTTTTGCGATTCGCAAAATGGAATATACAACAGTGTCTTAGGCGCTGGCTGCGATTCCTAATTGGGTCGCTGAAGATCTACCTCATTAGTCAAGATAAACTTTATTCGGCCAGAGGCCATAATAGCACACAAAAAAAAACAGACCACAGATTTTTAAAATAAGGTATATGAAACACATATCGCTGATCCAAATAAAATCAAGAATATTCGGTCCAATTCATAGCATTTCACGAGATTAAAAGTGTTGCCTGCAACAAATTCAGACAGAACGACCTCTTTAAGGTTCATAACCCCTCCTAATGTGAAATGCTGATTTTATAAAATTGAGTACTGCACAACAGACTTTGAGTGAACCTAGTGCCTACATAAACAATAGCCCTTCCTTGTACTGTCTCACATTGGCTTTGCGTAAAAGAGATGCCAGGAAGTGGCATCTTGGCTCCTGGTACAAGTGACAAAACAAGAATAAGTGGCTAATGCGTTGAATTGAGCTATTATCGCACCTGCTGGAGGGTAGGTCTTGAGACCAGGTGCCCGTTGCTGGAGAGGCAAATTTAAAATGCAGAGTACTTAGTCTAAAAAGGGTAAGTCCGAAATGATGAGTAGAGGATATGAACCAACCCAAGTAAGCCTCTAAGTCAGGGGTTGTTGTTACTTGAGCATAATTTACAATGCTTCGGCTCTTTTGGGCCGCATCTAAGCGGTTGTTTATGCAGTGCTCAAAATACAATTTTTTAACACGTGGCTTAAAATTTGGGCCTAGTGAAAAAGGAGAATTGTAAAAATTAGACAGGCCCAAATACTCAAAAGAAACCTTCACATGCTTAAGCCATGGTATTTGTTCTACCCCATCTAGTAGCAGGCAGTCGGAGATGCAAGATCTTGTTCGTCCAACTTCTTGTGATGACCAAATTTTCGTCCAGGGTAATAGGGGTGCTAGCCCTAGCACATCTTTGTAAAAGGACATGCCAAGCTCTTCATGGCAAATTAAAGAGGAAGTACTTCCCGGGACTGATAAAAGTCTACACATAAATTGATTGTCTATGCGTTGTAAGACTTCCACATTGTTATGCCCCCAAAGGCCAACACCATAAACGCACGCTGACATACACTTACTCTTGTAAATATTCAGCATTACATCAATTGGTTTATTTTGAAGCTTACTGGCAAATCTAAAGATGGCTTCAATATTTCTCCTAAAAATCTGGCCTCTCAGTATTATGAGACTGGTTATGCAAAATCCCCAGGTAATTAACATTTTTAACAGCGGGCTCACCCATCTTAAAAGACTTTAACTTGGTACCAGGGCTAACACACGGCGAAATGTAGGACATTGAAAAATTAACTTTAGGTCCTCCATATATGTTAAAAACAAGTCTAAAAGGCGCTGGAGGCAATTTGCAGTTCCGGCTATTAAAACTGCATGATCCGCATATAATAAGATAGGGATAGAAGTATGGCCTATACAGGGGTCATCTTTACTGTTCCTAATCAAAACCTCACTAATTCCATTTATGTACAGCAGGAAAAGGAATGGGGCCCAAAATGCACCCCTGCCTAACACCCCTGATTGATCTAATGCTCGGAGAATATTCGCCTTAGGGGCCGTAGCGGATCTTTACTGTGAGGTCCTGATGGAGGCACATTATAAGAGACAGTAAATCCTGTTCAACCCGATTTTTCTCATAATCTCCCACAGTTTAGAGTGATTAACAAGGTCGAAGTCTCTCATAAATCAATAAAAGCAAGGTGCAAAGAGCCCTTCTTGGCATTCACATACTTTCCCCAAATTAGGTACAAATTCAGGCATTGCTCAGTTGTCCCAATGCTCTGTCTGAACCCCAATTGCACATCTGACAAAATGTTTTTTGTGATGGCCCGATCTTCGAGGTGGGACAGTAGGATACGACCTAAGATCTTGGCGCTTGAGTATATCAGGGAAATTGGACGATAACATGTTGTCTGAGACCGATCCTTAATATTAATGAGGTAGGTCACAATTTGCGACACCTTAGGAATCTCACATATCAGAGAGATGGTGGCCTGCTGGGGACAGCAGACAACCATGTTTGTGTTTGCTTTTTAATAAAGCAACTTTTTTTTTTAAATGCAGCCTGTTTTCCTTAAAGAAAAATGGGATGCATTAAAAGAAAAAAATGAAAAGTTTTCTTCTCATTTTTTAAGGGCAGGCTGTGGTCCGTGGGACCACTGTCTGCTCTTAAAAAATATTTTTGCATACATTCACAAAGGGGAACGGGTCCCCTGGGGACCCCTTCCAGTTTGTGACTGGCTTACGACCTACTCGAATTAGGTGGTATCTTCGATTGTTTTGTGACCGCATTTGCAGTTGCAAAACAATCATACATACCACTGCAAATCGCTATTAGGAAGGGACGCCCTTGGCATGCCCCTTCCTAATAGCGACTCTTAAACCCTATTTTGCAAGTCAGTAATAGGTTACTGACTCGCAAAATAGGGTTTGTACATACCACAATTTAATGTCGCAAATGGGCTGATTCCCCGTTTGCAAACTCTAAAAAGGGTCATACATCTGGCCCTTGGTGCCTGCAGAGATATATTCAAAAGGTACGGGCCACATTGTTCAAGAACTTTACAGCAAATTGGAGGAAGCTGACCTTCGTGTTGTGCCACACGTTGAGTGGGCTGTTCGAAATGATTCCATTTGAGTCATTGTATTGTCAAATGACACAGATGTTATTATTATGCTACTTAGATTTGTTGAAATGTTCATTAGTCAAGGATTGTCAGAGTTATGGATACCTTATGGTACAGGCGAGAAAATACACTTAATTCTGCTTCATGTTCTGTACCAGAAACTTGACCCAGAGATGCCCAGTGTTCTCATCAAGGCATATATTCTTACGGGTGATGACACTATGAGCAAAATTCGAACAAAGCTTGGAGCTTTAACTGCTGAACCTGTGAAGTTTCCAAACGGAGTTGCTGAGACACAAGAAAAATGTGACGTTAAAGACATAGAAAAATACCTTGTGCATGTGTGGAAAACCAGTTCTGACTATCACACATTTGACGATCTTCGGTGCAGTGAGTTCAAGAGATCAATACCACTAAGTGACTTTCCACCAATGTCATATTCTGTGCGTGCACACATTAAAAGAGCATTCTACTTCATCAGAAGATGTGTAAATATTTTGAATCATGCATATGTAGATAAAGATCCACGTGAAAATGGTAGGGAAGATATTGATCGGGTGCTAAAACCTACAAAATTTCTTAAGCCTCTACTCACAGAACTTACACGTAAATTTACTTGCAAAACCTGTGCTACAAAAAGATGTCCCTGTTGATATTCTCTTCTCGAATGTTAAACATTCTGCAGATGTACCACAAACTATTGCTGAAACAAATAAATAAAGTGAAGTATGATAATGTGTAAAACAGGAGTGATAAACATAATTTTTTTTCATATTCAGATCATACACATTGTTTGGTGTATACATAAAAGGATTAAAAGTCCTTATTATTTGTTTCATTTCTATATAGGTCTCTTCTTCCTCTATTATAGCCACCATTTTGGAAAATGGCCAAAGGACTGCTCTGAGGAGTTATTCTTTTTCTCTATAAGACTACTTGACCCCCAAATGTTTTGACACCAAAATGAAGTATATAGGTCTCATTGGTCCTGAAATATTACATCATTACTGCAACGCATATGCCATTTTAAAAAATGTCACCCAGAAAAATTCAGCTCAGATCAGCAATGTCTACCCAAGCTAAATTACTTCTCTAATGATTCAAAAACACAAATCAAAAATGAAAATCTCTGGACAACAATTTTTTATGGAGGTACATTAGGGGGCCGTTAATATTCAGGGGTTTGAGTATTCCTTCCACTTGTTCCAGGATTCCCACTACCAGTTGGGGTATCTTTACCTTTGAGCTAATCATCAAGTCCTCGGGCTGTAAGACCAAGTTGCTCTGCCGGGGTATTAAGAATTCTCTCTCCGCTAAAGGAATCACTATTTGTATTCGGCAATGTGTTCAAAAGAGACATGTCAGGATTTGGTGTTCCCATAGGTATTTCTGTCCTGGGGTAGTGTAATCAACATTTGGAAGCACATTCATTCTAGGCATGAAAAAGGGTGGCAATCTTTGGGAAACTCTACTAGCTGGGTCAAATCCTGTCTGATTTAAAGTAGGATCTGCACTTCCAGCACATGGGGTATTCTATTGTGCCAGAACCAAAGGAATCCGAGGAATTGGTCTCCTTGTCAAGCCGACAGAATCAATAGCTGAAGGACTTGTTCCAGTTGGAACAGCCAAAGTATGGGTAGTATTTCCTGCCAATCCAGGTTTATACAAAGGAACCACAGGACCAATGGTAACAGGAACAGCATTCAGATCAACTGAATTTGGAGGGACTGTCATTCCTGAACCATCTCCTATTGAATTAGAATTTATATTAACTGATGCCAATGGCACATCAAAAGTCTCACCAATAGGTCCATTACTCGCTTCTCCAGTTTGGGTCAGATTGGATGGGGGTGGACGCTTTATTAATAATTCAGTTATAAAATCCCCATTTGAATCGCTATCACTGTCCTCAGCTGCGTTCTCTGTATCATCTGTGTCTTTCTTCTTTTTCTTATCCTTTTGTTTACCTTTCCCCTCTTCCTCACTCGTTAATGCAGGATATAATCTAGCTCCCTCAATCATGTCAGTTCTCCATTTTTTCTTATCTGCATCCCATCTAGAATCCGCACCAGTGTGTATGGCTTTCTTTACTTTGCCTTTCCTTGAAATCTCTCTCTCTGCCTATGATGAGTTCTATGTTCCCAGGCATTAAGTGCTTCATATTGTGTACATCTAGAAGGCGGTTTCATGTCATACAATGTCCTCCTTTAATGGTCAATGATTCTCAAATTAAATGTGCCATAGCAAGGAAATGTCAAAGGACGATCTTCCTCAGCGATCTTATGCCATTGTTCGAGCCAAACACATGTGTGAAGACCCACGTCTATTGCCCTAGTATGGCCTGGCATACCTTCGGGTGGTGGCTCTTCCCCCTTTATAACAGGTACAGTCACAACTCCCCTCATTAGACTTTACAGTGCTTTAAGGAATTTCATTTTCAATCACAAATATGCAAATAACACAAATGACTTTTTTGTTTAAACCAGGAAATGATTTTTCACCCACAATTCTGTTCGGCGATCACAACAAATGCCAGTGCAGCTCTCTATGACGTATCCAACCAATACCAGTACAGCTCTACAGCAACCGACCAAAGCCAACGCGGCACACTGTGACACTCACCCCTTGCAGTGGCCCACCCTCCTTTACAATTTTCCGCAAGCGAGTTCTCTCAGCAATATATACACAAACAAATGCAAGCAATTTCAGCAACTAACTTTGTCTGGTCCTCTTAAGAAATTAAAGATATTCTTAGGCACAAGAACCGGTACTGAGCAACACTTTCAGACCTACCCTGACATTCACTTCAAATTAAGCCTCAACCAGCGGAGTCTCACTCAAATTGATACAGTTCATCCCTGTGTACTGAGATCAACTATACCAACCACACCTCACAATCACACAAAGATAAAGAGCCTGATTTATATCATGGCAGATTTGGTACTGCCATTGTTTTTCTGTCTGATTCTCTGTCCGCCTCCTAGGTGGTTCACCTGCTCTATTTAGATGCTTGTGGGTCGATGGACGAAAGACTGTCGGAGGCAGCCAACTCAGTCAGATCTTTCTTAAATGTGTCGACAGCGCCATAGGCAAAAGCAGCTGTCGCAGGCTGTATATCCAGTTTGTCCGCCGGGCCAATCACGATGTGCCTTTCAGCCGATGCAACTATGGCGGGGAAACCTCCACACCTGAGTTGGTGGATTGGAAGGGATAAAAGGCAGAAACTTACCTTCTTCCTGTTTCACACTTTCTTTTCTGTCATGGAACCGATCGTCCAAGGCCTGCCATTGCTGCTGCTACTTGATCACAAAGCTACCGAACCCCGTTGTTGCAGGAATCGAAGGTAGACTTCTTTTTTATTTCCTAACTTTTGAATTATCTGTCAATATTAGCTCTGGACTCCTGCATTTTCAAATCACTGTTACAAGTAATATTAGACAAATGTGTAATGCATATGTGTGCAATGTGGTAGTTTAAGAAAATGAAATACATAAACCTGGATAAATGCGTTATATTTTTATAATTTGATGCAAGCTGACTTCATGATAATGGACAGGTAAACCAACATTGACACCAATCAATCAAAAAGTAAGTGTCCATACAGGTGAGTTTCAATTAATTTTTGTAAACTATCAAATAATAAACATATGCATTACATGTCATTTGAATTAAATCAAATTTAATATAATGTAGAAATTGTACTAAACAAGGCAAAACGTTTGTTTTGCAACAAATGTAAAAAAAATGTTAGTTCTAAACTTAA
Source organism: Calotriton arnoldi (assembly GCA_963921515.1). Classification (NCBI taxonomy): domain Eukaryota; kingdom Metazoa; phylum Chordata; class Amphibia; order Caudata; family Salamandridae; genus Calotriton; species Calotriton arnoldi. The sequence continues at coordinate 1,570,303 of CAWUFW010003012.1, forward strand.
AACATCTTATATGTATATTATTGCAACATTTCCCCATGCCTTCTGCATTTTCTGTAAATATGCAAATTTAAGTTATTCATTATTGTTTTTCAGGTGTAATGCATATCTGTTTATTTTTTCATCACTTATGAAGCAAAACAAATGTATTTTTTGGTGTAAGTGTATATTATCATGATGAATGCTTACACCAAAAAATCTATGTTCACAACATTTTATTATCACTAATGTTTGCACTGTACAACTATGTTACGTCAGTCACAGTCAGTCAGTCAAAAATTCTTTATTCGGCTAAGAGCTATTAAAGATATTACATCACAAGTAAAATGTATCAATAATACTGAACAAGAATGAGGATAAAACTATACAATATGAAATCCATAAAATAATATTGCTGATTTAAATACAAAGCATGACAACACTAAATATCATAGTTAATTGGAAAGACATCCGTTCCTCAATCCTTTTCTGAGTCTAAAAGCTTGAGATACAAAGCTTATTACAACAAGGCAACATTGCTCGTTGGCTAAAAGTTGGAGATAGTTCAAACAATCTTTATAATAACTGAAGCCAAAGGTGCATATAAATGGTAATAAATATTGTTGTCTAGGGTGGTCGTAAAATGTACAAAAAAAGATAGAATGTACCATTGATTGTTTAGAGATGTTATCGCAGGGACAGGGGGGCAAAGAGTGAAGCCATGTGCCCTGATGGGGGTAGGTTACCCCAGAGTACAAGACGCTGAGTTTAAAATGAGCTAAATAAAATCTGTGTTCATTATTTGTGACCCATGTTAGGTAGCGGTCCATTCCTGCTTCCGACTGATATAGCCCAAAATCCAATTTTCATTGTAGAGGTGCATTATAGTCACACATGTAGACTGCATCCGCATATAATCTTTTGTTGTGTTAACCTGAGTGTCAGGATCCTGTAATGTAATAACATGAACGTGACGTGTGTAGGCCAAAACGTAGAGTATTTAAAGAAATCTGAAGACAATCAAATGTAAATAGCAGAGAACACTAACTGAAGCACTTGTGTTGTGCCACTGACTATCATTTTATTATTGAATGTGTTTATTAATCATGTCATTTTATACGCAGATGAAATATTAACTGCATATGTCTTCATTTCCATGTAACTTCGTAAAGCTCATGTTCATTTCTCTTATGTTAGCAGAATATTGCAGGCCTGAAATGCATGTTCCCTGGAGGCTCTCGCATTAGAAAATAATAGTTGAATTCCGTGTGCATGTTAGATTCTGTTCTTTCTGACGTTTGTGTAGCAGGTGGGAGAAGCGCCCTTGTTAGTTAGAATAATGTCTTTGTTTTAAGCGTTAGGCAAGGACAGAAGAGGATACATTGGGAGCTAACGCAGATAAAAGAAACTGTAGTACTTTCTCACCGGAGAGGACCTGGGAATCAAGGTCATCATGCTAAGTCGTCGGCTCATGGAAATTACCTACGAAAATGTGGCCTGATCGGATGGCATGACCCGAAGTGCATCTTGGGAAGATACCTAAGATATTGTGAGAATTCTAAGTAGGGAAAGTACCCACTTCTTCGCTGCTTTTGGAGAGAGAGCATCTTAGAACAAGCTCTGCCTTAGTAGCTTCATGCTACGCTACCCAATAAAAGTGGAGAGACTTCTAAGGAAGACTCCACACGCTGACACCTTAACTGATCCTGCCCTGCAAAATGCTTAATTAAGGATGTCACGTTAGTGTTAGTGTAGGGACAGATTAATGCTTTATTTTCACGAACCTTCGATGCAGAGGAACATGGATACTTGTTCCTTAATTTTCTGTGTCCTGATTCTTGAACTAAAAATCCTGTGTATGCTACACCATCTTAACTTTATTCATAGATTTAGCTTTCTACTAGTCCCAAAATATTTCTACACCCTCGTCTTGAGGTGTTTGTATATCCAGTTGTTTTTAGCTTTGTAATAAATCATCTAACTTTATTTGGTACTCTGTGATTCTTAAGGTCCCTAGAGAACTGTAATTGGATTGATTGATATTGTTAAAGATTTCTCTCACCCCTACGCTTTCATGCTGAGAAAAAGTAACATCGACTTGAGGTTCTAGAGCTGATCCAGAGCATGTTCCTAAAGCTCCTTCACTGCTTTAGATCTAGATAGCACTGTACAGTCCTCAGTTGTTGATTTTTATCAGATCTGACTCGGTTTTTAAATTGGCAATAAAGGATTTTCACTCTGGACCTAGATGAATTGTCAATTTCATTGGGGAAAAGAAAAAGATTAAAAAGGCCTATGTCAGTGAAAGACCTTTTGACATGAGTGAACCAGGGTATTGAAAAAGCTCCATCTTTCCTCAGGTAGTCTTCTATAACAAAGCGAGAGAAGCTAGTGTGTTTTGAGTGCCAGATTTTGAGCCAAGCATGAAGGGGTACTAGCTGGACTAGGTCCTCTAAGAATAAAAGCCTGGCCTCCAGATGGACAATAAGGCTTGTTATGTAAATAAGCTTTTGTCTTTACTTTCATAAATCTCATTAAGAAGATGTATCTCACATTTTCAACATTAACATTGTTAATAATCAATGAATTTGAAATGAATAATGTCAGGACAAACTTTGTCAAAATCAAATAATTGTTATTAATAAATGAGATACTTCTCTCATATAAAATATCTTTACTTACAAAACCTAAAACTGGAAACAAATAGAACTTTTTCAGCACTACAGCCTGTTGGGCTGTTACTCAAAACTTGCCTCCTAAATAGGCTGCCAAGGGGGAACCTCCTCAGGAAGGGGCATCTAGTGGGTAAAGAACAGGCACCTCAAGGATCTGTCTTAGATGGGGTTGGTTTGGGTTTCACAGGGGTTAGGGACAGGTAAGCGGTCAATTCCTCCTGAGGAGTAAGGGTAGGAGGGGTGGGAGAGGTTTGGGTTTGGGAGGTAGAGGGAGCTGCAGTGGGTGCTGTCCGTGTGTCTGTTGGTTTTGCAGCCATATGTGGGTCTGGTGTATGTTTGGGTGTGCATTTCTTGGCAGGTGTATGTTCGGTTTGTGTTTGGTGGGTGTTGTTTTGCATGTGTATTTGGTGGGTGTTATTTTGCACGTAGGTGTGCTTGTGTGTGAGGGTGCTGGTTTAGATGAGTGTGCTGTTGTGGGGGTTGGTGTGTTTGTGGTGCGTGGTACGTGTGGGTGTATGTTTTGCAGTTGCATGTGGGTTTGGTGTATGTTTGGATGTGTGTGGTTTCTCAGGTGTTTTGTATTTGGGTGAATGTGTGTTTGTGTTTGGTTGGTGTTGTTTGGCATGTAGGTGTGCATTTGGATGATGGTGCTGTTGAGGTGGTTGGTGTGGTTGTGGTGCTTGTGGATGTGGTGGTGCTTCTGGGTGTGGTGGTGGTTATGATACTTGTGGGTGTACTGCTGGTGATAGTTGCGGTGCTTGTGGGTGTGCTGGTGGTTGTGGGTGTGCTGGTGGTTGATGGTGTGGCGTGGTTGTGGTGCTGGTGGGTGTGCTGGTGTTGGTTATTGTAGTGGTGGTTATGGGTGTGGTGGTGGTTGTGAGTGCAGTGTCATTAGCGTCTGTTTGTTGTTTGTGTGTTTGCTTGTGTTTCTTTGTGTGTTTGGGTTTATATGTGTGTGTGTGTGAGTGTGCTGCTTGTGTGTGTTGGAGTGGGTGCCTGCAAAGAAGTGAGTGTGCTTGGGATAGGGGTGGGAGTTTGGAAATGGGATGAGGAATGACCTGAGTTGGGGCACAAGGTTGGGCTGGTTGGAAGACTACGGTCAGTGAGGAGGCTAGTCCTATAAATGATTTCTGCAGACCAGGCATAAAACTATGAATGCCTGCCAGGTATGCTACCATTTTAAGTATTTGGCAACTAAGGACCTGGACAGCATTTAGGAGTGTAGTCTGGACTACAGAGATGCTGTGTAAGAGGTCAATAGCCTCCTCATTCAGCGCAGCCATGGGAACGGGGCAGGGGGTGCGGTACCTGTAGCGAAGGAGATCCCAGCCTTTATATTGGGCGGGTTTGTCCAAATTGAAGGCCGCAAGAGGGAGGGTGGAGATGGGTCTCTGGGTGACGGACAAGGATGCAGGTACTACAGTTCCTGTAGGGCCCATCACCACTAGGGACTGCTGGCTTATGGAGGCCCCTGAAGATGATGATGATGAGCTGGTGGCCTCTGTTGCAGTCCCCTCACCCTCCATGCCACTGTGTCCATCTGTGTCTTTGTCTCAGCACCTGAAACACAGTGACCAGCTGCTTCCCCGCCTTTGTGGCCATTGTGTCCTTCACCTGCTCCTGAAGATGCTGAAAAGATATATATAATAACTTCATTGTATCTGTGTAAATTAAACAGATCATGAAGTTCTTTCTCAAAACATTTTCACATTTATCAGAATTCATCTGCTTCAAATTTTTTTAACTTTGGTTAATTTTTATCATTATCTCCTGCATGTAGGGAACATCTTCAGAAACCATTTGGTCACAGTTTGTAATTTCCACATATAGCTTCTATATCATTTATGATCTGTTCTCTTCCCCTTTTTAAATTCCCTACAGGAACTGTTTAACACCTCTGAATGGTTCACATTTGTTGTATTGATTAGTGAACTTTTGTCACAAAAAATCTGACAAAGCAAAACTACCTTTGTACTTTAGGCACACATTGGTACAACATCACAGTAAATATTTCACACACTGATTCATTTATACCTAATTTTTGAATTAAAAAATAAAAAGCAAATCACAATATGCAACAGATTAAACCTTGTTGCATTTCTACAGTTTCCTCATGAGTCTTGAGTTGGGTCTGATTTTGAGTTTTTTAGCTGGGATTCTCCATCATATATGTGACAGAGCATTTCATCAGTCAGCGTCCCATTAAGTATCCTTTTTTTTCATCATTGATCTATCATCTGGACATAACAAAGAACGTTTTTAAAAGGTTGTGGGGAATGTATTTCTCTGCCACCAATGTGTACGCATTCCTGTGTGTTTTTTCAAAAAATGTATATCAAAATGTTTTTCCAAAAACTGACTGGCTTACATGCACATTTGTGAAGGAGTAAGACATCATGCAAATCTGTCACTTTAACCATCAATTAAAATGTATTTTTGATGCAAAACATATTTGTGATATGTTCATAATCAAAAATGTAACCTTTTAATCTGATGTTTCTAATCATTTTGGCTCACAAGCTCACTATTGTTTGTCTATAAAACCAGCTCACCAATGTGATGCTTGGAACATCCACTGTATCATAAGTGCATTTTATGCTATGCTCGAGCCCCCCCCCCACACGCCCCTGGTCCACCACCTTCCCGGGGCACTAATTAAGAAAAGGTGGTGGTCCGTTGCGGAACCCTAGCCCCGGTGGCCACCACCTCCCTAGGGCTTTTAACACAATGGGAGGGGGGCCGTGCAGCCCACCTCCAGGAGTCCTTGATGGCTCTGGGGACTGCCACCCCCACGGCCGGCCCCAGCAATGTCCTGGGGTGCCCACCCCCCGGGACATTGCAGTTTGCTATGGGAGGGCGGAAGCACTCTTGGCGCACTGCTGGTGGGCGATAAGGTCCTCTTGTGTCCTGAGGACCTCAGGACTAAAGTGGACTTCATCCCCGAGCAGCAGTGCGCCAGGAGGCGTGTTTGTAGAGTGGTGTAAAAAAGGGGCGTGGCCTTGGACCACTCTCAGCAATCCAGCTGTGTGAGGCTTCATAGAGATAAAAGGAGGGCTAGTTGGCCCCCAGGGACCCTCACGCGGCAAAGGGACTTCATCCCCTAACCAAAAGCGTGCCAGGAGGCGTGTTTGCAGAGTGGTGGAGAAAGGGGGCATGGCCTGTGTCCACCTCTCAGCAATCCCACTATCTGGGGCTTACTGGAGGTATCAGATAGGCTAGTTGGCCCCTAACGACCCCCAGCAGCGAAGGGGACTGTAATCCCCCTCCAAGAGCGCACCAGGGAGCACGGTTTCAGACTGGTGGGCAAAGGGGCGTGGCCTGCTTTGAGAACTTACCAATGCTGCTGTGTGGGATTTACTGGAGGTAATAGGCGGGGTAGTTGGCCCCCAAGGTTGTCCTTGGGGGCCAACTACCCCTCCTGTTACTTCCAGTAAGTCCCACACAGTGGGATTGCTAAGAGGTCTTCGGAGGCCACGCCCCCCTTTCTCCACCACTCTGCAAACACGCCTCCTGGCACACTACAGGTTGGGGGATGAAGTCCACTTTACTCCAGAGGGACTTTGGGGTCCAAGAAGCCCTCCTGGTACCTCCTGTAAGTCTTACACTGTGGAATTCCTGAGAGCTGGGAACCAGAGGTTTCAGGGGCGTTATAGTTAGGCTGACATTTCACTCGTACAAAAGCAGAGAAATTCAGCCATTATAGTTAGCTGGACTAACTATAACTCACGCCCCTGCAATGCCCTGCTGATGACGTCACATATAACATCACTCATGACATGGTCAGTGTCATCACTGATGACATCATCCACTAAATATTTGATGCACCTCCTCACACCCTAATATAACCTTTCTTACACCCACTCTAAAATACAGACTACCATTTTTTAAACCATAGACACGCCAATACCACTTAGTACATACCCACTCACTGATAGGTCTACACACACATCCGCTCACTCACCCATACAGTCACTCATTCACAGTCACTCATCAATATAGCCACTGATATATGCACTCATACATCCATACAGACACTCACATACCTCTACTCACCGATAGAGTTACTCATACACCTACTCAGTCACCCAAAGAATCAATCACACTGACATTTACTCACCTATACAGTTACACACACACCACCTCACTTATTCATACAGCTACAAACACATACTGACTCTCTTCTACAATCACTGACACAGGCACACACTCATCCATATAGCCACTCTCACACTCACTCACTCACACATAAAGTCACTTATATACTCCAACACTCACATATACTGCCTTTCACATATGTAGTTATTTACACATATACCACTGAGACATCCATTCACCCACCAACACAGCCATATGCACACTCACTCACCCATACAGCCCCTCGCAGATGCACTCATGAAGCCATACACCCAGGGATCCACCCACTCATACATCCATGCATGGAGTCACACAGCCCCTCACCTACCTACACACACACTCAGCTACCTATACAGGTAGTCAGACAAGCAATGAATAACCCATATAAGCACTCATGTACCTACTAACCAACCCATGCAGCCACTTATACTACAAGCGACAGACTGATACACACATTTACACAGAGTAGTTACTCACTCATACATTCACTAAGACACATTTAATCACTCACTCATACAGTCAGTCACGCACCGAACAAATCATCCATACAAACACTCATACACCCATTTACTCTTCGAATACAGCTTGGCTTATATATATAGACAACATTTAGAACCTTTTTAGAAACACTCACAGTCACTGGATGATGTCATCAGTGATGTCATTTGAGATGTCATCAGTGATGTCATGAGTGATGTCACTGACCATGTCATGAGTGATGTAACATGTGATGTCATTGTTAGGGAAACTAATCACCCTCCTAAGCACCCTCCCAAGAGCAAATGAATGAAACTCACCAGACACAGCAGGTTGCTCAGAAACAGAGTGAAATGTATTTATTGGTACCAATGCATGCATCACTGCTGATCAGCAAGGAAGAATTCAGGTCTCCTGCCTTAGGGGCTCTCAGACTGCTTCTTCCCAGAGTGACTGGTTTCTGGGTGTTATATATATTTTAGTATTGCCATGTCAGCGGCACTAGGATAAGGTACCAAGCCAAATATGGCTGTCAGGGATGTGCAAGATCTGCACCGTTCCAATTATAAACAGCTAGATATGGGCAGACCATGAAAGGTCGGCTCGGCACTGTGTAAGCAAATTGCACAACCAGATAAGGAAACTATCATGAAGTCAGGACAAACAAAATGACCTCTAAGGTGGTTCAGAATAGCTGTTGAAGTTTGACAAGTCAAGGTCAGATAGGAAGCCCTTTGGAGCTCCGGGCCTCATGTTAGTGGGATATATCTAAGCATGATATCTTTGAAGTGCATACACATGAATTTATATGGACATATATATGTATATATATATATATATATATATATATATATATATATATATATATATATACATATATATATATTTATTTATATATTTCAATAATCCTCCCTTTAGGATAGTCCTATCCTTCATTAGTGTAAAACCAATATATATATATATATATAGGAAACATAGTTACATATCTTTGGATGGTATTACACAGTGTTTGCATAAAATGAATATATTGTCACATTGATACATCCTGATGAGATAACTATTTTTGAACATGGACACAATGATATGCTAGTATTCAATTCATACTACTTCCTGTGTGCATTATTATATCAGCAGGCTCTCGCGATACTGGCAGCATACCCATAATTGAGTGTCCAACAAATATTGTTTGCTCTATGCAATGCATATTGCTACAGTGTCACTTAGTCACTCCGTTCCAGGGCACTTTCTGTAAGTGTCAGTAATTTGAAGGCACGCAATGAGTGGTCATCTGCTTCTCCTCCTGGTCCGCAGTCATCTTGTTCAGGGGCGGTTTCACGGACCTGCCCTGCGTTGCCCTCTTAATCCATTCATGGCATTGGTTCACCGTCTGTGGTTAAGTCCACCTAGAACTAAGAGAAACAGCTTTTATTTTTCTCACCATGACCATGTCTCCATAGTTGCTTTAGAAGTCTTTGCCCTTATTGGAGGCAGTACTAAAGGCAGAGCATCAGGCCATTTCAGGCCTGTTCCAATAGTTGACTTTACTAGTAATCTATTCTTTTTTTTTATTTTGGAGCTCATCTTCTCCTCCTGGCCTCAACGTTGGGGAGTGGTATGGGGTATGCAAGTTATACTTTATTGCCAAAAACAACAAATTTTGCATAAATGCAGTCACTAAGTGATCTCATCGCTATTTATGCCCTGGTGGACCCCAAACCTAGGAGAGATGGCTTTCCCGAAGCACTGCGCACTTGCCGCTGGATCATTCTTACCTGTTGGATACACCTCCATTCATTTTGAAAACGTATCCACCCACACCAGCAAATATTTCAATCCATTCACTGGGAAGCAAAATGCCTCTGCGCATTCATCCTCCCTTGTGCAATATTAGAGGGTCCCTGCTCCAGTCTTGTAAGGGAAAGGAACATACTGCGTGGGGCCACAGGCCTCTCATCCCGGTAGGCCCACACTCTCTTCATTATTCGGCTCACTTCCAGCATCAATCCACCCTCTATGTTCATCTGGTGTTGCAGATCATTGTGCTTCCTTTACATTAGCTTGCCTTAATGCTTTTAATCATTATTCCCATCTGCACTGGCTTTAGTGGTGTCATCTGGCTCTAAGAGATGGATCTCATCAGAATAACCTATTGCAGGTAATACTTTTGCCAAATTAACAGGTGGGCATCTTATTATGACATTACAGTTAGACAACATGGTGCCATTATAACCTGTGTGCCTGCCAGCAGAAAATGTTGTGTCGATCCAGACAACAACAACAACCGTACCAAATGCAACCGCACCAAATGTGGCACCTAGACAATACAAGTATAGTCCAACGCAATGAGAGCCGTCCTCTCCACCATCACAGCTGCCGACCCCCAATCACTGCAGAAAGCAAAGTCACATAGTTGTGTCCCACAGGCCTTTCTTTTCCAGCTGTGTCAGCACACCATTGGCAACACCACATCATTTGCAATGTCATTTTGCTCTGAAACAGAGATGGAAAGGCAGTTTGTAGTCAGGCAGTCCCCATGATGGCGCAGTACACAATGTCTCTTTCATTTTCTTGAAACAGTTTGCAAGTTCATTAGTCATAACATCTGCATTCAGGGACCCATTGGTGGCAGTTGTTCATTATCCCCAGGAAGGACATAATTCCTTTCTTGGTGGGCAGGAGCTGAATGCCCTGAATCAGGTGGCATGTACCTTGGAATATCTCATAACCCAGGTAAGTCACCTCGTTTTGGCAGCATGGGCATTTTGACAATGAGGCGTTGTGTCTTCTCTTCTGGAGGTAGTTCAGCAGACCTACAGTGTCTTTTTCACATGCTTTCACAGGCCTTAAGTGATTAAGATGTCACAAGGAGGTCATCAGCATACTACAAGATGATGCTTCCACCTTCCAGGCATAGGTGGTCCAAGTCTCTCTTTAGTGCCTGTGCATTGACATTGGGACTTACAGTGAACGAAGTGCACTAGGTATCACTTAGCGCGACGGCAAAGAGGCTTTTACTCTGTGGATGGACTTTAATGCTAAAACCCACTGAGTAGAGTAAAATACTCTGCCTCTACTGATATAAATGAGAATATAGTACTGATGTCAGGCACAACAGGCTCTAAGGGAACCACAGGATCATAAGGTATTCACTTTATGGGGACAGCATGTTTTCCAAATCTCTCACTTCCCTAGTTCTAGAACCTTATTGTTAGTGATCTGTACAGCCATTTCCCTTTCATATTTATGAAACTGCAGTCTAACAGCATCATTCATCATCTCTCAACACATCCACAAGTGCGCTACAGGGGGTGCATACAACAGAGAATCCCTACTGAAGCTGCAAGCAGTAAGTGTCCTGTTCTAACCTATCTTTAGGTTTTTGTGAGTAATTTCAGTTTATTAAAAAAATATACTGCTGCAAAAATTTGTTTCCAGAGGCGCCATATCCCCATTAAATTGATGTGGTGCATCCATATTAAAATTGTGAAATGTATCCCTTTATCTTCCACCTTAGTGGGAACATGATATTCTCCTTGGGTGTGTCTGATACCTTCATCCTGAAACACTGGGCAACAATAACACTGATACCCTACTCTTATCTACTCTCTGGTATCTACGTTGCGCCACTTGATAATGTTATTCAGTAGGATAAACACCCCCCCTGCATATCTCCTACAAAGGATATTATTTTTCAAGAAAATAGTGATATCCCCATCTGCTCCTAACAGAATATGCAATACTTCCTTTAGCTAATGTTACCTAAAGCAAATCTGTGGTGTCCAATCTAGTTCCAGGGAGGCTTAATCAAGGCCATAATTTCATTGTAACAACTATGTAAATTCTTCCATTTATAAATGTAGTTAAATTACTAATGACGATATCCTGAATATCATTAACATGAATTGAGCATTAATTTGATCCTAATTTTCCTAGGCACATGATAGCCTCAGACATTTCATCAATGAGCAATTTTTAACTGCTATGATCTTCTTTGTACATTACCCGTAGTGTGTTATCCTACAATGTTATAATCAGGATATTTAATTAATACAAAGGAATTAAGTTATTGTCAAACTACTCTTCAACATTACAAGCATGTACTATGTATATATATATATATCTTTTTCCTATTTAGAACAAGTTGCACTCTAGTGTGCTGTTGCTTAACACGTGAAGTTTTCTACACGAAGCATTTGCTGTAAACCAAAATAGAAGCAAAACTGCTGAAAAGGAATATCTTCCCCGTTCAACCAGATACAGCCCTGTTTATTCATTTATTTTTAATACAAGTGCTATAGACTAAATGCACCAGTTGCATTTACACAATAAAAATGTACATGTATACATCAGGACCTGCTGACGTTATGCTTTCATAGTCTAATGTAGGCCCCTAAAAGTTGAAATCACACACAATTTTTTTTGAAGATGCTCTAAAAGTTCTGACTTATTTTATTTCTACAAATACTGATTTTAGCTTGCACTAGAGAGCTTGTGCATGTGGCTCTCTGAAATCATTTAGATAAAATCAATTTTATCAGTGATCTCCTAACAACTAGTGTAAAATAAGGACTGTCACAGTAGCTAACCTCAGATTAAAAAAATGCTCAAAAGCCCCTGCGTGCACATTTTGCTTTCAGCAGTGCTAGTTAGTGCTAAATACAGAATTTGGCCTCTGACATTTAAAACCTGTTGTCATAAATTCAGGTCCCTTGTCTGAGCAAGGTTATCCCCATGTGGCCATCACAATTCAAAGTAACTCTCCAGAAGCATGACTGAGGGTGCCTCCGTGCTGATATTTTGCTGATATTTTAAAGGTGGGATCTAACTTTTGCTGTTTTTATTCTTATTCCTGTGCAGTGTGCTTTCTAGCACCTAAAGAACTGGCTCAAAAGTTTAGTTTTCAGAATGCCATAATGCGCCCAGAATTCCTGGGCCCGATTCACAGAACTAACTTATGACAAAATCCTAAACTTACTACCATTTTGGTATTCACAGAATGAACTTACTCATTTTGGTATTCACAGAATAAACTTACTCATTTTGGTATTCACAGAAGACACTTACACATTTTGTGTAACTTACACATTTTGTGTAACTTACACATTTTGTGTAACTTACACATTTTGGTATTCACAGAAGGCACTTACTCATTGATGAGTAAGTGCCTTCTGTGAATACCAAAATGAGTAAGTTAATTCTGTGAATACCAACATTGTTGTAAGTTCATTCTGTGAATACCCAAATGTGTAAGTTAATTCTGTGAATACCAAAATTGTTGTAAGTTCATTCTGTGAATACCCAAATGTGTAAGTTCATTCTGTGAATACCAAAATTGTTGTAAGTTCATTCTGTGAATACCCAAATGTGTAAGTTCATTCTGTGAATACCCAAATGTGTAAATTCATTCTGTGAATACCCAAATGTGTAAGTTCATTCTGTGAATACCAAAATTGTTGTAAGTTTAGGATTTTGACGTAAGTTAGTTCTGTGAATCAGGCCCCCTGTGCATAAAGGCATTCAATGCAGTTCACATGTCTCTAGAGCTACTCTCTTTGCATAACTTTTAATAGCCTTTGTATTTGAGTCTGCAGCCATTAGGCCATACTAGAAATCATATTTTAAGTTTATCACTAAGATACAGTAATATTGGCATTTTTTAGAAAAACTAATACTTGCCTTTTTAATTTAGTACACAATTTATGTACCGAATTAGAGATAGAAATCTGAATGTACACATTGAAATCTTAATGTGTACTTTGCACATGTTGAGTTGTTACATTGCTAATATTTTTTATTTTTTTTATTCAGTAGTTATTAGACATTATGAAGCTCATAAAAATGCAAAAACGATTTTAGTGCAATCAATTTTAATAATATTTTACATGTAGTCATTGAATATTAATCACTAACCCTTTTGTTATTTCTACATATGAAAAGTAAGTTTTATTCCTTTCATTTTGGCTTTAAATGCATTTATTTATAACACTTACAAAACTTCTTTTGAAACTAAGCACAGAAGCTTTAATGAAGCATAGAAAGTTTGTTTCACCCTTTAGAAATAAGTAATTATTTACCATCAGATCCACAAATGTGCTTCTTAGGAAAGAAACAGGAGAGAAAGTCCTGACTTTCATCCTTTTTCTTTTATCCCAAAAAATGAAACTATATTTCTAACTTTCAAGACTAGTTGTCTTTAATGCAAGTGCTTTTATGTGCCATTTCATACTAACTTACCACCTAGTTGCCACAGTCTTTATTTGCAGCCCGTGTCTTGGTAGGCCCTGGCTTATTTATTTAGCTATGTTTAATGACCAGCAGATGTCAGCTTTTACAGTTTTGCAGGATGGAAGTTCCAGGGCTCATAAATCCTGTCTGACAATTAATGACACAGGGCCCCTATGATGCTATCTGTTTCTAAAATAAAAAAAAGGTATATATTGGACTGCCATTTATCTACAAGTCTCCCAGCTGTCCAATATGGCAGCAATGTGCTGTATTCTCATGTCCTCACAGAAACCCAAAAAGGGCGATAAACCATCATTACCTCCCGCTGTTCACACGTGCCCCCTTGGACAGACAGTTTGAGCAGCTGCTAAATACTCTCTGTTGCTGGTGCTGGGAATGAGCTCAGTTCATTCTATTAAAAACCAGGCATTCCTAACCAGTCAAAATCTATCATTTGCAGTCTGATAAAAAGGAGGACGCTTTTTTTAGCAGTTCACCCCTACAGCAGCCACCAATTATTCATATAATGTGAATGCCTTTAATATTTAAAATCATCTGTCTAAGGAGAAGCAAATCTACGCCACCTCAATGATAAATCCAACTTAGCTTTCATATTTGTATTAACAATTTTACATGGTGTATACACTATTGACATACTGAGTTTACTTTAAATGTCATTATAAAGTGCTATACCATATGCCCAGGGCCTGTATTAAATGCCATTATAGTGCTCTTTCAAACCTGTCATTGCAGGGCCTGTGTGCGCACTTTACTGCTACTTTGACTTGGCATATGAAACTACTTTGCCAAGCTCTGAACTCCTATTTTTCTACATATAAGTTACCCCTAAGGTAGATGCTAGGTAGCTGATAGGCAGTACTAACAAACGGTGGGGCATCTATTTTTAAGATGTTTCATTTGATTTGATTTGAATTGGATTTATACAGCGCGTAGCTGCCCCAGCAACGGGGCGTCCCAGCGCTACCCAGAGTACAGGTGACTAAAAATAACGCCCAGCCCGCATGAAGAAGTTATGCCGGGAAAAGCCAAGTCTTTACAGCTTTACGGAATGCCAGATGGTTCTGGAGCCCTCTGATGGAAACTGGGAGAGAGTTCCAGAGTTTAGCTGCCAAAACTTTGAAAGATCTACCACCCGCTCTCGCTCTTAAGATTCGAGGGGTACATATGAGTCCTTGATTGACTGAACGTAAAGAGCGACTCGGAACGTACGGCACCAATAAAGCTGCCAGGACCGGAGGTGCTTGTTGGGTCATTATTTTATGGGCAACACACAGGGGCCGATTCTGATGCGGGTTGGAAAAGCTTCCCGACCGAATCGGTTGGGAAATGGTGTCCGATCCACTCAGATCGGGAAAGTCCGACCGGCGGAGTAGGATGCATCCGGATGCTTCCAGATACGATTTGGTTGAACTCCCATTGACTTCAATGGGAACATTTGTTCCTAACCGCATCAGAATTGGGCCCTCGGTCGGGAAGACACGTTCCCGATCCGATTTGGAAGGAGCAAATGCCGTTAGGAGGCCTTCCTAACCGCATCAGAATCAGGCCCTCGGTCGGGAAGCTTTTCCAACCCGCATCAGAATCGGGCCCACAGTGTCTTAAACTGGATTCTTTTTTCTACAGGTAACCAATGTAGTTTAGGTAGGAGTTTGGACACTGAGCATGATTTTGGAAGTGCCAGCACTGCGCGGGCTGCCGCGTTCTGGATTCTTTGAAGGCGCTGAATGCAGGATTTATTGGCACCTAAATATAGGGAATTGCCATAGTCTAACCTAGACAAGATCGTGGCCTGTAAGATGGTTTGACGGATTTTAGGGTAAAAAAACCCCAATAGAGGTTTTAACCTCTCATGTCCTAGTTGTGTAAAACGCACAAATTCGTTTTTCTCTGTGAGGCCTACTCTTTTACTATTGAGTGCCTTTTTCTAGGTAAAGTTAGTTTTAACATTACTATGTTAAAATTATTATTATTATTAGTTTTATATAGCTCTAGCTATACCCAAAGGTATCAGAGCGCTTTACTTGTTATGAGATAACATTTACAAGAGGTACATATAACATGAACATCCCTTCATACATCAACCATGTACATAAACAAACACAAAATATCTTCTATGAAACATAGGACAATTGTATGCTAAGTCCATTCTCTTTTAATATGGAATGCTAGGCATTTCTGCCTCGAGTTTCAATTCAAATTTTTACCATTCTGGGAATATAATAATTGAAGTTTCACACATCTATACTTTGTTGCAGCTACACTTTCCATAGTAGCGCGCAACTACTTAACATAGTTTATATAATTTATATTCGTATCTTTATTTGCAGGGCTATCTGGTGATATATATTTTTTTTTTACTTTTCTCCTGCCAGTTTTTTTTTTAAACAGCTTTCTAGTGAGCTTACCGTGATTTTGATCTAAGATCCGCTCTTGTGAAATGTGCTTTTTACTCACAATGTGCACTTGCACCCTGAACGATAAATACTAAAGGTCTCCTACAAGGGAAAAGTTGTTAGGTAGTGGATAGATGAAGTGAAAAGAGGAAAATCAACAGTTATGGACTACTCAGAGACATCACATAAAACAATTTTGCTTCTCCAATGCAGTAATGCTCTATTTTTCATATAATTCAAAGAAACATTTCAAGGAAACATAGTGGCCCATTACTGTTGAAGATCAGTACGCTATGTAAATGCAGTTATTCATCCATGACATAACTACGCATATTTCAAAATCATTTCCCTGTGTTCCGGTGCAACCCGCCAATCAGTAGCTACACTCACTATACTCTGGGAGGGTTTCTTCTTCTGGGGAAAATCAATATCCCATCCTGGCACAGGCTCTTCTGCAGTGGATTTTATAAGGCCCCCGAAGGGCCTAGTCACTTGTCAGTATTTACTGACATAAAGTAACTTAGGAGCATATTAACAAGGCGGCGATAAACAATTATCGCCGCTTTTGCGGCCGTTTTCGGGCCAAAAAGCGGCGATAATTATATCGCCTTATCAGCAAAGACACGCTATCGCGTGTTTTGCTGATTTTGCTCCCATTTCCAGCACGCCTGACTTCGCATCGATAATGAGATGCAAAGTAGGCGTGTCTGTGGAAACAACATGGGTAAATATCGCGAAGGCAGCTTCGCGATATTTACAATGTGGGGAAGCGATTATTTTAATCGCGTTAAGTATGCTTTAACGCAGGAATTTAACGTCTGTTAAATTCCTGACTAAGGCATACTTAACATGGGGGTGGATTCTGTGGCTAAGACCACAGGCCCTATCATCTAGGATATCGCCGTTTTCCCATGGAAAACGGCGATATCCACGCTATCTCTGACATTTTTATCGCTCGGCGATGCGCGTTGTTAATAACGCGCTAACCGGGCGATAAATTCCAGAGATAGCCGGCGATAAATATGCAAGCGCTAAGCGCGCTTTGCGATATTTATCGCCGGCCCTTGATAATATGCCCCTTAGTTACTTATCAGTCTCCTGTTTCACTACATCTCATAAGTGTAGGTACACCTCAATTCTTTATTTCACTACAAACTATATTTGGCGTCATAAATTATTCTCTAAGCCAGGCTCTCCTGCAGTGGAAGTTATGAGGTTTGTAATCCTCAGCCACATATCAATCACTGTAGTGATACAGAGAATATGTCAATATTCTCTACAGTCCCCTGTTTTGTTTAACTGCCAGTTAATGCCCGTTTTTATTAATACTATGTTTTAACTAAGCATTTGAAAGATTGAAAGGTCACTTGCAGCAAGTTAGTTATTTTAGCTTACAGTTACTTACTGACTGGTGACATCACAGTCCTTCAATGTCCCACTTTTCTGACACCATTCTGTTAGGGAAACTAAGCACCCTCCTAAGCACCCTCCCAAGAGCAAATGAATGAAACTCACCAGACACAGCAGGTTGCTCAGAAAAAGAGTGAAATGTATTTATTGGTACCAATGCATGCATCATTGCTGATCAGCAATGAAGAAGTCAGGCCTCCTGCCTTAGGGGCTCTCAGACTGCTTCTTCCTAGAGGACTGGTTTCTGGGTGTTTTATACATTTTAGTATTGCCATGTCAGCGGCACTAGAATAAGGTACCAAGCCAAATATGGCTATCAGGGATGTGCAAGATCTGCACCATGCTAATTATAAACAGCTAGATATGGGCAGACCATGAAAGGCCGGCTCGGCACTGTGTAAACAAATTGCACAACCAGATAAGGAAACTATCATGAAGTCAGGACAAGCAAAGTGACCTCTAAGGTGGTTCAGAATAGCTGTTGAAGCTTGTCCAGTCAGGGTCAGATAGGAAGCCCTTTGGAGCTCCGGGCCTCATGTTAGTGTGATATAGCTAAGCATGATATCTTTGAAGTGTATACACATGAATTTATTTGGACATATATATATATTTTTCAACAGTCATCAGCAGTGCATTTCGGGGGCACGAGTTATAGTTAGTCCAGCTAACTATAACGGCTGAATTTCTCTGCTTTTGTACGAGTGAAATGTCAGTCTAACTAAACGTCCCTGAAACCTCTGGTTTTTTCAGTGAATATCTAAGGTTTTTTAAATGCTAATTCCTAACTACAACTGTCCCTGAAACCTCTGGTTTTTTCCAGTGAATATATATATATATATATATACACACTATATAGTATATAAGGTATCAACACACCCCAAATACCAATATATTGGTGTTGTCTGATTAGCATTGTTCTATGTAATAAAAACCTTCACTTCAATCACTACACTTCACTCTAAAGCTAAAAGGGATATTCTAGCCTGTGCTTTTTTTTTATAAAAAAACAAGTTAGTAAGTGTTACATATTAATTTTAAACTTGTACCTGCTCCTCTACTGAGCCACATAGCTGACTGAACAGGGACAGAACCTCCGTAACCAGCAACTCCAGCCCCTCTGGTGAGAAGGCTGGGGCCCCTCACCTGCTTTTCTGGGCATCTTGGCTCGCAGAGTTTGAAAACAGCAAGAAAGTTGAGGAGGTGTTGTTGACTGCAGTGTTAGGAGGCAAGTGATTTTTTTTTGCAACGCCGCGTACATGTACACAATGTACGCGACCGCCAACGGCAACAGATGCATCCATTGGCTGAGTACGTTGCTTTCACACACGTTAGCCTATGGCTGGGTCTGTCGTGAAATTTCACACCAACTAGGCTGTCAGCTTTCACTGTGGAAGAGAAATTCCAAATGTCCTGATGGCAAGGTCAGGCGTCAGCCATTTTAGATGTTGAAATAGTGTGTTTCTCAATGCTAAGTGCGTCACCACCACTCAAAATGGTAGCTAGTTTGTTTACTTATAGGAAAATGCAAATGTTGTTTTTTTAAATAAAAACTGTATTATGTAGTGTGTTACTGTGGTTAAATGCAATAGTTGCACAGTTTTGTTTATACTTCCATTGACGGAGGTTTTGATGATAAACGTTAAAAGAAAAGAATGTATAAATAATACAATTGAAAATGTTTTATTTCCACATTTAAAAATAAAAATGATTGCACATGTAAATAATGATATTTAAAAAAATATATAACAGAATTTATCAATGTTCTGTATAAATATATAATAGAAAATGTATTTATTTAGAAATCTAGATGATATATGTGTCATAATTTAATAATATGTTTGCAAATATATTACAACATTTTTATGATTTTACATGCATACATATGAACCCAGGGAGAGTGAGGAGACAACAGCCCCAAGTGTTAAGACTGTTTCCTGACCTTGCCACCATAGAAGAACCGGATATTATAAAAAAATTCAGTTTGAATAGGCAAACAATTCTTGATTTATGTCAGCAGTTGGAGCCAGATCTTCTGCCTCACAATAGGAATCCCACAGCAATAATACCAATAGTGAAAATCATGGCAGTGCTATATTTTGTGGCGACACGATGATTCCAATACACTGTGGCAGTATCTGGCGGAATGTCACAGCCAACTTTCAATGGTGTACTACAAGAAGTTCTTTCTTCAATGATGAGACCCTTCAACAGCTTCCTCCAGTTTGCATGAAACAAGGATTTTGCTAATGTGAAGGGAGGTTTTTATGCTCTGGGTCGCCTACCACATGTGGTTGGAGTAATTGAGGGCACACATATTGCCTTACTTCCACCACACGCCAGAGGACAAGTCGACTACAATCAAAATAACTTCCATTTAATCAATATGCAAGTTGTCTGCTTACCAGATTTGTGCAACACATCATTCGTGTCCGTTTTCCAGGATCAACCCAGGATTCCATTGTACTACAGACCAGCAGCATACCCTTGCAAATGTCACAACTTGGACCTGAGAGGGCCTGGCTTGTTGTTAAGTACAATCTGTCAATTTATTGTTTGGTAAATTTCAAGCTTAATGATCTAAAATAGGGTTGAACTTTTTGGCTAATTGTTTTTTTCATGTGGGAGACTAAGCTTATTCTAACCGTCCATGGTTGTTAGCAACGCTGAGGAATCCAACTACACATGGGGCAGTCCGCTTCAATGAGGCCCATGAAAGAACACGGAGGCCAATGGAGCGGGCTTTTGGGCTACTTAATGCTATTTTTCAATGTCTGGATGAGGCTGGTGGAGCCCTCCTCTACTCCCCGATAAGGTGTGCTAAATCCCCATGGCCTGCTGCATGTTGCACAACATAGCCCTGCGATGGAACATTCCATACATCGCAAATGGATGGAGACCATGATGAGCTACCAGGTGAGGATGTTGAAATGCCCAATGAGGATGATAGTGGTGAAAATGAAGGAATTGACTTACGTCAAGATGTTATTGACAACATGCGTGTGACTATATATTTACAGTTTTTTTTTAAATAAATGTTAAACCAACTTTTAATCAATTGATGATGACAGTCTGTGCTGGACATTTTTTAGAAAGGACAAGCTAAGTAAAATCCTGGGCAAGGATGTTTGTTGATCAAAGTTTTGACACATTGACTACTGTGTTCATTTACATTGTGTAGTAATTAAATCCAGTAGCCCTGATGTACTTTATGTAGATATATTAAGCTTCGGTTACAGGTTGTAGAGTTAATGTGAAGCAGCCCCACCAGGAGCAGTCTGCCTGCTGCTCAGCCCATACTCCAACTGTCACACTCAAGTATCCAGGCACCCAAACACTCCATTCATGCCCATCACAGCAACATTCCATGCATCACATTCACACTGGCTGAGCAGCTAGGGAGAAAGTAACAGGATACATTCAATACAGGTTACTACACATTGTTTATTGTTCTTAGAAAATGTGTCCTTAAAATAATTCATTTGTTATGTGAAAGGTTTGTAATGTAATCAACTAATTTCTGTTGTGTTTTATCTGTTTTAGGTTCCTTCACCATGTCATCCTCATTTTGACATTTCAACGTTGTGACATTTGCAGTTCTATGCTGCTGTTGTGTAGTACAAAGAGAAAATGGGTTGATCCTGTGAAAGAGACACACACACTTTGGATGTACATATGTGGTATGAAGATAACTTGCGCAGTGATTGAATGGAAGTTTTTAAGATTGCATTGGACTTGTTTGCTGTTGAGTGTTGCCACCAAGGCAATATGTGCTGCTTAAATTGCTCTAACCACATGTGGTAGGCCACCCCTTCACATAGGCTAAATCCACATTTTGTGTTAACTGGATGTAGCTGTTGATGTGTCTCATCTTTGAAGGAAGAACTTTTCTAGCACATCATCTAAAATTGGTTGTGACATTCCACCAGATACAGCAACAGTGTATTGTAATGATCCTGTGGCCACAAAAGGGAGTACTGCCGTTATTTTAACTAATGATGTTACATGATGTGGTTTTCCTATTGTGAGGCCGGAGATCTGGCTCCAGCTTATGATCTCCATCAACAAGAGTTTGCCTATTTGATCTTATTTTTTTTATTATCTCCCGTTCTTTAATGGTGGGAAGGTCTGGAACTGTAAAATAAAATATAGTATGACTGTTTTTTGTAAATGCATAGGTTATAATGTTTTAGTAAAACATATAAAACATTTCTTTATTCAAATTAGATCATATCTTAGTTTTTCATTTGTGATATTTGTCATTTTTTATCAGCTTTTTAAAGAAGTGCAAACTATTACCTACATGGAATGTATTTATAAATAAACAATATTTTTTAATTTAACTTTTTGAAATGTATGATGGGAGTAAAAAAAGTTAACAGATTGAGAAAAGGGATACAACACCAGTCTTTGACTTTGTTATTTTATTCAATAAAACAAAATAAACTAAAACAGGATGAAAAGAAAATAACAAACACAAATTTGAATAATCAATCATGGTGAATGAAACTGTTGTTGAAAATCCAAAATTGTTTGAAGGCCATGTACAAAATGCAACTGGCATCAGAAAGGTAAATGTGTCCAGAAAATAGTCCACAGAGCCATTCAATCAATCAATCAATATTTGTAGAGTGCGCTAATCACCCCGAGGGGTATCCAGGTGCTGCGTGGGTGAGGCATGGTAGTCACACACTGGAGGAAGTTAGGTTCTGCGTCTCTTGCTGGTTGTGCTGGAGATCTTGCCATCCTCTACTGCTGGTCCCGATGAATGTGTGCACCTGCGGGGGGCTGGTGGATCCACAGTTGCAGGGACTGAGGTGGGTGCAGCTGCTTCCTCTTGTGGCAGGGCCTCCATTTCCGTGGCTGAGGCTGATGTAGTTGGGCCAAATGTTTTCGGGCCACAGTAAGAGTAAGATTTTGCTGGAAAAGCCCTGAACATATTTGTAAAAACATCATGCAGCACCCTTGTCAAGGAGCCCAAACTGGAGTTCAAATTCTCCATCTGAACATTGTGGTCCCTCTGTAACTGCTTTATTTTCCGGAGCTCTGTCAGGACCTGGCCCATCATGTCTTGGGACTGGAGGTGGTGGTGGTGGTGATGGTGGTGGATAAACAGCAGCCAGGACTGGGAGTCACAAGATTGGTGTGATGTTGGTTTGGGCACAGGAAGTGGAAGTATCCATAGGCTGAAATGTGGTAACAGCTGAGGTGGGAGGTGTAGGTGTAGACAGAGTGAAACTCACTGGAACGGTCTTCCCAGGCAAACCAGACGGACCAGGCTGCTTCTCGCCATACGGACTTGCAGGAGTGCAGTCCTCACTTAAAGCTTGTTCCTGATCTGGAGTAGAGGTATCCTCAGTGGCAGATTGTTGTCCACGTACTCTGGGTGATGGACCTATTATGAATTTGAAAAAAATAATATTATTGTGAAAGTCTAGATTATACATCAAATGTGTTTGAAGCTACAAATGAAACAAGATAAAAGGAAACAATGAAGTAATTAAATATTGTACCTTTCAGTGGTATGATATGAAATTACACAAACAGTTTAAATTACACACAAAACTACTTCAAAAAAGCAGGTAAAAAGATGTTCTGAAATCAAAGAAATAATTAGAAAGTATACATAACATATACCAAAGATTCAACACAGCACAGTGGAGAGGAGAAATGTGACAAGGCTCGCAGCCTAAAAATCTGACTATTACACACCTTAGAAGTATATATTGCATTAGTCATCATATAAACATTGCAGGGAAAACTTTAAAAAAATTAATACTTATATTCAGCATCCAAATTTACCTACCTTAGAATTTTTAAGTCAACAAACTTTGCTTTGTGAAACGAATGACATAAATTCAATACAAGAACAGGGATTGGGCAACATACTAAATTAAACACAAAAACATTTCAAAACATAGCATGAAATCAAGATTGATAAAAACATAACACTTCAATATATGAGAAAAATTTGATGGAAAATAGAGAATGAGCAAGATAACATTGCAATATTATTTTGACAAAACAAAAACAAGGCATCATGGTAGCTGTAGTCAATTCAATTAAACATTAACAACACTTTCCAAATAGTAAGATAAACATATCTAGTAAAAATATGCAGTAAAAACGGACAGACATTTACATTATAATACACATATATGAAATGTGTTATTTGGTGTATAAACACTTACAAGCACCATTACATCATGTAAAATGTAATGCTGATTGAGACCAGTAATCTCAAATACACCAAACTACATTCAAACAAACAAACAAGAGCCAAAAAACATGTTACAATTATATATAGATTTCTGTTTCCAAAAGGTGCAAAACACATTGGCAACAGCTAAATGAAAAGCAAAAAATGACGTTTCGGTTTAGTGACACAAGCAAAAGTATAACTTACCAGTCTCCACTCCACCAGGGATTCCTATCAAGCCTTCAGGATGTAGGATCTGCAAGACCTTCTCTTCCCAGGGAAAAAGTTTTAAGGAGGGGCTGGGAGAACCACCACCAGTCCTCGGGGCCTCCAGGTGATGCATAGAGGCCAGGGAACACACTCTTCTCCGCAGGTCGTTCCACCTCCTCCTAATTTCCTCCTGGGTGCGCAGGTTGTTTGCTACTGCATTCACTCTGTCAGCTATTCTGGTCCATATTTGCCTTTTCTGAGCTATGGTTGTATTTTGTACTTGGACTCCTAGCAAATGTGGCTCTGCTCTAAAAATTTCATTCACCATGACTGACAATTCTTCCTCTGTAAAATAGGGATTTCTCCCTGCCATTATGAAATCAAAATTTAATTGAATAATTTTATGGCCCACAAGAAAATAAATGAAAGAAGAAACAAGCATTTGCAATGCAACAGGTCTCGCATTTACCCGAGCTTGAGCTATTGGCATTGTAAATAACAAGGCCTTTTATTTATGTTTTGGTTTTTGAAATATAAATAAAACGCATTGTCATTTACAATGCCAATAGCTTAAACTCGCGTAAATGTGAGACCTATTGCATTGCAAATGCTTGTTGTTACCAGTCATTGGCACATGCATTTTCATCCTTGCCTTATCTGTCGACGTTCCATTTATAACCAAAAAATATTCCACCAGTTTATCTGCTCATGTTCTGTATTTTCTGTTAACTGAGCTATCTGACACATGCGGGTGATCCAACATCCTTAAAATTATTAGCTGATTTTGCTTCAACCACAACCATAAATGTTTTCTAATTGAGCATTACTAACCCTAATGCTGCCTAGGCAAGACCTAAAAAAATATGTTTTGTGGCGCTAAGAAAGCAGTTTATATTCACTTTATGCTGTGTGAAAAGCATATTTGAGGAAGGTTCTTAGCAATGTATGGTTTACCACATTTTGGAAATCAAGCATTGGTTTTGTAGACATGAATACAAATTAGAGACTGAATATTTTTTACATTTTGCATTTTTTCCATCAGGGAGCAATCACAAGGAGGCAGTGCCACCTATCGCACCACCTTAAGTTTAAGATGTGGTTACAAATATATGGATCTGGGGAAAAAGAGTGTGTGTGTGAGAGAGAGAGAGAGAGAAAGAGCGAAAGAGAGAGGGAAAGAGAGAGGGAGAGAAAGAGAGAGGGAGAGAGAGAGGGAGAGAAAAAGAGAGGGAAAGAAAGAGAGAGAGGGAGGGAGAGAGAAAGAGAGAGAGGGAAGGAAGGAAGGAAAGAGAGAGAGAGGGAAAGAAATAGAGAGAGAGCGAAAGAGAGAGGGAAAGAAATAGAGAGGGAGATAGGGAGAGAAAGAAAGAGAGAGAGATGGGGAAGAAAGAGAGAGGGCGAGAAAGAGAGGGATAGAAGAGAGAGGAGAGGGAGAGAGAGAGAAAGAGAAAGAGAGAGAGTGAAAGAGAGAGAGAGGGGAGGAGAGAGCGCGCGCAGTGGGACGGCAAGAAAGATGGAGAAAAGTCGTTATGGAAGAAGCGAGGTGGGAGAGAGAGAGAGAGAGGGAGAGAGAAAGAAAGAGAGAGGTGGGGAGAGAAAGAGAGAGAGGTGGGGAGAGAGAAAGAGAGTGGGAGAGAGAAAGAGAGAGAGAGAGAGAGAGAGGGAAGGAAAGAGAGAGAGGGGGGGAGAGGGAGAGAGAGAGAGAGAGAGAGGGACAGAAAGAGAGAGGGAGAGAAACAGAGGGAAAGAAGAGGGAGAGAGAGAGGGGTAGAGAGAGGGAAAGAAAGAGAAAGAGAGAGAGGGGGGAGAGAGAGAGCGAGAGAAGAGAGAGAGAGGGAAAGAAAGAGAGAGAGAGAGGGGGAGAGAGAAAGAGAGAGAGAGAAAGAGAAACAGAGAGAGAGAGAAAGAGAAACAGATAAAGAGAGAGAGGGAGAGAGAAAGAGAGAAAAAGAGAGGGAGAGAGAGACAGAGACAAAGAGAGAGAGAGAGAGAGAGCGCAGTGGGACGGCAAGAAAGAAGGAGAAAAGTCATCATGGAAGAAGAGGCTGAGGTAGGCAAAGAGAATGAAAAATAATAAAAGTGGAGAGAGAGAACGGCGGGAAAAAAAGATTTGCCTATTAGCTGAAAATATAGAGTAGCATGCCAAAGACATGAGACAAAAAAAAAAGTAATAACAAAAAAAGACAACAGTAATAATAACAAGTAAAATAATAACGCCAATATAATAATTATAGGACAGCAATAATTATTATTGATATTAATAATGATAATAAGTATAAGAAGGATTTAATGTTGATACCACTATAAGTAAAGCTATTTTATCTTTCTATTTATTATTTTACTGTTTTTGTGAAATGTTCTAATTCTTAGATATGAATGGGTTCAGGTGTGATCAAATTATTGAACGCGAGGGTTATCAAAACAAGTGTTCTTTTCTGTTTATGTCTTCATCAGTGTCACAGTAGGATCAATATTCTATTCATCTCGGAGTCGGTGTGCCAATGTTTACCACTGGCACTGCCCACTGTGTAAGCAGTAGTGCCATATGTGGTATCCATGGCTTTAAGGCGCCGCGTCAATGTGAAATTCATATATAGAAGCAAGTAAGAGGCTGGCACACACATCACTGCACACGCATAATCCCTTCCAGAAGCCGTGTGCCCTGCTCGGTGGGTGCGACCACCGTACACAAAGGCCGTAGATGTCCCTCGGGCTGGGGGATGCCACGCAGGGTTGGCACAGCGCACTCTGGGCTTTGATCCTGTGCCTGCCAGCCCCCTCACATGCCAGGCCTGCCCTGCGGGGGTGAGCCAGCTGCACGGGTCCTGGGGTGTGGGCAAACATATACTCCATTTGGGAAGGCGAGGCCCCGGCCCGGGGTAGCTGGCTCTGCAAAGGGGGCTGGACTCTGATTACAGGCAAATATGTTTACATTTATTTCTCGCTGACAGGAACATACACTCGTCCGTCTTTAATGTCCACTGCCAGTGACAGCGCTGTGCTATGTCCTGTTTTACTAGGAAACATTTGCGGTTTACAGCTCGAGGAGAGGGGCATCTAAGGATACGTGAGTGGTTCCGGAGCGAAGATAACAAGCATTGGCAAGGTCAAGTTTCAGATTGCCGATGTCCGACATTTGTGTCTGCCAATGTGCAGTACGCCTCGGCGGGCTCCTCCCGACCTGAGCAGGGAGATGGTGGAGGCCTGCTCGGAGAATGGGCGGACCACCGGAGGACTGCTTCTGCTGTGTTTGTGTTTGGAGGGTGGAGGGCGGCTGATAATGGAACGGAAAGCAATTGATTAAAACAGCGCGTGTGCGCTTGAAGTCAAAGCAGCGCACTTCATAAATATATATAACGGCATTAGACATGCTGCATTTGGTGGGGGAGGGACAGAGACGGGCGCCGAAGCTTAAAACCACTGACAGAGCATGAAGCAAAGCAATTTAAAACAAGGCGTCGGGTGAGGGCAGGAAGCTGCCAGATGTGGAAATGCGAGCAGCAAAGAAAAAAAGTAGTCCATACATAAAAAGATAACAGCCAGCAGCGTAAGTTAACTGTAGTTGGTCGATGCTGCTTCCTCCAGAAACAGAAGAAAACGGAAGTGAGGTATCGGACCTCCAGCCAACAATAAGCAAGATAACAACAGCAATGCCAGATTTCACCAATGGCAAGCGACAAAACAAAGAGAAACGCAATGGGTGGAGTTTGACTAGTAATACTGATTACTTGATGCCTCGTAGAGGCAGCATGCGCTGCCTATGCGAGACCTAAAAAGGGACACGAAACAGAGAAAGCTACAAAAAATACCTGAGTTTACTGACAGAAGTTCTTCTTGACAATGTTTTGCTACAGTGAAATGGAAAAGGATCATGGTCCGACTTGGAGTGTGTTTTTACAGGGTGGTATGCAGGTAAAAAGAATTAGCAGAAACACATCAGGTGTGTGATGCTAGCATTCATCCAACAGCCACAGGAATTGTACAATGTTGAACGCGTCATGCGACGATATCCCTCTGTCGGCAATCCGCCACTAGAACATCGCCAGCACAACTGTAAAGTCTAAATAGGCTCGGCACAATCCTACCACCCTGAAGGCAACTTAGTAATGATAGCCAGCAGAGAAGTCCACCGCAGCGACAGCGGTAAACCATTTATGGAATGGAAAACACTGTCAACGCGTACACATCTAAATATAGCAGACGCGATTCTGTCAGCTTGGTGGAGTATTTGTAAATTCCGCCATGGAGGGATGACGGGAGTCCCGCCAAGATCTAAATCAGGAAAAACGTCCCTATTTCAATAATGCTGTCGATGACATCTCACAACTAGCACCGCAAAACAGCAGACAACTACACCCAGGACACAACAGATCCGATAACCACTTCAACTTCTCTACATTAAGCACCTCATTCACACAACAACTTAAAGCATCTCCGCAGGACACCATACAATCACTGCAAAATACTGCAACCTAATCATTAGCTATAGCAATGCGCAACCCTATTAATGCTCACACCAAGCCCTACAAATCCTTCCCGAACCCCTGGAACTCCATCAATCCTTTGAGCGAACCATGGGTTTTAGATGTCTGGACTGGGCTTGGCAATTTCTGAATGGGATACCCTAACTCCCTCACTTCAGTGACAAAAACCATCCGACTTGCTACCAAGTTGATCCAGCTCTCAGGGATAACCTTTTTACCATTCGTTCTTCGGTGGATCTCGTCTTTGCCACCTGAGAGGGGATAGGAGTTAACATTTCATTTATCAATTTCAATTAACAGTGTAACCCATTTGGCTACAATAAGGGCCAGGAATCATTGACTATCGTTAAGAAGGTTTATTACAAGTTAGAAGTCAAGTCAAGATACACAAATCTCAGCACCATGCTGTAAAGGTACAGAATTACCACAGGGAAACCCAGCCTTCTAAATAAGTTTCGGCGTACCAGCATAAGGCAAACAAGTAGTTCAGTCACAGCAATACAAAAGATAAATAACTAAATTTGGTGCTGAGAGAAGAGTTTCTGGTTCTCTCTTCTATGCATGAGTAAAATCTAAAATCGTCTAAGTTAAAGTCCAAACTAAGGGGATGGTTCAATACAATAGCGGCTGATACCGAACAGGAGTGGTGGGGCGGGGGGCAGAGGGAGAGGGTGGGAAATAAAAAAAAACAAAAAGCACTTACCTATACAAAGACCTCCGGCCGCCGCCTCTTCTTCCTCCATCCTCCTTCCCAGGAAGCACACAGCCTCCCAGAATCCCCTGACCAATCACAATGCTGCCTTACAGCAGCGTTGTGATTGGTCTGAGCGCCATAGTTCGGCGCTCAGAGCCGTAGTTTGGCACTCAGACAGGGGTGGGCAGGCTGTGCATGTTCTCCACGCTGGCTGTAATACAGCCTGGGTGGAGAACATGCAGAATGCGTATGACGCTTTGGCCTACCCGAAACAGACGGCCAAAGCATCATGCCACTTTAGGTGCTGCCCCCACTCTTCCCCCTGTGATGCGAGGAGCCCAGCCCCGCCCCCCTGGCTTCAGCTGCAAGCTGAATACAGAAAACAAAATGACAATAATGAACGTTATTATCATTTTTTAATTTTTTTATTCAGCTTGCAGTTCAAGCAGTGGGGTGACGCTCCTCCTCCTTAGCAGAGGAGCCGCCACTGGGTCAGTAGTCTAAAGACATCTCAAATCAGAAAAATGCAGAAAAATAGGAAATGCGGGTAAGAGTGGGAAGGTGTCAGCATCTCAGAAGCTCGGTCAAGAGTCTTCTTTTGACAAGGGAATGAGTGTTAGCCTAAGCCACACTCAACAAAGGATCAGAAGAAAGCATAGAAGTCTAAACCTCTCAAAGTCCAAAGGAAAGAGTTATGAACTCAGACAGTGTGAACACTAGATATTAACACAAGAATCTCCTGAACAACACCTCTCTGTTCACATCATCAGGGGTTCCTTTGTCCGTTTCCATTCTCACGTTGTAAGCTTCAACATTTACGAAATATCCCACACTGAACACAGGAACAACATCGTCCATGGTCACCTAAGCCACGTTGCAGCAGTGCTGAATAGGACCCTTCAGTTAACGCTCGGTCTCTCCATGTTCCTTGTCAAGGTCTCCTTCTCATCCTCTCTCTATCGCTAGTACAGTGTTGTATCTATTCTCAAGTAACAAACCATGTGAATGTACCTGCAAGGAAAAAAGGCATGCAAACAGAAAATGGAAAGCAGCATTTTATGCAGAATGAAGCACAAGCCTAGTCAGGACAACTTTTAGTTTTGAATCAATGGTGCACATTTAATATGCGTGTGCACTTTCAGACATAAATGAATGTAAAATGTCAGTACATTTGATTCATATTACATGTGGCATAGAGTAAATCTTGAACACGTGTGTATGAGTATGACTAAGAACTACATTTGAATGCAAATATGAAACATTAGTGCACACATTACATGAATCATTTTAATTTCTAAAATGAATACAATTTCAACAGATGAGGATGGTTTATTTATCATGTCTTCAAAAAATATATCATTTAATACCGTTAAGGCACATAGTACATGTATGAATTCTTCAGTGAATGCACTTCAATAATAATGTCAAGTGCAACACTTTACATTAATGTTGTTAGGCTACACTGGAAACATGTGCTAAGTGCACATTTATGTTATGCATTTGTGACGTACTTGGTGCATGTCTCTCAGCTTCATGGACCAACTGACAAAAGAACATGATAAAGAAACATTTTTTCCTGGTGTTTTATCTTTGCTACAATTTGCTTTGTTTCCACATCAACTTATTTTATACCAAGTTTTCATTTGAACTATCGCTATTCTTGGTTTCTATTAAATATTGGCTTGCTAATAAATATTGATGAACTATTATATGGCTTCTTCTTTTTATTTAGTGTGCCACTTTTCAGTATCACGCAAAATCTACTTGATTGCTCTTGGTGCCAATCCAGCACAAGGCAATGTAAAAGTAAGCTGCAGGCCTTTTTTGGGAAATAATAGGTATTGGACCTGGCTGTTGCAGGGTTATCCCCAAACCTTTTGCCTCCCTCCTGTATTTTTCTGACCCTCTATTTGTTGGCTTTAGGACTCTGGGCACTTTACAACTGCTAATCAGTGCTGAAGTGCATGTGCTCTCTCCTTTAAACATGGGATGGTTGGTTTACACCTGTTTGGTTTTCCTCTAAGTCCCTTGTACAGTGGTATCCCATATATCCAAGACCTGTAAATTCAAAATGCAACTGGTGGGCCTGCAGCGCTGCTTGTGCCACCCATAGAAGTAGCCTTTCAAACCTGTCTCAGGCCTGCCACTGCAGGGCCTGTGTGCACAGTTTACTACCACAGTGACCTGACATTTAAAGTTACTTGCCAAGCCTGAACCTCCCCTGTTACTACATGTAGATTGCCCCTAAGGTAGGCCCGAAGTAGCTCTATGTGCCTTTATTGTGTGGCATGTCCTGGTAACGACAAACAGCCTATTTGGTTTTACACTGCTGTGAGGCCTACTCCTCTCATAGGCTAACATTGGGAATTCCCTCAAAAGTCTTTAAGTGATTATTTCTTATTTGAAAGGAGTAGCGTTGCCATGTTTGGTATGTTTGGAATTGTGCTGATAAATCCTGCTTATTGTTGTAGGTGGATTTTTCAGTACTATTGTAGAAGTGCCACTTTGAGAAAGATGGTAATTTCTCTGTACCTAGAACTCACTGTGCTTTGCAGCCTGACTCCAATCCACGCCTGGGCAGAGTGACAGCTACGCTTTGTGCATACTTTCCAGAGCCATCATACGAGGAGTATTGGGTGCTACAGGGTTGCATATGCTTACTCTGCCTGGAGAGAGGGAGGTGGGGCGCACTTACATTTGTATAGGCTGTGCCTGACTTCATACAAAGGGCTTGTTTACCCCCTACTGTGTGTCTGGAGCCAGAGCTGGGTTGATAGGGGGTGTTGTGCAGTGGCGGCTGCTATTTAACTGTGGTGGGTAGAAGGGGGGAGGGAATGAAAAAAAAAGGAACATTGACTCACCTGTGTGCCACTGCCGCCTCTCGGTCCTCTTCGCCCGCTTCCAGGACTCCAGGGGAAGAAGCAGGAACAGGAAGCACCCAGGCTTCCAGGCTCCCCTAAGCCAATCACAATACTGCAATGCAGCATTGTGATTGGTATGAGCACCGTGGTTCGGCGCTCAGACGGGGACAGGGAGCCTGGGCATGTTCTCCACCCAGACTGTAATGCAGCCTGGGTGGAGGACATGCAAAGTGCGCATGGAGGTTTGGCTGGCCTGAAACGGCCGGCCAAACCATCATGCACGCTTAAGAGAGTGCGAATCACTCCTCCGTGAAAGCCCAGCCTGCCCCGTCCCTACCCAGCTGAGCAACAAGGGAAAAATAAAATGATAATAACCATCAGGGTTGGTAAAGCACAACTACTCACTCGTGATGGTCTCAAGGCACTGAGGGGAGGAGGGCAGCTCATTTAAGTGCCGAGGTCATCCGAAGAGCCAGGTCTTGAGGTCCTTCCTGAATTGGGGCAGTGTGGGGGCTTGCCGGAGGTGGAGGGGGAGGTCGTTCCAGGCCTTGGCTGCTAGGTAGGAAAAGGACCTTCCACTTGTTCTGGTCCTGTGGATGCGTGGGACGGAGAACAGAGCAAGGTCAGCTGATCTGTGGTGTCTTTTGGGTGCGTGGAAGGAGAGGCGGTTGTTCAGGTATATTGCTCCGGTGTTGTGATGAGCCTTGTATGTGTGCGTGAGGAGCTTGAAGGTTATTCTTCTTTTTACTGGGAACCAGTGGAGATTGTGGAGGTGTTGGGTGATGTGACTGCGACAGGGGATGTCGAGGATCAGTCTGGCAGCGGCATTCTGGATGGTCTGGAGTTTGCGAAGGAGTTTCTTGTTGATTCGGCGTAGAGGGCATTGCCGTAGTCCAGTCTGCTGCTGATGTGAGCATGCACAACAGTTTTTCTGGAATTGGAAGGGATCCATCTGAACATCTTTCACAGTGTGGAGGGTGTTGAAGCAGGTCGAGAAGATGGCGTTGCTCTGGCGGTTCATTGTGTGCGATGAGTCTAGTATGATGCTGAGGTTTTTTGCGCGGTCCATCAGGTTGGGGGGATTTTGGAGGGCAGGTGGCCACCAGGAGTCGAGTCAATCCATGTGGAGGGGGTGGAGCCGAGGATGAGGACTTCTGTTTTCTCTGAGTTGAGTTTCAGGCAGCTGTTCTCAATCCAGGTGGCGACGACTTTCATCCCTTCTTGGAAGTTGTGTTTGGTAATGTTGGGTTCGTTGGTGAGGGAGAGGATGAGCTGGGTGTCATAGGCGAAAGTGACGATGTTGAGCCTGTGCTTCCTGACGATGGTTGTGAGGGAAGCAATGTAGACATTGAAGAGGGTGGGGCTGAGGGAGGAGCCCTGGGGCACACCACAGTTGGTTTCTGTCGGTTCCGAGAGGTATGGAGGGAGTCTGACCCGCTGAGTTCTGCCGGTGAGGACTGAGCATATCCAGTTGAGGACCTTGCCATGGATGCTGGTGTCGTGGAGTCTGGTGGCTAGGGTGCGGTGGGAGATGGTATCGAAGGCAGCCGAGAGGTCCAGCAGGATGAGGGCTGCCATTTTGCCTTTGTCGAGGAGGGAGCGTATGTTGTGGGTGGCGGCAAGTAGGGGGGTCTCGGTGCTGTGGTTGCTGCAGAATCTGGATTGGGAGATGTCCAGAACATTGTTAGCTTCAATGAAGTATGCTAGCTGGGTGTTGACGGCCTTTTCAATGACCTTGGCTGCGAATGGAAGCAGGGAGATGGGCCTGAGGTTTTTGAGGTCCATCTGGTCTGCGGAGGGTTTTTTCAGGCGGGGGTTGACTTCGGCGTGTTTCCAGTCATCGGGGAAGGCGGCGGTCTTGAAGGAGCTGTTGATCGTCTGAAGTAGTTTGGGGGCGATGGCCGAGGCGGCTCTGTGGAAGATGTGATGTGGGCAGGAGTCTTAGGGTGCTCCAGAGTGGATGCTTTCCATGGTATTCAAAGTGTCTTCTGTCATGGGTGGGGCCCATTTGAGCAGGGTCTGTTGGGTAGCGTCGCATGGAGGGTGAGCAGGAGTGGTGCGGAGGCCTTGGTTGTCGAAGTTGTCGTAGATCATCTTGATCTTGTGGTGGAAGAAGGTGCTGACTCTGTTGCAGAAGTCTTGGGAGGGTTGGACGTCTGTTGTTTCGCTGCTGAATTTGGCGAATTCATTGATGATGGAGAAGAGTTCTTTGGTGTTGTGAGCATTGGTGAGGATTCTGTCTTGGAGGGATTTCTTCCTTGTGGATTTTGATGAGATGATGGTGTGCGGTGGTGGCTGCTTGGTAGGCGGCGTGTGTTTCCGTGGTTTTGTTGTTCTTCCATGTCGTTTTGAGTCATCTGCAGGAGCGTCTGGATTCTTGGAGTGCAGTGGTGAACCAGCTTGCTTCCTTGATGTGTCTTCCTGTGGCTTTCTTGAGGGGGGCGAGTGTATCGGCGCTGTTAGTGATCCAGCTGGTCTCCGGTGACTTTGTTCCAGCTTCGGCGGGGGGGCAGTGGGCGTGCTTGTGTACGGTGGGTTTTTTGAAGGAGAAATGGATGCAGTGGTGATCTGTCCATAGGAGTTGCGTGGTGGGGCAGTAGAAGATGCTGTTTCCTTCGGCTAAGATGGTATCGAGTGTGTGTCCCACTGTGTGTGTGGAGGAGGTGACTAGTTGCTTCAGTCCTATTTTGGCTAGGTTCTCTAGGAGGTAGACGGTGTTTGAGTTGTTGTGGTTGTCCAGGTGGAAGTTTAGGTCTCCGAGTAGGATGTAGTCTGTGGAGGCGAGGGCATGGGGTGCTATGAGGTCGGTGATGACGTCGGTGAAGGGAGCTCAGGGGCCGGGCGGCATGTAGATGAGAGTTCTGCGGAGAGTTGTCTTAGGGTCGGTCTGGACCTGGAAGTGGAGGTGCTCCATGAGGTTTGTTGTGTCGCCCGGGTCTGTGGTCGTCCTGCGGAGGGTGTTTTTGTGAACGATGGCGAGGCCTCCTCCTGGGCCGATGGCGTGATCCTTGCGCAAGATCTTGTATCCGTCTGGAATGGCAGTGGCGATGTCGGGTGCAGAGTTGACATTGGTCCAGGTTTCTGTGAGGAAGGCAATGTCGGGCTAGTAGGTGTTGAGGGAGGAGGTCACAAATTTCTATGGCGTGCTAGTGTCGGGAGTGCACTTTGAGAAGGATGCAGTTGAGTGGTTTGTGAGCGGTGGAGTCCGGTAGGCTGGGGGGTGCTGCTGGGGTACAGTGGTGGGTGAAGGTGCAGGGGCAGTGTAGACAGGAGAGAGGGCCTTGTGTGTTGTTCGGCATCGAGAGCTGGCAGTTGTTGTTGCATCTGGGGTTGAGATCGTGGAAGGTGCTGGAGTCGTAGCGGAGGCAGGTCGGAGGACCGGGGTCTCTGGCCCTGGTCGCGGTTAGGTCACAGACGGGCACATATGGGCTTGACTTTGGTGCACCATTGGCGCACCAGTGGCGCGCCCGCTGTGCCCGGCCGACATTAAGTGGGGGTCGGGGAGGACGGGTCAGCTGGGAGGTAGGAAGGACACACTGGGGGGAGAGGCTGAGGGGGCAGCAGTGGCAGGGGAGAAAAATGCAGCAAAAACTAGGAGAAACGTGGTGAAAATAGAAAAAAGACAGAGTGAGGAGAGAAGAAAGAGGGCACAGAGGAACAGAGGCAAGAGGGCACGGAAAAAATAAGCAAGAGAGGTAGAGGCAGAACAGCGTAGTGCTCTTCCACTGGACCACCACATATGAGGCACAGGCAGGTGCCTGCGGGTGGAGGAGGTCCTCGAGCACCCTGCAAGAGAGAGCTCGCGCAACCCTAAGTGGTGGAGCTGCACGAGGGGAGGGCAGTCACACTGACCAGGTCAGGGGTCTTGCTCCCATTTCTAGGGACTGTTGTGCTGCCAGGAGGGAACCCCATTTGGACTGCTTGCTGTGTTTTTCTGTGTTGGCCTGCTGCCTACTGATTGCTAGATAGCAGGAGGGAATTCCACTTTGCACTGCCTAATGTGCTGGCTTGCTGCCTGTTTCCCTACTTTGTGCCCCCAGTGCTCTCCAGGAAGGGTTGGTTTGCCCACTTCCTGGTTCCATGGAGCACATAAGGATTGCCCTTGTCTTCTTGTTTCACAAGCCACACAGCCATTCCTAATGGGAGCTTGTTGACTGCTTTCCTTTCCTGGCAACCAGCCCAAGTGAGGCGCTCAAGGTGAAAGTCTGAGGTGCAGGCAATTTATTTCTAAAGGCGGCACATGGTGAGCATTTTGTCTGCCTCAAACCGGCCTGATTTCGAAGGGGCACAAGCAGGCATCCACTTCAGTGAAAGTGCGTTCAGAGTTAAAGGACAGCCAGCGTATGCGGACACCAGTGTTCACTTTTGTTTTTCTGCCCGCAAGTTTCCCACTGTTTCCGTGGACATTGGTGGCTAGTGCTCGGCAGCCCCGCCATTCTCCAGGTGTTGATCCCGACGGGGATTGTTGAGGTGGGATGGCGATACCCATGAGTGACCCTAAACTCCCTAAAAGGAAAAGCAGCTCACCGGCTTTTTGAAGAAGACGGGCCCAGGCGCTCCCGAGGAGCTCTCTGCAATCGGGTGTTATATCTGAGGGGGGGTGCATTCTTAGTCTTAAAGTTATTAGAAGAGGACCCAGGCGGTCCTGACTTTACTGTACTGCACACCTCGTAGTTAGAGGACGCACATTTATCATGAAGCCCACACTATTACTCTAATGCACATAGTAGGCGCACCGATGGTCCTGAAGCTTACGATTTACGCTTGATTACAGTATCACGGTTGGAAGGAGGGAAGGCGTTTCCTCATCTGTACCCGCCTAGGGTGATTTATATGTGTGTCATAAGATGCTACATTCCATGCCCTGATGATTTTCAAGGTATATCGTCTGGATCCTTGCACTGTCAGGACTAATCCAGGGTTGCATAGTATGTACAGCAATTATGACTCATGTATTTTCCTTCTACCTAATCTGCTGCATTTCATGCCCTGATGTAAAATGTATGTCATTATTATTCTTGCACTGACAGGATAACGAGTATTATCACAAGATAGCATAATATGCACAGTATTTATTATTCATGTCGTTTTGGTCTATGATTTATGCACAATATTTGTTATATTTTTATATAATTCAGCATGGAGTCTTTTTTGTGGTGTATTCATTGTGGTACTGGTGTGTGTATTGCACAAACGCTTTACACATTGCGTCTGATGATAAGTCTGACTGCTCTGCGCCAAGCTACCAAAGGGTGAGCACAGGTTATCTTTGGTGTGTAACTTACTTTCCCTGACTAGAGTGGTGGGTTCTGCCTGGCTTAGGTGCATACCTTAGGCAACCAGAAACCCCATTTCTAACAATAGGCTTAAAATCTATGAGGAAGCAATAGCGGCATTTAGGATACATATGATTCAGTTGCAACATCCAAGAATGATGAACGGCCTGCTACTAAAACCGAAGAGTTAATTTATGTACATAATTGGTGCTGGAGTGCTGCATGCCTAATGAAAGTTTGGTGGGAATGGCAGGCCAGTATCAAGTACTCACAGGGCGAAGTCTTAAATAAATTGATCAAGAAATGGAAGGTAGGTCTATGCTGACATGACGAATACTAAATAGATATAAGAATAAGTTTATTTCGCTTAAAAAATCATAACAATAAAAACACACAAATAACTAATATGTACAAATACACTACATTAGAAGGTAATAAAAATACATTTGAAACCTCTCGGTCTCAGAGTACATTCTAAAAAAATAACATAAAATAGCTCAATTTGAGACTAATGATGAAATGTGTGCCTTTATAAAATGATCTACAACATAACATACCTTGGGAGTAGACAACAGTTGAATATTAAAAGAGCTGCTCTATATCTGGTAAACTTAGCCTGTTTCATCAATCGCACAAGAAGTATCATGCATACAGATTTATAAAATTTGCAGAAGAACATGAAATTCATCATAGTTTGGACCGAGCTACTATCACAAGGATACAGAATACCAGAGTCAGAAAAAGTCCATCTTTTGGGGAAAGACCGCATATGATGTATAATCCCTGCTCTAAACCTTGTTAATAGATTGTGCTCATACATATTTTGCCCTAGATCTAAGTAGGGTTCTCTACTTATATCAGTTTTAATAGTAATGAAAGACCTCACTTTAGATGTAGCTAATTCTACGGATCCCCTAAATAATTGCCTATGATGTATAAAAAAAAAAATTGATACAATTCATGCCCTTACAATATTCCAGCGAGTCTCCTACAGTTCTGGTTGACTCAACCTAAGACACACAACTTCAATATATT
Organism: Calotriton arnoldi; assembly: GCA_963921515.1. Lineage (NCBI taxonomy): Eukaryota > Metazoa > Chordata > Amphibia > Caudata > Salamandridae > Calotriton > Calotriton arnoldi. The sequence continues at coordinate 1,608,370 of CAWUFW010003012.1, forward strand.
TTAAACACCTAAACTTAAAAGAAGCATCCAAGGTCACGCAATCCAAAATAGTTTTAATATGTAAATGTGTCATTGCCACTTGTAGATTTATTTCGACACAGTGGATTTGTCACACTGTTTGGTTTGGCAAAGGCTACGGAGAAATGCATTATCAGTCATTCTTATATAATGGGATAAACTGCAAAAATAAAAAATAAAAACGGGCAGTAACATTAAAGGTGGATGCAGCCACAAGTGTGTAAAATGGATAAAAGTATGTGTGTGTCTGTGTGTGTGTGTGTATATATATATATAAATATATATATATCCTACTGGCAATAGCCAGTAGGTAGTTGTAGTTAGAACCAAAGTTTCCATAGGAAAAGCGTTTTTTGTTTTGCCAATAACTTTGGCACTGCTTGATGAATCTTCATGAAATTTTCAAAAAACTTCTCCTTTTTGGTTCAGCTGCTGTGTTGAAAGTTTTGGGGTGATCCGTCAAGTGGGGGCCAAGAACAAAGGGGGGGGTCCCAAAACTCGTTTTCCCCATGGTATGTCTATGGGAATTTTCATTTTTTGAACACGACTACAGCCCAAACCGCTGATCGGAATTACATCAAATTTAGATGTTGGTCCAGAAAGTGTGCTTTTCATGATTTGGTGTAAATCCGTTCAGTAGTTTCAGAGATATTTAAATTAAAAAAATATAGATATCTGGGGACGCGAGTTCCTGCAGTATAGGCAGCCATCGTGGGACTCGGCTTGAAGCCAAGTCCCACAGAAAAAGTAAAAACATATGGTGCCACCCCCCCCCGGGACTGCCACCTCCATGGGGCAAACAATAATAAAAATTCTGGGGGCTGCACGGCCCCCCTGCAGCTCCAGGGACTGCCACCTCCCCGGGGCTATTTACTAAGTTCATGCAGGAGAGGCCCATATGTAATGGGGGCCTCTTGGACTTCCCCTGCCCGTCGACCACCTCCTCCCCGGGGTCAAGGTGCTTTTTAAGAAATGGGAGGGGGCTGCGTGGCCTCCCTCCTGGGCCGTTCTTGGCCCAGGGGACCGCCACCTCCCCGGGGCAGGCCCATAATCAAGGAAGGATGGGGGCTGCATGGCCCCTCCTTCTGGAGCCATGCATAGCCCCCGGGACTGCCACTCCCCAGGGCCCTCCTGCTATGTTCCGGGGTGCCCACCCCCAGGACATGGCTGTTTGCTATGACTTGGCGGGAGCTTTACCACTCTCGCCAAGCCATAGCAAATGGTGCTCCATTTTGAGCAAGCAAGAGCAGTTGCTCTTGCTTACTCAGATCAGAACACAATTTCTTTTACACACATGGAACTGCATGTTAGCAGCTCCCTATTTTGTAAAAGCAATGCCAGCTCCCACAGGAGGCGGGGAGCATGCAGGAACAGCTGGGGCCTTGAGGCTTCCCCCGCAGTCCTCACCACTAAAAAGTGAGTGCCCTGGGTGGGACCAGGGCACCAACAACAGAGGCCGGATCCCAAGGAATGGGGTCCCCAGTGCCGAAATCAGTCCAGGAAGGAGGCTGCTGGCCCCCCCCTCCCATCAGCTTATAAAAGGCTGGACTTTGGAGGAGGGGATCCCCAGGGCCAAAATCAACCCAAGAAGGGGGGGCCACCCAGTCCACCTTCCCCATTGGAGAAAGGCCTGGCCCCAGGGGATGGGGTCCCCGGGGCCGAAAATGGCCCTGGGAAGGGGGCAACAGAGCCCCCTCCCTTGAAAATGTTTTTTTTAAAACCTTCGGCAAGTCGCCAGAGGCCACGCCCCCTTCACCACCACTCTGCAAAAGCGCCTCCTGGTGGATAATTGGTTGGGGGATGAAGTCCCCTTGGCTGCACAAGCCCTCCTGTTACTGCCACTAAGTCCCAATCAGTGGGATTGCTGAGTGGTATTTGGAAGCCACGCCCCCTTTCTCCACCACTCTGTTAACGCGACTCCTGCTGCACTGCTAGTTGGGGGATGAAGTCCCCTTGGTTCCAGAGGGTCCTTAGTGGCCAACTACTCCTCCTCTTACCACCAGCAAGTCCTACAGAGCATGATTGCTGCAAGGACTTCGGGGGCCATGCCCCCTTTCTCCATCAATCTGCAAACATGCCGCCTGGCACACTACTGCTTGGAGGATAAAGTCCCCTTGGCTGCTGAGGGGCCATGGGGGCCAAGAAGCCTTCCTGTTACCTCCAGTAAGTCCCTAACAGTGGGATTCCTGAGAGCTGGTTGGAGGTACCGCCCCCTTTCTCCACCAATCTGCAAACGCGACTACTAGTTAAAAAACCATAGAAATTCACTCAAAAAAACCAACTGTTACAAGAACATTATAGGTGGAAAATAGAATTTGAAAAACCTTACAAATTCACTGAAAAAAACAAAGGTTACAGGGACGTTATAGTTACGAAATAGAATTAAAAAAACATAGAAATTCACTGAAAAAAAACAAAGGTAACAGGGACGTTATAGTTAGGCGAGAATTAACTCGTACAAAACCAATGAAATTCAGCAGTTATAGTTAGCTGAGCTATCTATAACCTATGCCCCCGCAATGCACTGCTTATGTCCTCACATATTACTTCACTCATGACATGGTCAGTGACATCACTGATGACATCTCAAATGACATCACTGATGACATCACCCACAGAACCACACACACATCCATAGAACCTCTTGTACACCCACTGACACATCCACACAACCACTCACTTACCAATTCATTGACCCATACCAGTGCTCATATACCCACTCACTCCTCCATAGAGGTAGTCACACACCTACTCACTCACTCGTACAGCCACTCACACAACCATTCACTCACCCATACAGCCACTCATATGACCAGTACTCACCCGTACAGCCACTCACATAGTCACACACTCACCCATACAGCTACTGACACACCCATTTATTTACTATACAGTTACTCACATACCCACTCATTCACCCATACAGCCTCTCAACACAGCCACTCACTCATCCCTACAAACACTCACTCACACACCCACACAACCTCTTACATACCCATTCACACATCCTTACAAGCACTCACACATCCTCTCACTCACCCATACAGCCATTAACACACAATCCCCAATAACGCCACTCACACACCAACTTACTTAACCAAACACCCACTCAACCAGCCACTAACTCACCCACACAGCCACTTACACACTGAGTCACTAACTCATATAGCCATTCAGACACCCACTCACTCACCCATGCAGTCACTACACACCCACTTACCCACCCATAGAGCCACTCACATTGCCACTCACTCACTTATACAGCCACGGACACACCCACCTACTCACCAGTACCACCACTCACAGCATGTCACTCACCCACACAGCTACTCACACACCCACTTATACACCCATACTGCCACTTACACACCTATAAACACAAGGATACAGTCACACAGCCACTCACATAATATATGTTAGAAGCAATATTGATCAGTAGTAGTGCACCTAGTATACTAATTTAACTTTTGTAGTAGGTTAGTATATATGTTTAACACCCATAAACTCTTGAAAACACTTACACTCACTTGACAATGTCATCAGTGATGTAATTTGAGATGACATTAGTGATGTCATCATGATGTCACTTACCATGTCACAAGTGATGTAATATGTGAGGTCATAAGCTATGCATTGTGGGAACGTGAGTTATAGTTAGCTTAGCCAACTATAACTGCTGAATTTCACTGGTTTTGCATGAGTGAAATCTCAGCCTAACTATAATGTCCCTGTAACCTTTGTTTTTTTCAGTGAATTTCTAAGGTTTTTCAAATTCTATTTCCTAACTATAACGTTCCTTTAAACTTTGTTTTTTAAGTGAATATATATATATGTGTGTGTGTGTGTGTGTATATCTATATATAGTACAGCTTGTAATATTATCTTACTTTACATTTTTAAAAATCTTAGAGAAACACTGAATAAGAACAAAGGTTAAAGGGACAAAATAATTGGGTTGAAATGTCTGTTACAACATACTGTTTTGAATGAACAAAGCTACTGAAATTGACCAGTTATGGTTATCTCAAGTGAGTATAACTCGTACCTGTTAGAGGTGGGCGAGCCACTGAAAGCTCAAGCCAAGCTTGAGCCTGAAGCCTGGCTCTGGCTTTGGTCGAGGTCTGGTTGGAAGCCCAAGCCCATAACAAGCTTTCATTTGGCTTCTTCATGTCACCCTCGCTCTACACAATAAAGTGGAGTTATGGCCTAGGTTGCCAACTTTGGAACTGGGGAAGCAGGTTTGAATCTTGGCATCAGCTCAACATCATGTGATTCTGGGCATATCACTTACTATCCCCATGCCTAAAAAAATTAATGTGACCTTTCTAATAGAACAGTTGATCATGTAAAGTGCTCCAATAGCTTGGGGCCGAGTTTGGGCTATATAAAAACAGCAGAGAAATGTACAAAGAGGTTAACACAAATCATTAACATAAAAAGGAGAGGCTAATATATATCGATTTTGTGGCTGATTTGCAAAAAGAGAAACCAGAATACGTTGACAAATCGTGCCTTCCCCGCTCAAATTATGTGACCAATCAGAATAATAACTGTGCAAAATCCTATTGTATTAATAAACTATAATGTTGCTCTCTAATAAACTGGGCCAAATAGAGGGTTCACACAACAACTGACTTGCCTCTTGGTTCACTAATGGCATTGTAACAAGTGTAGGGATAGAGGCAGGAATGATTCTAAGTTCATGTTTTTATCACTTTTAATAGGAATTTCTCAGTGCAATGCTATACTGTGACGTATTAATGTCAAAGCTTCCACATGTTAAAGGACTACATTCCTACATTTTCTTGAATTTTGAAGAGACATTATCATACTTTATGTGATACTTGTGGTATGATTTACATAGCAAACAATTTCAGGGTGCGGCTCCTGCACAGGCTCTAAGCCAAACCAAAACTTTGGGTCGCTGTGTGCTGCTAATTTGTTGGCTCGCCCACCTCTAGTGCCCTAAAATAACTATAACTTGTGTCCCCACCATGCACAATGTTGTTATCAACAATGTAATTTCAGATGTTGCAGTGTTGTTATCGTTGATGTCATAGAACATGTCATGGTTGAGGTAATATTGGAGGTAATAAGCAGTGCATTGTGAGTGCATGAGTCACAGTTACTTTAGGGCACAAGTTATAGTTACTTGAGATAACTATAACTGGTGAATTTCAGTGGTTTTGTTCTTTTAAAGCTGTATGTTTTAACTGATATTTCCACCTAACTATAACTTCCCTTTAACCTCTGTTTGTTTTCAGTGATTTTTTTATATAAAGTAAGATACTATTACAATTCCTAACTATATTGTCCCTTTAAAGTTGTGTTGCTTGCCCAGGAGAGTGCAGGCAGGGACTAACATTTGTATTCCCTGCCTACACTCAGTAGGGAACAGCAGTGTGCTGGAGTTTGGGGTACCAGGGGTACTGCTTTGATCAGGTCCCAGGAGCCGGTCTACAGCTAGGGGATGGGGGGCTGATGCCCCCTTCCTTTAAAATAAAAAACTAGCCCTATGGAATGGGTTTCCTGGGGCATCACTGTGGATTGGGGAGTGAGTTGCACAACCCACTCCCAATAATTTAACTTATTGGCCACAAGCGGTGGGGGTCCCCAAGGCCTTCTTAAGGCTTGGGGATGGGAGGGGGCTCACCTTTGTTGATGTGGTGGCAGCAAATCAGATCGTATTTTTTGATCTACTTGAGACGCGCATCCTCCCTGGCGTGATACATACATACATTTTTAACCTTAACTTCTCAAAAAATACTGACCAGATTTACACTAAATCACAAAAAGCATGCTTTATGGACTTATTTTGTGAATGCATTGATTAATAGAATGTTCTATAGCGCAAAGTATGCCCAAGGGTGTCTTGGCGCTGCCTATTAGTGAAGAGGGTGAGTGCCTATTAAGATTTTACCCCGGAAGGGTAAATAACCACATTTTTAGTGATTTTCTAAAGGCCAAGAGAATAGGTTCATTCCTCAAATTCCACACCAGTTGGTTCCAAAGTGGGTAGTGGTAAAGAAGAATCTTCTGGCACCCCAAGAAGCCTTTTTGGCGAAGGGAACCAAAACATTTCGAACTGAAGCTGATCTAAGAGAGCTCTTTGGAAAGTACCAGATAATTTTACTTTAAAAAAAGTCTGGACCTTGATGATAAAGAGATTTATGAACAATACAGAGTGCCTTAAAAGCCACTCTCTTTTGATGGGTAACCAATGGAGGTCCTTCATAGCTTTGGAGACAGACTCAAACTTTTTGATGTTCTTCAAATCCAGAACTGTTGCATTTTGCATCCTATGAAGTTTCTCCAGGATACCTTGCTGGGCACCAACATAAAGTGCATTACAGTAGTCTAACCTGGATGGAATGAGAGCAGTAACCATTGTTTTCTGCAGATCAACTGGCAGAAAAGGCAGAATCTTCTTCAAAGTTTTCAGCACTAGGAAACTTGAGGTAGCGAGATGGTTAGACTGTTCTCTAAAGGAATGGTTGGAGTCAAAGATGATGCCCAGGTTCCTTGCTTTAGAGACAGGACAGGGAAGGGAACCAAGAGATTGAGGTCACCAAGTGTTGTTCCAGTCACGTCCGAAAAGGAGGACCACTGTCTTTTCAGAATTTAGCTTCAAGCTTTAAGCCGTGGGAGCTCATCCAGTCAACTATTGCGGTCATTCATTTGTTGAAGCAATAGACCACTTCTTTGATATTGTTTTTAATGGGTACCACAATTTGGGTATCGTCTCCATATCGTCTCCATAGGAGACTGTGGAGAAACCATGTGATCTTATTATTTCCAAAAGGGGAGCCATATAAATATTAAAAAGAGTGGGGCTCAACAACGACCCCTGTGGGACCCCACAGGATAAACAAAAAGGCTTGGAGCTATACTTTCCCATGTTGACTGTTTGTTCCCTGTTGTCCAAAAAGGAGCAGAGAAGACTGAGGGGCCGATTCCGATCTCAGCCGGTAGGGCTCCGAATCGGATTCGGCTTAACCGGATCCGATTCGGAGCCCTATTTCCCGACCGAACCGTACGGGCGTCCGGGCGAGCGAGTACGATGCGTATTCGCCGACCGACTCGTCCGGGCATCCCGACCGCTCCGACCGACTCGTTCCCGGGTCTAACCGCACCGACCGACTCGCTCGGACTCGACTCGCACCGCGCAATGGAGACGTTCCCCGGCCGGGTAAGTACGATGCGCGCCGCGAGCAGTCCGACCGAGCCGCGCACTCCGGCTCCAAAGAGCAGTCGGAGCCGTACTTTGGGGGTCCGTGTCGGACCCCCTGTACGCGTAGCCGTGCGAGTCGCACACAGGGGGACCCATGAGTCCCCTTACCTGTGCGTGTACGGCGCGACCGCTTCGCCGCGTACACGCTGTAGGGGGCGCACTTGTCCGCATCGCACCCATTGAGTCAATGGGAGCCCGCGTATGCGTTGTACGACAGGCTCCCATTGACTTCAATGGGAGTCCGACCGACTCGTGTCCGATGGCATACGTGCGCATCGTACTCGTTCGGTCGGACTGCACGGGTCCGATTCGGTCGGAAATCTCTCCGGGTCCGGCTCGGTCGGAGAGATTTCCGGCCCGAATCGGAATCGGCCCCTGTGTGTGGAGCTGTGGACACCTATCTCTAACAACCGTTGTTTCAGTAGCCGGTGGCTGACCATTTCGAAGGCTGCGGATAAGTCTAACAAGACCACTGCAGCCTTTCCTCTATGATCAAGGATGTCTCTGACCTCATCTGAGACTGCAGCCAAGGCAGCTTTGGTATTATGGCCTTTCCTGAAGCCAAACTGGGCTCTGTCCATGATATTATTCTGGTCAAGGAAATTAAAGAGTTATGTTGAGGTGTCTTTCTAGTACTTTTGCCAGAAAGGGTAGTCTAGATATTGGAAGATAATTTTTATCTTCTAGCGGAACTAGAGATGGTTTCTTGAGAAGTGGGACAATGGAGGCCTTTTTCCAGTCTGTGAGAAATCAGCCAGATTTTAAAACATTGTTAAGCAACAAAGCCAAATATGGTGCAGGAAGTCGACTATGTCATGTAGCACTTTCATGGGGCAAGGGTCCACAGGGGCTCCCGCACTGGTATGTTTCACAAGTTCAATCATGCGTTCAGTGGAGATAGTAGGAAATTTGCCCAGTGTGGGATAACCAACATCTGAGGCAGTAGAAACTAGGGCCTAAAATACTTTTCTAAATGATCACAGAGCTCCTGAGTGGGAGGAGTTGTGGTGGAGACTAGGGGAGTGGAAAAACTGAACTGTTTGGAAAAGCTCCCAGACTGAATTACCTGCAGATTTAATTTTGTCTGCAAAGTGGCTAGTTCTTTCCAAAATAATCAGGCTCTTATACTCTTGAATCACCAATTTGTATTTATATTTTTCATTTGGGTCATAATTAATACTCCAGGCCCTTTCTTGATGTTGATATCTTTTCTTTAGATCCCTGAGCTTAAGGGAGAACCATGGAGCCGAAGGGTGTGATCTGTGGTTGCTGACCTTCTTAAGTGGAGGCAATTTATTGGCTGTTTCCTGAATCCAATTCGCAAATCCAGGTATGGCAGGATTGGAGACGTCTGAAAGGATAGATTGGGAGATCTCTAGAGTCCTTATCAATTCAGGTCTATTAACTTTGTGCCCAGACCTTACTAGCTTAGCTTGAGTTGTATGATTAGAGACTACGGTAGCTTGTATGTCACTGGTACTAAACTGCACCGCCAATGTGATCAGTCCATGTGAGCAGAAGGATGTCACCTAGCTGTAATTCAGGGAAATTAGTAAAAATTCCATCTAATGTGTGTCCTGCACAGTTAATAGGAGAGTTTACCAGCTGTCTAAGGTCAAAACTCAAAAGATAGCCAATGAGTGTTTTCAAATCAGTGTTCTCATGATCGTCTACATGGAAATTGAAATCCCCTAATACTATGAGATTGCTTAACTGACCACTCCCCTTAAGAAAATCACTGAGAGCTTCTAGAATATTAGTTTAAGGGCCTGGGGGCCTATAAATTAAGAGTCCATGATAAGAAGCATGATAGTTTGGTCTTATAGTAAAGGCGAGCGCTTCACAGTAATCCTAGCAGACTGTTAGGAGATTTTCAGGTGTTTCTTAAAAATTATTGCCAGCTCGCCACCTCGGTTGCTAGATCTATCTAATCTGTTAATTAAGTATCCAGTTGGTAAGGCGGCCTGAAAATCTGGGGCAGCTGAACTATCAGCCCAAGTTTCAGTGAGGAAAGCTATATTTGGGCAGTAAGACTCTAAATATTCCAGAAGTTCACATTTATGTTTTATCATGGACTGCGCATTAAGAAGTGTGCATTTTAGAATTTGGCATTGTTTCAGGGGGTGGGGGTTTATTCGCCCTCCGCTTGTTAATGCGGCAGCAGAAATGACAACTCTCACAAGTATAGACATCATGAGAGAGGTTGAAACTAAAGTGGATACAGTTTGAACTCAGGCCATTATCTTTAAAATGAAGAAGGAAATCGCTAGAATGCTTACAAAAATGGACAGTATTCCTGGTGCATGGCACAGTCCGGCCGTGGGTGGGCGCAGACGGGCTTGCCTTAGGAACACCTTCGGCACACCCACTGAACACGTCCATTGCGCGGATGCGCTGTCATAGGTGAATTATAGCCCGCCATGGGAGTGTGCCCAAGGGGCATGGACCAGAGTCCGCTACTGAACCACGGTCCAAAGCAGAGTTGGAGAACGACTCCAACAAGGTAAAAAGCAGTGAGAAAAATAAAATGGCAAACCAGGGTCCAGTACCCCACTCACCTCCACAAGCTCCCCTGCAGGAGGCAAGATATTGGCAAAATTAAACAGAAATAAAATAACAGTGAGAACCAATAATCATAAAAGGAACATAACACAGGATAAAAACCACTAAAGTATGCCGCCCAACTGCAAGGAGCCAGGCAACTCCTAAAACGGCAGAGCAATGCCTACAAGGAAATAACAAGGTGCAGAAGCCACTCCTTCGTAAATGCTGTGCGGACGCGCTGTCATAGGTGATTCATAGTCCAACATACGAGGGGTGGGGTATCCAAGGGGCATGGACCAGAGCCAGCTACTGGATCACAGTCCAAAGTGGAGTGGAAGAACAACTCCGAACAGGTAAAAAGTGGTGGGAAAAATAAAACAGCAAACCAGGGTCCAGCAACCCCACATGCCTCCGCAGGCTCCCCTACAGGAGGCGAGATACTGGTGAAATTAAACAGAAATAAAATAACACTGAGAACCAATAATCATAAAAGGAACACAACTTAGGTTGAAACTCACTAAAGTATGGTGCCCAACTGCAAGGAGCTAGGCAACTCCTAAACCGGCAGAACAATGCCTACAAGGAAGTAAAAAGGCTCAGAATCCACTGCTTCATAAAGCCTGCGCTGTCATAGGTGATTTATAGCCCACCATGCAAGGGGGGCATGCCCAAGGGGCATTGACCAGAGTCAGCTACTGGATCACGGTCCAAAGTGGAATGGAAGAATGACTCCAAACAGGAAAAAGCTGGGGGGAAAATATAACAGCAAGTAGTAGGCAACTTCTAAAATGGCAGAACAATACCTACAAGGAAATAAAAACACGCAGAATCCACTCCTTCGGAAAGGCATTTTTTGAAATTTTAAGGTTAAAAAAATAGAGCAATCTGGGAAGGACTTGTCTAAATATATTCTGAACGGCCTATTTAAAGGAGACTAGTCATTCCTGATTGGTTAGTCACACACTGAATAGTATGTTGTGGCAGCTATTACAGAACTCAGGGGACATGGTCCCTGTGCCCTGAAAATTAATAAAAAATATATATGAGCACACCCTGAACTCAAAACACATGGGTGGGGGACATGGACATAATGGTGTGGCAGCGATTACTGGACTCTACTACAGGGTCTCCATTGAAATGCATTGTAGGAAAAATCTTTTTAGAGGGTATAAAAAAAGCTCATAAGAGGTGTAAAATACTGATCCTCTGCTGGGATTTGATGAACCATGTTTGAGAGAAAACTGCTTTCTCTCATGAGTTTCTCATATAGGTTATGTCAGGTGCTCCGAAAACTAAAATGAGAACATATTTCCTGTAAATTCACACAATCTTCCTTAGTCGTATGAGAATAAAGTCTGACCTACTGAGTAAAACATTTACTTCAAACAGAAGCAGCCACCTGTCAGTTGATTCCCCAGTGTTCTACTTCAGCCTCCTTCAGTGTTCAATTCAACAACTATAATGCTAACATTCTTATTTACTACAAAAGTGTGGCACACCTAAAGAAATCTTGATTGAATCAAAGCTGTAAAACTTAAAGCCTTTTCCTTTAGAAAATAATAAAATGAGGGGGTTCGATTTGTCATTAAAATTATGTTTAGTGCTGTAGAAGTCAAAATTAAGACACATTTTCAATGAGTTCTCAAATATCTTCTCACCCATTTCAGGAAAGCATTGTGACATGCCATCTGAATGTACTTTCAACACCAGCAGCAGCCTACGAGTTAACTCCCTGGTGATCAAATGCAGTTTTACCACAGTTTTCTAATGTCCAAATAGAGTGCTAGCAATCTGTATTTATGACAAAACGGTAGCACATCTGAATGCTTTCTTGATGGATTTAAAGCTGTGAAACTGAAAGCATTCCTTACGGAGGGTACTGCAGTAAATGAAGGAATGAGGGAGCTTGTTAACAAAAAAGTCTCTCAAGAAGGCCACCCCAGAAAAGAGCTCAAATGTAGCTCAAATATCACCCAAATGTAGGCCAAATATAGCCCAATGATAGAAGTGTTCAAACCGCTTAAGTAACTTGTGCCATAAATAATCCAGTGATCAATTAGATAAAAACAAAAAAATAGCAACTAGTTTAAAAGCTATTTGTTGCTATTTGCAGAAAATGTGCCCTCATTTTAGCTTTCTAGTGCACTAACCTAATTTCTCTGAGGAAAAAAAAACCTTATTTTGTTAATTTCTAAATTAAATCTTTTAGATTTTACAGTTTTGATTCCATCAAGATGACTTTGTGTATGCCACATCATTGGAACACAGCGGGAGGGATGGGGCATGGGCACAAACTCTGACAATGGAGGACAGGGGTGAGAGAGTTGGGGAAAAGTCAGCAAACTGACCACACCCGGCAGGAAGGCCAGTGGCAGCACCACAGCACCACAGACCAGGCCATGCAGGTAGGAGGAACAGTAGCAAAACAATGGACCATGGAGGGCAAGGGGAAGGGGCAGGAATATCAAGTCAACCATGCAGGCAGGGGAGAGATGCTATGGTAGCAAAATGAACCATGAAGGGCAGGAGGGAGGGGCTGTCACAGCACAATGGATCATGGAGAGCTGGTGGAATGGGGTAGGGACATAGACTCGGACAATGGACGCAGGTGGTAGGTTGCACTGGTAGCAAACTAACTGACTACACAGGGCAGGTGGCAGGGGTAGTGACAGCACAATAGACCACACAATGGACCATGGAGGGCAGGAGGGAGGAGGCTGGGGCATGGACAACAGAGAACGAGAGAGGGAGGCAGTGGCAGCAAGCTGACCACGCATGGCAGGCAGGAGGGTCAGTGGCAGCACAATGGACCAGGGAGGGAAGGAGGGAGCAGGGGCAGGGCCGTTGCAACGGATGATGCAGGACAGGATGGAGTGGGTAGGCTCATGGACTCAGAAAAGAGAGCGCAGAGACAGAGGGGCAGGGGCAACAGGCTGACCATGCAGGCCCAGCGGTATGGGAAGTGGCAACACAACAGGCCATGTAGGGCAAGCGGGAGGGGAAATGGCAGCACAGCAGACTATGGAGGTCAGGAGGGAGAGGCTGTGGCAACACAACGGACAATGGAGGGCAGGAGGGAGGGAGTAGGGACACAGGCTTAGCCAACAGAGGGAGGGTGGTACAGGAGCAATAAGCTGACCCCAAAGGGCAGAGAGGAGGGGCAGTGTCAGCACAACAGTCCACGCAAGAGCAGGTAGAGGGGAGTGGCAACACAAATGTCCATGTAGAGCAGGAGGGAGGGGGCTGGGGCATGCACACAGACAATGGAGGGAAAGGGGTCTAAGGAGACAAAGGCAGCAAGCTGACCATGCAGGAGAGGAAGTGGCAGCACAACGGATCATGGAGGGCAAGAAGGAGTGGGCAGAGGCCCGCACATGGACATTGGAGGGCAGGAAGAGGGGGTCAGGGGCATGGGTAGCAAGGTGACCATGGAGGGCAGGCTGGCTAGGCAGGGGCAGCTCAATGGACTATTGAGGGCAGGCGATATGGGGGCAGGGGCAGCAAGCTGATCACGGTGGGCAGGTGGGAGAGGATGGGGCATGCAGACGGAGAATCAAGTCAGGCTGGAGGGGGGCAGGGACGGCAGGCTGACTACGGAGGGCAGGAGGTGGTTGCAAGGGCAGGCAGATGGAGAACAGAGGGCAAGCAGAAAGGGAACAGGGGTAGCAAACTGATCATGGATGGCAGTCTGTAGTGGACTGCCACTAGCCGGGGTGGGCCTGTGCCAACCCCCTTTTGTGAATGGCAGAAGGCTGTGTTCAGTGGGGGTGTTGACTGAATAGAAATTCATGAAAAAAAACAAGGGTTACAATAGACTTTATAGTTAGGTATGATAATCTCCCCAAACATTAAAAACCCTAGACATGCACTGAAAATAACAATGGTTAAAGTGATGTTACCCTTAAGTATGGTAACAACATATTACCTTCCATTGAACAAACCCTAGAAATCTAATGCAAAAGCCAAAGGTTAAAGTAACATTATAGCTAGGTGTTGACAAATGCTTAATAACCAAGGAAAACTGACATTTGAAAGTTACAGTTAAATGAGCTAACTATAACTTGCGCCCCCAGACCACGGCACTCTTCTCCAGCCTCAGTCTTAATCCATCGGACGTCTTTCAGGCCTGGTGATATTAATCAGGAGCCTGCTCCTCTGTCAGCACCCCTTTTTCTAATCATACTGGGTGGACAAAGAGGCATTTTGTTATTGTAATGTTTCCTTTGAATCACTGACATAATATCGAAGGTCAAAATATCGACCTACAGAAATATCGACGCAAGATTATCGAAGTCAAGAATATCGACATCCTATCGACATAAAGGTAAGTACAAAAATATCGAAAAAAATATATAGTTGTCAAAAATATCGAAGTTAAAAATATTGTTTTTTTTAATGTTTTAATAATAATGTAAAATTAAGTAAATAATACATATACTTAAAAGAAATATAGTTAAAAATATTAAAAGATATTTAAAAATAATAACTAATACATTAAATGTTAAAATAAATTAAACATATACATATAAATTAATATATATACTTACTCCACATAGTGCAACAGTAGGGAAAGCGTTGGATAGCGTAGGGGTAAAAATTACTATTCCCACTCCAGAGACTGCAACAGTAGGGAAAGCGCTGGATAGCGTAGGGGTAAAAATTACTATTCCCACTCCAGTGAGTGCAACAGTAGGGAAAGCGTTGGATAGCGTAGGGGTAAAAATTACTATTCCCACTCCAGAGAGTGCAACAGTAGGGAAAGCGCTGGATAGCGTAGGAGTAAAAATTACTATTCCCACTCCAGTGAGTGCAACAGTAGGGAAAGCGCTGGATAGCGTAGGGGTAAAAATTATTATTCCCACTCCAGAGAGTGCAACAGTAGGGAAAGCGCTGGATAGCGTAGGGGTAAAAATTACTATTCCCACTCCAGTGAGTGCAACAGTAGGGAAAGCGCTGGATAGCGTAGGGGTAAAAATTACTATTCCCACTCCAGTGAGTGCAACAGTAGGGAATGGGTTGGATAGCGTAGGGGTAAAAATTACTATTTCCACTCCAGAGAGTGCAACAGTAGGGAAAGCGCTGGATAGCGTAGGGGTAAAAATTACTATTCCCACTCCAGTGAGTGCAACAGTAGGGAAAGCGCTGGATAGCGTAGGGGTAAAAATTACTATTCCCTCTCCAGAGAGTGCAACAGTAGGGAAAGCGCTGGATAGCGTAGGGGTAAAAATTACTATTCCCACTCCAGTGAGTGCAACAGTAGGGAAAGCGCTGGATAGCGTAGGGGTAAAAATTACTATTCCCACTCCAGAGAGTGCAACAGTAGGGAAAGCGCTGGATAGCGTAGGGGTAAAAATTACTATTCCCACTCCAGAGAGTGCAACAGTAGGGAAAGCGCTGGATAGCGTAGGGGTAAAAATTACTATTCACACTCAAGTGAGTGCAACAGTAGGGAAAGCGTTGGACAACGTAGATGTTAAAAATAACATACTTATAAATGAAATAAATATTATAATTAAATAATAATTTATTAATAAATTTAGGGGGAAAAATACAAATATATCAAATATAATAATTACTTTAATAATATTAAATACTTCCCACCCTATTCCCCAATAAACACACAACACACTCCACATAAAATTTCACATAATTAAATTAATTTTCAATTAATCAATTAATAAAAATTAATTTGCAATTAATACTTAAATAAAAAAATTGGCAATAACAATATATAATATGTAATAAAAATTCATAACCAATTAATAATTAATTAACAAAAAAGTATTTATCAATACCAATAAATAATATTTAATAAAAATTAATAACAAATTAATAATTTATTAACAACAAAAAATATCAATACCAATAAATAATATTTAATAGGAATTAACCCCTTCGGTGCTCATGACGAGCTGGACTCGTCATGGCACACAGTGGACGTGTGCTCATGACAAGTCCAGCTCGTCATGGCACCCACCCACGGGGGAAGCGCTGGCGCTCCCCCGTGGGACGGCGATCTGGGTATTTTTACCGGGGAAGGCAGGGGAAGCCCTTCCCCTACCTCCCCCCGCACCCCCGTACACGTCATCAATGACGTCAGCGCGCGAGGCACGCTGACGTCATTGGAGATTTCCCTTTCTTCCCCGACGCTCTGGAAGCCATTTGCTTTCAGTGCGTCAGGGAAGAAAGAGGTGAGTTTTGGCTCTGGGGAGGGGGGGATTCAAACAAAAGAGGCATCGGGGGAAAGGAAAGGGTTTTTCTTTCCCCCGATGCCTCTTTTGTGCATGCCTGCTGCACGATCGTGCGATCGTGCAGCAGGAATGCCCACTAGACGCCAGGGATTTTTTTTTTTTTTTAAATGGACAACTGTTTTCTGTTTGGGGGAGCGGCCACTTAGGCAAGGGTTGCTCCCCCTTTTGGGGCAATGTTGCATGGCTTGGTCTGCCCGGGCAGACTTCGCCATTATTTATAAATAAATTGCCCACTGGACCACCATCATAAATGTTTGGGGAGTGGCCCCTTGGGCAAGGGTCACTCCCTTTGGGGGCATTGTTTGTGGCTGTCTGCTCCCATGGGGGGCACATCTCCCAATTTTTTTGATATAGTGCCCACTAGACCACCAGGGATTTATTTGTGGAGAGTGACCCCTTGGGCAAGGGTCGCTCTCCTTTGGGGGCAATATTTGTGGCTGTGTCTGCCCTCAGGGGCCAGATCGCCATGTTTTTTTAAAATTAGGCCCACTAGACCACCAGGGATTTGTTTGTGGGGAGTGGCCCCTTGGGCAAGGGTCGCTCCCCTTTGGGGAGCATTAATTTGGCTGTTTCTGCCCCCCTGGGTGGGCAGATCGGCTTATTTGTTTTTTGTATGGCCACTTGGCCAGCAGGGATTTATTTGTGGGGAGTAGCCCCTTGGGCAAGGGTCGCTCCCCCTTGGGGGCATTGTTTGTGGCTGTCTGCCCCCATGGGGGGGGGGAGATTTCGCCATTTTTTTATATGGGGCCCACTAGACCACCAGGGATTTATTTGTGGAGAGTGACCCCTTGGTCAAGGGTCGCTCTCCTTTGGGGGCAATGTTTGTGACTGTGTCTGGTGGGCAGATCTCGCCATGTTTTTTAAAATTGGGCCCACTAGACCACCAGGGATTTGTTTGTGGGGAGTGGCCCCTTGGGCAAGGGTTGCTCCCCTTTGGGGAGCATTAATTTGGCAGTTTCTGCCACCCTGAGGGGCAGATCGGCTGATTTGTTTTTTTGTAGGGCCACTAGGCCACCAGGGTTTTTTTTTATGTTGGGGAGCGGCCCCTTAGACAAGGGTCGCTCCCCTTTATGGAAGGATGATTGTGGCCATTTCTGCCCTCTTTGGGTGGCAGAATAGCAGTATGTTTTTAGGCCCATCTGCCCCCAAGAAGCCACTAGACACCAGTTTTTTTAAAATTTTTGTGTTGGGGAGTGGCCTCAAGGGCAAGGGTTGCTCCCCTTTTACGGGGGTGAATATTTTATTTATACTCTTAGGCCCACCTACCCCTTAGCTTGGCTGGTGGATTGTGTGTGGACTGGTGCATTATTTGCATATGTGATTGTAATGTTTTTTTCTCCTTTTTATTCTAGTGTAAAGCTTTTGATTCCTGTTTGCAGTTTCGACAGTGGTTGTTCTGCAGTTTTGCGTAGTTGCATTTTTTTGGTAAGAAAAACATTTTTGTTGTATTTACTCCAAATGAGTATTATTGTCATGTATGAATGAATTTTTTTGTAAGTGGTGTCATAATGGCAGCATATTTAGTTAGTGTTTTGAGCATGAAATTCTTTGCGATGTGTTTTGCATTGTCTTATGTGTAATTTTCTTTTCTCTTTCTTTTTAGTGGGATATTGTTGATCCATACTGTGTCTGTGCAGAGTAGGTGGTGGTGAGTTTAGCTGCTTCTGGCAAGTGAGTGGTATCGTTTTGGAGTATATAGGTATTTCTGATAAAGGTGTATTTTGTTTATTACTTATCTTACAAAGTGTTTGTTGTTGTTGACTTGTTTGACAAGTTACCTTTATTAGTAAGCATTATGGCTAGCCGTAGAATGACTGCTCAGCAGGTGGTTGGTATGCTTCTTGAATCTTCCTCTGAGCAGGATTATGAGACTGACAGTGCGTCTGAGGGAGAGGAGGGAGGGAAGATTCAGGCAGTGAGTTTTCTCTCCACATGGAATCATCGGATGATGAAGGTACTCTCAGTGCAGATTAAGCTACTCTTGGTGTGGATGAAGCTACTCTCAGTGCGGATGAAGTGCCTGT
Source organism: Calotriton arnoldi (assembly GCA_963921515.1). Lineage (NCBI taxonomy): Eukaryota > Metazoa > Chordata > Amphibia > Caudata > Salamandridae > Calotriton > Calotriton arnoldi. Next base: position 1,626,438 of record CAWUFW010003012.1, read on the forward strand.
TTTAGAGGAGGATACTGCTCTGCCGATGGTGCAAGAGGCATCTGGATTGCAGCATGAGGCTGCTAGGCTTCCTACTGGAAGTGCTGGACTCTGGGTTGATCCAAACATGGTGCAGCCGGTGTTGCCTGCCTTTAGTGGTGATGCAGGGTGTAGAGTGGATTGTGAATTTTTTTTGCCTATACAGTTTTTTCAGTTGTTTATGGATGATGTATTTTTGGGTGAGATTGTTGAGCAGACTAATTTGTATGCTGAACAGTTTTTGAGGGACAACAGTGACAAACTTAGGCCCCACTCTAGAGCTACCCGGTGGACTCCCACAAATCTGGAAGAGATGAAGAAGTTTTTGGGTTTGACTTTATTGATGGGTTTGATAAGGAAGCCGTCCATGGCTTCATATTGGTCTACCAGTCCCTTGATGGCAACTGCCATATTTCCTGCAGTTATGACTCGTGATTGGTATTTACTTTTGCTACGGATGCTGCATTTTGTTGATAATTCTTTGGCGTTGTCACGAGATCACCCTGACTGTGACCGTCTTTTAAGATTCGGCCTGTTCTTGATCACTTTGTAGATCGATTTTCAGAGATCTATACTCCAGGGAAAGAAATATCTATTGATGAGTCTTTGGTCTTGTTCAAGGGCCGTTTGGTTTTTAGGCAGTACATCCCTAGCAAGAGGGCACGCTATGGAATTAAGCTGTCTATGTTGTCTGAGAGTAGGACAGGATATGTTTTTAATTTCCGTGTGTACACTGGTAGGGATTCCACTATTGACCCCCCTGGTTGTCCGTCCACTTTTGGAGTTTCAGAGAAAATTGTGTGGGATCTTGCTAGAGGACTGTTTAACAGAGGCCACCATTTGTACCTTGATAACTTCTACACTGCTGTGCAATTGTTTAAGGAATTGTTCAAAGTGGACACTTTTGCTTGTGGCACAATCCGCTCTAACCGTAAAGGTTATCCAAAAGAGCTTGTTTGCAAAAAACTTCAGAGGGGACAGTGCAGTTCCTTGCGTAGTGATGAACTGATAGCTGTGAAATTTGTGGACAGGAGGGATGTGTACATGCTGACTACCATCCATGATGAGAGTACTTCACCTGTGGCTGTTTGGGGTCAGATTGCTGAAGTGCGCAAACCTGTGTGCATTTTAGACTACAATAAGCACATGGGTGGTGTTGACAGAGTAGATCAGAGGTTGGAACCTTACACTGCTATTCGTAAGGCTTACGTTTGGTATAAGAAGTTGGCCATCCATCTCTTCAATTTAGCAACTTTCAATGCTTTTGTTGTGTTCAAGGAGTGTTCTCCTGCGTCAAAGTTGACTTTTGTTCAGTTTCAGCAGTCTGTGATAGGCAGCCTTGTTGTTGTGGAACAGGCAAGTGTTCCTAGAGTTGGAGTGGTGGAGGATGTGGCTCGATTGAAAGATCGCCACTTTCCTGATTACATTTCTCACACACCCTCGAAAGACTTTCCCACTAGGAGATGTAGAGTATGTTGGCGAAGAGGTACGCGGAAGGAGACTCGTATGTACTGCCGAGTGTCCTTCTAACCCTGGGCTGTGTGTGCCTGCTTGTTTTAGAGCGTACCACACGCAAAATAATTTTTGGGAGCATCCATGAGTGGTAAAGTGAACTGCCTGGTCTGTATTGTTTAAAAAATGTTATTCTGTTTCAAGGTTGGCATTAGTGCAATGTATTTAGTTTAAGATTTTGTGTTAGTAGATTTGTATCTATTTGCAATTTGTTTGCGTTTTTTTTTTGTATAAAAAAATCCTAAATGTGATGGCGGTGTGTGTAGGCTGGCACTTGGCTGGTGGTGTGCGTGGACTGGCGCTTGGCTGGCGGTGTGCGTGGACTGGCGCTTGGCTGGCGGTGTGCGTGGACTGGTGTTTGGCTGGCGGTGTGCGTGGATTGGCGCTTGGCTGGTGGTGTGCGTGGATTGGCGCTTGGCTGGCGTTGTGCGTGGACAGGCGCTTGGCTGGTGGTGTGTGTGGACTGGCGCTTGACTGGCGGTGTGCGTGGACTGGTGCTTGGCTGGCGGTGTGCGTGGACTGGCGCTTGGCTGGCGGTGTGCGTGGACTGGCGCTTGGCTGGCGGTGTGTGTGGATTGGCGCTTGGCTGGCGGTGTGCGTGGATTGGTGCTTGGCTGGCGGTGTTCGTGGACTGGCACTTGGCTGGCTGTGTGCGTGGACTGGCGCTTGGCTGGCGGTGTGCGTGGACTGGCGCTTGGCTGGCGGTGTGCCGATAAAAATGGTGCCTCACTTGTGTGGGAGGTCCAAGTACCCGCGACAGGCAAGGGCCCAAACCGTTTTGAGGCAACATCAAAATTGCCTATCAAAAAATGTTTTGAGCCCTTCCCTGTCGCGGGTACTTGGGCCTCCCACACGAGTGAGGCACCATTTTTATCGGGAGAGCTGGGGGAACGCTGGGTGGTAGGAAATTTGTGTGAGCCCGGTGATGCCACAACTTTCCCACACAAAAATGTGTGAAAAAAGTGATTTTGTCAGCTAAATTTGAGGTTTGCAGGGGATTCTGGGCAAGGAAACGTTGGGGGATCCACGCAAGCCATACCTCCATGGAATCCCCTGGGTGTCTAGTTTTCAGAAATGTGTGGGTTTTGTAGGTTTCCCTAGGTGCCAGCAGAGCTAGGGTTCAAAAACTACAGCTAGGCACTTTACCAGAAAAGGGTCATTTTTCACTGCGAAATTGAGGTGTGTCCACGTTGCGTTTTGTGCCGTTTCCTGTCGCGGGCACTAGGCCGACCCACACAAGTGAGGTACCATTTTTCTCGGAAGACTTTGGGGAACGCGGGGTGGGTGGAAATTTGTGGATCCACGCAGATTCCAGAACTTTCCACCACAGAAATGTGGGGAAAATGTGGTTTTTTTGCCAATTTTTTAGGTTTGCAAGGGATTCTGGGTAACAGAACCTAGTGGGAGGCAGTCAAGTCACCCCATCCTGGATTTCCCTGGGTATCTAGTTTTCAAAAATGTATAGGTTTGCTAGGTTTCTCTAGGTGCCGGCAGAGCTATGGTTCAAAAACTACAGCTAGGCACTTTGCCAAAAAAGGGTCATTTTTCACTGCGAAATTGAGGTGTGCCTACGTCGCGTTTTGCGCCGTTTCCTGTCGCGGGCACTAGGCCGACCCACACAAGTGAGGTACCATTTTTCTCGGAAGCCTTTGGGGAACGCGGGGTGGGTGTAAATTTGTGGATCCACGCAGATTCCAGAACTTTCCACCACAGAAATGTGGGGAAAATGTGTTTTTTTTTGCCAATTTGTTAGGTTTGCAAGGGATTCTGGGTAACAGGACCTGGTGGGAGGCAGTCAAGTCACCCCATCCTGGATGCCCCTGGGTGTCTAGTTTTCAAAAATGTATAGGTTTGCTAGGTTTCCCTAGGTGCCGGCAGAGCTATGGTTCAAAAACTACAGCTAGGCACTTTGCCAAAAAAGGGTCTTTTTTCACTGCGAAATTGAGGTGTGTCCACGTTGCGTTTTGCGCCGTTTCCTGTCGCGGGCACTAGCCGACCCACACAAGTGAGGTACCATTTTTCTCGGAAGACTTTGAGGAACGCGGGGTGGGTCGAAATTTGTGGATCCATGCAGATTCCAGAACTTTCCACCACAGAAATGTGGGGAAAATGTGTTTTTTTTTACACTTTTTTAGGTTTCCAAGGGATTCTTGGTAACAGAACCTGGTGGGAGGCAGTCAAGTCACCCCATCCTGGATTCCCCTGGGTGTCTAGTTTTCAAAAATGTATAGGTTTGCTAGGTTTCCCTAGGTGCCGGCAGAGCTAGGGTTCAAAAACTACAGCTAGGCACTTTGCAAAAAAAGGGTAATTTTTCATTGTGAAAATGTGGTGTGTTCACGTTGGGTTTGAGCCATTTCCTGTCGTGGACACTATGTCTACCCACACAAGTGAGGTACCATTTTTATCGGGAGACTTAGGGTAATTCAGATTTGTAAAGCAACTGTTATTACCTATTGACTTTCGATGCATTGCTGCCTTCCAAATGAAAGACATTGTGTAAAAAAGAAGTCATTTTAAAAAATGACCGATAATTCTCATGCTAGTATGAGTATTCCCAATTTCGGAAAAGTGCAAATATCTACTGTTTCTAAACTCTATATTTTGTTCCCATTTCAGAAATACATAGGTGTCTTTCATACCGATTTTTCCATGTATACATTTTCCCACAATAATTGCTATATACCCGGTACATAATAAAAAGCCATTGCAAATTGCTGCTCAGTTTTTGACTCTGGGTTCGTTGGGTTCTTGGTAAACCTACAAGTCCTATATATCCCCACAACAAGTAAGGTCCACCGGATGTAACGGTATATTGCTTTCAAAGAGCTGTCATAATTAGAAGAAGTTACAGGTGAAAACGTTGACACAAAAGGCTGTTTTTTTCAACTAATTTTCAATTTTTCCTATATTTAACTGTTAGTTTCTATAAAGAAACCTTGATGGATCTACACAAATGACCCCTTGCTGAATTCAGAATTCTGTCTACTTTTCTAAAATGTATAGCTTTCCAGGATCCATTATTGCTTTCATACCCATTTCTACCATTAACTGGAAGGAGGTTGAAAGCACAAAAAATAGCAAAAATGTCCCAGAAAAATGCCAAAACTGTGTAAAAATGTTGGTTTTCTGACAAAAGTCTGTCATTCCCTAAAAGCTGGGAAAATGGGGATTTCAGCCCCACAAACCCTTTTTTGATACCATTTGCAGGGAAAAACCCAGACGCTTTCATTTGCAGCCCTTTTTTCCCATTTTTCCCCCCCAAAACTTTTTTTGCTGTATTTTGGCTAATTTCTGGGACCCCTCCAGGGGAATCCACAAACCCTGGGTACCTTTACAATCCCCATGATGTTGGAAGAAAAGGACGCAAATTTGGCGTGGATACCTTATGTGGTCAAAAAGTTACAGGGGCCTTAGCGCGCACTACCCCAAATAGCCCAAAAAAGGCTTAGCACGGGGGGGGGGAAGGCCTAGCAGCGAAGGGGTTAATAACCAATTAATAATTAATTAACAAAAAAATTAATTATCAATACCAATAAATACTATTTAATACAAATTAATAACAAATTAATAATTAATTAACAAAAAAATCAATACCAATAAATAATATTTAATAGAAATTAATAATCAATTAATAATTAATTGACAAAAAAATTAATTATCAATACTCAATTTATCTTAATTAATTACTTAATTACAAATAATTTACTTACCACCCTATTCCCCTAAAAACACACAACCCACTACAATAATAAATTAATACAAATAAAATAATTATCAATTAATAATAATTAATTACCAATTAATAATTAATTAACAATAAATTAATTATTAATAACAATAATTAAAAAAATAATTACTTAATTAAAATTAAATTACTTCCCACCCTATTCCCCTATAAACCCACAACCCGCTACAGAAATAAAACACAAAATTTAATTTAAATAAATTAATAATTCCTAAAAATTATTATTTACTTTACTATAATTAAATTACTTCCCACCCTATTCCCCTATAAGCCCACAACCCGCTACGGTACTAAAACACAAAATTTACTTTTTTTAAAAATTACTAATTTCTAAAAAATTTATACATATATTTAAAAAAAAAATGACAATACTTAACAAAAAATATAGAACACATACATATTAAATACATACTAAAATACATAACACTGATATAAATATCGATATTATTAACATCGATAATTTAACTATCGATATTACTAACATCGATATTTGCAACATCGATATTTCTTACCTTAACTTCGATATTCTGGTTGTAGATATTCTTGACTTTGATATTTTGTCCCTACGATATTTAAAACTCGATATAACTGTGCTTCAATATTTAAAAAACAATATTTTGACTGTCCACCCTTTCCTTTGCTGAATTACTCTGCTTTCCTTTTAAGAATCTTTATTATCGGACATCATACCCTTACACCGTTGGTGAGAAAATATATTCACGGGGGATAAGAAGGCCTGTTTTCCCAACCATTACGCCTTCACTTCGTTATTGTAAGTTACTGGCCCCATCAGGTTTCCAAGATTTCATTTATTTCCCCCTAAACATTTCTCTATGGACTTTGACTGCTAAAAACAGCTGAAATCTCCAGAGGAAAATGCAGGCGAGAATGAGAAATTACTAGGGGTATCAGAGTTGGAATTACTGATCCCCGATAATTCTTCATTCCTCAGTAGACTCTTAGAGTTCCACTTGGAATCCCTGGTAATTCCACCTTTGGAGTTTGGCTAACAGGCTACTCCATCACAAATGTGACAAATATCCCATCCTCCTTATTACACGTGCATTACATATTATGGCACTTGTCAGTGGCATGACAAAGACCCCCGCAGCTCCCGCAGTGCGGGGGGCCCGAGTGCCAGGGGGCCCCTTCAGCACAGTACCCTGCCCTGAGAGCTCGTGAGTGAGTTGGGAGTGGGGTCCCTCCATGTACTTTGCAGGCAGGCCCCTCAAGTTTCGCTACGCCACATGCACATGTAGTAAGGTAGACGGGACATCTGTCACATTTGTGATTCAGCACTCGTCCGACAAAATCTAATGAGCCCATTAGTATCCCCTGGTATTCAGCTCTTGTGAAAAAAGTATGCCAAGTTGCAATTTGTATTATATTCTTGTGCCTCTAGTCTGAGTTTCATCACAAAGGGGTCGATTCCGATTCGGTCCGGAAAAAGCACCGACCGACTCGGAGCCGGAATTTATTCCGACCGACACGTACCTGTGGCGCCCGACACGGCAAGTACGATGCAAGGCGTGCAAAATCCGACCGACACGTACCGAACCCAAGCCGAACGACCGAGCCGCACGGAAAACAGCAATCCGGCCGGAAAAACACGCGAATCGAACCGACCGACACGCACCCGGAACAAATCCAACCGAAACGTACACGCGAACTCCAAACCGCAAAGTACGATGCAAGTCGCGAAAACCACGACCGAGTCGTACAGAGGACAAGCCGTACGACCGACACGCATACAAAACCGAGCCGAAGTAACACAAAACACCGCGACCGACGCGTACGCAGCATAGAAAACTGCACAAACACAGCGTGAACGAAACGGAGAACACCGTACGAGACAAATGCAGGGTCCGACTCGGTCACAAGAACGTTTCCAACATGCACAGACAGTACAAAGGAAAAATTACACAAAAAAAGGCCAAACAAGCAATTACAAAGCCAATAAATACTGGGGGGTGGGGACAGAGAACAAAGACACACCCACAACTCCACCCATATAAAGGACACAAATCCCAACCATGATCCTTTGCAAATGCCATTCTACTGCCAGCACCCAACAGACAGCAACCACACACCCACATCTCATCCCTCACACAAGCCACACACCATCAGCACACCAACAAATACCTACCTCACATACACCCAGCAAAACACACACCCACACACCCTCACCTGCACACCAACACACACATCACTCACCATCACCACCCATCACCATGCCCCCCAAGAAGAATCACAAGTTCCTAGATTGTGAATTGGAAGTCCTGGTAGACGAGATCCTCAGGGTAGAGCCACAGCTGTTTGGCACACTGGTCCAACAGACCCCCATCTCCCAGAAAACCAAGATGTGGGAGAGGATCATCAACAGGGTGAACGCACAATCACCATGTCTGCGCACAAAGACCGACATCCAGAACAGGTGGTATGACGTGCGCAGGAGGGTCCGGGAGCTGCTCAAGAAAGACTACCTCCTGAGCCAATACACCGGCAGTGGCCCTCCTGCCAAGCCAGTATACCTCAGGCCCTGGGAGGAGAAGGTGCGGGCCATCCTTCCGCCAGTGAGCGTATATGGACTAGAGAACATCCCAGAGCCTGGTGAGTACACAACAAATGTACACAATATTCTGCCACAATACACACACACATCACTGTCAAGGGGAGAGTCAAACCATGCACTCATAGCAATTACACAGCAACCAGAACAGAATCATCCCAAAATGTGTATGGCAGTCAGATAAACACAACACATGCCATCTCAAAGTTACATTTAACCGTGCCATCACATGTACAAACACAACTACAACTACAGCTAGGCAGTGGCACAAATAGAACTAACAAACACATCCAGACATGTAGCCACCACTACAACACCAACACACAGTGAAGACCACTCAAAGGAAGGGATTCTGTGTATGCTGGGCAAGTCAGTGTAGCCAATAGCATCATGGGAGTCGTAGTCACACATATTGCCCCCCCACAACTGTCCCATCAACACCACCATGAACCATGCGCACATCACAGGGAGTGGAAAAGGACTCACAAGATGGCTGACACTGGCTACTGCTGTGGGGAGCACAAGGCCCTGCTGGCAACTGTGCAACAACCAACAGCAGGACACCACTGACTGACATCCTGAGAGACAACTTCCACTCCCTGCAATGGAAGCACGTTCCATGGTGGGATATCTGGCTGGCTGGGTGGGAAGGAGGACTCGCACCACTGACCATAGTCACAAGCACCTCCCCTAACACACACCCTCAACACATACTCCACATAACCCACCTGGGAGAATGCAATGCCACACATCCTAACTCAAGATCCCACAAAGAACCTCCACCCTGGGTTATGTCGTGTGAAGCACAGGGACACTCTTGGGACTTTCAGCCAAACAACTGCCAGGACAACACTCCCAGCCATCCTGTCAGCACAGGCAGCCCACCCCACAGGGAAGCAGAGTCAAAAGGAAGGAAGGATGGGCATGCTGGGAAGGGGGTGGAGGCAATAGCATGATGGGAGTCGTAGTCACAGCTCAACATCTCCCACCACATGGCCCAGCAAGCTCACACTCACGCATGCACATCCCACAGAGAGTGGAAAGGCCCATCAAAGATGTCTGACACAGTTGCTGTGTCGTGGGGAGCACAAGGGCATGCTGGGAACTGCACACCAACCAACAGCAGGACACCACTGTCAGCCATCTTGCCATTGCTCTCACACCCACACACACTGAACTCCCCACAAAAGCAAGTAAGTATGGGAATGCTGGGAAGTGGGGTGGAGGCAATAGCATGATGGGAGTCACAGTCACAGACATAGCTCACCCCCACAACTGTCCCATCAACACCACCCTGAACCATGCTCACATCACAGGGAGTGGAGAAGGATTCACAAGATGGCTGACACTGGCTACTGCTGTGGGGAGCACAAGGCCCTGCTGGCAACTGTGCACCAACAAACAGCAGGACACCACTGACTGACATCCTGAGAGACAACTTGCACTCCCTGCAATGGAAGCACGTTCCATGGTGGGATATCTGGCTGGCTGGGTGGGAAGGAGGACTTGCAGCACTGACCATAGTCACAAGCACCTCCCCTCACACCCCCTCAACACAAACTCCACAGAACCCACCTGGGAGAATGCAATGCCTCACATCCTAACTCAAGATCCCACAAAGAACCACCACCCTGGGTTATGTTGTGTGAAGCACAGGGACACTCTTGGGACTTTTAGCCAAACAACTGCCAGGACAACACTCCCAGCCATCCTGTCAGCACAGCCAGCCCACCCCACAGGGAAGCAGAGTCAAAAGGAAGGAAGCATGGGCATTCTGGGAAGGGGGGTGGAGGCAATAGCATGATGGGAGTAGTAGTCACAGATATTGCTCAGCCTCACAACTGGCCCATCAACACCACCCTGAACCATGCTCACATCACAGGGAGTGGATAAGGACACACAAGATGGCTGACACTGGCTACTGCTGTGGGGAGCACAAGGGCATGCTGGGAACTGCACACCAACCAACAGCAGGACACCACTGTCAGCCATCTTGCCATTGCCCTCAAACCCACACACACTGAACTCCCCACAAAAGCAAGTAAGTATGGGAATGCTGGGAAGTGGGGTGGAGGCAATAGCATGATGGGAGTCACAGTCACAGACATAGCTCACCCCCACAACTGTCCCATCAACACCACCCTGAACCATGCTCACATCACAGGGAGTGGAGAAGGACTCACAAGATGGCTGACACTGGCTACTGCTGTGGGGAGCACAAGGCCCTGCTGGCAACTGTGCAACAACCAACAGCAGGACACCACTGACTGACATCCTGAGAGACAACTTCCACTCCCTGCAATGGAAGCACGTTCCATGGTGGGATATCTGGCTGGCTGGGTGGGAAGGAGGGCCGGCTGTCAACCAAATACAACCAATGCAGACCATGTTCACACCCCAACAAATACATAGAAATGCCCAAATAATGCAGGACAATGTGCCACACCAATATCAACCCCTGACTGTGACGACTTAGGACAATGCAATGTACAGGCCCGCACCCAGAGGCACAGTCACAACTGTCAGGTGTGCCAACCATTGATGCCTGCAGAAACATAACATACATTGTGTGTGTCTCCCAAAAACAGGTGATGATGGGGACACAGCAGCAGACGCTGAGGAGTCCCAGTCCCAGGCTCAAGAGGATGCGGAGCTCACTGGTGTCGTACAGCCTATGCCCTACTCGGACGAAGAAGACCAACCTGGCACATCCGGTGCAAGTCTACATGCAGCACCAGCAGGACCACCAGCTGCAGCACCAGCAGGACCACCAGCTGCACCCCCTGCACCCACCCCTCCAACGACTGTCACCACAAATACCATAACCGCCGACATGGACAGAACAAGGAGCAACACCAGCACAGGGACCCTGGACCAACGTGGGGCCATGGACACCACCACCACCAACCCCCAAGGTGGACCAGGGTCATCTGTGCGTGCCACTGCACGCACTGCACATGTCGGCAGGGGTGGTGGGAGGGGTGGGAGACAGAGGTCGCTGCTTGCAGAGGTTGCTGGTGTGCATGATGACCCACAACTGGTACGCATAGCTGATGCGTACCAGTCCAGCACCGGAGATCTCAGCCAGGTAGTGGGGCTCCTCAGAGACATGAAACAGCAGCAGGCTGCCCATCATGCCCGCTTGGACTCAACATGTCCCACGTGGACTCACACATGTCCCGCGTGGAGTCCAAGTGGGACGCACTGCGTGAGATGACGGCGGTGCACACGGACATTTTGCAATGCCTCCGCCAGATGAACAGCAACCAGTCCACACCTCCCTGTGTGCCAACAACATCTGATGCTGAACAAACTGCAACTGCCACAGGGAGGGAGGATGACTCTGGCGGAGAGTCCCCTGCACCGCAGCAGCCTGTACTTGAGGGGCCCCCCCCAAAGAAGAGGGGTCGTCCGAGGAGGGGCAAGTGAGAGGCCGATGGCCAAGCGCAACTCCCAGGAAGCCTGAACCTGTTCTGGATGTTCACCTTTGTGCACAGACTGTTCACCCTGTTGACGGCAACACAACTCCCACACATTGCATGGGGAGTACAAGTTGGACCAATGTCTCAGACAACTGTGGCCCCGATACCGGGGATTTTGTCTACCAGGACTTTCAATTCACCTAGGAACTTCTGATTGCAAGATATATGTACAGCACTACCCATCCTATGCACTATTCACACAAATGTATCACAATAAACACACTAATACACCATACTTGCCTCTGTTGTGATTCCAACGTGGGTGCTGTTATGGGGATGATGAACTGCAAAATTACACTGTGTATGCGAACTGCAACAGCAAGTACAACACAGGCATGTGAGTAAAGGCAACGTGACACATATGAGGGAGACACACCACCAGGGCTACACAACACATACACACCTAGGCCATCTGACTCATTGCCTACACTGATGTTGCCAGGGAAGATGGTGCAATGCACAGACACCACACCTATTCCCAGTTGTAGTCAAGTAGCCCACAGGTGCAGTAAGCAAATGGCAGTCAAATGTGTGACCACAGACAACGCACATCACAAAGTGAAGCACAGGTTTATTACACAGTTGCAACATGTCGTAACCACTACAGATGCAAGGTAATCCCACCTGGCAGCGGGCACACAGTCAACAACTGTAGAAGGAAGGAAGTCCATGGGTGTGGCGCACATCACCTGTAGGGACACAACAGCTACCACCCTGGAAGTACAATCACGTCGTCGGTGGACACAGTTGACCAAACGAATCTGAAAGTACCCTGTGAAGGACAGAAATGACACACAGTCAAAAGCAATGGAGAACAGGACAGAACAGCAAAACTCATGCACAATACATGTTACAAGATACCCACCCAGAACCAAGTTAGCATGTCAACACTGTTGGGGAGTACAGACCACCTGTAAGCACACATCGCTACACACATCCAGTCAAGTAGCCCATGGACACACTCCAACAGCACCAGAGCACCACCTACACATATCATGCCAACTCACATCATTGACATGACACCTCAGGATACTCACATTCAGCTAAAGAAGTTGGTGATGAGCTGTGTGCGGACATCACCCTCATCATCATCATCATCATCACTGGCATCGTGGTCCAGGCCAGGATCCTCCACAGGTGGCGGATGTTGGTCATTGTCATCCTGGATGAGAGGCAACTCCTTCCGCACTGCCAGGTTGTGGAGCATGCAGCAGACGATGATAATCTTGCACACTTTCGCAGGGGCATATGGGAGGGACCCTCCGGTCTTGTCCAGGCAGCGGAAGCGGCTCTTCAGGAGACCAAATGTCCGCTCAATCACTCTCCTGGTCCGACCATGTGCCTCATTGTAGCGCATCTGGGCTGGTGTCACAGGGTTCCTGAGGGGTGTCAGCAACCACGGCATGTTGGGGTATCCCGAGTCACCTACGGACAGACAAGTGCACATTAGCTGACTTGGAAAAGTGGGCGGAATACTACAGATCAGATCACACACAATGGCACAAAGTCAGTACACACCGACAAGCCAGGCACGCTGGTTCTGCATCTGTGCCATCATCCTGGGGATGCGACTACTCCTCATCACAAAGGCATCGTGTGCTGAACCAGGGAAACGGGCACACACGTGTGTGATGGTCATATCTGCAAGACACACCACCAGTGCATTGACTGAGTGGTAGTGCTTGCGGTTCCTGTAGGCCTGCTCCTGGGCCTGTGGTGGTACCAAAGCCACATGTGTCCCATCAATGGAGCCAATGACATGCGGCATCCTCCCCAGGGCATAGAAGTCACTCTTCACGTCAGTGAGTCGTCGCAGTCTAGGGAAATAGATGTACCGGTTCAGGAATAGCAACATTGCCACCAAAACATCGCGGAGCACACGGCTCAACATGGTCTGTGACATCCCACCAGCAGTCGCCACAGTATGTTGGAAGGTACCGGTGGCAAAGAAGTGTAGGGCTGCCATCACCTTCACCTTGGGGGTCAGCGCTGTAGGATACGGCCGGCCAGGCTGCAAATGTGGGGCCAACTGCACTGCCAAATCCTCAATCAGCTGCCGGGTGAAGCGGTACCGTCGGATGCTGTACCGTTCCACCATCGTTGCCAGGTCTGGGAATGGTCGATGGACAGCAGGAGCCCTGCAGTGCAGAGGAGAAGAAAGCAAGATTGTCAGTCAGCCCACATATGCGGCATTGAACACACTCAAAAACCCTAACATACATCATTATGAGGCACAACTACATGAAGTGTGCAGTTCCGTAAGGACATGTATGGTACATACATGGCCAACATCTGTCATCACGGTTCAACAAGTGGCATCAATAAGTCCCAGGTTGGCCCATTGGATATCATGAGGCCATGTCACAGTTCCCATCTCCTGCTGCCGTGTCACAATCACCCCCCACAGTGACATGTGAGGACAGATGTGCCCCAGGCATCACAGCTCAACGACAGGTACATTCCCAGGGACCCTGTATTGCCACAAGGACACTGGCATTACATGGAGTATCATGTATACACCACAGCAAAACAACTATGACCCCCACAAGTAGTGGTCCCACTTGCCACTGCAGGACAGACATGGACGTCTGTGACACACACACGCACAACATCAAAGTCCATGCACACACAACGTGGATGTGGAGACTGTCTCCCATTGTGCACATGAAATCAGAAACATTGTAAACACTACATGCACACAGACTGTGGAGGACCATCACTATTGTGCCACTGGGACACCCTGGCTCAAACATACCGTCCCACATGGGACTCACGGGGTATGTGACATGACATACACATACACCACCGTGAAATGTGACCATGGCACATGCACAGATATGAACAGTTGCACATCACAGTGGTCATGTACACGTAACACCCAGGATCCTGTCCCCATGAACACGTGCACAGCCTGGGGGTGGCTGCCCCAGGTGACACCCACAGGACAACATGTACACCAACATACACACAATAGGAAATGCAGCCTTACATGCCTTATCATACAGTCTGGACAGGCTGTCGTGTTGTAGGTGTGCCCCTCACTCCCTGGGAGCTATCTGTGGCTGGCATATGTCCATCTGAGACAGGCATGGTGACATATGCCAGTCACTTGTACAGGGATGCGTTGTACCGCAATGGACCGATCGGTGCCCCCGGCCAGCCCATTGCATTCAATGTGTGCAGGTACGCGTTGTACCCCTGTACGCGTTGATCAGCAATGGACCGATCGGTGCCCCCGGCCGGCCCATTGCATTCAATGTGTGCGGGTACGCGTTGTACCCCTGTACGCGTTGATCAGCAATGGACCGATCGGTGCCCCCGGCCGGCCCATTGCATTCAATGTGTGCAGGTACGCGTTGTACCCCTGTACGCGCTGTACCGCAATGGACCGATCGGTGCCCCCGGCCGGCCCATTGCATTCAATGTGTGCGGGTACGCGTTGTACCCCTGTACGCTGTTGATCAGCAATGGACCGATCGGTGCCCCGGCCGGCCCATTGCATTCAATGTGTGCAGGTACGCGTTGTACCCCTGTACGCGTTGATCAGCAATGGACCGATCGGTGCCCCCGGCCGGCCCATTGCATTCAATGTGTGCAGGTACGCGTTGTACCCCTGTACGCGTTGTACCGCAATGGACCGATCGGTGCCCCCGGCCGGCCCATTGCATTCAATGTGTGCGGGTACGCGTTGTACCCCTGTACGCGTTGATCAGCAATGGACCGATCGGTGCCCCCGGCCGGCCCATTGCATTCAATGTGTGCGGGTACGCGTTGTACCCCTGTACGCGTTGATCAGCAATGGACCGATCGGTGCCCTCGGCCGGCCCATTGCATTCAATGTGCGCAGGTACGCGTTGTACCCCTGTACGCGCAGTACCGCAATGGACCGATCGGTGCCCCCGGCCGGCCCATTGCATTCAATGTGTGCAGGTACGCGTTGTACCCCTGTACGCAGTTGTACCACAATGGACCGATCGGTGCCCCCGGCCGGCCCATTGCATTCAATGTGTGCGGGTACGCGTTGTACTCCTGTACGCGTTGATCAGCAATGGACCGATCGGTGCCCCCGGCCGGCCCATTGCATTCAATGTGTGCAGGTACGCGTTGTACCCCTGTACGCGTTGTACTGCAATGAACCGATCGGTGCCCCCGGCCGGCCCATTGCATTCAATGTGTGCTGGTACGCGTTGTACCCCTGTACGCATTGATCAGCAATGGACCGATCGGTGCCCCCGGCCGGCCCATTGCATTCAATGTGTGCAGGTACGTGTTGTACCCCAGTATGCGTTGTACCGCAATGGACCGATCGGTGCCCCCGGCCGGCCCATTGCATTCAATGTGTGCGGGTACGCGTTGTACCCCTGTACGCGTTGATCAGCAATGGACCGATCGGTGCCCCCGGCCGGCCCATTGCATTCAATGTGTGCGGGTACGCGTTGTACCCCTGTACGCGTTGATCAGCAATGGACCGATCGGTGCCCTCGGCCGGCCCATTGCATTCAATGTGTGCGGGTACGCGTTGTACCCCTGTACGCGTTGATCAGCAATGGACCGATCGGTGCGCACCCATTGACAATGGCCTAGCCTGGCAACGGACGCGTTTTCGAAATTCGAACGAGTCGGTTGCTGGAAATTCAGTTGGTCACCCACAACAATGTTGCAAAATCATGTATGTCATGAAGTTGAAGATTTGAAGGATGCTGTGGGTGTGTATTGGTGCTGCTATTCCATGGATTGGCCAGATTCAGAAGATGCAAACGACTTGGACCTATCACTTTGGACACAAGGGACAGTATCTGCCTCTCCAGCACATATATATTGCTGGCTGTTCCCCTGAGAGCTCACTTGCCTGCACTACATGCTCCAGGACGACATCTGCCACTGCACTGCTGCTGTCTCTGCCCCTCTGGACCCTGCAATGGCACATACTGTGGAGAGAGCCCCAGCCTTCAGCCTTGAGGAGAACCAGGCCCTGCTGGACAGCCTACTTCCACAGTACAGCAAGCTGTATGGGACACCAGGGGAGCAGGTGAGTGTTCTGTGCACTGCCTTTCTGAATGTGCATTTTGTCTGACTAGCAAGGCTGAAAGTCTGCACGCCACTGGCTAGCAGGCTCACTGAGTAGTTGTCACCCCCATAGTGTGTAGTGACATGCACTGGACAGGTATGGTGCAGTGACAGTGCATTTGAACAAGGTTTTACTTCCCATGCAATGATACCATGTAGTGACTTCTGGCAAACTGTCCATGGGCAGCTTTGCACTGCCTGTGTACATCATGTGCCCCTGTGATTGAGACATGTATATACAACTGTGTCATGCACGGATATGTTGCATGTGTAGTAATGGCCTTTTCACTTTGTCATCCTGACAGGTTAATGCCCATCGGAAGCAGGAGATCTGGAAGGACATCGTCCGGGCTGTCCGGCCCGTGGGGGTCTACAAGCGCCGGATCCGCAACTGCCAGAAGAGGTGGCAGGACCTTCGGGGCTGGGCCCGGAGGATTGCACGGGTCCAGCTGAAGCTGTCGCCTCCTCGCAGGAGGGGCGGAACACGGACCCTGACCCCCCACATGCTCCAGATCCTGGCGGTGGTGTTTCCAGACCTGGATGGGCAGCTGAAGGCCAGACAGCAGCAAGGAGGGGGTGAGTCAAAGACTGCACTGTGAACTCTGTATTACATGCTATGTGCCCTCCTCTGGCCTGGTTCAACTGCCACAGTACAGCAGTCATGTTGTCCAGGAGCCATGTCCCTCTATTGTGCACTGCCCGCTCCTCATCTGATACCCAGGTGTGGCCCTTACATTCAGGGAATTGTGTCACTTGGGACTGTGTCCTTGCAGTTTGCTTCACTAAAGGTGGGGGACAGCATCTGTTTCCCTAACTCTGTTGTGGGCATCATGGGTGGGTCCATTGTTCACACAACGCCTGTGTTCGGACATGTAATCTGCGTGTTGCTTTGATATGCGGTCCACTTGCTGAGCTGAGCCACCACATGTGCCTGGGGTATGTGGCACACACCCATGCAGCGGGTGGGAACAATGTTTGGGCCCCAGGAGTGTGCAGATTACGTGTGTCACACATACAGAGCCAGCTATCCACTGTCCAGGGCTCATCCCTCATTCATGTGGGGCAGGACAGTCATGCCTACTCCAGGCCATGCAATGCACTCTGTACTCCCACTCCCGTGTATCAGCTGACACATTGTGCGCAGTGATTTGACCCCTCAGGTGTCTGCCTCTGTGTCAGTGTGCAGTGGATTTGTTGCCAGGACTGCTGGGGTGTTTCTCGGTAGGGGCTCAGCATGCCACTGGAGATGTGACCATAGGAGACGATACTTGTGTGTCACATAGGTGTTTGATCAGCTGCCCGTGCAGACTGGGGTATGCGAATGTGAAGTTCAGGCAGCTGTTCCCCATTCACAGCAGATTGTGAGGGGCTCAGGTTCAGAGGGTAGTGTCACAGGTCTCCCATATGTCCAATCGGTATGACCTGGACAGATGAGGGTTAAGATGATGTGTTGTGTGGGGGATGTACATGTGCACTTGTGCAGCTCCAGGACTTGCATTCCCCATGACCTACTATTGTGACACAGTGCAGAGTGTTGTTGTCTGGCTGCCAAGTCATACATCACTGAGACAGTGATGTATGACTTAGCAGTCATGTCTCCGCCATGGCATGTGTCTACTTATTGGTGATCCTGCAGGGGAGTGACATGTGCTACATGCACACCATTGTGGCGATGGCTATCAGGACATGGGTGCATCATGGTGTCTGTCGCTGGTATGCATCACATGCATTTCCTATTTGACTCTGGGCGTCCCTTTCATCCGGAAACCTGTACTGACTCAGTGGCAAGAGTTGTGATGTGTGCATGTCCACATGCTACACCGTGTCCTCTGCACTGTCCAACTACTGTGTAGTTGGTGCATGTGTCCACACTGGGGTGTTGCTATCCAACAGACACCAGACAGATGGGTGCAAGGCCATGTGGGATGTGAGTGCCATGGTTGGCATCAGACTGACAATTGGCTTCTCCTGTTCAGTTAGGGCACTTTTAGCAGTGTACAACTAATGATGCCAGGGCTTGCTCTGTAATGTGCTGTGCTCACAGTGGTGTGTGCGCTTGGTGCAGGTGACTGATGTCTGTCTGTTTCCCCATTGTTTGCAGATACATCCACGGCCACTGAAGGGGACAGCTCCACGGACCAGGAGGAGCCGGAGAGCCAGACTGGGTCAGCAGCCAAGGAGTGGTCGGAGGGACCCAGTGGCACGGAGGGCGAGGGGAGCCACACCGAGGAGTCCTCAGCACCATCCACCTCAGCTGAGGACCAGAGCAACTCGGAGGATGACTCCCTTATGGAGGCGGGTGTCAGCAGCCACCACACCCCAGCTAGTGTTGCTGTCCCCGCCACCACCAGCACCACCACCGCCCTCCCATCGGCTCCCATTCCCCAGGTCCGTGGAGGCTCCCATGTTCGGGAGCGTGTCTCCTTTGGGCCAGGCACCGCACCCCCTGCCCCTGTGTCCCCTGCTGCCCTGAGTGAGGAGTCTGTGTACCTCCTTCGCCAGCTCCATGTAGGGCAGACAGCCATGCTGAGTGTCCTCCATGCGCACACCGCACTGTTGACTCAGCTGGTGTCGTTCATGGAGGGCATCTCATCGGGCATGTCTGACCTACAGAGGGGCAATAGGTCCATGGACTCCTCCCTGACGGCAGCAGTGTCCCTCCTCGGACAGTCCCTCACCCCTCCTGCCTCTGCTCCATCCACACTCCCCAGCACCTTACCCGTCCCAAGCACACACACACCGGCACAGGCACACACCAGCACACACACATCCAGCACACAGACACACACGCCACAAACAAAACGCACACGCACGCACAGTCAGGGGACTGAAACCAGACTCACAGGGGATGGGGCCCTGGAACACACACACGCATCCACGAGCACTGCGCAGTCCTCAGTTGCCTCTCCCTCCAAAGCACCCTCCCTTGCCTCACCTGCAACCCCAAAGACCCAGCGGCTCTTCCTCAGTGACCTCGGCCTCTTCCCCTCCGATCCAGCTGATACAGCATTCAGGGGGAAGAGGAAGCCCACCCACACGGAGCAGAGTGCCCCTCGCCCCCGGACACCCTCCCCCAGGCGCAGACAGACTGAGGCCCCCACCCGCAAGTCCCCCCGGAGTCGTAAGAGCAAGACCCCACCGCCGCCCTGCAGCTCAGGCACCAGGTCTCCTTCCTCCATCCCTCAGGCCCCCACTCCACAGGTGCCCCCACCACACCCTGCCCCAGGTTCCCCCACCCACAGATATACCATCCCCAAGAGGATCTGGCCTTCTCCCCTGCCACTTGCTCTCCCGGCACCACACCCCCGCTGCGCTTGTCTGTGCCACTGATGTGGTGAGGGTGTCCTCCCCTCTGTCCAGCCCACCTTGCCTGTTCCCCATTCTCCTCCCCTGGTGGTAGGCACTGTAGTGGAGTCCACTACCACCCTGTCTGACTTGGGCACTGCAGTGGCGGACCTGTCCACTCCATCTGCAGGGTCCACTGCAGTTGTGCCGGCACCCACAACATCTGAGTCATGCCCCCCAGTTGTGCCGGCACACACCATGTCAGACACCTCCACTGCAGTTGTCAGTGGCTCTCCAGCACCCACCACCCTTTCCCTGCTTCCTCCTGGTGAGCCCTGATCCTGTCCCTGCGGTGCCTGGCCTGCCCCCCCGGTTGCCCCTCCTAGTGGATTGTCCCTGGTTTTGTGCAGGCATGCGTAGGGTGACATCTGCCACTGTCACCCTGTTTGGACTTTGACAATGGACTGGCCATTGGCCTTTGTGTTTTTTCTGGACTTTGTTTTCATTACACACATATGCTGAATAAAGCAACTTTCTGTTCTCTAGTGCTTATGCTTCTGATGTACATGTTGTTGATGATGCTAACCATGCCCTTGCTGCAGTGATGGTGATATTTGGTCTCATGATAATGAAGTGTTACTGTGCAGGAACCCATGTGGTCCAGGGGGAATGTGTCCTATCCTGTGGTGTATCCATGTCATCCATAGCAGCATCTGAGGGTGTCATGTGTTCAGTATTTGGCAATGGGATTTCCTACTTAGATTAGCTATTTCACATCTGTGGCTTCCACCCCTGCACATCTGTTGTGCCTGCCATTGTTCAATTCGTCTACTTCCCTGACCGTGTGGCCATCTCCACTGGACATGCAGGTTTGGGCATCAATGGGGAAGGACTCATCTGTGTTGTCGGTGCAACATTGCTATACAAGTGTGTTGGATCTGTGCTGATGATTTCGTTGGCACTTCCATGACCAGGCTGATGTGACGGGAGCCCTCATTTGGTGCTAATTGTTGATTGTGTGACCAAGTGCTCAGCTGACATGATGGGGCCCTACTGAGGCAACATATGGCACAGCTTTCCTCACACAGGAGTGGAGTCCCCTCATGGCAGAGTGTACTCCTGTGACATTGCCTGCGCCCAAGGTGTGTGTTGTATGTGCATGTCTGTGTGTTCACTTACGTTTAGCTGTGCATGCTGTGATCCCTAGTGTTGTACCTGTTTGTGATGCTTGCTGAGTTGACCTATGTTCCCCCAAAGTCTTCTCCTGGGTTCTCTGTGATGTGGGTGCATGGCACATTACTGGTCATCAGGGTGTCACCCATAGGTGTGTTTGCTGTCAGGGCTGAGTTTGTGTGCAGACGCAGATGGGTCACAGTCAGGTTTCCCCTTGGCACTTGTTGTTTGCCCCTGTCATGTGATTTCCAGTTTGTGTTATCTTTCAGTGATTGTGACACGTTGTGTGTGTGACTGCTGGCACTCCTCAGGGTCCGGGCTGCAATGTTGGTTGTTGTCTATGTGTGTTCTTTGTGGGTGACCTTGGCTTCTTCATTGGCTGGGATCCCATTGGTTGGTGTGGTATTGCCGTCATGTCCATGTACAGCGTAGTGTGCAGTGTGTCAGACATTCAGGAGTCTTGTTGAGTGGCCATGTGTGATGTGTTTCTGCACCTTGGTTCCCACCCACCACCCTGGAATCGTCATGGGTGCATGTGCAATGTCACCAGTGCATGTGTGCTTCACTGCTGCACATTGTTGGAGGTCGAGGGGTGTGGTGTTGAGTGTGTGCAGATGAGAGTTGTTGCCCGGCTAGGCCCCTGCCTCCATGTTGGCCTTGGCTTACTGGCCATGCTGATTGATTTGTGCTTGTGTAGGTGTGATGGTAGTTTGTTGCTCAGGACACATGACTGTGGTTCACAGTGTGAACGACATTTAGCTTTGTCATCACAGTGGGATTGTGATGCAGCCCAGGGTCACCACATTGTGGGGGCCCTGGGGGTAGTGCTATGGTGTGTCTGTGTCTTGCTGTGTCAGTTGCTGTTCCTACGTGCCTGTGTGACATGTGTGATTTGTGCTCCCTCTCATCTGACAATGCCTGCTTGCCCACATAGGGGATTTGGATCCATGAGTTACCTTTGTGTGGCACTGTATGCACATCTGTATGATTGGTATTCAGGTCTCCTCATGTGTTGTGTGGTTGCCTGGGGACACTGGCACCCCCCCTCACCTGTTGTGTATGATGTGCAGTGTGGGTCTGCCTGTTTGTGTTTGTGCATCTGCACCACTGCATTGGCATATCTTGGGTGTGCCATTGGCTGTATGTAGTTTGGTGGGTTTCCCCTGCTGTCCCTGGGACTCCTAGGTCATCGGTCAGCACAATGATCATGGTTTGTGTGTCCCATTGCTGCCATGGTATGGTATCTGTTCACCTCACATCTACAGTCTCCACAGGGTATCTGCATTTGTGTGCCCATTGGTGAAAATATGTGGGTCTGCATTCTGATGGTCACTTCTGTCATTGTGTCATTGATGAATGTTGACAGTGTCAGCCCCCATGGGTGTTGTTTGTCTGCACATTGCCAAAGGTATGTCTTATTTGCACTGCAGTATTTGGCTCCCCCAATTTATGTTGCAATGGGACACATGCACTACTTTGCCACTGATGTGTTTTATGTTCTGTGACCAGGAATCATCCATGCAGTTTGGCAGTTGCAGCTCTTTCTTTGTCAACACTTACCTTTTGGTCACTGTGATGATGGGGGTTTGGACCCCATTGCCACAATGTTCAAAATGTGCTTCAGCTATGGACCCCACACTTACCTTTTGGTCACTGTGGTGATGGGGCGTTAGACCCCATTGCCACAATGTTCAAAATGTGCTTCAGCTATGGACCCCACACTTTACTTTTGGTCACTGTGGTGATGGGGCGTTAGACCCCATTGCCACAATGTTCAAAATGTGCTTCAGCTATGGACCCCACACTTACATTTTGGTCACTGTGATGATGGGGGTTTGGACCCCATTGCCACAATGTTCAAAATGTGCTTCAGCTATGGACCCCACACTTACCTTTTGGTCACTGTGGTGATGGGGTGTTAGACCCCATTGCCACAATGTTCAAAATGTGCTTCAGCTATGGACCCCACACTTACATTTTGGTCACTGTGATGATGGGGGTTTGGACCCCATTGCCACAATGGTCATGGCCTGCTTGCATTGTGGGGGCCACACACATATATGTGTGGCACATGTGCTAGGGGGTCACATTGTATGTTCAAAGTCATGTTCAGTGTTGTAGGCATTTGACACAGTCTACACACGCTTGTCATGGTGTTGGGGGATGTCTTTTCTTGCATTCCCTAGGTTGTGGTGTGCTGGTTGTGTCATGCATTGTCCATCCTATGAGTGGGGGTGGTGTTGGTGGTAGGCATCCAGCCCCCCTGGGTAAGGGTGGTAGTAGTGGTAGGCATCCAGCACCCCCTGGCTAAGGGTGGTAGTAGTGGTAGGCATCCAGCCCCCCCTGGGTAAGGGTGGTAGTGGTGGTGGGCATCTGGCACCCCCCTGGCTAAGGGTGGTAGTAGTGGTAGGCAATTGGCACCCCCATGGCTAAGGGTGGTAGTGGTGGTGGGCATCTGGCACCCCCTGGCTAAGGGTGGTAGTGGTGGTTGGCATCCAGCCCCCTGGCTTAGGGTGGTAGTAGTGGTAGGCATCCAGCCCCCTGGCTTAGGGTGGTAGTAGTGGTAGGCATCTGGCACCCCCTGGCTAAGGGTGGTAGTAGTGGTTGGCATCTGGCACCCCCATGGCTAAGGGTGGTAGTGGTGGTGGGCATCTGGCACCCCCTGGCTTAGGGTGGTAGTAGTGGTAGGCATCTGGCACCCCCTGGCTAAGGGTGGTAGTAGTGGTAGGCATCCAGCCCCCTGGGTAAGGGTGGTAGTAGTGGTAGGCATCTGGCACCCCCATGGCTAAGGGTGGTAGTGGTGGTGGGCATCTGGCACCCCCCTGGCTAAGGGTGGTAGTAGTGGTAGGCATTCAGCCCCCCCTGGCTAAGGGTGGTAGTGGTGGTGGGCATCTGGCACCCCCCTGGCTAAGGGTGGTAGTAGTGGTAGGCATCCAGCCCCCCCTGGGTAAGGGTGGTAGTTGTGGTAGGCATCCAGCCCCCCTGGCTAAGGGTGGTAGTAGTGGTAGGCATCTGGCACCCCCATGGCTAAGGGTGGTAGTGGTGGTGGGCATCTGGCACCCCCTGGCTAAGGGTGGTAGTGGTGGTTGGCATCCAGCCCCCTGGCTTAGGGTGGTAGTAGTGGTAGGCATCCAGCCCCCTGGCTTAGGGTGGTAGTAGTGGTAGGCATCTGGCACCCCCTGGCTAAGGGTGGTAGTAGTGGTAGGCATCTGGCACCCCATGGCTAAGGGTGGTAGTGGTGGTGGGCATCTGGCACCCCCCTGGCTTAGGGTGGTAGTAGTGGTAGGCATCTGGCACCCCCCTGGCTAAGGGTGGTAGTAGTGGTAGGCATCCAGCCCCCCCTGGGTAAGGGTGGTAGTTGTGGTAGGCATCCAGCCCCCATGGCTAAGGGTGGTAGTGGTGGTGGGCATCTGGCACCCCCCTGGCTAAGGGTGGTAGTAGTGGTAGGCATCCAGCCCCCCCTGGGTAAGGGTGGTAGTAGTGGTAGGCATCCAGCCCCCCTGGCTAAGGGTGGTAGTAGTGGTAGGCATCTGGCACCCCCATGGCTAAGGGTGGTAGTGGTGGTGGGCATCTGGCACCCCCTGGCTAAGGGTGGTAGTGGTGGTTGGCATCCAGCCCCCTGGCTTAGGGTGGTAGTAGTGGTAGGCATCCAACCCCCCTGGCTAAGGGTGGTAGTAGTGGTAGGCATCCAGCCCCCCCTGGGTAAGGGTGGTAGTAGTGGTAGGCATCCAGCCCCCCCTGGCTAAGGGTGGTAGTAGTGGTAGGCATCTGGCACCCCCATGGCTAAGGGTGGTAGTGGTGGTGGGCATCCAGCCCCCCTGGCTAAGGGTGGTAGTAGTGGTAGGCATCCAGCCCCCCCTGGGTAAGGGTGGTAGTAGTGGTAGGCATCTGGCACCCCCTGGGTAAGGGTGGTAGTAGTGGTAGGCATCCAGCCCCCTGGGTAAGGGTGGTAGTAGTGGTAGGCATCTGGCACCCCCATGGCTAAGGGTGGTAGTGGTGGTGGGCATCTGGCACCCCCTGGCTTAGGGTGGTAGTAGTGGTAGGCATCTGGCACCCCCTGGCTAAGGGTGGTAGTAGTGGTAGGCATCCAGCCCCCTGGGTAAGGGTGGTAGTGGTGGTGGGCATCTGGCACCCCCTGGCTAAGGGTGGTAGTAGTGGTAGGCATCCAGCCCCCTGGGTAAGGGTGGTAGTTGTGGTAGGCATCCAGCCCCCCTGGCTAAGGGTGGTAGTAGTGGTAGGCATCTGGCACCCCCATGGCTAAGGGTGGTAGTGGTGGTGGGCATCTGGCACCCCCTGGCTAAGGGTGGTAGTGGTGGTTGGCATCCAGCCCCCTGGCTTAGGGTGGTAGTAGTGGTAGGCATCCAGCCCCCTGGCTTAGGGTGGTAGTGGTGGTAGGCATCTGGCACCCCCTGGCTAAGGGTGGTAGTAGTGGTAGGCATCTAGCCCCCTGGGTAAGGGTGGTAGTGGTGGTGGGCATCTGGCACCCCCTGGCTAAGGGTGGTAGTAGTGGTAGGCATCCAGCCCCCCTGGGTAAGGGTGGTAGTGGTGGTGGGCATCTGGCACCCCCTGGCTAAGGGTGGTAGTAGTGGTAGGCATCCAGCCCCCTGGGTAAGGGTGGTAGTGGTGGTGGGCATCTGGCACCCCCTGGCTAAGGGTGGTAGTGGTGGTTGGCATCCGGCCCCCCTGGGTAGGGGTGGTGGTGCGCATTCAGGCCCCTGTGTGCATATGTGGCATTGGTGATGGGCATCCCGCCCCTATGGTGCTGCTGTTGCTGGTGTAAGTAAATTCTGCATCCCTCTGTGTGTGTGTGATGTGTCGTGTACGTGTTGTATGTGTTTTGTGGTTGGTGTCTGACTTACCTTCTGCGCCGTATGCGTCCGTGCCTGTTCCGGTAGTAAATGTAGAATATTGGTATGATCGGGACGAAGGGATTCATGGTTGGTTCGTGTCGTTCGTCCTTCTCGTTGCTTCGCGTCGTCCTCGTTGCTTCGCTTCGTCCTCGTCGCTGGCGTGTTCGCCTCGTAGCCGTGAATCGTGTTGTGGCGCGAATCGGAGCTTATGTGACCTCTCCCGGATGCTTTGACGTGCCGTGCGTAGCGACGGGTTCGGCGCGTACGGAAAGCGCATCGTACTTGTTCGGCCGAACGGAGCTTCATTTTCCCTTCCGTGCGACTCGATTCTGCGTTTCCGGATTCGCCTCGGTCGGAGAACAGGACCTGGATTGGGTGAGTACGACTCGGCCGGATTCTGTGCTGTTGTGCGCATCGTACTTACTCGTTCGGTCTGCTGTACGGATCGGTCGGGAAACAGGCATTCGCATGGCTTTTTTCCCGACCGAATGGTATTGGGTGCGCCTCCGACCGAGATCGGAATCGGCCCCAAAGTCTTTGGGCCAGATGTACGACCCTACCAATTTGCGAGTCGCAAATTGCGTTGTTTTGTGACTCGCAATTTGCGTCTCGCAAATAGGAATGTACAACAGTATCTCAGACACTGATTTACATTCCTAATGGGGTCGCAAATTGCCTGCCTCATTAATATTCATGAGGAAGGTGCAATTTGCGACCCAATTAGGAAGGGCTAGCACTCCCAGGGATGGTGGCCTGCTGGGGTCAGCAGACCACCATGTCTGTGACTGCTTTTTAAATAAAGCAGTTTTTTTTTAAATGCAGTCCATTTTCCTTAAAGGAAAACGGGATGCATTTAAAAAAAGAAAAATGAAACGTTACTGTTTCATTTTAGGCCCACTGCCTGCTCTTAAAAATATTTTGAATCCCAGTCACAAAGATGAAGGGGTCCCTTGGGGACCCCTTCCCGTTTGCGAGTCGCTTACCACCTATTTGAAGTAGTGGTAAACTGCAAGTGTTTTGCAACCGCAATTGGGGTCGCAAAACAATGGTACATACCATTGGGACTCGCTATAAGGAAGGGACACCCTTGGCACGCCCCTTCCTAATAGCGAGTCGCAAATCCTATTTTGCGAGTCGGTAATAGGTTACCGACTCGCAAAATAAGGTTTGTACATGGGCCAGACCTATTTTGCGGTCGCAAACGGGCCGATTTACCATTTGCAACCGCAAAAAACGGTCGTACATCTGGCCCTTTGCTCGTTTGTTCTGCTTTATTTTATCCAGCTGCCCTGGTGTTACTTTCTTACCCTTTTTTCGTTTATTAGATATTCCAGTTAAACTGCTATAACGTCTATTGGTGTCGAACGATTTATCTTTTTTATAACTGAAGCTCGGGGGGTTTATTGTACTTTTGTGTGAAATTTAAAGTTGCTTATAGCTCTTGAAGCGTTTTGCAACCATTATTCAAGCACAGCGGTTCCTGTTCTGTATCCAGAGTAGGCGCTATGAAGGTAATGCCACAGGCAGTAACCGTGCTTTTCTACACTCATATACAATAGACAGTCTCGGACCAAATAGCCAAGGCATACTTCTTTTAAAACGAGTTCAACTGAAAAAGTAAAGCAAATGAACTATTTGTTAACCGAATGAATGTTGTCAGGGGGTGTGGCCTATCGCTTATATGACTACAATTTAAATGTAGAATCCTTGAACTTTAAACTCGCTCACTGGGAACCGTCAGTGTCCTGTCAGGGCGGGGATATTTTATGACTTTCTGGAGGAGCCTTCCGTGATCACAATATGAAAACAGGCCATGCTTGGAAAAGGTGATTCTGCAGGGCCTGTGGGAGAGACTCCGGTGCAGCCATAGGTGATAATTCAGAATTATTAAGAACAATTAATAACTATTTTCCTGTTCACAAACCCTACGACAGTCAAACGATGGCTCTGGGGCAAAACAAGCGGTCCTTTTCCTGGAAGATCCTAATCGTTACCCTCTTTGGTAAGTGGTCTAATTTATTTTCAATCTCTTTAAAAGGAGAGTTTTATCATAGGTTCTAGACTGTTTACTGCAGGTGCGTATGTTTGCCATTTGCAGCAATGTATACATAAACAACAAGGGATTGGCTGGAGGGGTTGGTCTGCAGAATTGCTCTCCAATGGGAATGTGAGCATCATGACGTAAGGATGGAGGTTTCCACTCTCAGATGCTAGTTCCTGCTCTTTGGTTTCTATTGGTGGTGTGCTGCCCCTTGTTGTTACAACTGCTTGCACAGAGAACACTATGCAGCATCTGTTTATAGTGGAAGGCAAGTTTCCTGCATCACTGTGTGACTGGCTCTTGGTAATAACAGGTCAATATTGGTTTTCAAAGCAGGCGGAAGCAATTGTCAGCAGGTAAAATTAAATAAACAGATTCACATAGATAGGCACGGCAAAATAATTAAAATGAACTCTTGTAGAGACTGTAAGTTCAAAAACGTGAACTTTGTATGAAAGCAGCAACATATAAATATCAATGTTATGTTAAGCACAATGAAAGAACTCCAATGTATTCAATATTTTCTAACAATTTTGGCTTTGTGAGTTGCGAAGATAAATTCTTTTTAACCAGGAATGTGAAAATAAGTCAGTCAGTCAAAAAAACTTTATTTCGGCTATACAGCCATAAAAGCACATATAATTGTACAATTACATATAATACAGAAACATATAGTACAAAAAACAAATGCCCAAAATAATACAAAATATCCATAAAACCAAGGGAAGTAGTATAAATACAAATTTTACAGTATTTTCTTACTCAGCCACAACTGATCTCCTTGTTATTAACAACCTTAGATATCTGTCTTTGCCTGGTAATCTATGAACATGATTTTAAAACATTTAAAAGACAATTACAATATATACATTTAAAAAAGGAATAAAAAGATAGAGCAGCTCAAGAAGTAAAGGTTTCAAAGCAGTTTTTCTAGCTGGGGAATTGTGCAAACATAGCTTAGCAGCATAATTAGTGGGTGAGCACAGTTAGGTTATTTCCAAGCTCTTTTTCTTTATAATGCCCCTGCGTATGCACCACATCGTAAATAGAAACCTAGAAACGGCAAATACAAATAGTGGGTGTGTCTCATATTTTAGTAGCCTGAAGGCCTCGTTGTGGTGCCTAATCCCCACATTTCTACAGAGCTAGAGCACCCACTTGGACCTTGGCCTTCCATAGGCGGGACAAAAAAGAAGGACATGAAGTTCCGTTTCTTCGACCAAGTCACACCCTGGGCAATCTAGTTTTATAGCTCCCTTCCATTTATTTGTGTGTGCTCGGAGCGGGAGCACCCCATGTCTAAATTGAAGGAACAATTTCTTCGCCAAGAAAGGTTGAATGCTATACAGAGCCAGCTCTATCTTATATTGCTGTTTGACATCCAGAAACCTGGAGGTCAGACTGCTTGAGTTGAAGCTCTGGCATAGTTGGGCAAATTTGTGTTCTCTATAGGCAAGGAATAGGGACTTTTTGGGAATGGAGGGACAGATCTCTTCTGGTGTTGACCACATGTTTGCCCTCCCCAGTGCTTGGCATGTATTCCTAATGTAAGACAACCATGGTATGTTCCCTGCTCCCAAGATGGTCATAACATCCTTTAATTCCTCCCTATAACTGGCTAGCTCAGAGGTGCTCCAAAGACGGCGCCAGAATAGGAGTGGTCGAGAGGCAATTATGTCAGCAATAGGGCCAATACCCAGGTCCATCCTTAATGGTGTTAAGGGGGTGCTCTTGGGGAGGCCCAGCAACTGCCTAAGGAAGGTGTTCTCTGTTATAGATAGTGTATTAGATGGACAGTGACCCCAGAGTTCTGCTCCATATAGTGACGCTCCCCTTGCCTGTATTTTATATATTTCTGCTGGGGGGCCTACCACTTTCTGAGTGCAGTTTTTGTGTACTTTTAAGATACCCCCTATGGACTGTGTCAGTTTTAAATTGGCTTTCTTTACTTGGGTCCCCCAGTCCATCTTATCATTAAGTGTAAGGCCCAAGTAATCGAAGATGGAGATCCTCTCTAAGGCCCTGCCTTCCATTTGGGGGTGTGGGCGATTGATAGTATTGGCATGGAAAACCATGTATTTAGTTTTTTGAAGGTTTATCTCCAAATCCCTCTTCCTGCAAAATGCACAAAACTCCTCCAATACCCGCTGCATGCCCATGGGAGACTTGGAGAGTAGCAGCGTATCGTCCGGAAACATTAAAGCTGGAATTTTGCGGTTCGCTAACCTCGGTGAATCTATATCTTTGACTGCCAGTAGAGTTTCGATTAAACCGTTTAAAAAGAGGGAGAACAGGGTCGGGGCTAAAACGCTTCCCTGTCTCACCCCTTTCTCTACAGGGAAGGGAGCTGTCAATTCACCTTTTTTTCCGTATCTTATTCTCGCATACGTATCCTGATGCAAGCGCTTCAGCTGGTGGCATAGGTAAGCTGGAACTCCCATGTCGCGGAGTAGGCCCCATAGCTGATCACGCTGCACCATATCGAATGCGGATTTAAGATCCACAAAGGTTAGGTAAAGACTGCCACCCTCCAAGATCACAGCTTTCCAATGGATCAATTGCAATCTGAAGATCTGGTCGATAGTTGAGGTTTTAGTCCTAAAGCCAGCTTGTAAAGGTGTTAATACATTGTTTTCTTCCATCCATGTTTGCAAACGACCAAGGAGAACACGGGCAAATATCTTTTGGGCAACGTCTATAAGACTTATTGGACGGTAGTTTGCTGGATTGAGCGGGGTGCCTTTTTTATAAATAGGGATAATTTCTGCCCCTGCCCAAGTCGGGGGCAGCGCCATGCCTTGTAAGATTGCGTTAAATAATGTCCATAGATAGGGTGCCCACACTGCTTGCTCATTTCTGAATAGGTCACCTGGAATTCTATCCAGCCCAGGTGCCTTGGCTGGAAGCAAATTACCCAATGCCACTATAACCTCTTTCATTGTGCAGGGGGGGCACTAATATTTGGGGGTTTGTGTCTGCTACTACTTCCCTGGCGACTGCAGCTCCATCTAAGGCCCTTGAGTATAACATTTTAAAATGGGATCTCCAGACTTCTTCCCCCAAGTTTGGTTCAATAGCTGAGTTGCCTTTGGATTTCCCAGTTTTAACTAGGTTCCAAAAGCCTCTCATATCTCGGTTATCTAAAGCTGTTTTGATTGCTTCCCATTTGTCTATCTCCCAGCTAGTTTTTGCTTCAGCTAGGGTTTTTTTTATATTGTGCCCTGGTTTCTTTAATACGTGGATTGTCATTCTCTTTAATCCCCATTAATAGAGCGTGTTTAGCTTTCCTACACATTTTATTGTACCAGGGATGTTTGGGTTTAGGGTCAGATCTAGTCTTGTCGCTACTATAAAAAAACTCTGCCAATTTTGAGAACATGTCCTGATGATACTTTCCTATTAACAACAGGGATTCAGGACCACGACTGTTTTCAAACAATCGAAAGGCAGTTTCTAAAAAAGGAATGATTTGTTTGTACAAGGTGGCCACTTTTTCCGTCGACTGTGCAAATGTTCCCCAACGTACTCTTCTACCTCCTTCTATTGCAACTAAATTTGGGGCGGGTTGTGTGGGTGTGCTGTGGTGATCCTTGGGCACAGGGAGGGCTATTTCTAACACAACGGATTATGGTCGCTTTCATGTCGGGGTTTAACCGAGAAATCTTTAATTTTGTGCCATAATTCAACATCTACCAAAATATAGTCAATTATAGATGCCTGTCCCAACTTATTGAAGGTGAAGTTACCCGGGCTGTCAGAGGGGAATCGACCATTGCATGCCCTTAGTGAGTGGCTAAGTGTAACTGAATTCATCTGTAGAACTAGTGGGGTCCAACCCCTAATTGGGTAGATGTTACTTTCAGGGATTGACCAAGCCGAATCTTCCTCACTTGTGATGGTAGTAGTAATGCCATTTAGGGGCTCAAAGTGGCAATTGAAATCCCCACCTATAATTGCATGGGTGTTCTCTGGTAAAGTGTAAAGAAAGGTGGCGAGACAGTCTAAAGTCTGTGAGGTTTGCCCCAGCCTCACTGGACAAGAATAGATATTGATGATAGCAATCTGGAAGGTGTTATGAAAAGAGAGAAGGATGCACAAAATATCAGGGGAGAGGGTGTCTATCATTTTAATACTACATCCCAGATGTATGCCGACCCAGGTACATAGGCCCCCTGATGGTCTCCCCCTGGCCCCCTGGGCTGCTGGAATGCAGTATGTAACATATCCCACTCTATGTAGGTCTAGCCTTGACCATGTTTCCTGAAAGAGGCATAGCTCATGGGTGTCTATATAATCTCCCCAATCTGGGAGGTCCAATTTTGAGCTAAGACCTGCTATGTTCCAGGATAAAATCTTGGTGTTCTGTATTTCGTCTAGGATGGCTATCTGAGTGTGCGGGGAACACCTATCCTGTTGTGTTGCTTGGTACGTAGTCTTGGCTTGGCCGTGACTCCCTGCCTCGATCTGTGGGCTACAGTCAAGGTCCCAATGCATCTTACTAGAAGCGCTGGGAGTACTAATTGGAGTGGTAGCCTCATAGATTTTCTCAACGAATTGATCACCATTTTCGGATCTTCCACCATTTTGGGGCTCAGCTAACTGTTTGTTAATATAGGTCGAACTTTTACAATTCGGATTTAGTCAATCAACCAAATCCAGGGGACTAAATCTATTACTGACGGGGATATTAAGTGCCATAGTGTTTTGGCATCCCCGGCCCATATTTGGCATGCTACCACTCTGGGCTCTCGGTTCCCACTTTTTGTACGCAGTTCCCGCTTTGTCTAGCAGGAGGCTTGCGGGATAGAAATAACCCAAGGGCAGTGTCTGAATGCCTCCTGACTCCCTAGAGTATCCCCATTCAAGAATATGTTGAACCACCCTACTATCTCTAAAATTGATCAGAACACAGTCCCCCGGAATTTCCTTACGCCTCTGCCCCAGCCAACTAACCCTGCGTGTAAATAGGATTTCGCTTTGTACTGGATGTGGGAGTGGTCTATATTTATTTAACCAGAAAGCGATTTTGTTTTTCAGTTCAAGATATGACTCCCCTCGACCTAGTTCCAGCTCTGGTACTCCAGCTAATATAACAACATAGGGAGTGGAGGCTGGGGGCAGATCTATACAGGGAAGTGTAGAATTTGGTTCCCTTGGTTTAGGGTGGGTTGGGTTCCTAATGTCAGCATCGCAAGTTCTTTGTGCCTGTTGTTTTATTAGTGGACCTGATGTGGTTGCTATAGGCCTAGAGTTTCCTGCATCACTGTGTGACTGGCTCATGGTAATAACAGGTCAATATTGGTTTTCAAAGCAGGCGGAAGCAATTGTCAGCAGGTAAAATTAAATAAACAGATTCACATAGATAGGCACGGCAAAATAATTAAAATGAACTCTTGTAGAGACTGTAAGTTCAAAAACGTGATCTTTGTATGAAAGCAGCAACATATAAATATCAATGTTATGTTAAGCACAATGAAAGAACTCCAATGTATACGATATTTTCTAACAATTTTGGCTTTGTGAGTTGCGAAGATAAATTCTTTTTTTAACCAGGAATGTGAAAATAAGTACCTTTTTATCCAACTTGCTCTATGCTGGACTTGGATCTTCCGCCCTGGCCCTTCAGTTAACAAACTGCTGCATTCTGGGAGTTCTGATTGTCATTTGCTTGAGTTAGCCAAAGCATTTGTAAACGACACGTCCAAGGTTGGAGACTCGGGGGGAGATTTACTAAGCTTTTGCGCCATGTTTGCGTCACAAAAGTGACGCAAAACGACGCAAAATCTTTTTTTTGTAATTTACTTTCCAGCGCTAAAGTTGTTTAGCGCTGGAAATAACGTAAAAGTAATGCGAAGCAGCGCATTGCGCTGCTTCGTGTAACTTTGCGCCATGGGGGCGTACCAAGGGTGGTGCATGGGCGTTCCTATGCAACCACCCAAGGTTTCTCACACTAAACCCAATTTACTAAAAACAGTAGATTGGGTTTAGCGTGAGAAAACTGCACCCTTTTCAACTAGGCGCAAGGAAGGAGAAATGCTTTCATTTCTACTTCCTTTTCCGACTTTGCATTCGTGCTGCACTATGCAGCAAGCATACAAAGTGGGAAAAGCTTTCCCTTGTGTCTAGCATAGTATTTTGTACAGGAAGGGTACCCTTCCTGTACAAAACCTATGCTAGACTCATGCACACATCCTAGCGCTGCGGCGCTAAGGTGTGTGCATGGCGCACGGCAGCTGTAATCAGCGCCGGCGCAAGGGAAAGGGGAGGAGATAGCCATATCTTTGAAGATATGGCGCTCTCCTGCTCCCTCCCTGTCGCGCAACGCAGCTCAGATGTCTGTAGATGGAGCACTCGAGGTTACCTATGTGTGCCATGTGTTGTAATTGAATAAACAAAGCTACTTAAATGTGGAGCTGCATGTGTATGATTAGAGAAAAGGTTCAAGAATGGAATGGGCGTGCAGAGAGCACACAATTGTGAACTGAGTGATCACTCCAAAGGTAGTGGTGGTTAAATTGGAAGTGATCAACGCCCAATAGAAGTGTTTTTTCTATGGAGAATGGAACAGTTAATTACACTAATCTTTCCTCCACCCCAAAGTTGATTTTGTCACCAAAAGGACTAAAGATTGTCATCACAAGGATGTGTCCACATAACCACCCTTCCCTTTTTGTGCCTCTTCACTCCCTGCCCCTCTGTGTGCCTGTTTGTGTACTGACGGGTGTCTGTGTTGTGTGATATTGTATGCTGCCCTGTGTACTTGTTTTTTGTGTTTGTTTGTTGACACCAATCAATCAGGGTTGGTAAAGCACAACTACTCACCCGTGAGGGTCTCAAGGCGATGCAGGGTGGGGCTATGTTGAGTGCTGGGGTCATCCGAAGAGCCAGGTCTTGAGGTCCTTCCTGAACTGGGGCAATGTGGGAGATTGCTGGTGGTGGAAGGGGAGGACATGGGTCATGTACTCTTCCTCACATTTCTTCAACAGTCTGCCAATCTAACTCTACACCAGATCCTTTTACTACCTTGAATTATAGCTCCTGCTCTTTACTACTTAGCCCTTCCTTCTCCTGCACCCAAGTCCCTCTCTTCCTTCTACCTTTCTTGTCAGGCTGCTAAGGTCCGCTGCCAACTACTGCTCAATTTTGGGGAAGACTGTTCCATTTGGAATGCTTTTTCCTAATTCCCTCTCTCGTGTTCCCTCGTTTCCTCTTTCCTGTCAAATGTGGTACTACAAACTGGCTTTGGATTAGCATAGGGTACTATACAGCATAGAGCGCATCGTGCAAATACATAACATAGCGAGCACGTCATCCACCTGTCATGGGGTCTATCTATCTGGTGTATGTGGCATATGTGTATATGGGCCTGGTTGTCATCTGATCTCTGTGCATGGCTGGCTATGCTCTATGTGCATGGATGTCTAAACATTGTACACTGTCTGCATTATTTGCATGCATGAGTCATCTATGCCAGTGTATACATGGATCCTGTGTGTCTGTCTCAGGTGGCCTTCATACTCACAATAAATGTTAATGACCAGGGAAAGCTAATTGATATGGTCCACACATCCATAGTTGTTTTGATTTTACTAGGGTCTGGCGCCCTATAAATAAAAACTATTTTGTGTATCCAGTCATATATTTGATTCAACTGTTGAGTTTAGACTCTTTTTCACTGACCACTCTATGTACTGAAACACATGCTGGTTAGATGTTATAGTATTGAGGCGGCACACTACCTCCTCCTTCCATAAAAGGTAAAGTAGCAGCAGCAAGCATTAGCGAAAGGTCCCCACCCCTGCCCCCAACCACAGTCGGTATTTGGTGCACCAATGATGAAAAGCCCCGCCCAGGAGGTGCTTGACAATCTGTTTTGGACACCTCTTTTGTGATCCAGTGAAATGTCTCCTAAACGTTCAAACTCAGAAGAGTATAGTTCGGATTTTCCTGTTCGTCTGGTGGTAATCAGAGTGAACACAGACTTTAAAGGACCGTATAGTTAGAAAAAAACCACTCTATTGTGCTTTTACTGCCTGATCAGTAGGTGAATGGTTGCGTCACAACAGACTTCCTTTGTGCGTCAGTTCCCAGCACCCTGTTCTTTATGCGCAAGAGATGTTTCCATACTGAACATTGCAATGGTTGCATGCTGGCAAATACTCCATATAATCATGGAGAGACCAGTTGCTCTGCTGTTAAATATCTTGAAATAAATACGACAGGCAGTGAGACACACATAATCTACATCCTTCTCACTGGTCCATGTGTCCCTTTGAGGTAAGCTAGCACTGTGCCTATCCGACATAAAGCAAGGCAATGGCCAGTGTCTTAAGATCAAGAACATTGTCATTTCTCTTTGTAAGGTGACATGGACAATAGAGATAAATACCTTGTCGTTACCTTGCTATTACTCTTTGTAAGGTGACATGGACAATAGAGATAAATACCTTGTCGTTACCTTGCTATTACTCTTTGCAAGGTGACATGGACAATAGAGATAAATACATTGTCGTTACCTTGCTATTACTCTTTGTAAGGTGACATGGACAATAGAGATAAATACCTTGTCGTTACCTTGCTATTACTCTTTGCAAGGTGACATGGACAATAGAGATAAATACCTTGTCGTTACCTTGCTATTACTCTTTGCAAGGTGACATGGACAATAGAGATAAATACATTGTCGTTACCTTGCTATTACTCTTTGTAAGGTGACATGGACAATAGAGATAAATACCTTGTCGTTACCTTGCTATTACTCTTTGCAAGGTGACATGGACAATAGAGATAAATACATTGTCGTTACCTTGCTATTACTCTTTGCAAGGTGACATGGACAATAGAGATAAATACCTTGTCGTTACCTTGCTATTACTCTTTGTAAGGTGACATGGACAATAGAGATAAATACATTGTCGTTACCTTGCTATTACTCTTTGTAAGGTGACATGGACAATAGAGATAAATAAGGAAACAAGCCAACAATAACAAATACGAAATGTAAATTAGTCAAAGATTTGTTAGCGAGAAGCCACTAGTCAAGGGCTAAAAATTAGGATGGGATTGGGAAACAACAGAGAGCTACTCATGAAAATACCAAGCAATAGCAATCATGCTGGGAGTCAATCAGATTGCCCAGATCCTCGAATTCTCAGAGGATCTGCAAATCCTTCATTGGATGAACAAAACAATGTACCCTCTTCCAATGGTATGTGTTTATTTTTCAATTTATTTGGGGTCATGATATGATTCTCATAGGTAAACATATAATTCACACACTTAACTTTTCATACAGCTATGAAAAGCATGAAAACATGTGAGCAAGATTGCTCAGCGAGTTAAAAACTCTCCATAGACACCTGTGGTAATCACAAGTTTAGGACCCAACATTTCTATCTCACTCTTCCAACTTTCTGAGGTTTGTAAACTGAGTGCCAAATTACATGAAAATAGCATCTGCTATTTAAAATGATTAGCTATGGCATCAGGGTAGTATAAAGTTATAGTATGAAGGTATACACAATTTATTGATGTTATTGTAATATTACATAAATCGCGTTTCTACAAATTTTTTCATTTGTATTTATTAAATGTGAGGCTTTCTTATAATTTCTCACAGTGGTAATACATTTGCACCATTCCGTGCTTTTTTAAGGCTTGAACTTGTCAAGTGTTGGGAACAATTTGCAATTGTAGCCTAATTTTAATATAATCTTATAGTCTTCCTCTGTGTTTGTTGTTCCACGATTTTGTCTTAGTTCGTGAAGAGTGTTGCAAAGTTCAATCGATAAGCAACACAGGAAAGTTAATTAGTTATCTTTATTGGGTGTAATCTAGAACAGAAGCCACCGCCATAGGGTCCTGGCTACAATGCCTTAAACACAAAACGCTGGCAGTGAACAGATAAACAATTCCATAAGCAGAATGTTGGTTAGTCAATATCAGTCTAGGTATAAACTTCCATGCAAAACCCAATTATATCTTCTCCCTTTGCAAACGTAAAAAATACACTGTGCTTAAAATACATAATATGGCAAATTGCAAGGAATATGATTCAGATAAATTTTCTGAACAGATACAAATTACACAGAAACATTTATACAAGTGAAGAAGAATAGAAATGAGTCAATTTATGAATTAAAGAGGAGTCTTCCTGACTAGCACTACGTCACAATTGTACATTTATATCACAGACACTCGTGTCAACACTCAGTCAACAACTGCCAACAACTGCCAACTTTCAACAACTGCCTGTATCCCACCATTGCTTTCTCCAGTATCACACAGCATTACCACTACCCTCTTGAGCATGTACTGTTTTTTTTTGTATTTGCACAACCCTTCATTCACCATCAAAGGTTCTCCAATCCCCTTATCAGAACCCAATCTTCTGCAGGTGTCAATAAAATGACACCCAAAATGTCTCCAATCTACTTGTTGTGCATCATTGTTTCTTTCGTTTAGCCTCAACCCACAAAGCTGTATCATTTTTAGGTCGAGCATTCAAAATCCTCTTGTATATTCTTTAGTATATACTAATATGTGTATGTACTTTGTGGGCTCCAGAGATCAGCCCTAGTATTTGTCTGCTTCTGCTTAGGGACTTTTTTTCTGTTCAACTGCCTCTATTTAACTGTCTTGATAGAAAACGACCAGTAGAGGTCAGTAAAATACCAGAATTGCTTACTGCTTGTTCAACTGCCTCTATTTAACTATCTTGATAGAAAACAATCAGTAGAGGTCAGTAAAATACCAGAATTGCTTTCTGCTGAGGGACTTTCTTTTTTTATTTTTCTGGCAACTGCCGCTATTTAACTTTCTTGATAGAAAACGACCAGCAGAGGTCAGTAAAATACCAGAATCACTTTAGTATTCTCTAGATTCCAGTCCATAAAAATTGGCTTCCACAAGCACCTGTAGATAATAATATTTTTTTCAAATCTTGTATTTTCAGTGATATGAACACCGAAGGCCCTGATTTTATATTAAAAACAGAGCTTTGGACTATACCATTTCCTGCTGAAAGGCAATATTTCTCTCCATGTGTTCCCATAACTGGTGTGTCACGCAGTTTGGTGCTTACTTTCCCTCCATGTTAAAGAACAGTAGATGTTTCAGCACCCAGGCTAATGTGCTGCATAGCTAAATACATATAAGGTCCCAAAAGCGAGACCGATTGCATTGCAAATGCTTGTTTTAATAACTTTCGTCATTCAACACAGACACAATTCTGAAACTACACCACAACAACGCATTAATTCAAAGGGAAATTTTCTTGTAATGGAACGAGGTGCCATCCTATAGGACCAAAGCATTTCTCCAATAGCTCGTGGGTAATCTACTTTTAATCTGTGAGCACTTTGCATGCACTCCCCTCACAGTTTTATGATCTTTCTTCCTTGCTAGTAGCCTTTGGATAATGAAGTGGTGTTATAATATGGTTGATGCTACATTGATTCAAAAGTCATTCGAAGTTTGAGGAGTGAATTGCACACTGTCAGTTAACAATTCTTTCAGGATGTCTTTGGGTCTTTAAAAACCTTTATCACACTCTCCCTTGTAGGATCAGTTACACACGTCAACCCAAAGAGATAAATGATCTCTCAGTGCAATCATTTACCGCATATATCTCTGCAGCATAAAAAAACGAGCTAACAAACTCACCCCAATTTTCTCCAAGATCAAACGACCTGGCGTGTGTTTGACATCAACGTAACACTTGAGCAAATGTTTATCACTGAAATTGCATTGCACACATTGCCCAGCATCTCTAAATTCTTTTCCATAACAGGCCACTAAAAATGTGTTCTTATTTTTTTTTTGTAATGCTCATGCCGAGATGACCACAATGGGATTTCTTAAATACTCTTTGTCGCCATCTACTAGGAGGGATACATTTATCACCTCTAACCATAAAACCCTTTTCAAGCAACAATCTACTTCCTACCTTGCAGTACAGTTGTAATTCACTTTTCATCCCCTTTTTGTCTGGGCCAACCTTTAGAAACAATATTCATTACATCTCTCAGGACAACTTTCTTTAACTCATTGGATCATTCTGTCATATCACAACACACAACAGTGTCACCGACTGGCAATTTCGCATTTTCAATATCTTCTTTCAGTGCCACATCTCCAGTCTCACCCGTAA
Organism: Calotriton arnoldi; assembly: GCA_963921515.1. Taxonomy (NCBI): domain Eukaryota; kingdom Metazoa; phylum Chordata; class Amphibia; order Caudata; family Salamandridae; genus Calotriton; species Calotriton arnoldi. Next base: position 1,666,331 of record CAWUFW010003012.1, read on the forward strand.
CAGGCATCCTTGATTAAATATCAGCCTTCGCTTTTTTACCAGCAGCAATGTAAGAGGCTTTCAATTTGAATTCTAAAAGTTTTGTTGCTGAGCTAGCGTCTGTGGATTTCTTAATTTTGTTCCCATTTAAAATATCCAACAAAGGACAATCATCCATCCTGGCAATGAATTCTCTTCCTCCAACATATGATTTAAATGTTTCATATCACAACCATAGGCCAAAATCTCTTATTCAACTCCAGAATACCTTCTTTCTGCTCCTTTTAACATTCTAGATGCAAAAACATTTCTCACTTCTTCTGTCTAACTGGGAAAACACTGCTCGTGATCCATATTCTTTAGCATCAACAGTGATATAGGTTGTTTTTCTTTTCAGCATAGGGTTATAGAGTTGTTGTTGGTGACTTTTTTTCTTGGATAGGATGACAATTTGCTTGACACACCTCCGACCATATAAAACCATTCCCTTTTTTGGGTAAAGATCTAAAACTCTCTGTAACCACACGAAAATTCTTAAAAACGTTTGAGTACAACTCAGAGTATTATAAATGACTGCAAATGATACTTCTCATTAGCAAATTGAGCTTTAACAATGCTATCAACTTACCCAGGTTTGTGTTTCACACCATGTTCAGTAAGAATGTGCCCAAGGTGTTCTATTCTCTGGCCTTGAAAGCACAGCTGTCTTTCATTAGTGATCTCTTTTTCTAGCAAAATCAAAAAACTCAGACAACATCAATATCATCCTCTGCTTCCCCACTATAAAAGTCAAAATATCATCCTGAAATGCCACCAGAAAGTCCAAGTAATCGAAAAAATGTGTCATTATCCCCTAAAATACTGAAGCGGGGGATCAATCAAAAGGCATGTGACAAAATTGAAACATCTGTCAAAAATGCAGTTGGGTGTTAAGAATCCTCATCTAGCTCCATTTGATGATTCACCACATGCACTTCCAATTTTGCTAGTAATTAAACATGCCCTTTAACATCCCTCAGACACCACTTTGGTGTTAGATAATATTTCTCCTCTCACCGAATTTGTCTCCTCTCGTGGAACATGAAATATTTTTGAGAGGGACCCCTTATGCCAAACCAGGGGAATAGGGTACTACTAACAGGTAGAAATAAATGTCCCTTGGTAGAAAGATGTATGGGATACAGTACTAGGTCTCAAGGAACCTAGCCCGAAAGATTTATAGCCCATATGTTAGATCATAAAAAGGTTATACATACAACTATAACAATTGTAAATTGTGTATTTAAAAAATATTTTTATTTAAAACCAACAAGTATTAAAATAAAAGGCACTGTAAAAGTTGATTACACTAGCAGCAAAATCTCAATCCTATATTTCATCCACAAAAGACCTATAATCCACTATAGGAATAATTCCAGAAACATTAATGACAAAATCATATATAGTTAAAAATTTTCTAATTAGACATACCAACAAACAATAAACAGAGAGACAAAAACAGACAATACATTTTGTCATCTAAAAGCACATCCGATCTGAACAATTTGACAGCTATTCCTGGATACAGTCTAATATTCTTATCTACAGGATAAGCTAAATCCACGGATTGTGTTGAATGAAGCGTCGACGCGTTTCGATGGTTTCTATAGATGTCCCATCTTTATCAAGACAATATATGAATCTCTCTTTATTGGCACTGTTTGGTTTCCTGTGATATTGATCCTTATTTCATGTTACTGACACGACAATTCACTTAATCTGCCGGGCATATTGTCGGTCCCTGATCCAAAGAGTCTGATAAGGTCAGTGATGTGATCCTTGTATTCGGTTTGCTATACGAATATTCTTCCTATATCGGCTTACCTGCGGTGTAAGGACACGTTGGAGCCTCGCTAGCGGAATTTTAAGTGAACATTAATGAAAGAGACTACATAAAACAGCCGTTTTCTTGGGAGGATTATACCAATAAGACTGAAATCGTGTGTGTGCAAGAAAGCAAGTTTTTACAGATTTTAAATTTAGGAATTTCAATTGTCCAATGCGATAAAGGAAGAATAGGCAACCAAACAGTGCCAAACAGTGCCAATAAAGAGAAATTCATATATTGTCTTGATAAAGATGGGACATCTATAGAAAGCATCGAAACGCGTCGACGCTTCATTCAACACAATCCGTTGATTTAGCTTATCCTGTAGATAAGAATATTAGACTGTATCCAGGAATAGCTATCAAATTGTTCAGATCGGATGTGCTTTTAGATGACAAAATGTATTGTCTGTTTTTGTCTCTCTGTTTATTGTTTGTTGGTATGTTTAATTAGAAAATGTTTAACTATATATGATTTTGTCATTAATGTTTCTGGAATTATTCCTATAGTGGATTATAGGTCTTTTGTGGATGAAATATAGGATTGAGATTTTGCTGCTAGTGTAATCAACTTTTACAGTGCCTTTTATTTTAATACTTGTTGGTTTTAAATAAAAAATATTTTTTAAATACACAATTTACAATTGTTATAGTTGTATGTATAACCTTTTTATGATCTAACATATGGGCTATAAATCTTTCGGGCTAGGTTCCTTGAGACCTAGTACTGTATCCCATACATATTTCTACCAAGGGACATTTATTCCTCTCATGGAACAACAAAACACATTTTTCTGCTCTCACAGAACAACAAATCATCCATATCATCCTCCCAATTAAAGCCAGCTCGCCAGCTGACTCCTGCCCACCCCACATTTTACAGTTATCTTCAGAAAATGTTTAGAAATTTTTAACACTGACTTTTAATAAAATAATTGCATCAGGTGTGTTTCCTAGTTTCTGGAAAGAGGCCAAGATAGTCCCTCTTATTAAAAAGTAATTGTTCCTTATCTCTTTAGCTTTTCCTGGAAAAATCCTAGAGAGGGCATTAAATCGGGAACTATCTGAAGCCATGGATAGATTTGCTTTACTGGCCCAGACACAGTTGGGGTTCAGAAGCAGTCATAGTTGGCATTAATAGCTACAATGGAGGACATCAGAGGGAGGTTGATAAGAGCGGCTAGGCTGCTTTGATATTATTAGATCTATCCGCTTCATTTGATACCATGAGCCACTCCATGCTGGTGACCCAGCTGGCTCATTTAGGGATCAAAGATAAAGCTCTACAGTTATTCAAATTTTTTATTTTAGACAGATTCAAGATGGTGATCTATGACCAGTATTGTTCTAAACTATTTTCTCAGCCGTGTGGAGTCTTCATTAAGTTCCACCCTGTTTAATATATATGTTTCTCCTCTTGCGTCATTAACCAGATCTTTTGGTCTATCAGTCTACTCTTTTGCAGAAGACACACAAATAATTGTTAGTATCTCAGATGATATTCAGGCAACTGCTTAAAACTTCCAAAACTGTATAAGGGGGGTGTGGCCTAACCTAGCATGGTGCCGAACATGTAAACCTGGAGCTCCCGCTGCCATTGGGCCCCAAATCCTGCATATGCCACTTCTCCGGCCCATCCTGGACTGCGGCGGTACTGGAGCCTCTACTTACCAGGGCTGACCCAGCGGAGGAGCTGCCGAACCCCAGCTGTCTTCTGGACCCGCTGCTCTGCTACTGTCTCCGCAGCCGTGAGGCCCATCACTGCCATTTTGCCCCAGACAGCCCTGGACTGCTTCACCGCTGGGGAGCGCCTGCACGGGTCTCCTGGCACTTGAGGGCCTCTGCGACACTGCGAGGATCGCTGGAGTAGCTGCCACAGCCCCCTGGGCTCCTGGACCTCTGGTGTAGCTGTTTAGCTGGGGACCCATGCCGTAGCGGATGTCGCACTGCTATGAGCACCCGGTGGGTGACTGGCTCGGGTCTTGGATATTCTGGGGCCTTCTCTGAGCTGCCGACGGCTCCGGGGGGCACTGCCATAGCTCCCTGGGCCTCTGGACCTCGTACCTGACTGCCTCTTTGCCCCTGCCGGCGGCGTTACTGGCATTTTCTTCTGGCCTGTCCTGGGGCGCCCTGCTGCTGGGAACGAGCGCCTGCTATGCCCTGCTGATCATCCGCCCTGCAGGTGTTGGGCTGCTCCACATGGCGGCACCATGGCCCCTGCCCTCATGGACCATCACGGCGGGGACATTGCCACGGATCATCCGCCTTACGGCCCCTCTGCCCTCCTTCTACATTTGTGGGTGTTGGGCCTGCAGCCACATCTTACTCCGGCCGGCCCTGGTCTGCCTGTTGGTCTGGGGGCATCTGCCTGGGCCTGACGGTGCTCTGGGGGTCCCCCCTTTCCGTGTGAAGGAGAACTTCCGGAGGGTGACCGGGGCCCCCGGGCACTGCTCGGCCCGAAGAGTTCCTGGCCTGAGCGGCGTATTCATCAGCACCTTACCTGCTGTGTATCCCTGGGCCCTTGGACCCTGTGCTCTACACCACCCCGGCCTGTGCCGGCGGCATCGATGTCTCCTTCCTTTTGCTGGCCCTGGGGTGCCTCCTTGTCGGAGGTGAGCCTCTTCCTCACACTGCTGGCCAACTGCCCTTCAGCTCCCAACTCTCTCACTACTGCTGCCTGGCCTGACCCTGTGGCCCCGGATGGGGTTGGCCTGGAGACTTGCCTGAGACTGCATGAGGGGGCTGACCTCAGGTGCTGGGCCCCCTGCTCCTCAGCCTTCAGTCGCGGAGTCGGCCCTGCCCTGGGATTGCCCTGGTTAGAACTTCCTCTCCCCAGGGGCCCGCATTTGTTCGCTCACCTGACTTTGCCTCCGTGCCTGCGACGACCATGGTTGCGCTCCGTTGCGACCCTCGTTGGCCTCTGGCTGGACTTGCCTAGTGACCAGGTGTGGTCCTCGCTGGCCTCCTCAGGGGCAAATTGCTTTGCTGCTTGCTGAAGCCTGTGCCCGGGGCATCCCCCACTCTCGCCCCACTGAGTGCTGGACCTCCTCAATCTCTTTATATCTATGCCTGCTCTGAGTCTGATTGCCACTTGCCGCTGCCCCCTGGGCCTGCTCCTCTCTCACATCTGGGCCCCTGTGCAGCAGATCTGCCTGCCATGCCCAGAGGTAAGGCTGCCCAGGATGGCTCGGTGGCCTCTCTCTGGCCCAAATCGGCCACAACGGACATGGGCACCAAGAAAGACCCTACCCCACAGCCCCTTGCGACATCTCCTGCCCTTCCCATAAAGCAGGACTACATGGAGAAATTCCTTGCTGACATATGCCAGGAGATAGGCTCCCTGAAGTCGGATTTCAAAAGATGCCTCGTCGAGCTGCGCAGGGACATCGCGGCAGTGGGAGACAGGGTGGATGACCTAAGCACACTGTCAACTCTCGGGCTAAGGACCAGGAGGCCCTATGGCACAGAGTGAATGCTCTGGAGGAGCAACACATCGAGCTCCAGGCCAAGCAGGAGGACTTGGAGAATCAATGATGGTGCAACAACCTCTGCATCAGGGGCGTCCCTTGTGGGGTGGAGGGGAAGGACATCATGACTTTCACTAGGGACCCTTTAACGTCCATTTGTAGGGGTTTGGGGGAGGCCCCCCTGGTCCTGTATAGAGCGCATCAAGTTGGTGCCTAGGGATATCCGTGCACTTTATAAATCTTTCTTTCCTTCTTTCGTTCTTTCTTTCTTTCTTTGTTTCCTTCCTTTTTTCTTTCTTTCGTTCTCACTTTTCTTTCTTTCTGTATGGTGTTGGTAACACAACTGGATTAATGCAGTGACAAGTTGTTGGACTTGGCCTTCTCTGCAGGGTCACCCCCAAACATTTTGCCTTCTCCTCCCCAGTTTTGCTTAATTCAATTTTGCTGGCCTTAGGACTCTGGACACCACTGTTAACCAGTGCCAAAGTGCTTGTGCTCACTCCCTAAAACATGGTAAAATTGTCTTTCCTCTAACTGGAATATTTAATTTACTTATAAATCCCTAGTAAAGTTGCATACCATATACCCAGGGCCGGTAAATTGAATGCTACTGGTGGGCCTGCTGCACTTATTGTACCATCCACTTAAGTAGCCCCATAAAACATGTCTCAGGCCGGCCATGGCAGCCTGTGCGCAGTTTAAAACAGCCAATTGGATCTGGCAAAATAAACCCCTTGCCACGCTCAAAACTCCCTTTTTAATACACATGTCACCATAAGGTAGGTCCTAAACTGCCCATAGGGCAGGGTGCAGTGTATTTAAAAAATTGGACATGTACTTTTAAGGTGTACCCATTCTAGTAGTGAGAAACTCATAAATTCTTTTTTCACTACTGTGAGGCCTGCCTCTCCCACATGACAATATTGTATTACATTATTACATTTAATACATGATACTTTTTGTTTTGGAGCATGTGGAAACTTCACGTTTGGTGGACTCAGGAATTGTAATTTAAAATCCTCATTAATGGTAAAGTAGGATTTTAAGTCACAATTCTGAAAATGCCACTTTTAGAAAGTTGGCAGTTTCTTTTCCAAACCATTTGGTGGCTGCAGCCGGTTTCCTGGGTCACATGGCTCGGTGTAGTTGGCAGATGGCCTTTGTGTATTCCTCCAAGCAGCCACACATTAGAGAGACTGGACATTGGCAGGATGGGCCTCCTAGCAGGATAAGAGGGTGGAGATGTTCACAGCCTCACTTGCACTTCAAAGACACTGCCTCAGCTAACACACAAAGTACTTCACTCTAGCCTATTGTGACTGCAGACAGCCTAGGATGACGGCAAGGGCAGGAAATTCTAGACACTTCTATAGGAGGACCACTCCAGAAGTTTCTTGTACTTCAAAGCTGTCACCAAGGGAAAATGTATGGCCCTCAGACCCACTCTTCAGTTCACTTCTGAACCTACAAAAGGACTCTCAGGTGACTGCACTGCTGCCTATGGCCTGCCCTGTGCCATTAGACAGCCCTGCTGCCTGAGGCCTGCCCTGTGCTATCAGAGGACTGCCCTGCGGCTTGAGACCTGCTTCTCTGCCTGAACCCAAGTCTTCAAAAAAATGACTCAAAGGGCTAGTTGGCTTGCCTCCTGATTAGAGCCTCAGGGACAGAAAAGGCTCCAACCATCTTGAACCCATACCTGGATCTAGCCTGAGTGAGTCCACTCCTAACTCACCAAGTAGTTCTGGACCCTTGGAAGTGGGGCTAAAATTGCCCAGATAGTCCAAATCCCAAACTTGGGACTTTGAAATCTTTCAGCCGAAAAGTGCCTCTGAGAATAAAGGGGAGACCAGAACATACCTGCTCGCTGATCCGCCTACCCATCGCTGGTCGGCCTCACTTTGCGGCAGCTCCGACTACTTTCTTCTCCTCAGCAGCAAAGCCTGTTCAGCGGTTCCTCACATAGGGGGTATCTATCCTCGTGGATCCCTCGTCGGCTACAGCCTGAAGCTTTGTCCTGCTGGAGATTTTCGACTTCCATAAAAGAGACTATGTTTAAAAGTAGAAATCTCCACCGTGACTTCCACCAGCGGCTTCCCGATGATGACACCTCCTCCTCAGACACTGCCAGCTGCCTTGCCCACCTGAACTTCACCTTCCCAGACATTTTCTTCAAAATTTCTTCCAAGTCCAAAGGTAAGTGGAGACCGAGCCCAATCCACTTCATGCACTCGAACTGTGTTCTAATGTGGTTGGCCTTAACTCACGACTTAGCTCCGGTCTCGTGCAACTAGATATCAGCGGTTGGCGCTTTGATCGTTTAAGTGCTATTTTTCACTTTAAACTTTGAAAATTCATATCTCCTTTTCCACTGATTGGATTTTTGTCATTTTGGTGTCAAATAATTTATTAAAATCTACTCTATTTTCTAAATTGGTGTGTGATTTTTCTTTTGTATTATTTCCAATTCATCACTGTTTAACTGCTGCATAAATGCCTTACAGATTACTCCGAAGTTAAGCCTTTCTTCTTTTTTGGCAATCTACCAGAGGGTTAAGCATAGCTTAATTTAGTGACATTTTTGGTTCACCCTATTAAGGATTTTGGCTGTTGCTTCAGAAGATTTCAGACCCCACTCAACCTAAAACCTCATTTTTCATGCGCGCTTGCCTGTATTTTTTTCTTTCTTAAGTTTTTTGGGTGAAACTATGGTTGATAACCATAAAGTGGCATCAAATGTCTCTATTATACCTTGTTTAGTCGTCTTTTAACACTTATGAAAATTCATCCAACACTTCACCATCGTTAGATGTATAATCTAACGTAATGTATAATATATAAGATGTTCAAATACATTCTGACCTTCCATACTGAGATAATAATAATAATACTAATGACATAAATTTCTCTTTCTGTCCGTTCTATACCTAGGTCCATCAGTAGCTCAAAGGTATGCACCAAACAATTTGATCCAGTACCACCACTACATGTGAGAGAGAGAGTCATCTGGATCATGAAGGAAATGAGAATGCTTAACTGTCTCCAAGTTACAGTAAAATAGGAAAACTGATAAATGAAGAATAAAGAAAGAAATTAAAATGTAATATAAAACACTTTTGGGATTAGTAAATGGTGAAATGACAAACTGCAAGTATAGAGTTTTGAAAAACATCAAATCATAAAAAAAAGTAAATAGTATTTTTTGTTCAAAAAGTGTGGATCATGGAACTGCAAGTACAATATGTGAATCTGTAATAAGCTCAAAGAGTGCAGATCACTGACTAGATCTCGTAAATGAGAAAATGAAATACTTGTGCACAGTGAGTGCAAATCGCTGAACTGGTGTTGTCAAATATAATTTCAATAACAGATCTTACAGTTCATGAGTTTTGATATATGATGGCACAAAACTACACCAGTCTCTAGGTAAGCCCAGTATCGGCTGCTCTCAAGGCAGAGTGGCGGGGCGGGGGAGGGGTGTGACGCGGGGGTGACGGACGGACAACAAAAATATAGAAAAAAAAGAACTTACCTTCTCCTCGCCGATTGCTGCTCGTTTCCTTTCTGCTGTGGCTCCCAGACTTCCCTGCGGCCAATCCCAGCGCTTCTCTCATGCATGAGAGAAGCGCTGGGATTGGCCTGAGAGTGATTGTTTTCCACTCCAAAGGGGACTGCGAGCCTAGGCCTGCTATTCTCTCCACTCAGCAATGCAGCTTGGGTTGGGGAGATGTCAGTGCGCATGACGGTTTGGCCATCCTGAGACAGCCGGCCAAACCGTCATGCGCACTGAGTGCAGTGCCACCACTCCTCCTGTGACTGCCCCCCCCCCCTCCTGCAATGCCATTGCCCACAAGACGCGTCAGGAAATGAAAATAACACGATAATAAACACATTTTATTGTTTTATTTTTAACATTTTGAGGCCGCTGGCAGGGAGGGCGACGTTCCTCCGCCATAGTGGAGGAGCCGCCACTGTTAAAAGTCTCTGCTTGAAGAAGCAGAAGTGATATAGTACACCGCCCTTTACACTCAAAAGCTGTGGCCGCTGGAGAGGACCAAAGATGGATGGAGCGCTTGGTTACCGTGCGCATCTCAATAGTCCATGGCTGCTGCTGAGAAACCATGCGGATTCTGTGCAAGAGACTATGGCCCGCTTCGAGGCTGGCAGCAATTGGAGGAAATGGCGCACGCGGCTGTGCATGAGCAGCTGAGTGTAGAAGGCAGGCGACGGTTAATGCATGGAGCTGGCACGCGCTAGGTAATGGTGAATATTGCCTGGGAGCAGCTTGATAAAACTGTGCCATCCAAGAAGTTAATCAGTCAGAACTAAGTTGATGGCAGGGGAAATAAAAAATCTTATGTCGTCAATGCAATGCTGCCTCCCCCTCCTCCCCTGGGGACTACGGGTATCCCTTAACATATGATTCCATATCTGAAAGAGAATGTACAATGAACCTATGCACTCTACTGGGTTCCGCTTGGCTGAAAAATGCACAGTACACTCGATCAGCCACAAAGGAAAGTTTATTTGTTCACTTTATTGGATGCAATCCAGAAGAGAAGTCCCCGTTATGGGGGCACAGGTTAAATAAACTGCCTAATGAAGATAAACAATTCCATAGCATAACGTCTCCGTCCCGGTATAACGTTTGATGCAAAAACCCTCAAGTGTCTTGCTAATAGGCAATATGTTTTTATGTTTGGTCATTCGATGGAAAAAAAACAGCAACGTACCACTCCACCAGGAATAGCACCTGCTTGGCACCAATCTTGATAACAAGCTAGAATAAATATTTTCTTAGAGAGATTGATGTGTTCCTAGAGTCATAAAAACGCTGACCTCATTCCATAAACATGAGATTCTGTCATTCATATAACATTTGTTCCAATGTGCCTCTGACCTCTTATTGAACCAAAGTTTATCTTACTCCTTTAACTCCAGTTTATTGTGGTTTAAATTGTGTTGTGTTTTTATTGTTTGTTTTTGCAACCCCAATTTCTTGTGCATTTACCAACAAAAAATCCTATTCACATCATGTCAAGGTATAGAGCCAAGGTCGAACTAAGACAGAAAATAGGCCCGGGCACCAAAATAAAAGTGGGTCCCATTAGTGAATTAATTAGCTAAAAAACTGTCCTATGCTTGCAAATTGGGGCAGTTTTGAAGTTGTAAAGACACGCTGAATAAGTCTTTTGCATGGTATGGAGACTGCATGGTTTTGAACTTTCCGGACATAATGTTTGTTTAACTATTAAGGAAATCGTCTGCAAGAACCCGACCTGCAGACCATAAAAGAGGCCCACAAACAGCCCAAAAACGGCCCATAGAGTGACCTGTTGTGCACTGTCCAATTGTCCTGTAGGCCAGTCCCGCCCTGGATGAAACTACGCCCTTCTGATGAGTTCCTACAAGATTTAAACGAAATAAGGATTGTATTAAAAAAACATTTCTCAGGTTGCCTGACTTCTAACTAATATATTTAAGATATGTGGAGTCAGGCTGGCTTTGAGCTCTCTAAATTTATCATAACAAGCACTGAAAAATATTACAAGACACAAAAAAATCACCTTACTGCTCTGCGGTTTTGAATGCCCATCACTCCTCATCTGTAGTGCAGTCACAACACGCATGCCTGTCACTGTATACACTAAAGTGCGCACACCCCTCGTTCCTCACCTTCAGTAAACTTGCAGTCCTAGGGCCCCAATTATGTGCTCAGATCATCTCACACTATTGCCAACTTTGTTAAAGCCAACATGGCTTAAGTAAAATCCCTGCTTTTCTTCTTTGGGGACATGAGATGCACTGGCTTAATCATAGTCAATGAGCTGGGTAGACAAAAGCGGTACAGACCAGCCTCCACCTTAACTTCCTGTATTCCAGCCAGTTGCACAAGACCAGGCCCTCAACTCACTCCTGAACGTGGAGGGAAGCAGTGCACACAGAGGTAGAGTCATTTTGGGATGGAAGTCTCTTTCATGATGGGCCTAAGGGCGACTGGAGCAGGACAGCAGTCTAAAGGCCTTAGTCATTAATACACAATTTTTATGAAAATCCGTGCGTGATTGTTGTTTCTTTTTGTTTGTATTATGTTGTGGCCATTTGCTACATAACCAGATCTTTGTTTCTCTCCATTGGTTTCTAGGATGTACCCTGGCACTTTCAAAGCATTCCAGATCAGGAGAGGAGATGAGAAACTGTTCATCAAATCCCCCAGTAAGTTATCACTGTTGCTTGCACTAAGAACAATAGGGATGGATGCAAAACTCAAAATAAGTGTGTGATCAAGGTTCAAACTGGATGTTTAAGACAATTATGAGTAAGTTTGACTTACGGGGCAGGATTCACAAACATAAATATACACATAAGTATTTACTTACGCCTATATTTAATCCTACATCTAAATGTAACTCTCTCCCCTCTAAAATTGGTGTGGCTTCTTCTTTTTGCTGACACAAAACAGTCTGGCCCATAAAACATCCTGGTGTATTTTCCTAGCTAGCTAGATCTCTTTTTCTATACTGTCATCGGAGTTCTTTAACTTTAGCCATTTGAAGGAGATTCACAGAACCCCACTCAAGGCTGCTCACCTGTGTGGCCAAGTTTTTCTGTGCCACCTTGAGTTCACTTGTAAACCACCCTGTATCATGTGCTGTCCCAATGTGGTGCTCTTAGGGCATGCTGCTAAAATTCTCTATTCCAGGAGGTGATTGAGTTCCTCTCATTGAAGTCAAGCTCTGTGCAGAATAGACCACAAATTGCAGCACTTCGGATGCAGAATTCTCATGTTATTTTAAATGCTTGAGATTTTCTGCAAACCCACCACTCATCTACCGGCTCTGACATACTGTTGGTTTCTGTTCGAAGCGTGTTGAAATTGCCTCTCTCACATGAACCTAAGGACTCCGTAAAAGAAGATATGGAAGTTGTGGTGATTAAAACCCCTGCCGCAGCTAGGTAGAGTTGGCTGTCCCACTGACCTACCACGAAGAACAACTTGTGAAGCTGATCAAGAAAGCCAAAGCCGGTGGGACTGCAGGTTCAAATGGCCTTCCTCAGGCCTTCTTCAAAGCCCACGTGGACTTCTGCGCAGTCAGCTGTGTCTGGTTTACAAGGCAGTTTTGAGTAGTGGGAAAGTTTCTCACTCATGGAAGTCATCAATAATCCACCACATCCACAAGGAAGGTGATTAAAGCCAGCCCGGCAATTATCGTATAATAGCCCTCTTGGACAACAAGGCCAAGTATTTTGGCAGTCTATTACTACAGGCCCTACAAAAGTGGTCCTCTGACCTTTTAGTTCTTCATTGGAATCAAATAGGCTTCCATCCAGGCTCATGGACACTGTCCAATCTCATGCCACTCTCTTTGTGTATGGAGAACACCTTCACCACCAAAACTGTTCTGTACACCTGCTTTTTAAATTTCAAAGCTGCATTTGACAGCATCCCAAGAAATATTTTATGGCGTAAGTTGGCTAAGAGGGGTATTCACTCAAGTTTATTACAGGCTATTCAATCCCTGTACACAGGTACCTGGTTACAGATTAAGATTGGCGATGGCAGGAGGCTATCCAGGAAAATACCCACTTTGTCTGTATTGAAACAGCGGTGTGTGTTAGCACCACTCCTTTTTAACCTGTTTATCCCCGACCTCTCTGGGAAGCATGGCATGGTGAATGCACATCCTCCCAAGCTGGGGGGGTAAACTGGTTCATGACATCCTGCACACAGATATTTTATTACTAATGAGCAAGACTCGCGTCGGCACTACATGCCTACGCAACTGCGAACAAACTTGAAATCAACGTGAACAAAACCAAAGTTCTTATAGTTCAAAGGAAAATAAATTAAAACCCTGGTGAATGGAGCATACACTGGAAACCAGTATTGGTTTGAGAACGATTACAAATATTTTAGGGTCATGATCGATAACAGAGTGTTGTTTAAGCAGCAAATGGCCCATATCACGTCCAAAGCTGGATCCTTCAACTCTTTTCGTTTCTTTCAAAATCTCTGAAAGGCCTGATGTTCGTCTACTGTTAAAAATATGAAACACTCAACAGGCTCCCTCTCTGTCCTACGGGAGTGAAGTCCCGCGAGGAAGGGACTCAGAACTGTTGGATCTGCTCATTGTAAAAACATATCCATTTACTTTTGTTCTGCCACAATTTGCCTCCAGGGTGCAGGTGCCATTAAAATTGGGTCTCCCAAAATAGGCTTTGATGAGACAAGGTATATTTTTGAAGATGCATCGTCCCTTTAAAGCAATCCAGGAGGGAACAATGGACCACTTGATTTGGCAAGAGTTGATTGCCACCACAGGAGTATTGCCTTACAGAGATTATATTGATTCCTGCCTCCAGACAATACAAGCTTCTGACCTCTGGGATGTGGCATGCTCAGGGCACGAATTTAAAAGATTATTAAATAAACAAATATGTTCAATTTCTTTGCTGGCAGGCAAAATAGGTTTGGCCCCTCAGCCTTACCTGTCGGCTTGCAACTCTCAGTTTATAAAAAGTATGTTTCTTCATCATCGTGGTGGTGCCCTGCTAACTCTGGACTGTCAACGACTCTGTTGTTGAGCACCAGAACCCAGTATATGCAGGCTGAGCGGTAAGGCCAATGAAACTTTAATACACAATATTTGTATTTGCCCGAAACCCTTGCCTGAACAAAGACGCAGACTGAGGAAACCACTAATTAGAAGTCATCTCATGCCTTATAGGCTAACGTGCTGCGATCCTTGCACGGCGCTTTATCCACTTACAGCCTAAGAGGTTAGTGGCTACAGGAACGTTTGAACTGTTGTCATCAGTTTTTAATGATGAGTGTATAGGACACGTTTTAGTCAATTTTGTATATACTACACGATGCTGAAATAATGCATTTTGGGTTTTAACTGACAGAATTTCCAACGAGCTTTGTGAGAGTGAGACATTTGTATTGTTTTCATTGATGGCCAAGCTCCCGGGGACAGTCTTTCCAGTCACTCTATTCTCTGTCATCACCAAATCCACAGTGGGAGACAAAAAAGATCAGGAAGACTGTAACCAGGGGCATGACTATCGATAAAAAAAGCAGATAAAATGTATACAAATAGTAGTTCTTTGAGAAGGGCTCTTTCCAGCCCGAATTGCTTTAGGATTTACCAACCAGTGCTTGATAAAAATGTAACAAATATATTGAATAGTTTTTTTTTAATTAAATTGGACACAAACCAGTGTCAATAACCAAATTAATTCACTTGGATAAGAAATATTTTTTTTTAAAGTTTTGAGTTGGAAGAAAGAAAGAATCAATGGCTTAAGTGATTGTACTATTGAATACCTAAATGAGTGCACCAGAGTTCAGAGTGTGCATCACCTCGTTCAGGAATATGGTACACAGTCAAGTGAATGTCACTTATGTCGCACGCTAAGTAAGGCCAGTGTTTGTATAAAGGAAGTATATTGTATTGAATAATATAATGGCTGACATAAAGGTCTCATCCGAAGTATTCAAGCATATGGACTGAACACAATTTTTAAAAATTATCTCCCAGTCCACTATCATGATCAGTTTGCTTTGAGTATACTCATTTACTGTTTACTTGTAAGCCCATTTGGACTTTTTAGTTAGTTCAGACACCATCTAAAGAATATCAAGTAAAGGAGAATATTTGTGTTCTTTTTCCATATCTACATCACACATAATTCAGATAGCTCTAATGTGTTAGACATCCATCAAGGAGACCTCACAGGGTATGAATTTTATGAATGTGTTTAAACCTTCCAAAGGATAATTAATATTTGTCCGAAAATGAGAGACTGAATATTAGTATGCATCAAGGCCCTAATGGTCCTTGAAAATGTTATATGTTGATTACTTCAAATTAGATCATTCTAGTACATATAGGAGTAATATCCCAATTAGTGTCCTGACTTTCTGCACATCACTCTAGAATATTGGTAGATGAGGAAGACTTTCATTCATTGGGGTATGTCTGAGAGTACAATATCAATGGAAGGTCCGTCCTCTCACCACATTCCCCTCCACATGCACCCATAGAAGAGCATCAACATAAACTGTGTGAACCTATCTAACAACCTTATATGGAGCATTTACTTCATGATGTAGGGGGTCTGTTCCACATGAGAATTAGGAATGAATAATTGTTTCTTCCCTACTTCTTAGGAACTTTAAGGCCCTGAAATCAACAGGATTGCAAACACCATTTTGGGCATTTGCATCCAAAACCTTATTATATAGTGTGTGCAAATCACAAGTGTTTGCTTCCTGCAATGTGCAGCAATGTCTGAAGCAGAAATGAATAATAGAGAATTAAATATCTGGGACGCAACCATTTCTTCCCATGGGGAGATCTCTGCCACAAAGACAGAGATTTCCACCTACATGTGTCAAGTTACTAATAGAAATGTTCTACATGAAAATCCTGTTGTAGGTGACCCCACCTCATGATTGAAAGTGGTGGAGATATGTAGGTCTACACCTAGGTGTTAAATCTCCAATCTGAAACGGTGAATAACAAAAAAGTATAGAGTTGCTCCTAGATATAGTAGTAAATATACATTCAAGTAAATATACTCATAAAATACAAACAAACACTACAATTAAAATGACAAAGTAGTATGGATGCAATTTAAAAAGTGAGCAAACATGTACATAATCATTCCCAAGTGGCAGTCATGTATCAGTACGTAATGGTTCGGAAGTGATAAATAGGCACACTAGAACACTAGACTAACAATGCTTTAAATGACATTTTTTTGTTTATTAACATACAATTAAACCATCTTTAATTTCTTGCTTTCATAAAAATATTGCTGCTTGTGTTATCCATGCTGACACAATTAATGTGTTATGACCTGTTAGACCTGTCAGCCTTAGGGTGGTCTTCTCAGCAAACATTTTGGGCCCGATTCTGATGCGGGTTGGAAAAGCTTCCCGACCGAGGGCCTGATTCTGATGCGGTTAGGAAGGCCTCCTAACGGCATTTGCTCCTTCCAAATCGGATCGGGAACGTGTCTTCCCGACCGAGGGCCCAATTCTGATGCGGTTAGGAACAAATGTTCCCATTGAAGTCAATGGGAGTTCAACCAAATCGTATCTGGAAGCATCCGGATGCATCCTACTCCGCCGGTCGGACTTTCCCGATCCGAGTGGGTCGGACACCATTTCCCAACCGATTCGGTCGGGAAGCTTTTCCAACCCACATCAGAATCGGCCCCTTTGTCTTTCTCCTCCATTTTTTGCTTATTTCGTTTTGGCTGGCCTTAGGACTCTGCACACTTTACCACTGCAAACCAGTGCTAAATTGTATGTGCTCAATCTTTATAACATGGTAAAAAATGTTTATCTCCCATTGGCATATATCATTTACTTATAAGTCCCTAATAAAGTGGTACTGCATGTGCCCAGGGCCTGTAAATGAAATAATGCTAGTCTCAGGCATGCCATTGCAGCCATTGTGTACATTTTTAAACTATGAGTTGCGTCTCCTGATTAGGAGGCGTCCCCCTGAGCACAGCATGAAAGACCCGTGAAGCGGGTATTTAAACAGTTAATCAGACTCCAGTTTAGTTCAATTTTCTTTTGGATGAAGCAATATCACATTCATTCATGTCTTTTGATATTCCATTCATATGAAACAAACATCCACCGATGTCTTATTTAAAGTCATTCAAAGTATAATAGAATCCATCCCGATGCATTTCGGGCAGACAGATGCCCTTCGTCAGGGAACCAAATAACAGGAATGCGTGTACTCTCGCTGTTCGGATCTAGGTGCAATGTGGCGAGACACGCCGCAGTATGCCTCAACGCTAAGATCGGGCCGGAAGCTTCCGGATGTTTGTTTCATATGAATGGAATATCAAAAGACATGAATAATTGTGATATTGCTTCATCCAAAAGAAAATTGAACTAAACTGGAGTCTGATTAACTGTTTAAATACAAGCTTCACGGGTCTTTCATGCTGTGCTCAGGGGGACGCCTCCTAATCAGGAGACGCAACTCATTGTTCTTCACGAATTACACTTTTTGATCAGAAAGTGATACCCCAGAAGCACGCAACAAATTTTACAACTTGAACAACCCAGGTTGTGCGTGTTTCACTAGACTTTTGCTACTTACATTTTTAAACTGCCATTTCAACCTGGCAAATAAACCTTTTACAAGGTCTAAACTTTCCTTTTTTAATACATATGAGTCGACCCTACGGTAGGCCCTATACAACAATAAGGGCAGGGTGCACTGTATTTAGAATGTAGGACATGCCATTTTAAGTTTTACCTGCCCTGGTAGTGAAACACTCTTAAATTTGTTTTTCACTACTGCAAGGCCTACCTCTCCCTTAGGATAACACTGGAGTAGTTACCTTATTACATTTAATAAACTGAAATTTCCAAATGGGAGCAGGTAACCAGTTCATGTTTGGTGTTTTTGGAATTGTTACGAAAAACCCTAACTTGTGATGAAGTCAGATTAGAAATCACAATTTTGAAAATTCCACTTTTAGGAAGTCGGCTTTTTCCTGCCTTAGCCATTTTGTCCCTGTAGCCTGTCTCTGGGTCACATCCCTGGGTATAGGTGACAGTTGAGCTTTGTGTATTCCTCCTACCCACAATAGAGAGCTTAGGTGTGTCTGGATGGGCCCCATCACTGGCAGAATGGGAGGGCAGAGCTGAGCATAGCCCTACTTAAACTTGAATAGGCTGTGCCCTGCCTCCATACAAAGGGCTGCATAGCCCCTGTAGTTATTCTGGAGCCAGGGCAGGGGAAGGTAGGATGCCTGGGGACATCAATGGGAAACCTCTTGACGCTTCTCCTCCACTTCAAAGGCACAACTGTGTATAAATACTGGACCTCAGACACCAACTGTTCAGTGCACTTGTTAGAAATGGGATCTCTAGTTGGCAAGGACTTGCACCTTTGTCCAAGTAGGGATCCTTCTTCCTAGTCAGGGTAAGGGAGTTACACTCCTAAAATAACCCCTGCTCACCCCCTTGGTAGCTTGGCACGAGCAGTCAGGCTTATTCTAGAGGCAGTGTGTAAAGCATTTGCACATATCCAACAGTAATATAATGTAAGCACTACAAAAGGACACCACACCAGTTTAGAAAAATAACCAATATTTTTATATACTCAAGACAAGACCAAATACGATAAAAATCCACAATACAAATACTTTAAAAATGTATGCTTGATAAGGTAACTTCTTCTTTGCAGGAATAACACAAAAGCAAAGTTCAGTACGAGTCGGTAGCCCCGTCCGGGTCTACCGCGATGCTGAAATACACAGAGTCCAATAGTTCCAGCCGACCGCGTAGCTACGGGCCAGCAGAGTCGTGAACAGACTCGGTCACAGTACCTTTTCTCGTTGTGGCGGGCATGGAGCGTGCGAGCCGGTCGGCGTTCGTCGCGGTTGCGGTGCAAAGCGGAGCGGTGCAAGGTGCGGTGTCCCTCGATGCGGTGCAGGCAGCGGCTCAATGAGCGTCGTGCAGACGGAGTCGGTGAGTCCAAGGCGTGCGGTGCAGTGCGAGACGGTGTACGATGCGGTGCTGACAGGTTGTGATGCAGGCGACCAAGCCGGAGTGCGGGAGCTGGCGTCGGACAGCGGTACGAGTCGGAGCGGTGCGTCGCAAACGTGCGAGCGGTGCCCCAAATGCGATGCGGTCACGACTGTTGAGCCAGTTGCAGCGACAGCGTCGGTCTGGTCCGGCTGGCACAGTGAAGCGATGCGATGCGAACTGCGGTGCCCACAGGTCACGGTGCAAGCAGCGGCTCGGTGGCGATGGCGTCGGACGTCGTCGTTGGTGAGACCAGGGTTGCGGTGCGAGATGCGGACGGTGCGGTCTGCAGTGCAAACAGGACACCGGGCCAGCGATGGAGTCGGGTGACGGAGTCGGTTGCGGTTCCCTTCCTCTGTGGCAACTAAAACAGCGTTCCAGAAGCGGTACCCAGAGGCTTGTGAAGTCTTTGCAGTCCCTGAGACTTCTTAACAGGAGGCCAGCTCGGTTTCAGGCCCTTGGAGATTCTCAGCACAAGTAGTAGAAAGTTCAGTCCAGTCCTTTCACTGCCCAAGGCAGAAGCAGCGGCTGCAGGCCAACCCAACAAATCAACAACGCAGCAAAGGGGCAGTACTCCTCCTGGCAGCTCTTCCAGCTCTTCTTCTTGGCAGGTTCCTTGATTCCAGCAAGATCTAAATTCATGGGGTCAGGGCCCCAATATTTATATCCCAAATTCCTTTGTTCTCTGAAGGCAGAGAGGCTTTTGCCTAGTCCAAACCAGTTCTGGAGCACTTTGTTGACAAGTCTTCGTCCTTTCTTTCAGAGAGTAGGCCAGGGACATCAGACGCACCACAGGAGGTGGAGCCAGCATTGTGGAGGGAAGGCACTGTCCTATTCAGGGCCCAGGTGCAACTCCTCCCACCCATCTACATGTAGATCTTGCTATTCAGCCCTGTGCTGACTCACCCTGTCTCCTGGCATCCCCCAGCCCCTGTCACTCACACTCCAGACAAGGAAAACACAACCTCGCAGAGGCAGGCTTGGATGGTTAGACAAGAAAATACCCACTTTCTAAAAGTGGTATTTTCAAACACAGAATGTTAAAACCAACTTCACTAAAAGATGCATTTTATCATTCTGAGTCCAGGCATACTAAACTCGAATTTCTACCATGTTCCCTGGGTCATTTAGGATTATAAGCTGTAATAATCAAAACTGCCCGTTCTGGCCTATGGGGAACAGGTAGCCTTGCAATAGTGAAAAACGAACTAGGCTGTAATTCACTATCAGGATATGCCACACACACCAGGGCATGTCCTACCTTTCGCATACAACGCACCCTGCCCACAGGGGTACCTTGGGCCTACCTTAGGGGTGACTAACATGTAGAAAAGGGAAGGTTTAGGGACTAGCAAGTGTGCGCACTTGCCAAGTCGACATGGCAGCCCCAGGCTGCGCACAGGCTCTGCAATGGCAGGCCAGAGTTACACTTTACGGGCTGTTTGCGTGGGTGGCACAATCCAGTGCTGCAGCCCACCAACAGCATTTGATCTATAGGCCCTGGCACTCTCAGTGCACTTTACAAGGGACTGACACATAAACCAAATAGGCCAATCATGGAAACACCAATCCATAACACATTTTATACAGGAGCACTTGCACTTTCCCACTGGACAGCAGTGAGGAAAGTGCGCAGAATCATTACACCAGCAAAAACAGAGTCACAACCGGGAGGTCAGAAAGCAAAAAGTCAGGGGAAACACGCCAAAAGATGCCAAGTCTAACAGCACTTCTGTAACTCTGCCAGGAAGGACTGCTGTGCTGCTGAAAGGACTTCCACTCCGCTGGACTGCTGCTCTGAAGGACTGCTGCCCAGCTGTGCTGACCTGTTGTCTGCTGCCCTCCTACCTATGTAAGAAGGACTGGACCTGCCTCTGTTGAACTCAGGACCCCAAAGTGACTCCAAGGGCTAGTTGGCTGGCCTCCTGGTTAGAGCTTCAGGGACAGAAAGTTCCAACATCCTTGATCCCAGCACCTTGCCTCTGCCATCTGTGAGTCTACCCTGCCAAGTGGTGCCACCCCAGTCCTGGACCCTTGGAAGTGGGCCTAAGGTAATCTGACAGTCTCTGTGGATCCAGTGGGACCAACCCATCAAACGTGATTAAGTTGGTTTATTTTTCGTGTGGCAATACTGGATCAGAGAGTATAATACACCTCTTGTACAATTTCCCTACATACTGTTTATAGCATGTTGCTTCTTATTGAAGTGAAGCTTACTATGCAGAATGTTCTGGGTTCACAGTACACAGATTACACAACTGGGTCTACTTTTGGACCTACTAATACACTACCAATCTATCAAATTCCTGAGAATGTAGTTTATCAGGACCAGCTGATATATACACGTTACCTTTTCTAGATGATGGGTTACATATATTCTGGTACAGTATTTCTTATTATTTTGCTTGTTGTTTCCACTATTCACTTAGTGTTTCTCACTGTATAGTTAAACATACAAGCACACACTTCTCTCAGCAGTCCTGCAGACTTTTAGTCATACATTGATTTACCATCTTGCTTTCAATGAAAGTGCAAACTCCTATGTGAGGCTTACCTTGCAGCTAGTCATTAAATGTAACTCAAGGTTCTATTCTCAGAATTTATCGTGCTAAATCCTCTTCTCTGGTTCTTCCTCCCATGCTTCTCCCGAATTCTGGAGGCGAATATGTTTTACTTGCATAGCAGCCTTTTTACAGGGAGTGCATATGATGGTCGGTGGATAAGCTAGGAAATATCAAGAATGTTACATTGTGTAAAGGACCAAAAACTACTATAGAAGGTATTGTCCTGAAGTGTTGGAGTAATTAACCACCCTTTTCCAGTGTCTAAAATATGACAGACAATTCCAGAAACAAAAAAATTGTGTGAGAAAATGAATACATTATTCTGGCACAAAGATATTAGGTGAATTGGATTCCTATGCTGGTATTAAGCTTTTCGTTAATGCCTCCAGTAACAATTAATTGTAGATATCATAAAGGTAATAAATAGTGATTTATTTTTCTTTATGGAATCAGTACCAGCCACCAACAGTGATAAACACAACCGATCGACTGTACGCCCTTCGCCAAGAAATGCAAAAAGTCAACATATGTGCCTACATAATCCCAGCCACTGATGCACACCTGGTAAGAATAACATGATTCTCAGTGCTGTGATTACTTTGTCTTTTCTAAGTGAATTCCCCTATCCTCTCATTCTAGATTTTCCCATAGTGACGCTTAAGCACCACTCTAGGAAATGAATGTATTCATATCACAAAATTTAGGATTAGGACAAGAAGTTGCTAGACGATTCACATTTGCTGCCACTTGCAAACTGTGTCTATCTCTGTGCAGGGTGTGTGATGGAACCACGCCTGCGCTTACCACACATACAGGTTCCACACGATCTTAGCCATGCAAGTCTTAACCACGAATAACCATGCATGCCTTTACAATGAAATATGTGTTTTTAAGGCATGAACGGCAAAGGCAAAATCGTGGTTAAGACTTATTAGGTAAGACTTACCCCCCGACCCCTGCCCCCGCCCTGAGAGCTAAAACTATCCCCTCCCTCCTGAAAACCAACCCCCTCGCCCGAGCCCTAAAAACTTCCCTGCCCCGCAGCTCTAAAAACTAGCCCGCCCTCCCCTATGATCAAAAAACTACCCCGACCCTTCCCGAGCCCTAATAACTACCCTCCCTCAAACCTAAAAAGTATCCCAATCCCTGCCCCCCGCCCTCAGCCCTAAAACGACCTTCCAAGCCCCCGCCCTGAGAACGAAAAACTACCCCCTCCCTCCTGAAAACCAACCCCCTCCCCCCAAATGCTAGAAACTTTCCTGCCCCCTCCAAGCCCTAAAAACTACCCTGCACTCCCCCAGCCCTGAACACAACCCGACCCCCCAGCCCTGAAAACTACCCCCAACCCTTAAAAACTACCCCATCCCCCTAAAACCCGGCCCCAGTCCCACTTATCTCACCGCGTCCTCTGCTGTCCCTTCCTGCTTCTGCCCAGCAGCAGCTGGACCGCGCACTGGCTTAACCACGCATATGCATGGTTAAGGCATAAGCGTGGAAAGGCAAGCATGGTAACGCTTGCATTGTTGGAACACGAGTGGCTCTGCCTGCGTTGTTCTGACTGTTTCCCCTCTTTGCATCATACTACAGACTATATAGGTGTATGCACGGCATACTGGTCCTTTTTGTGTAAATGGATACTAAGGAAGAAATTAAAAGCTTTGCTTTGTCCTTCCTCTAGCATATATAATGTATCAGGAATTGAAATCACTATATTTGAAGTATCACTCCCCAAACATATGAGAGTGTACAGAAAAACTGTGTTTTGTTACCATAAAAATGAAGGGGGTACCCGCTGTATAATGTGCAAAATGCCGCTTTAGTCTGGAGAAAGGTCAGCTAACATGGCACAACATTTGACTTTCCCATATGAACTAATTATGACCTCACAAAGAACTAAAAGGAATAACTATCTCTTCCCCTCTTTCCTTAACAATTTCCACCCCAAACTAATCCCCCTTTCTAATTTAACATTCCTACATTCCATTTGTCCCTTTTTGTGGTCGGCCCACAGGCCTTTTAACCTGGCTCAAATCTTTCTTTGCGCGTACCAGCCCTGCCCACTCTTGGCTTCATTCTCTCCTTACGTATTCCACAGTTCTCTTACTCCAGTTACCCTAGACTCTTCCCTAAAGCCATCCTACCACCAACTAGAAAAAAACCCTCCCATGGGTGGTTTTTGTCTCCCCCTTTGCTGCTTAAACCTGCCTCATCGACCAACCCAATACTATCTCATCACCACTTTCAATTATATGCTGTTTCCCCAATAAGGATAGGTGCACCTCAAACTCAACACACCGGAGGGTCATACACAATGTCCCTTATCACCTCAACTTCACCTCTCTTGCAAAACCCAGAAACCTCCATCCCCACCTATTCCAATTATTATTCCATGACCTGTTTATTGGTGCTGGCCTTCTCACCGCCCTTAAACCCTCTTGGGCAACATCTGTGTCCAAAATAGGACCACCTCACCCCATCTGTTGCTCACATTCCTTAAATCTGTCTGTATCATTTTTATCAATTCCAAATCAGTCTACTGATTCCAATCATTATCTCCCACGTGGATCAGATCAGTGTCTGTCCGCCTCCGCTTTTCGCGCAGTTCCCACCATGTCAGTATCAACTGCCCTCATCACATGCCCTTGGCCATCCCAGTTTTTGCCCATAGCTTAGCCTTTCCACTTTTATACTTGCCCACTTCAATATGGAGTGGTCGCCAATCCATACCTCCTTATTTCCACGTGCCTCTACTGCACCTAGTGAGAAATCAGCCTCATCATTGCAGTGTCATACCCGACCTTTATGGTCATATATAACCCAACACACAATTGCTCCTCCATCTTCCCATCCTTTTCAACTCCCTTTCCTTCAGGCCTATTCTAAACCCTTCTGTGGCTACATCTATCTAGAATGAGTGTGTCCAAACTGTTTTCATTCCCAACCCCTGTTAAGGCATTTTCTTGAAACCTCCAACACCTGCCTTGTAGTTACCTTCCTGCCATCTGCAAAGAAAATTAAAGGGCCTCTGCCTTTTCCCTGTGTCTCAACTACTTCCTCATAGCCCTCACTGGGCATTTAGCTAGTACCCCGGCGTCTTCCAATTTGCCTCCCAGCCCACTGCCCTTTGATTTGTTTTGCTGTTTCTCACTTGTATCTGCATCACCCCCCCCCTTCCATCAGCACATCATCAATCAGCATACCCTCGTAGTCTTTCACCCCAGCCATTTCTGACACTCTATCACCTGGACCAATAGGATCTCTCACACTAAATGTCATCTTTTTATACCGCAACTCCTCCCCACACAGCATGACTGCAAGTAACACTAGAGAAAATTCTGAAAATGCAATGGCATGCCTCTTTTGTCTCGTTGCCTCCGCACACCACCTTCCATTCCAGTATAGTCCAAAACACCCAACCCCTGACACATAAGAAAATATATCTCTCCCGTACATTGCATCCTGCTGCCATACAGTCACTCCATTGTAGTCAATCAAAAATCTCTGTCACACCTTCAGGTCTCTTTATTCTGCCAGTTATTTGTATCTTAGCCACTCCGCTCATTAAGACCGACAGTTGCCTGCAGAATGCTCTCTCAGGGGCCACTGCACTCACTGCACATGAAGTTCAGATTTCCAAGTTATTGCTGAAGAAATCTCCGCTTCACATTTCTCCTTCCAAATGGGCAACGCCAATAGTTCTTGTAGCCTCTTCAAATTATTTCCCTGTACCTCTTTCCCATCTCCCCTGCCACTCTTTGGTGCTCCTTCTCTACTGTGACAGTCAGGGGCTGGGCGCTTTCCTGCAAATTTCTGGTAGTCATGCCAAAATTTGCAAGGGTATGGTTAACACTCCCCTTTGTTGAAGTTCCAGCAGCTTCCAGTGGGGCCTGTCCTCCCTGCCCACCTCTTGTGGACACCCTGGAAGCTGCTTTATCAGTAACAGTAACCCGCTCGCCACGTGTAGTGTAGGCAGCGGCCTCATTGGTGTTATGAATTATAGCCATAGTTTATTATTCAGTTCTCCTATTACTTTGAAGGGTCAAGCTCCGCTGTCATAAAAATTCTGTGTCATACCTTAGCCATGCTAAGTCACCGAAGCTGATACTGGCAATTCCTACTACACCCATATTTTAAATAAGCCAGCACTAGCTTTAGGGGCTTTTCACGTATAACACTGGCATAGATCGGGAACGCTGCTATCCACATACTATGTTTCTTGGCATCCATGATAGTTTCACCAGCTCCCTTTTCTTCACATTAGACCCTTCCTTGCACCTTTGTTTCTGCGTGTAAGAGTTGGAAGATGCCTATGTGTTGATTGGCACATACGGTTTCTTTTGTACTCAAGAGGAGGTGCACTCCTAGTGCATTTGTTACTCTCATGTACGGTAACTGTCCACCTTCTCTTCTCCTTTCCTCTTTTCTTGCTCTGTCCTCCCTTGAACCATTGCCTCTGCTACTTTTCCTTTGTACCTTCAACCTCCAGCTCTACCTTAGTCGCTGGTTTGCCTCCTTCTGTCTGTCACTCTGCTGCCTCTGTGTCCTCTGTCCCCTGCCCCCGTATCTCCTACTGACCTCCTTGTCCCAGCCTCCCTTTATCATTCTTTCCTTCCACACTTTTGTTTGTCTCATGACTCAAAAAGTGCCTTCTGACACGCACTATTCCCTCCCACTCCCTACCATGTCCCATGCCCCACACAATCCCTCCTCATACTCACTCTCAGGCATGTCTGCCTCCCGTCTTGTACTCTATGACCAACTTTCAACTGGTGCTTGTCATGTGACTGCTCCCCTGTCAATAACCTTGGCCTCGTTCTTTCTGCCCTTTCGTCTTTTGCAGCACCCGCTTGCATCTCGGACCCTCTACTGACTCCTTTGCCCTTGTCTATTCCCATCTCCTACCCACCTCCATGTCTAATGAGGAGCTCTGGTCCTTCTCACTCCTAGTCTCGACTATGATCTCTTCAGAAGAAATGTGGCTATCTCCTCTCTCACACTCCTCACTTATCCTGCCTTCTTTTCGTTGTGCCACGCACCCTTGCCCTTTATCCTGCATCACCCTACTATTTACAGATCCTCTCCTTTCTCCGGCATACCCCTCCCCCACCTATGCATTACCCCTACCGCTGACACTGGCTCTCCGACCATGTACCACCTAATGTCTCTCTTCCCCTACAATAGTGCCCAAAGTTTCCCCAGTGCTATCTTCTTGAGGCTGTTGGCCACTGCCCACCTCAGTCCTCTCTGCCAATTGCAAGCCTGCCACCCTTTGCCAGCCACCTTGGACCCGTTCAGTGGGTGTGCTCACACCTGAACCCCTGCCCCATGGCACTCAATGATTCCCTCCCACTCTCAACCATCATGCCTTGCATACTTTCTAAGGGCGTTCCTGCATGCTCTTTTGTCCGCCTTTCTAGACAGGCCATTTCCAGTGGCCCCGTCTCTGTCTGCTCCTAGCTGTCACTCTTAACATTCCTTGTGTTAGAGCTGCTCGCACTTGCCCTGAAACACTCTCTGGGCCCTTAATTCGTTCCCCCCAGGGCCCTTGCTCTTGTCCTGTTGGGGCCTCACAAGCTTTCTCTTAGAGCTCCTGAGGGTCAACCACCCCAGGAGCAGAGACACTGCTCTCCCCCTTTCCCAGGAGGGAGCCATGTTCCAGGAATGCTGTCATACTAAGACTCAGCTGTGGCTCTGGTGTCATGTGGGGAGCCTGCAGTCCAGCAGGTAACTTTCCCACCACCCTCAACACCATGAGCACGGTCTGAACTTGTTCGTTGGACAGCGCGCTGTCGTGTCCATGCTTGCTGGCCGTGCACTAGGGCAAATGGTCCCGTGCATGCTCTTTGGGGGTATGTGAGAGCTGGTGGCTGCACAGCCGCCGCGTCATCATGCCTGCACCATGGCCTTTCAAAATTCCCCTGGCTAAGAGGGCCATTCCCTGCCTTCCGCTCAGGGCCCAGCTTCTGTTGCCACGGCTGAACGCTGTTCATGTATGTAAAAAAGAGCACACTGCTGACGCCAATTGTGAACCTGTTCCATTTGTTTGATGGGAATACTTTACCTTCAGCCTCTATTACTGCATTTGTTTTTGTCGCTGCAGCCAAAGATGGCCATTTCTGTCAGTGTGAGGGTATCTTGCACTGCTGCGTCTGCTCTGTATGTGGGTGAAGCATTCAGTACTGTTGCATGTGGGGGGCCTGTTCAGTGAGTGTCTGATGGAAGCATGTTCTGCTGTTACATGTGCTTTATCTGTTCCTTCGCTGAAAGGGAAGCTTGCACTGCTGTTGCTTGAACTGCACATGTTCTCTATGTGGGAGGGGCGCTTGAAGTGCTGGTGTCCATCAATCATTCCGTGAGAAGGGTCAGCCTAGGTATTATCTGAGCAGTACAGGCACTTCAATTTCACACCTCTTATCTACAGTGCTCAGAAATTGCAGAAATGTGATGTAAAGTGCACATATAAAAGTTAATATTTTTATTTATTCATTTTAGGGATTTGTTTTTGGTGAAATGCAAAATAATCTCATGCCTATTTAAAACACGTTATGTCAAGCACAAGGTAAATTTATTTTCAAGAAATCTAAACTCACATTATCAAAGGTGCCATAGTCCACTAAAAATGGCAACTCTGCAACAGTCTGGGCCCCTTCATGAACCTGAAGAAAGAATAGTTAACCAATATTTTATACCATTATTGGGGTCACTATCTGTCCCATTCGTATGTGATGCTCTTGACCTGGATTTGCTAGGAACCTTCAAACACAAGATAAGTTTATTTCACTGTACCAGCAAACCTTCACTCTAAACTGAGAGATAAACGTATCTCCTATTCCCATAATTGATGACTGTGAACAATGAAACCATAATTCCGCTGGCTTTCAACCATGCTCCTCCATTTTCTTCTTTTTAGGGTACACGAGATGGCCGAAGAGCATGGATGTCAGGATTTACAGGCTCAGCAGGTGACGACTTTGCTACACTATTTTTCAATGTATTTCTTATCCCTTTCTAAATTACTTAACTCTTTTTGAGGTACTACCCACTTGTTTGTCAAAGAAAGAGTTTGGCGTTTGCAAGGGTGGCTGGGGACATCAAGCGATCAAAATACATCGGTGGATTGTGAAACACAGCAAACTAGAGCCCCCATACCTGTTCACTTTGTTGCCTGATTTCCTGTTGAGGAAAACGGCTGATGCGACATATACTTTCAGCAGCCTACAGTCTCGTAGTTCTCACACCGTAATTGAACTACAGATATAGGAGTGGCATCGATATTTAACAGCATTATTGAGCTATTACGCAAAAAGTACACTGAATACATTTTCACACAGAATCTTACAACAATTAAACACCAAACAACTTCAGGGGACATCTACCCCATCTCATATATTCCCTGCCCCCATTTCTCACTTGAAAGAACTCGGTGCAAGAGAGGAAATATAGTTATAATGTGCTGTGCCCATAACATAACGTGTATTTGTAAAGCGCACGTTCACCCGTAGGTATCTTGGTGCTGAATAACAGATGTTTATTGTTACCCAACTCAATGGTACTCATTTTATCGACCTTAGATGGATGAAAGGCTGAGTGGACCGCCGGGATTTGAACCTGTGACCATGACTCGGGTGGCGAAGTGAACTAAAGAACGATGATGGATTCAACCCAGATCTGTGACTGGGGGTGAGTGTCTGAAAAGTTTCAGCGCTCCATCCATCATCTCCTTGTGTTTGCTTTGTTCGCCCTAAGTTGGCAGGGTATGGCCAGACGTGGGTCCCTTGCTCACTTTGCCACTGGATTCAAGCTAGCCTGGCTGATGAGGGGTGTTCCCCCGAAACTGGTCCCAGGATGCTTGTGATCCAGCGCAATATTAGCCAACAACATTCATACACCATATACTCACTTGGGCCCATACATTCACACTACACTAATACTTACGCTGGGTGTCAGATGTACTCTTTTATCAAAGTCCCTGCTACCATTTACCTTCTGATTGAAGAGTAATGACTTACCAATGGATCCTTTGCTAATTGGGAAGTTTAAAATGAGTGACATTCATTATAGTACATTATCCTGAAATAATCACTGAGTCAGGAAGTTTTAAAATGTTTATCTAAAGTTTTAGCAGAGTAAAATACAGAAAACACGGTACTTGATTGAAATACCCAAGAAAAAGCATACAAATGATTTTGCTAATAAATGACGGTGTTTAAGGAAGAGGAGAAGATAGAGACAGCAGCGCAACTAAAGGTTGCAGTACAGTTACCTAAAATGCGAGAACCAAGCCCCTTAGCCAAGGAGTTGGAAAAGATAGGACCCAGGAAGGATGAAGAGCAAAGACTTCTCCCAGGATCAGGACAGGACCGGTGACCTCTCTACAACGATGCCTGCGCCGTTCCCCTCTCTGATACTCGACTTCTCTCGATTCTCCCGTCTAATGGACTCCGCCGCCCCTCCTCAGGACCTCTTCCGGACAGGAATTCAGTCAGCAACCGATCAGCTGGGCAGTCTGGAGTTGAGAGCGCTCTGGCAGTATGGACGCCTGTTCTTCGTGAACGCATGCTCTTCTGACTAATTTTCTAATGCTATATTCTATTATACCCTTCTACGCCCATATACCTCCCCTTAATGTTGCTAAAATATGGGACCACTACTTCTGATTGGACAGGGACAGGGGGTGGATTCTCGCACCATATCGAATTGGCCTAAATTGTAAAGCCTATTGTCTTTACGTTCCCTCCCCTTCAAATTAATACATTCGCTTTATTTCCCACCAGTCTCATGACAAATGTTATACAATTTACAGGAGAAAAGTAACAATTTGTCCGCCGGAAACATTGGGTACATCATCTTCGGCCAATAGGTCGTGGCCTTGGGAGACGTCCAAGTTGACTTCACTTGGCAGGCATACAGGACACATGCGCAGAACCCTCTGTCTCTCGAGTTTCAAGACACCAACCCAGGCCCAAGTTTACGAATTACTAAAAGTGCAAGAAGAAAATATTAAAATCACAAATAAAAAGTTTCACTGTATACCCACTTTCCCTACTCTATTCCCATTTAATCATAATACTATCCTGCATTAGTAGCGTTAAGAAAACGACAATTTAATAATGACATGAGAGCAAGCTTAAGCATGTGAAAACATTTAGCGGCCATTTTAATACACACTGCGCAGAAGCAGAAATTTCCCACCAAGCAAAGAAAGACGTCACACCATGTGATTAGGTTGCGACATGCGCAATGAAGTCCCGCGCTTTTAGCGG
The DNA here is from genome assembly GCA_963921515.1 of Calotriton arnoldi. Taxonomy (NCBI): domain Eukaryota; kingdom Metazoa; phylum Chordata; class Amphibia; order Caudata; family Salamandridae; genus Calotriton; species Calotriton arnoldi. Next base: position 1,697,040 of record CAWUFW010003012.1, read on the forward strand.
CCATCTTGGTTTATAGACAAGCGTTATTCATTAGTAAAACACATAGGCAAGCGTCTATCCCTTCTGTGTTTGTGAATGCAAAGATTAGTATTGACAGTACAAATTTAATAAATTAATACTATGAGGAAGATTGCATACAAGCAAGTTTCATTTTTGAAACCTTGCTCCATCAATCCCCTCTCTGATGGCGTTTCTGAGCCATCAAAAATACTACCCTCAATCAGATGCCAACTTCTAGCAATTCGTTTCATTCTAATTTTTACTTTTTCTATTCTTACAGTCTCCTTTTAATTTCTTGTATAAATCACTTCTCCATTCTTCTAGTTCGATTTCATCCAGTTTTCTCTTCTTTCCTTTTCCTGTCACTTTATATGTTCCATTTTTTCTACAACATTTGCACCATATTGTTATTGCTAAAATTATTATTGCTATCCCTGCTAAGGGTACTAATATTTGACCTATAAGTCCTTTCCCTATATTAGCAAACCAGGTTCCAATTGACGAGATACTATTTGTCAATCTTTCCCATACACTATCAACTTCCAGTGGTTTTAGTTCTTTCTCAAGTTTAGTTATGTTCTGAATATACGTTCCAATTTCTGCACTCTTATCAGGAATATAAGTGCAACAATGTTTCGTCTTCAATAATTTACAGACTCCTCCCTCTTTTGCCAATAGAATGTCAAGAGCAAGTCGATTTTGCATCACCATAGATCTAATCGCAACCATCTCCGTATTAATCATTAGAAAACCTCCAGCAGTATCCGTTGATAAACGATCAACCACTGTAGACAATTTGCATATTTTTCTTGAGTTCAGAATTATTCCCACTGAAGGTATCAATGCACCAAATATATCACCTACAATTTCTGAAAAACTAGCTCTTTTACTACGTATTAATTCATTATTGTTTTCATTGCTTCCAGTGTTTCTTTTTACGTGGAAAAACTATTCCAAAATAACAACTTCCATACCACCGTGCAGGAAGCCTAAAGTAAGCCTTATTCCCACATACATAATAGATTCCAGGAAAAACTGAATCTGTTCCTCCTTTGAGTCCCCAACCTCCAATAATTAAAAAAGTGTGTTCACATTCACTGGTACCGATGAAAACATTGTTATAATCAGTTTTTAACCTATGAAGACAAATTTTCCCTTTCTTTACGAAATCCAGAGCCATTGCAGCTTGAGCTTTACCAGGTGTATAACTCCCTTCCTTCTCCGCCAAGGTGGCAACTGAGCCGTATGCTCTGAAGCTTTCTTTTGAAAATCATGTCTTCTATCTTCTACTAAATTCAAAAATATCTTTTCTTCTTCTAGTAAAGAACATGTTAGATTGTGTCTATGTGCATGTGTTATGTCTATCGATTTCATTGTTAAGAAAAACTCTCCCATAAACTGTGCGTCTTGACTAGTAAGCACTGGGTTCATATTCTTGCGAATCGGAACCTCTGAAAATATCACATCTAAGTTTGAATAATAATACTGTAGCCTACCTGTTCTATAAAATAAACTTGTTAATACACTACATGAGATGCCATATGTCAATGGTAAATGATGGTATGTTAATCCTTCTGCTACTGATTCAGGTAATTTCATACAGACATAACAATTACTAACTTCCATTGTGTCTACATACTGAAACAATAACTTTGTGAAAACATTTAAACTAGTGTCGTTATCAGCTATTTCATGATGAATTTCTGCCTCATCTTCTGCCATTAATTCTACTCTACTGCCCTTCATGTTTGCAGTCCTCCCTTTAGTTTCATTATTTATCTTCTTATCTATTATCATAAGGTAAGGGATTGCTATAATCAGGACTAACCATACTATAAGCACCAATACTAGACTACATATTCAGATTGCACAGCATCTCCTACAACAATTTCGTTTTGGTCTCCCAGTAACTCTATCATCAGGCATCTTCCGACAAGGAAGATTTCTCTTCTTATCTCTTCTTCTTTTCTTTAGATGATTCTTTTGTTTAGTCAGGGTGATCTTGTTTCTTCTTCGTATGTTAGTTCTGCACTTGTTCCTTCGCCACCACTGTCACTTGACTCTGAGCTTTCAAAATCTTCAAGAATGATATAAGTCCAGTCAGGACCCTTGAATTTATTATTCACAAGTCTCAGTCTTTTACTTTTTCTTTTTCCTGACTTCTTCTCTTGTTCAGTTTGGCTTGTTACTTCAGGTACTTGTTCTGGATCTTCACTTCTGGTTGTTATGTGGTATTTTACTCTTTTGATGACACTTGGCCAATGATCTCCTTTTCTTGTCTTCTTGGTTGGCACTGTTTCTTTGTTTACGTCTTCAGAGATCTCGTTATTTTCACTGCTTAATACTGTTTTGTTTTCTTTGATTACTGCCTCTTTTGTTTGTTCTTTTTCAGGTCTGATTGGTTTCTTTTCAGTAGCTCCACAATGACTTTCAAGATGTTGGCTTTGTTCCCTTTTTTTTTCTTTATGTTCATTTGTATTTACCCCTTTTTCTTTAGTGAATTCTTCTTGATCTAACTGCTTCTGATCAGGGCTTATTGCACTGTGAACTTCTGCAGCCTGACCTGATTCTTCTAAACCTGTCTTTCCCTGTGTAAAGTCAATTAAATCTTCACTGTTTTTAGTCCAATTTTCTTTCCCTATCTGATTTAGTTCAGGATCTTTTACTATCTTTTCTTCTTGATCCTGAACTTCTTCTTCTTCACCTATCTGATCTTCTTCAATTTCTTCCAATTTCGCTTGACTTCTTGTTCTGTGGTATACTTCAGGAACTTCTACCACTGGTATCCAATCCTGACTTGTGCTCGGTTGTTCTCCGTCAGCTTCTCTCGAACCTCTAGCCTGAGATTCCTCAGCTGGGCAACCTTCAGCTTCTTCAGTGATTGGCGTTGTCTGTGTATTCTCTTCTTCAGGGTCTGGTACTCTCTTTGTGTGGCTTACGTGAATCCAATTAGGAAATCTTGCACACTTCACTGCTGTATTGGTGGTCAATATAACTTGACAAGGTCTGCTCCACCTGGGTGATAGACACGTTTCTCTGGTGTGATTCTTCACTACCACCCAATCACCAGGATTCAGATCATGTTCTAGTTCAGGCTGCCTGGAAACTGCGTCTTCTCCAACCTGATGAGAGACAGAACGCACTAGGTCAGCCAATACTTTGCAATAATCCAGAACCATATCATCAGATATATTTACTAATTTGTTTGTGGGAACATGTGTTTGTCTCATTGCTCTTCCCATCATTATTTCATGGGGGCTCAATCCTGTCGTTCTGTCAGGTATGCTTCTCAGTCCCATCAAGACAAGTGGCAATGCGTCTGGCCACTCTAATGATGTTGATGCACACATTTTTCCCAATCTTGACTTGATAGTGCCATTTAATTGTTCAACCACTCCAGAAGCCTCTGGGCGATATGCACAGTGCAATTTCTGTTTGATTTGAAATGCTTCACAGATTATCTGGATCACTTCGCTATTAAAGTGTTTTCCTCTATCTGATTCCAAAGATACTGGGAAACCAAACCTAGGTATGAGCTCACGTAACAACAGCTTTGCAACTGTAATACTGTCATTTCTCCTAGTAGGGTAAGCCTCCACCCACTTTGAAAACAGACACACTATTACTAGAACATATTTTAGTCCTCTGCATGGTGGTAACTGTATGAAGTCGAACTGGAGTCTTATAAATGGGCCCTCTGCCTTTCCAATCTTTCCAAACCCAATTATCGTTTTCCTGCCTGGATTATGCATTTGGCAAGTTAGACATCTCTGGCAAAGACTCTCTGCAACAGCCCTGAATTTGGGATTGTACCAATTTTGTCTGAAAAGCCTAATCATTGCATCTCTCCCTATGTGTGTGTCTCCATGATGCATTCTGGCCATTTGTGAGAGTAAACAGTCTGGCATGACTGGTCTGCCATCTGCACTGATCCACACTTCATCTTCTCCTCTTTGGGAGCAACCCACTTTAATCCACACATTTTTCTCACTTTCATCAACCTCATCTTGCAATTTCTTCACCTCATTCCAAGTTTCAGGTGGCATATACAGCATAAGTTGGCAGCTGATTCCCATTCTTTCCACCCTCTTATTGACTGACGTTCTGGTTTTGGCACAATGTTGAGCCACCAGGTCTGCATATCTGTTGCCGACTACCACCCAGTCATCTCCTGACTGGTGTGCGGCACATTTAACCACAGCCAATTCTTTTGGTGATTGTATTGCTTCTAGCAATTCCCTTACAAATTGTCCATTTTTAATGGGGGATCCTGAAGAAGTCATGAAATCCCTCTGCATCCACAGTTGGCCAAAATCATGCACAACCCCGTAACCATATTGACTATCTGTAAATATGGTCACTCTCTGATTCCTCCCAATTTTGCAAGCTTTTATCAAAGCAATCAATTCAGCTACTTGTGCAGATTTTACTCCTGGTAAATAGGATGCTTCAACTATTCCAGTTAATTCACATACCGCATAGGCAGCAGTTAGTTTACCATCTTCATGTCTTTGACATGAACCATCGACAAATAGCTCCCTGTCTGGCTTTTTAAGAGGCTGTTCCTCTATGTCTGGGCGTGGTTTTGTACATAATTCTGTAATTTGTACACAATCATGTTCATCTTCTTCGTCATCTTTATTTGTTTCATGATATGGGTTCGGCAATAAAGTTGCTGGATTTATTATTGTACACCTTACCATGGTCACATTTTCAGCACCCATTATTATCCTTTCATATTTAGTCAGCCGACTAGGAGTAAGATGCTGAGTTCGGGTTCTTGTCAACAGAATCACAACCGCATGTGGAACATACACCTTTACAGGATGTCCCATCACAATTGACTCGCTTTGTTCAATGCTCAAACAAGTTGCTGCCACTGCTTTTAAGCATCCTGGCAACGCGGCTGCTACTGGGTCCAATGTAGCAGAAAAGTACGCTATAGGACGTCTGTCTAGTCCATGTCGCTGAGTTAGGACAGAAAGTGCACAATTTTCTCTCTCTTGACAGAATAATGCGAATTCTCTTTTATAATCAGGCATGCCTAAGGCAGGTGCCGAACAAAGTGCGTTTCTCAATTTTACAAAAGCTTCTACACTTTCATCCTCCCACTCGACAGGGTCCTTTGCTTTCTTTTTCGTCATGTTAATTAAGGGCTTAGCTAACATGGAGAAATTTGGTATCCATTGTCGACAGTATCCTACTATTCCTAGAAACATTCGCACTTGTCTTTGGGTTACAAGCATTTGCAATCTCTTTATTAATTCTACTCTTTCAGAGGTTATTCTTCTTTTTCCCCTCTCAATTTGATGTCCCAAATATTTAACAGCTGTCCTGCAAAACTGTAACTTTTCAGGTGAGACTTTATGCCCTTCCTCAGCCAAAAGATTTAATAATGCTATGGAATCAACAACACAGTCTTCTCTGGTGGTCGACGCTATTAATAAGTCGTTGATATATTGGACTAAGACTGAGCTTCCTGGCATCACTAGTTTTTCAAGGCACTTTTTCAGTATCTGGTTGAAAATGGAAGGACTTTCTGTGTACCCCTGAGGAACACGATTCCACACATAGACCTTGTTCTCAAATTTAAATGAGAAAAGATACTGGCTGACTGGATGCAATGGTATTGAAAAAATGCTTGACACAAATCAATTACTGTGAACCATCCTGCATTCCAAGGGATCTGGTATAGAATTACTGCAGGATTTGGTACTATGGGACAACAAGGTTCCACAATCTTGTTTATTTTACGCAGGTCCTGAACAATCCTATATTTTCCACTAGGTTTCTTTAGTCCCATGATTGGTGAATTACATGGGCTACTCATTACTTCTTTTAGGATGTTTTGTTTTACCATTCGATTGATTTCTTCAATGACTCCTGCTTTTACTTCTGCACTCATTTTGTATTGTTTAGTATTTGGGAAAATCGCACCTTCTTTTACCGTAATTTGAACTGGATCTATTTTTGCCATAAGTCCTACTTCTTTTCCGGTGAAATCCCATACTATTTGGTTTACTGTACCTTTTAATTCTTCTGGCAACTCATCTTTTGTTATCAACGAAAACATTTCATCTATTTCTGTACCTTGTTTTGCAACCATAATTTTATATACATGGTCCTCATCTGGTGTCTGAACTGCCACACCATCCGGCGGGCAGAAAATTGTACAGTTCATTTTGCACAATAAATCTCTACCTAATAAATTCACTGGGCTAGAATCGCACACTACAAATTGGTGCATTTCTCTGAAGTTTCCTATTTTGACTTCCATTGGTTCTGTAAGAGGCGTTCTAATTCTTTGATTAGCTACCCCTACTACTTGGATATCTTCACCAGAGAGAGGAAGGTCTGGGATATCTTCTGATCTCACAGTAGACCTGGTAGCACCAGTGTCCAAAAGGAAAGTAATATCATTACCTTTCACATTTCCTTCAACATATGGACCAGACTGATCTACCTGTAAGGATGCGCCAAGTATGCACTCCTTCTTCCCCTCTCCTAGGCACCGTCATGAGTCGTATTTACAGTAATTGTCCTGCAAAAGAAATTGTGATGTCATAAAATCATTCTTACCACTCCCTCCTGGGTATCCAATGTCTGTACCATGCTTTGCTCTGCTTACATTACCCTGAACAGGTGGAGGTGGTAATTGATTTTGGGGATTTACACCCTGCTGTGAATCGTTCTGCATCTGTGGATTTAAGTTTTGATTTGGGCCATTATTATTCCGAATCTTTTTACATTCATCCTTTCAATGCCCCAATTTTCCACATCCATGACAAGGAAACTTCTTTTAGCTTCTTCTCTACTCATTCGTCCTCTAAATTTTCCATTATTTCCTGTATCACCACTTGTTCCAGGATCTTTTCCTGGATTTTCACTCGGACTTTCCAAATTAATTCCCTGCTTCTCTGCCATTTTCACCTGAGCCCACATCACTTTTTCTTGTAATTTCTTGTGTCTATCCTCAATATCGTCTCCACAATATTTTGCATACTTCAGAATCTCATCTATGGGCTTTCCCTGCCAACACAGCATATGTTGTTTAATCATCTGGCAAATCTCTGGCTTCAGACCATAAACAAACCGATACACAAACTAACTCATGTTTTTGTCTCCAATGTCCTCGAATCCACTATAATGTTTAAACACCTGCAATAAACGCTCATAATAGGAATGTACTGTTTCACTGGCTTCTTGGGTTGTTCGATCTATTTTCACCCAATCTGTTTCTTTCGGGGGTATTTTCCCTTTCAGGTAGGTTATCACCTGCTGATACTTTTTCATTACATCATTTGACGGGGCACCTGTTTTCGGATCTCTAGGATATTCATCACTAGGCCAATCGACTGTGATCTTACAATCTGTCCATAAATCGGCAGGTACCACTATGTCAAACAAACCATCCAAATCCTTCAACAATACCTTTGACACCTTCACAAACCTTTCAACCTGCTTATACCATTCAATTGGTTTTTCTCTCAATTTTGGAAAATCATTCGTAAATGATAAAATATCTTGTCTGCTCCATGGGACATGTACATATCCTCCTCCCGCAACTTCTCGCATTGGATACATCTGGTCTGCTTTTCCTGCTTCCTTCATCACATATTCTGATGCTGTTCTACTTGTTCGTGCTTCTTCCTTTTTCTTGGCCCACCTAGATCTCCATTTATCTAGATCTCCCCATTTTTGTAAAACTAACATTAATTCTCTTATTTGTAGTCTTCTTCCAGATGCATTCATATTTTCTAAATCTTTGTCTGCAAATTCTGCTCTATATGGTTTCTGTAATACTTTTGACCTATTTCGATTCCCATCTGTAGTGCTAAATTGGACAATTTTTCATGGAACATCTTTACATTTCTAGTGATACTCCTACACAAGAATAATAATTCTTCTTCATCATAGGTATTCAAGCGTTCTACTCCTACATTTCCTGCTATTATTTCTTCTAATTCAACTTTTAATTTATGGATATCCAGTACTTTTGGAGGTGTGCACTGTTTGACTGACCCTTGTACCCATCTTTCTAAATCTTCAGGTGTTACTATGGTAGCACTTTTCGTTCCTGATGAAGTTACTAAACTTACATCTTTTGAACCTCCAGGTACGTCTTTTCTGGGAGTACTATTTACAGAACCTCGAATAGGTAAATCCATGAGTGATATTGTAGATTCACAGTCACTAAATTGATCCTCAATTATAACTGGAGCTTCAGGTTTGGGGTTATTCACAGGAGTAGGTGCAAGTATGGGTTGAGGACAATTTCCCTGAGTACCATATAATGGAACTACTGGACCAATTGTTACAGGTATGGTCAACGAATCAGGATGTACTTTTATCTGAGTTATTTTCTGTATTAATTCTGCTCTGTTCTTTTCTAGGGCTTCTTTTTCTTTGTCATGAAGTATTCTAGTCGGGGTAAATTCATACATTACTTGTGGTACCATTGGAGTTTTCGGTGGTGCACTAGGGGTGCATCCACTTGTCCCTTCCTGATATGGTGGGGGATTTCTTAACATTTCCTCCATAAATTCGTCTTCAGACTCCTCATTTCTCATTAAATGTTTTGTCTTTTCTGTACATTTGCCTCCTGATTTTTCTCCTTCTGTGAATAATGGATACAGTCCCTCTGTAATCATTGCCCTTCTCCATTGTTTCATCTGACCCTCTCTTGACTCACGTAAATATCTGGGGTAAAATCCTGGGTAACTCCTATTACTTCTAGATCTATCCCGCTCAAATGACTTGGTTTCCCATTCTTCTAGAGCTTCATACTGGGCTAATCTAGGTCTGGGTTCTAAATCATTCATCCTCAATCTCAAGTTTTGAAGAATTCTTACATTGAAGGTACCATTCTCGGGAAATGCTAATACTCCATCATTTTTGGTGTATTCTATCCAATTCTCCATCCATACACAAGTATGATAACCTCTCTCCATCATCATAAATGATGCTGGCGTTTTAGATGATGGAATAATAATTCCTTCTCTAGTTTTGATTGGTTTGTCCTTTTTAAGATAATTCTTAATCTTTTGTAAGAATGACATTTTTCTCCTTTCTCCGTACATTCTATCTAATCTTCTGTGTACAAAATTATATTCTGCAAAACCTAGGAATCTTCTATCCGGACGAGTTCCTGTTAAAGTCGGATCACGTTTTAACAAGCAATCCTTATCCACTAAGAATTTTGCTTCTATATTTTCGACCAATCAAATGTCTGCTATCTTTTATTTCCGAGCCAATCCTTGCACGGCCTTTTGGTGACGTTTCTCTGTCAACCCCTCCTTTACAATCTGTTCTTTTCTGTCCTCGCTGGTTTAACCAATCCCAGCTTGGCACCTGTGACGTCAGTATTACTCCTGACTTCTGACCCCTCCTTTACAAGTGTCTCTCCACACCCGCTGTTTCAACCTACCACAGCGCGGCGTTTTGTGACGTCAGCTCCCTCTCCGGCAACTGACCCTCCCTTTACAAAAATTTACGCAAACTTATTTTCTCTATCAATCTTAATTAAATTTCAGTAACAACATAAAACATTCGCTATCGTGCCAGTTTCCACTAATTTCGAAAAGATAGTTTCTTCCACACTTTAGTAAAACCTTTCCGTTTACTAATACATATACTACGAGTAAAACACTTCCGTCTACTCTTCACCCAAGCTCCAGAAGTACCTGTTACTTCTTCAATGTTACCCTTACTAGGTGATATAACATCACATTTTTATCAGCGTGCACCTTTTTGCTATTACTCACACGCATAGAGTCCCTAACGAATACTTGAAGTCCTGCTTAACTTCTCAGTACTATTTCTGCCTGACAGATAACCTCACTGCAGTATGGCTCCCACTTGCCACCCACTATTCTTTTTACCTACCCCGGGGTATTCTGGACAACATATAACAAAAACTCAAAATTAAGCGGATGTTAGTTCATAAAAAATACAAATAAAATTCTCATTACCCAATTAACAAAGAGTAACAACAACATGAGCGGAAAAGGGAGAAACTACGTACCCCCTGAGGGCAGCGAAGCAGCAGCAGACTCTGGCTCTGAGCAGGGGTCCAGTGACTCCGAGGCGCAGAGTGTGGTACTCCCGGATGTAACACCGCAGATGGCGGATGACATCGCCTAGACCGAGAGAAATGGGACAAACCGTAATCAAGGCTGGAGAGACACTAGAAGCACCTGACCCAATAACAAGGTACTGGGGTTGATAAGGGGTGGGTGCTGCGGGGGTTCCCTGGGACCACAGAACTGAACGGCGGCTGCAGAGACTGGGAGAGCGGCAGACAGGCGGCCTTCCCCCTCGCACTTGACTGATTGAACTGCAAGCAGTCACTTGTGGCCTTATAACTCTAGTTTGGATGGGGGGTGTTTTCCTACTTGTCCTGGGGAGTGGGAGTTGGGGGAACTGTTTATTGTTGACATGGGGGAGATACCTTGAGTTGTAGCACATAGAGATTCGAATCGGAATAAGTGGGGAGAGCAGGTTGACGGCAACGCACCGGGTGGGAGGAGGGCCGAGAATAGTGACCTCATCTAATGGCTGATCTACAGAAATACAAATGCAGGACGTGGAATATTAGAGGTATGCACACAATGACGAAACAGCATAAATCCCTCTCCTACATCAGAAGGCGGGGAGCCCAGATAGCCTTACTGCAAGAGACACACCTAGCGCAGAAAGAGGGATCCGCGTTGCAGAGAGGTTGGAGGGGCCAACTCTACTACACTACATACTCGGCATATGCACGAGGGTGTTAATATGAATTCAAGCAGGGTCCCATTTCAATTAACGGACTCGCTGGTAGACCCGGAGGCTCGATACGTAGCAATACGGGGCGATTAGAGGGTAGAGAGCTAAGCATAGTTAGTATCTACGCCCCCAACGCAGAACAATCAGCTTTCTTCACACGACTGAACCACTGCCTGACGCCATACTTGACCGGGACTACCCTAATGGGGGGGGCTTCAACAGTGTAGACGATACACTCATAGGTAGATCTCACCCCCCACTGCGAGGCTCCCAAGCAGCACGTGCCTCACACGCATTCAATACATGGCGACAGAGCTGGGGGTTGATAGACGCCTGGAGAACCTTACATCCCCGAGATAGGAACTACTCCTACTTTTCCGCTGTCCATGAAGTACACGCGCACCTAGATGCTTTCTTATGTACAGCAGACATGCAGCGCCACATTATCTCAGCAGAATATCTCTCGTGCACGATATCGGCTCATAACCCTGTGGTCCTATCCCTGAGATGGGTGCACCCTGTACCGTCGATCCCCACATGGAGGCTCCGCCCAGACATTCTAGAGGACCAGGTCTTTCGGGAAGAGATCAGGGGTGAAATTATACAATACTTTGCGACCAATGCAGGGATGGCCTCCTTGCCGAACGCAGAGTGGGATGCCTTCAAGGTGGTCTTGAGAGGCCAATGTATAACACGCACCACAGGGGTCAGGCGCATTCTTCTGGGGGAGGTAGAGGAGGCGGAGGCAAGCCTTAGAGGACTAGAGTGTAGACGGCCAGAGCATCCAGAGCTCCAACAGGCAGTATTGGAGGCAAAAGAAGAAATGGCAAGGCAGACAGAGAGGCTTAGATGCTTCGACTATAAGAAGTACCTAGAGCGCACCCATGCAGAAAGAGATAAATCAGGATCTCTCCTGGCATGGCTGGCAAATCCGGTGAGTAGGAGCCCACCATTGGTGGAAATAGAGGATGAGGAAGGGATTAGACATTACACGCAGGCAAAGATCAATGAGGTCTTCGCCCGCTATTATGCGAGATTGTATAAAAGATCAATGGAATGCAATAATGCGGAGGTCTGGGAATATCTTACTGGATTGCAGATGAGGAGGCTGAGCCCCGAGGAGACCAAGGAGCTAGGAGCGGACATCGCGTAGCAGGAGGTGCTGGCTGCTATCAAGTGCATGGCACGGAACAAGACCCCGGGCACAGACGGCTTCCCGGTTGAATTTTACGCAGCGTACGTGGAGGATCTGGCGCCCTGACTGGTCACACTATACCAGGAGTCCCGAGCGGCGGGAACACTGCTGGAGAGTACTAGGGAGGCCCTCATCATCCTGCTGCCTAAGCCTGGGAAGGAGGCGCACGACTACACAGCCTACAGACCTATATCCATGTTGAACATGGATTATAAAATCCTAAGTAAGATCTTAGCGATGCGTCTCTTACCCCATATGCCGGAACTGGTCCACACAGACCAAGCAGGGTTTATTCCAGGGCGGAACACGGCCATAAATATTCGGCGACTTCTGGCTGTTATGGACTCCAATGAGTACGACAGGCAAGAGGCAGCTGTGTTCGCAGTGGACATCGAGATGGCCTTTGACAGCCTTGAGTGGCATTACCTCTATGAAGTCCTGTCTAAGATGGGACTGGGAGGAGGCTTTCTTGCATGGGTACAGCTACTATATGCAACCCCCACAGCCCGAGTGCGCACTGGGAAAACTATCTCACTCAGGCAGAGGGTGGAAAGGGGCACAAGGAAGGGGTGCACCCTCTCCCCACTGCTGTTCGCTCTCGCCATGGAACCCTTGGCATGCAGTGCGAGGAGCGGGCAGGACTATACTGGTCGCAGACCGGGGAAGTGAGGCACTCTTACCCTTATACGAAGACGACCTCCTGCTATTTCTTAGTAACACCGCTGAAGAGTTGAGAGGGGCACAAGGCATGCTGGCTCAGTTTGGGGATATATCTGGCCTCAAGGTCAACTGGCAGAAGTCTAGACTATACCCTATGGCGCCTAATACCCGGCCGCCTGATTTGGGGAACCTGACTGCCTGTCATATCTGGGAGTCAAAATATATCACGGCTCAGCCGAGCTGTTAAAGGGTAATGTATGTAGAGCAATACGCACAGTACAGTCCTCAATAGAATTCTGGGGGACGCTGCCGCTGTCTTTAGCTGGCTGGGTTGTAATCCTGAAAATGGTGGCACTCCCGCTGCTATTGTATTATTTTGGGGTTCTCCCGGTGTGGATACCGCGAGCAATATTCAAAGACCTCGACTCAATGATAATATCCTTTATTTTGGGAGCAGGACGAAGAAGGGTAGCGCTAGCTTTATTACAGCGCTCCTCAGCGGAGGGAGGCTTAGCGGTCCCCGACTTTGAGGGATATTACATAGCCGCCCAGCTGTACTGGCTGATTCAATGGCTAGCAGCTGAACGAAACCCAGACAGGGAACAATACCTGGCTGCGCCAGATGCCACAACCCATGCGAAGATTCTGCTGCGGGTGCGGAGGAACCCGTCGGGAGATACAGCAGAAACCAAGGTAGTGGTGCGCTGCTGGGCCAGGTACCTGAGACGAGTAGGCGCAAAGATCCCTTACTCCCCGGACTTGCCCATAACAATGCTTCGCTGTCTACCGCAAGGAGAGCACTGGGCAGGGCTAGAGGACTGGGAAGAGGCAGGCCTGAAAGTAATGGGGGTCCTATACCAGGACTCTATACTGCTCCCTTTCGAAGAACTGCAATCGGCGTATGATTTGCCAGGAGGTCAGTTCCTGAAACATGGAGCCCTTACTAGGAGGATCAGGAAACATTGGGGCGCGGGTGGCGCGATGCCCCGGGCACTGGCAGGATGTAGATATGTTGCATTATCGGCAGGGAGGATCAAAATGGTCTCCTGCCTCTACAAGGCAATCAGGGAGGATATGCAAAAGCCGCAAGAGTGCCTGCGACTACAGTGGGAGGAAGACCCGGGGAAACAGATCCAAGAGAAAGACTGGGTCAGGATACTAGAACGAACCCCGAAAGCATCTAGAAATGCGCGATTTAAATTAATGCATTTTTACATACTTCACAGAGCATACCTCAGCCCGTCCCGCATTAGGAGATACTTTGGGACATAGACCGCAGCATGCCCGAGATGTGGAGAGAGGGAAGCACATATAATGCACATGTTTTGGAGCTGCCCCACATTACAAATGTTTTGGGAAGTGATAAGACACACAATAGGTGACCTCATCGACAAAGAGCTTCCACAAACCCCAGAGCACTACCTGTTAGGATGGTTCCCAAAGACGGCCAAAAACAAGACGACTGGGAAGTTTCAAGACCTTGCCTATGTTCTGGCTAAGAGAGAGATAGCTAGGAAATGAAAAGCGCTGGGGGGCGCAGTGGATAGGCGCATGGAAAAAGAAACTCAAAAAATGGGCGGGAGCAGAGGGTAGACTCTTACTCAGGGACGCCAACCGAGGGATAGGTAAAATAGACATGGCGAGGGAATGGGAGTGCCTTGTAGGCAAATTACCAGCAGATAGACAGGGATCTAGCGGGACGGGCACCCCGCAGCCGGCAGCATCGGACCAGGAGAGGGGAGGGGGCAAACAATAGGGCCAGACGTAACAGGCACTCCAATGCATTGAAATAAAAAGCTTGACTTATAAAGACCTTGCAACACCCAGCAACATCACTACACCAACTCAAGTGCAACTAAAGGGGGGCAGTTTTGTTACAAGGGATGTTGACTAAAGCGCACCAGAGAACAAATGTCTTTAATGTATGCACAATGTATGATGTGAATATCTTTCATGCATGCTGAAGATGTCTTGAAAACCCAAGAAAATCTGGTTGTAAAAAAAAACAGTATCTGAGAAGCAGCCACACACCACTCTTCAAGAATAAGCTGCTTGTCATTGCTACCTTTCAGAGTCAAAACCTATTAATTAGGTTCTTGGCATTCAGTGAATTCACAGTAATATCTGGTTCCTGAGGTTCCGGAGACAAGAAACAATACTTGTTACAAGCATTGCCCAGTTGTCCCTGATTTTTGTTTTATGGATCCCTCACGTAAATCCTGCTGTGGCAGTTAGAAGAGTGGTGTGACTTACAGCACGTTGAATAATTTATTTTCAAATGTTGCATTTCAGGAACTGCTGTGGTGACTTTGACAAAGGCAGCACTGTGGACAGACAGCCGGTATTGGATACAGGCAGAGCGGCAGATGGACTGCAATTGGGAGCTACAAAAAATATGTTAGTATACATTTAAAATAATACTTTTACCACATCATATCTTGCAATATCGCTCCTTCTGAAACGGAAAGATGTCTCCTTTGAGTATAATTGTAGAGCTTATTACTGATGACATCATGCAACCTTCTGCTCCTCAAATTACTCTATAAATGCCTATATCATAAAAAAAAAGAAATAATGGGATCACTATTATATACAGCATAGACCGACTGCATGGACATATGTGCATGTGCAAAATAGAAATCAAGTAGTGGAGACAGGTATGATTGAGCATTGGAAATGTTATATGGAACACACTGTAACGGCCAGTAAAGTTTTAATTTCAAACAATGCTTCATTTGAATATGGTAAAGACTGAGCGTAACTAGTGTGAACTACAGACATACATTTCAACTAAATAGTGGCTATAATCAAAGGACTCTTACTAAAAATATGTGAGAGAAACTAAAGCTTCGCCTTACACTACATTATTCACATGTGGTTGATGTTAAATAGTTGTCACTGAGATTTAAAAGATGCACATATTTATGTTTAGATGTTCAGTGAAAATATTTAGACATATTTTTGAGGGATGTATCATATATGGATGACTCTCTTACAGACGATTTAAGTTGTAGTATGATTGTAACTGTTGTTCTAATGGTGTGTGCCATCCTGCTCGTTTGAGGAATATGCGCAGTGTATTTTTTTACAAACTACACAGGGTTGTCCATAGGCCCAGTTGTACATGCCTTATCAATGTCTGTCCCAATGCATACATATGAAGCCATTGACTTAAAGTTTTATGTCAGATCAGGTATTAACACTTGTATCTCATCAAAGCAAACAATGACCAAACACTATCTTAAAAGATATTCAAGGTTTAATAAATTACTGGTTGTATCAGTATCTATGAAGACATTACATTTCATACGCACCTGAATAGCAGTAAAAGAAAAGTATAATATCTCTTAAACTGGGTGATTTCACAGATATGTTTCAGGTCCTGCATATTGCAAAAGGTTATGACCATTAGCACTACAGAGGTAGTAGGAAATTGGCTCTAAGCTGTGGCTCGCTGAATACCTTCCAGTATAAAAGCATATAGATAACTGTGACATCCATTGGATGATGTCACCAGTGATGTCACCAGTTATGTCATTTACAATATCATGAGCGAAGTGAGGTCATAAGCAGTGTGTGTCAGGGGCACAAGTTATAGTTAGCTCACCAAATTTAACTGGTGAATTTCAATGTATTTTTAGTCTTTAAATGTTAGTTTTTAGGTTATTTTAATGCCTAACTGTAACGTCACTTTAACCTTTTAGTCTTCCAGTTAATTTCTAGGTTTTTGTTTTAAAATAAGCTAAAATCATTACTTTAACCTTTGCTGTTTTTTTCTGTACACAACATGTGTATCTACTTACCTCTCTCTCTAAATATGTATATATGTGTGTGTGTGTGTTTATATATGTGTGTGTATATATATATATATACACATATACAAACGCACACACATATACATATATATATATATATATATATATATATATATATATATATTCACTGAAAAACCATAGGTTTTAGGGACAGTTATAGTTAGTTGGACATTGCACTCGTACAAAACCCGTGAAATTCCCCCATTATAGTTAGTTCAGCTAACTATAACTCGCGCCCCCGCAATGCACTGCTGATGACGTCACATATTACATCACTCATGACATGGTCAGTGACATCACTGATGACATCACTGATGACATCATGCAGTGACTGTGTGTTTCTATAAAGTTTAAATATGTTTAATATATATGCCAAGGTGTATTGAATAATGAGTGGGTGTATAAGTGTCTGGATGGATGATTTAGTAGGTGCGTGACTGACTCTATAAGTGAGTGATTAAACGTATCTTACTAAATGCATGGGTTAGTGACTAAACTGTGTGAATGTCTTTATCCGTCTGTCTGTTGGTGTGTAAGTGGCTGCATGGGTTTGTAAATAGCTACATGAGTGTCTATATGAGTTATTGATTGGTTGTCTGAGTATCTGTATGGGTGCCTGAGTGTTTGTGTGGATGGGGTGTGTGTGACTGCACATAGATGTATCAGTGGGTGATTCACTGGGTGCATGGTTTCAAGAGTGCATCTGTGATGGACTGTATGGGTGGGTGAGTGTGTGTATGGGTGTGTTAGTGAGTGAATGTATATCTCAGTGGTACATGTGTGAGTAACTACATATGTGAAAGGAATATAAATGTGTGTTGGAGTATATAAATGGGTATAAGTGAGAGTGTGTGATTGTGAGAGTGGCTGTATGGATGAGTGTGTACTTGTATTAGTGATTGTATAAGAGCGTAAGAATGTGCTAGTATTTGTATGAGTAAGTGAGCTGGTGTGTGTATAACTGTATAGGTGAGTAAATGGCAGTGTGATTAATTATTTGCATGACTGACTAGGTGTGTAAGTACCTCTATGGATGAGTGGCGGTGTGTGAGTGTGTATGTAGGTGTATGAGTGCATATGATAGTCCTGTACTGAGTGACCGTAAGTATGAGTGACTGTACAGGTGAGTGAGTGGATGTGTGTGTAGACCTAAGAATCAGTGAGTGGGTATGTAGTTATTGGTGTTGGAGTGTCTATGGTTTTGAGAATGGCAGTCTGTAATTTAGAGTGGGTGTATCAAAAGTTATATTAGGGTGTGAGAAGATGCATGAAATTATCACATGGATGATGTCATCAGTGATGTCATCAGTGATGTCATTTGAGATGTCATCAGTGATGTCATCAGTGATGTCACTGACCATGTCATGAGTGATGTAATATGTGACGTCATCAGCAGTGCATTGCGGGGCGCGAGTTATAGTTAGCTGAACTAACTATAACGGGGGAATTTCACGGGTTTTGTTCGAGTGCAATGTCCAACTAACTATAACTGTCCCTAAAACCTATGGTTTTTATAGTGAATTTCAAAGGTTTTTTAAATGCAAATTTCTAACTATAACGTGCCTGAAACCTATGGTTTTTTCAGTGAATTTCAAAGGTTTTTTAAATGCTAATTTCTAACTATAACGTGCCTGAAACCTATGGTTTTTTCAGTAAATTTCAAAGGTTTTTTAAATGCTAATTCCTAACTATAACATGTCTGAAACCTATGGTTTTTTTCAGTGAATTTCAAAGGTTTTGTAAATGACAATTTTTAAATGTATTAATTGTTATCTTTATTTTTTTGATACTGATTTACTACATTTTTTAAACTATTTATTTTTAGATATTTTATTTTCTAAATTACATTGTAATTACATTATACATTACATTACAAAATATACTTTCTCAGAATGAATTACTTTAGTTTAAATACTTTGCAAATAGGCAACAGACTTTTAAGTACAGTAGTTACAGTTGTTGCAATGGGCAACACAATTTCAAACACAATGCAACATTGAGCTCAATGTGAATTTCTAGTTAAATGCAATGAGTTACTTTATGGATTACTTTTCTAACCACAGGACTGGATCCTAGATTCAGTCCTGGGACATCTCCTGTAAACAGTTGAGTAAAAGCGTTTTGGTTACAGTAGTGATTTTTAAGGAATATTATTGATTTTTAAAAGTTGACACTTGGAAACTTTTTCACATAGAATCACCAATGTTATCCTATGGGAGGAAATTCACTTAGCAGGTAAGTAGTGTTATCGTTACTTTTTCTTACTCAGTGGTGGATCCTGGATCCAGCACTGGTGCATCTCCTATAAACAGTTGAAAGAATGCGTTTAAGTCATACAGGCGATTTTTAAGGAATGTTAGACCTGGCATCCTTGGCATGGGTCTCCCTTCCATTTTTTTTCATAATACCTCCACTGTTGTCGATATGTTTTTGCTGGACTAGATGCTCATGGGCACTTTGCCACTGCTAATCAGTGCCAAAGTGCAAGTGCTCCCTATTGTAAATTGTGATGTGAATTAGTGACTCCATGTTTGGCTTATTTGAATTACTGTCAGACCCTAGTACAGTGCACTGAGTGTGCCCAGGGCTTGTAAATCAAATGCTGCTGGTGGGTTTGCAGCACTGGTTGTGCCACCCACAGAAGTAGCTTGTAAAGTGTCTCAGGCCTGCCATTGCAGAGCCTGTGTGCAGTCTGTGACTGCCATGTCGACTTGGTAAGTGCACCCACCTACCAGTCCCCAAACCTTCCCTTTTCTTCATATCAGACACCCCTATGGTAGGCCTACGGGCAGGGTGCATTGTAAGGATAAGGTGGGACATGCCTGGTGTGTGTGACATGTCCTAATAGTGAATTACAGCCATTTTCGTTTTTCACTATTGCAAGGCTACCTGTTCCTCATAGGCCAGAATGGGCCGTTTGATTATAACATCTTATAATCCTAAACTGACTCAGGGAACTAGGTAGAAATTCGAGTTTAGTATGCCTGAACTCAGAATGATAAAATACATCTTTTAGTGAAGTTGGTTTTAACATTCTGTGTTTGAAAATACCACTTTTAGAAAGTGGGTATTTTCTTGCCTAACTATCCAGCCTGCCTCTGCCAGCTTGTGTATTGTGTGTCTGGTTTGTGCGTGACAGGGGCTGGGGGTGGCCACAGGAGACAGGGGTGAGGCAGCCCAGGGCTGAATAGAGAGATCTGCATCCAGAGTGGAGGGAGGAGTTGCATCTGGGTCTGAATAGGGCTGTGCCTGCCTGCCACAAAGCTGGCTCCACCCCCTGCCAGGCGTCTGAGTACCCTGCCCCACATTCTGAAAGGAAAGAAGGAGTCATGTACACAGAGTGCTCCAAAGCTGCACAGAACTGGTTTAAGCTAGGCAAAGGCCTCTCTGCCTCCAGAGAACAAAGAGAATCAGGGTATAAGAGGGGCACCCAGACCCCAGGAAAATTAGATCACTTTTGGGAACAAGAAGAAACCTTTGCTGAGGAGCGAAACCAAGAAGAAACTGAGGAGAGACTATCCCTAAGCCTGAAGTGCTGCTTGGGAGATTGGCCTGCAGTGGTTTGCCTGACTGCCGAAAGAAAGGTGAAGGAACTTTTGCTTTCCTGTGACTTTCATCAACTTGTGAAGGATCTCCAAGGGCTTGGAAGAGAGCTTGCCCCCTGACCGAACTCCCAGGACCATTGGACTTCACCAGCCTTGTGAATTGCTGCTGGAAACGCTGTTTCAGTGGCTACAGGGTTAGGGAGCTGTGACCGACTCTGACGACCGGCTCGGTGTCCTGTAAGCACCGCATCGAAGCACCGTCTCGCCCTGCAATGCACGGCCCTTGTCTCACCGACTCCGTCAATGAGCCGCTGCCTGCACCGCCTCGAGGGACAACACGTTCTGCAACGCTCGCTACGCCCGAATCGAACTGGTCCGACCGACACGGTCACTGCTGCTGAGTTCAAGTCCTGTGACCGCACCGGAGTTGGGCACCGCCGCACGCTTTGCGACGCACCGCCCGACTCGCACCGCTGTCCGGACTGATCGACGCCAGCTCCTGAATCCGGCTCCGTCGCCGCACCGCAACCTGCCAGCACCGCATCGAAGCACCGTCTCGCCCTGCAACGCACGGCCTTGGTCTCACCGACTCTGTCTCGACGACGTCAACGAGCCGCTGCCTGCACCGCATCGAGGGACAACGCGTCCTGCAACGCTTCCATTTCTGCAACGCGACCGCGACGAACCGCCATCCGGCTCGCACGCCCGTGCCTGCCGCTTCAAGTCAAAGGTACTGTGACCGAGTCCGCCTACGCTGTGCTGGCCCGTATCGACGCGGTCAGCTGGATTTGATAGACTCTGTTTGTTCTTTACATCGCAGTAGCCGGAGAAGGCTACCGACTCGCACAGAACCCTGAATTAAGCCTTTTTTTGATCAGAACTAAGCACTCTTGACAGTATTGTGTATTATTTTTGTCGTTTATGGTCTTGTGAGAAATCTATATAAAGTATACCTATTTTTATAAATATATAACCTGTGTGGTGTCCATTTGTAGTGTTGTCACTTGATTACTGTATGTGTTCACAAATGCTTTACACACTGCCTCTGAACTAAGCCTGTCTGCTCGTGCCAAGCTACCAAGAGGGTGAGCAGGGGTTCTTTCAGGAGTGTACCTACTTTCCCTGACTAGACTCAAGGGTCCCTATTTGGACAAAGGTACCTACCTCTGCCAACCAGAGACCACCAAATCTAACATTGGTGGTCAGCGGTGAGGATTCTGGACTTGCATTTGTGACTCATGTACAGCAATTGGTGAACACTACTTAGTGAGTGCAGACCAAAACGCAACCGCATACTCTTTGATAGCATTTTTTCTGGGAATTTCTATTTTTGCAACTGCCAAGTTTAATCACCATGGAGAAACCAGCATCAGTAGCCTCTGTTGAGTGTGATTGGGAAGAGGGGAGGCTAGAATGCTACACCCTCAAGCAGCTCAAGCATTTCTGCAAAAAGTTTAAAGTGTCCATGACCGGGCTCTCCAGGAAGAAGGACCTCCAAAAGACGCTGAGGGCCTGGGTCGAATCAAGGAGTGCCCCTGTGGAGGGGGCTGAGAATGCAGAAGGGCAGCTGGAGGGGCTATTGGGTCTAGGGGCTGGAAGACTACCTTCCCCAGTAGGTAGCAGTGTTTCTGCCAGAGGTCTGTCTCCAGAAGAGTTGGAGGACAGGAAAGAGAGTAAAATGCACGAAATGGAGCTGACCAAGCTCAAGCTGAATGGGCAGTTAGAATTTGAATTGCAAACTAGGAAATTAGCCCTAGAAGAAAAGAAAATGCAGTTTGAACATGAGAAGGTTTTGAGGGAGTTGGAATTGAAGGCCAAAAGCTTAGAGATTACTCCCTCTGGTGGCAGCACACCGTCCATGCCTGTTGAACCTAGGGTGTATATTCCCAAAGATGTGGTGAAGGAATTTTTTAAGAATGATGATATTGGGCAATGGTTTATGAGGTAGCCATGACTTCCCACCGGGTCCCTGAGAAGGATTGGGGAGCGGGGTTGTGGGGTCGGTTCCTTAGTGAAGGGCGGGATACCTTGTTGGACTTGCCCTCTGAAGTCTGCAATTCATACAGCCACATGAAGGAAGCATTAATGTCTAGATATGGTTTGACCCCTGAGCTTTATAGGCAGAGGTTCAGGAACTGTAAGAAGATTGAAGGCAGTACCTGGGTTGAATACGTGACTTTTTTTGCAGAGCATTGGATGGTTGGGTGAAGGGTAGCAAAGCGACTGATTTTCAGGCGCTCCTTGATTTGATTGCATGGGAGCACTTGTCCAGTAATTGTTTTCCTGAGCTACGCCAGCACCTGATTGATAGTAAGCTGACTAACCCAAGGCAGCTTGCTGAGGAGGCGGACCGCTGGGTGAGTACCCGGGTCCACAAGGGTCACGTGGGAGACTCCGCCAAGGGTAGGCAGGGTCCCCAGCAGAAGAGTGGGGGGGACAAGGGTAAACAGAGGGAGTTCCAGAAAGGGCCCCAAAGTAGACCCCAAGGGAAAGGTTCCCAGCCTCCCCCTGAGAAGAAGCCAGTGGCCCTGACAGGCCCCCCTGTTCACCAGGGACCACTGGTGTGTTACAAGTGTGGCGCCCCTGGCCACAAGGCAAATGATCCTCGTTGCCCTTTGTTTGGAAAACCAGCACCCTCTGGTGCAGCCCCCCGGCAGTTGGCTAGTGTAGCCCTGGGGGAGGAGTTGGGTGCCCAAGGTGGGGGGGATCCCACAGTGTTTTCCCTTGTCTCATTAGGAGACTCTGAGATGGTCCCTAGGACCCAGCTGCCTGAGAACACTAAAAAATACAGGCAGTGGGTGACCATCAATGGCCATAGGGTGGAGGCTCTGAGAGACACAGGAGCCAGTGTGACAGCTGTCAAGTGTCACCTGGTGTCTAAAGAGCAGGTTGTCCCCAATGCGTTCTATCCACTTGTTGCCGCTGACAACACAGAGAGTCACTGCAAGGTGGCTCAGGTTCCCTTTGAGTGGGGGGGGTCTCTGATACTCTTCAAGTAGCTGTGAGGCCAGCCATGCCTGTTGACTGTTTGTTAGGGAACGATTTGGAGAGCTCACCTTGGGCTAAGGTGGAGCGGAGTGCGCATTTAGAAATGTTGGGCTTGCCTGATTGGGCATGTGTGACCACCCGGTCAATGGCAGCTAAAGGTGTTCAAGAGGACTTGGAGCCTGAGAGGGAGGCCCAGGTGCCTGCCGGAGAGAGAGGAGGCAGGGGCGCGGGAAACTGGCCCCCGAAGTTCCCACGGTCCAGGAGGAGGCAGACCCTGAGGGGGATGCCCTGGAGCCTACAGGGGAACAGGTAGCTGAACTGGGGGACCTACCTGAGCTGACCCATTGGCAGCAAGAAGGAGGACCCTCCAGGGAGGAGTTCTGTGAGGAGCAGAACACATGCCCTTCTCTCGTGGGTCTGAGGCAACAGGCCACAGACCAGGCAGCAGGTGATCAGTCTGGATCACATTGGATTTACTGGGAGAATGGTCTCCTGTATTCAGAGCCTAAGGTTGCTGAGCCTGGGTCAGCCCGTGTGCTGGTGGTACCCCAGCGCTTCAGAACCTCTCCTACTGGGGTTGGCTCATGATGTACCGTTAGCAGGACATCTGGGGCAGGACAAGACCTTGAGAGGCTTGTCACCCATTTCTTTTGGCCCCAGATGCGCAGGAGTGTCGCCACTCACTGCAGGACCTGTCAGACTTGCCAGGCAAGTGGAAAGAGTGGGAGGAAGCACAAGGCTCCTCTCCAGCCATTCCCTGTGGTCAGAACCCCCTTTGAACGGGTGGGTATTGACATTGTGGGGCCACTGGACCCCAAGACAGCCATGGGGAACAGGTTTATCCTGGTCTTGGTGGACCATGCCACCCGGTACCCTGAAGCCATCCCTCTGAGGACAGTGACGGCCCCCGTGGTGGGACGGGCACTGATGGGAATTTTCTCACGTGTGGGATTCCCTCAAGAGGTGGTGTCTGACAGAGGTACCAACTTCGTGTCCAAGTACATGAAGTCCCTGTGGCAGGAGTGCGGTGTAACTCTACAAGTTCACCACTCCTTACCACCCTCAAGGAAATGGGCTGGTTGAGAGATTCAACCGGACCCTCAAAGGCATGATTATGGGTCTGGAAGAACCCATGAGGCGTAAATGGGACGTCCTCTTACCATGCCTGTTGTTTGCATACCGGGAGGTGCCACAGAAGTCTCTAGGGTTCAGCCCCTTTGAGCTCCTCTATGGACACCCGGTGCGAGGACCTCTGAGTTTGGTCAAGGAAGGCTGGGAGCAATCTCCCAGGAAACCTCCCCAGGATGTATACAGTTACATGCTGGTCTTCAGGAACCAGACTAGGCGTTTCAGAGAACTTGCTGAGGCAAATCTGGAAGCCAGCCAGGAGGAGATGAAGCGGTGTTACGACCAGAATGCCACTCTGGTAGAGCTTCAGCTTGGTCAGAAAGTGTGGGTCATGGCCCCTGTGGAGCCTTGTGCGCTCCAGGACAGGTGGACCGGCCCTTTCATGGTGGTAGAGCGCAAGAGTCCAGTTACCTACTTGGTGGACTTGCAGTCTCCCAGGAACCCATTGAGGGCCCTGCATGTGAACCGCCTAAAGCCCCACTTGGAGAGGTCCCAAGTGGACATGCTCTTAGCTACAGATGATGGGATGGAGGAGGAGACCGAGCCTCTTCCTGACCTCCTGTCAGCCCGAGAGCAAGATGGATCAGTGGAGGGAGTAAACCTCTCTACCTCCCTCACACCTGAGCAGCAGGGTGACTGTCACCAGCTGTTGGGACAGTTCCCTGACCTGTTCTCCCTGGTTCCCAGTGTCACTCATTGGTGCGTCCATGATGTGGACACTGGGGACAGTCTTCCTGTGAAGCACAAGGCTTACAGGGTGACTGACAGGGTCAGAGCCTGCATCAAGGAGGAGGTCTCCAAGATGTTTGCGCCAGGGGTGATTGAATCCTCTAACAGCCCTTGGGCCAGCCCAGTGGTCTTGGTTCCGAAGGCTGCCGCGCCTGGTGCCACACCAGAACTCCGGTTCTGTGTGGACTACAGGGGACTTAATTCCGTCACCAGGACTGACGCCCACCCCATCCCCAGAGCTGATGAGCTCATAGATCGGTTAGGGGCTGCGCGGTACCTCAGCACGTTTGACTTAACGTCTGGGTACTGGCAGATCGCCTTGACTGATGGGGCAAAGAGAGGTCAGCATTCTCCACACCAGATGGGCACTACCAGTTCCGGGTGATGCCCTTTGGGATGAAGAATGCCCCTGCCACCTTTCAGAGGTTGGTCAACCAGGTGTTGGTTGGACTGGAGGATTTCAGTGCCGCCTACCTGGATGACATCGCAGTGTTCAGTGCCAGTTGGGAAGAACATCTGCGCCACCTCTGGGAAGTGTTGATGGCGCTGCGGAGGGCAGGCCTCACAATCAAGGCAAGCAAGTGCCAGATTGGGCAGGGTTCTGTGGTGTACTTGGGACACCAGGTTGGGAGCGGCCAGGTGGCGCCCTCCAACCGAAAATTGATACCATTCTGGCTTGGGAGCCCCCAAGACCCAGACAGAGGTGAGAGCCTTCCTAGGACTCACCGGGTATTACAGGAGATCTCGTCAAGGGGTATGGCAGCATTGTTGCCCCCTTGACAGAGCTGACTTCCAAGAAGCAGCCCAGGAAAGTGATTTGGACTGACGCCTGTTCAAAAAGCTTTTGACACCTTGAAGACTGCCATGTGCACGGCGCCTGTGCTCCAGGCACCCAACTTCTCCAATGAGTTCATTGTTCAGACGGACGCTTCAGAGCATGGTGTAGGGGCTGTTCTATCACAGATCAATGAGGAGGGCCTAGACCAACCTGTAGCCTTCATTAGTAGGAGGTTACTTCCCGGGAACAGAGATGGAGTGCTATTGAGCGTGAGGCATTTGCTGTGGTCTGGGCACTGAAGAAGCTGAGACCATACCTGTTTGGGACTCACTTCCGGGTTCAGACAGACCACAGGCCCCTCAGATGGTTAATGCAGATGAGGGGTGAGAATCCAAAGCTGTTGAGGTGGTCCATTTCCCTACAGGGGATGGACTTTACGGTGGAACACCGCCCTGGTACGGAACACGCCAATGCTGATGGTCTGTCCAGATTTTTCCGCCTTAGTGATGAGAACTCCCTAGGGGTAGGATAGTTCTCCCACATTTCAGCTGGAGGGGACAAGTGTTAGACCTGGCATCCTTGGCATGGGTCTCCCTTCCATTTTTTTTCATAATACCTCCACTGTTGTCGATATGTTTTTGCTGGACTAGATGCTCAGGGGCACTTTGCCACTGCTAATCAGTGCCAAAGTGCAAGTGCTCCCTATTGTAAATTGTGATGTGAATTAGTGACTCCATGTTTGGCTTATTTGAATTACTGTCAGACCCTAGTACAGTGCACTGAGTGTGCCCAGGGCTTGTAAATCAAATGCTGATGGTGGGCTTGCAGCACTGGTTGTGCCACCCACAGAAGTAGCTTGTAAAGTGTGTCTCAGGCCTGCCATTGCAGAGCCTGTGTGCAGTCTGTGACTGCCATGTCGACTTGGTAAGTGCACCCACCTACCAGTCCCCAAACCTTCCCTTTTCTTCATATCAGACACCCCTATGGTAGGCCTACGGGCAGGGTGCATTGTAAGGATAAGGTGGGACATGCCTGGTGTGTGTGACATGTCCTAATAGTGAATTACAGCCATTTTCGTTTTTCACTATTGCAAGGCTACCTGTTCCCCATAGGCCAGAATGGGCAGTTTGATTATAACATCTTATAATCCTAAACTGACTCAGGGAACTAGGTAGAAATTCGAGTTTAGTATGCCTGAACTCAGAATGATAAAATACATCTTTTAGTGAAGTTGGTTTTAACATTCTGTGTTTGAAAATACCACTTTTAGAAAGTGGGTATTTTCTTGCCTAACTATCCAGCCTGCCTCTGCCAGCTTGTGTATTGTGTGTCTGGTTTGTGCGTGACAGGGGCTGGGGGTGGCCACAGGAGACAGGGTGAGGCAGCCCAGGGCTGAATAGAGAGATTTGCGTCCAGAGTGGAGGGAGGAGTTGCATCTGGGTCTGAATAGGGCTGTGCCTGCCTGCCATAATGCTGGCTCCACCCCCTGCCGGGCGTCTGAGTACCCTGCCCCACATTCTGAAAGGAAAGAAGGAGTCATGTACACAGAGTGCTCCAAAGCTGCACAGAACTGGTTTAAGCTAGGCAAAGGCCTCTCTGCCTCCAGAGAACAAAGAGAATCAGGGTATAAGAGGGCACCCAGACCCCAGGAAAATTAGATCACTTTTGGGAACAAGAAGAAACCTTTGCTGAGGAGCGGAACCAAGAAGAAACTGAGGAGAGACTATCCCTAAGCCTGAAGTGCTGCTTGGGGGATTGGCCTGCAGTGGTTTGCCTGACTGCCAAAAGAAAGGAGAAAGGAACTTTTGCTTTGCTGTGACTTTCATCAACTTGTAAAGGATCTCCAAGGGCTTGGAAGAGAGCTTGCCCCCTGACCGAAGTCCCAGGACCATTGGACTTCACCAGCCTTGTGAATTGCTGCTGGAAACGCTGTTTCAGTGGCTACAGGGTTAGGGAGCTGTGACCGACTCTGACGACCGGCTCAGTGTCCTGTAAGCACCGCATCGAAGCACTGTCTCGCCCTGCAACGCACGGCCCTGGTCTCACCGACTCCGTCAACGAGCCGCTGCCTGCACCGCCTCGAGGGACAACGCGTCCTGCAACGCTTCGCTACGCCGAATCGAACTGGTCCGACCGACACGGTCACTGCTGCTGAGTTCAAGTCCTGTGACCGCACCGGAGTTGGGCACCGCTCGCACGCTTTGCGACGCACCGCCCGACTCGCACCGCTGTCCGGACTGATCGACGCCAGCTCCTGAATCCGGCTCCGTCGCCGCACCGCAACCTGCCAGCACCGCATCGAAGCACCGTCTCGCCCTGCAACGCACGGCCTTGGTCTCACCGACTCCGTCTCGACGACGTCAACGAGCCGCTGCCTGCACTGCATCGAGGGACAACGCGTCCTGCAACGCTTCCATTTCTGCAACGCGACCGCGACGAACCGCCATCCGGCTCGCACGCCCGTGCCTGCCGCTTCAAGTAAAAGGTACTGTGACCGAGTCCGCCTACGCTGTGCTGGCCCGTATTGACGCGGTCAGCTGGATTTGATAGACTCTGTTTGTTCTTTACATCGCAGTAGCCGGAGAAGGCTACCGACTCGCACAGAACCCTGAATTAAGCCTTTTTTTGATCAGAACTAAGCACTCTTGACAGTATTGTGGATTATTTTTGTCGTTTATGGTCTTGTGAGAAATCTATATAAAGTATATCTATTTTTATAAATATATAACCTGTGTGGTGTCCATTTGTAGTGTTGTCACTTGATTACTGTATGTGTTCACAAATGCTTTACACACTGCCTCTGAACTAAGCCTGTCTGCTCGTGCCAAGCTACCAAGAGGGTGAGCAGGGGTTCTTTCAGGAGTGTACCTACTTTCCCTGACTAGACTCAAGGGTCCCTATTTGGACAAAGGTACCTACCTCTGCCAACTAGAGACCCCCAAATCTAACAAGGAATATTTGTAGTTTGTAAAAATCGACACTTTGAAACTTTTCTGTTGAAAACCAGACAATGGATTCCTATGGAAGGAAATACAAGTTACTGGTAAGTACGGTTAGAATTACTTTTCAGGGTCAGTGCTGGGCTAAAAGATGCAGCACTGGGTTCTCTCCTGATAACAGGTGAGTAAAACGGAATTCGTAGTTCGGCTGATTTTAGAGGAATATTATAAAGTTCCAAAACTCCACACACAAGAATTTCCAAGTGAAACCAGTCAATGTTAGCCTATGGAAGGAAATTCAAGTTACTGGTAAGTACGGTTAGAATTACTTTTCAGGATCTGTACTGGGCTCAAAGATGCAGCACTGAGGTCTCTCCTGATAACAGGTGAGTAAATCAGAATTCGTAGTTCTGATGATTTTAGAGGAATATTTGTATGTTTCAAAAATCGACACTTTGAAACTTTTTCAGCAAAAAGCAGGCTATGATATCCTATGGAAGGAAATACAAGTTACTGGTAAGTACGGTTAGAATTACTTTTCAGGATCTGTACTGGGCTCAAAGATGCAGCACTGAGGTCTCTCCTGATAACAGGTGAGTAAATCTTAATTCGTAGTTCAGCTGATTTTAGAGGAATATTATAAAGTTCCAAAACTCCACACTTAGAAGAATTTCCAAGTGAAACCAGTCAATGTTAGCCTATGGAAGGAAATTCAAGTTACTGGTAAGTACGGTTAGAATTACTTTTCAGGATCAGTACTGGGCTCAAAGATGCAGCACTGAGGTCTCTCCTGATAACAGGTGAGAAAATCGGAATTCGTAGTTCTGCTGATTTTAGAGGAATATTTGTAAGTTTCAAAAATCGACACAGAAACTTTTTCAGCAAAAAGCAGGCAATGATATCCTATGGAAGGAAATAAAAGTTACTGGTAATTACGGTTAAAATTACTTTTCAGGATCAGTACTGGGCTCAAAGATGCAGCACTGAGGTCTCTCCTGATAACAGGTGAGTAAATCGGAATTCGTAGTTCGGCTGATTTTAGAGGAATATTATAAAGTTCCAAAACTCCACACTTAGAAGAATTTCCAAGTGAAAACAGTCAATGTTAGTCTATGGAAGGAAATTCAAGTTACTGGTAAGTACGGTTAAAATTACTTTTCAGGATCAGTACTGGGCTCAAAGATGCAGCACTGAGGTCTCTCCTGATAACAGGTGAGTAAATCGGAATTCGTAGTTCGGCTGATTTTAGAGGAATATTTGTAAGTTTCAAAAATCGACACTTAGAAACTTTTTCAGCAAAAAGCAAGCAATGATATCCTATGGAAGGAAATTCAAGTTACTGGTAAGTACGGTTAAAATTACTTTTCAGGATCAGTACTGGGCTCAAAGATGCAGCACTGAGGTCTCTCCTGATAACAGGTGAGTAAATCGGAATTCGTAGTTCGGCTGATTTTAGAGGAATATTTGCACAATGGTGAAGGGAGGGGGCGGGGCCTGAGGTGACATCTGTGCAAACGCGCCCCGTGGCGCGTTTTAAGTTGGGGGATTAAGTCCCCTTGAATCATGAGGGTCTCTAGGGTCCAACTAGCCCACCCTGTACCTCCAGTATGCGCCAGGAGCTGCGTTGCAGAGAGGTGTTCAGAGGCCACGCCCTCTTTGCACCTCTCTGCAACGCAGCTCTGTGGCGCTTTCTGGATGTACCTGGTGGGCTAGTTGGCCCCCAGGGACCCTCAGGATTGAAGGTGATTTAATTCCCCATTTTAAATGCGCCACGGGGCCTGTTTGCACACATGTCACCTGAAGCCCCGCCCCCTCCCTTCACCACTGTGCAAATGCGCCCCGTGGCGCGTTTTAAGTTGGGGGATTAAGTCCCCTTGAATCCTGAGGGTCCCTGGGGTCCAACTAGCCCACCAGGTACCTCCAAAAAGCGCCACAGAGCTGCGTTGCAGAGAGGTGTAAAAAGGGGCGTGGCCTCTGTACACCTCTGTGCAACGCAGCTCCCTGGCGCATACTGGAGGTTCCTGGTGGGCTAGTTGGCCCCCAGGGACCCCCAGTATTCAAGGGGAATTCGTTCCCCATCTGCAAACGCGCCAGGGGGCGCATTTGCAGAGTGCTCCAAGGAGGGGGCGTGGCCTCCGGCGCGCTGCCGGTATTTTAAAAAAAAAAAAATTTAAGAAGGGGGGCTGTGTGGCCCCCCTTCTTTTTCTAATTTTTTGGCCCTGGGGACCCCATCCCCCAGGGCCTGCCCCCTAATATTTTGTTTTAAAAAAAAAAAAATTTGAAAGGGGGCCGCGTGGCCCCCCTCCCCAGGCCTTAATCGGCCCCGGGGACCCCATCCCCCGGGGCATGGCCTTCTTTTTAAAAAAAATGTTATGGAGGGGGGCTGTGTTGCCCCCCTCATTAGGCCACTTATGGCCCCGGGGACCCCATCCCCGAGGCCGGCCTTTGTTTTTTGTTTTTTTTTTAAATTCACATTTGGGGAGGGGGGCCGCGTGGCCCCCCTCCCGGGCCACTACTAGCCCCGGGGACCCCATCCCCCGGGGCTGGCCCTCTCCGTTGGGGACCGTGGGGGGGTCCCCAATCCTCCCACGGTCCCGCCGGCTGCCCGCGTCCCTCGGGAGCCGGCATTGCTTTTCCACATGGGGAGCTGCTAAGATGCAGCTCCCCATGTGGAAAAGCAATTGTCTTTGAATTTTGGAAGAGAGAGCAGGTTTCCTGCCTCTCTTCCAAAATCCAAAGCAGTTTGCTATGACAGGACGGGAGCCGCGAGGCTCCCGTCCTGTCATAGCAACTACAGTGTCCCGGGGTAGGCACCCCGGGACACTGCAGGAGCCGGCCCTGGGGGGTGGCGGTCCCCAGGGCCATCAAGGGCTCCAGGAGGGGGGCCGCGTGGCCCCCCTTCCCACATCTGCAAAGCCCTGGGGAGGTGGTGGACCCCGGGGCGTGTGGGGGGGCTGGAGCCCCCCCACACAGGTGATTTAAATTTTAAAAAAGAAGCCCCGGGGGGTGGCGGTCCCCGGGGCTGCGGGAGGGCTCAGAGCCCTCCCGCACCATTTATTTTTAAAGCCCCGGGGGTGGCGGTCCCCGGGGCTTGGGGGGGCTTAGAGGCCCCCCCACATATTATAAATAACCCCCCCACATGCCCCCGGGACTTGGCCCACCCGGGGGCCAATTAACAACGAAGTGCGGGAGACCGCGCTTCGTTTTTTTTTTTTTTCGGCGGGATCCGCGCACCCTAAGCGCATCCCGCCGATTTTTAAAAAAAAAAATGCTTTTCTGCCCAGGGGTCCTTGTGGGACCCCTGAGCAGACCTAGGGGGTCAGGGTGTTTCTACCCTGCTCCCTTTTTGCGCTTTGCGCACTTGTTTCTGTCCCTCGGTTCTACCGAGGGACAAAATGGCTGCCAACACTGCCTGATTTGGAGTGTTGACAGCCAATTAGCATGCAGCTCGTGATCGGGAGGGTACGCGGACCCTACTCGGCCATAGATATATATGTGACTTTACTTTTGATTTTCTCAGGAACTACTGAACGGATTTACACCATTTAAGCAAAAGGCACGACACTGAACCAAGGGCTACCTCTTTGCCAAATTTGGTGTAATTCTGTTCAGCAGTTCGGGCTGTAGCTGCGACTAAAGGTTCCTATGGAAAAATGAATGGGGAAAACGCGTTTTGGGACCCCCATTTTTTCTCGCCCCCCGCTTGACGAATCACCCCGAGACTTTCAGGATAGGAGCGGACCGGAGCGCCCCAACAAGTTGGAAGCTTTCGCGAAGATTCATCAACCGGCGCCAACGTTATTGCAAATAGAATGTTGCGGATTTCCTATGGAAAATAGGTCCTAACTATAACTATCTACTGGCGACCGCCAGTAGATAATATATATATATATATATATATATATATATATATATATATATATATATATATATATATAGTCCAATACTCACTCGCTATCCAGAATGAGCCCGACACATGCTAGGATTTAAACAATTGGATTTATTTCAGCAAATCACTTTCAGCGCGTGGGATTCATAGTTCAAGAAACGCTGTGGCAGACGCGTTTCAGCCACAAGGCTTTCCTCGGTGCCTGGTTTCAAAGCAGGTCCTTACACCTGGGGCTTGTTTAAATCTTCTGGTGTTACTGTAACCACTCCCAATAGCTGGATGCTTCAGCCCCTCCTCTGCTTCATGCTGTGATGTACCTCGCGCTGACCTTGGACCTGCTGCATGCTGGTAAATGGAGTCTGACGTGGTGACCACTTCAGTGAGCGGTTCAAACCAGACTCCCAGTGGTGTCCCAAATCCTGTTGGCATCCGGACCTCATTCACCCACAGTTGCGAATCCAAGTGAGATCAGATATTCAGGCTGAGACCAATTGATTCCCCTGTAGTGAAAACTACAGCCTCTCTCCCCGTGCAGTAAAATAAAACGCTGTGGTAATATATCCGCTTGGGGGGGTAACGCATTGTATTTTAATACAAGTTCCAATGTTGCTGGCTCACTCGTCACACCAGAACGAGAGGGCGTGCCGGTAACCAGTGCCTGCAGAACTGGTACAAACATAGAGTCCAATACTCACTCGCTATCCAGAATGAGCCCGACACATGCTAGGATTTAAACAATTGGATTTATTTGAGCAAATCACTTTCAGCGCGTGGGATTCATAGTTCAAGAAACGCTGTGGCAGACGATATATATATATATAGTTTACTCGTAATGGCCAGTAGGTACTTAAAGTTAGGACCTAGTTTCCATAGGAAAAGCGTTTTTTGACTTGCCTATAACTTTGGCTCCATTTGACTAATCTTCATGAAATTTTCCCAGAAAAGTGCTCCTGTGACTCTAGTTCTGCATGGAAAGTTTTGGAGTGATCCATCAACCGGTGGCCAACAAAAGAGGGGTAAAAAAAGTGTGTGTCCCATGTTAATTCCCATAGATATTTTAGACAGGTCTACAGCCTGAACCGCTGGACGAAATTACACCAAATTTGGCAGAAAGCTAGGTCTTGGTCCAGAAAGAGTGCTTTTTGTTATTTGGTGCAAATCTGTTCTTTAGTTTTTTGCAATATTAAAGGAAAAACAAATTTGTATATCTAAGAACGCGGATCCTCCGAGGATCTGACAGTCCCTGTGCTGAAATCTGATTGGCTGCCACAGACCCATGCAGCCACTCACACACCTACTCACATACCCATTCGGCCACCCATACACCCACTCACTGACCTATACAGCCACTCACACTCTCAAAATTTACAGGTTACAGTTAGGAAATAAAATTTTAAAAAACATAGAATTCACACAAAAAACAAAGGTTACAGGGATGTTATAGTTAGGAAATAGAATTAAAAAAAACCTTAGAAACTCACTGAAAAATCCAAAGGTTACAGGGACGTTATAGGTAGGAAATAGAATTTAAAAACCTTTGAAATTCACTGAAAAAAGCTGTGATCATACGATCATAAAAAGTCATAAAAACCAATAAAAAACAGATAAAACATTCAAGATAAAATGCATATTAAAATAGAAAGCGTTACAATAAAACACCTGCCCTCTGCCTTATGGCACGTTAATATAAATAGCAGTAAAAAAACAGATCCTTACAGTTGTCAAAGACTGTAGGAAGGTTAAAGGGGCCCTACTATGTCTAATATTGACCTGTTTTAAAAAATGTAGAATACACCGCTTCCTCAGAAATACATAGCAGTGTGGTGAGTGAGGTGAGAAGACTGTGCACGGAGGTGCGCGAGTTATCTGGATTTTAAGGTGGTGGATAAGTATAAATGTGAGTTATAAGTATGTCTTATATCTGTTTGAAAGTGTTGCTTAAATGATAAATTAAAGATATAACTATAACTGTAGAATTTCTACTGTTTGCGTAGTTTAAGTTGTGTTTGTATACCAAACATACATAGTTTTCCTAACTATAACTTATCCTTAACCTTTGAGGTTTTTTTGTGAATTTCAATGGTTTTTGTAATGTTACTAAGAAACATTTTATATTAGTATAGTTTAGTGTTATGGACTGGAGTGTTATTCGGTGGAGTGTGGTACAATATAGTGGAGGATATTGTTGTGAAGTGTACTGTGGTACTGTATATTTTGATATACTAGAGTGGAAGAGAGTGAATTAGGTATACTTGACTGATGTACACTGTAATTACATACAGCTAAGTGGCGTAGAGTAGAGCTGCATACAGTGTAGTGGCATACACTGAATTCGGATACAGTAGAGTGGTGTATATTACACAGGCATACAGTGTACTGACATACAGTGCAGTGGTATACATTGGGATGGCATAGAGTGGAGTGTGGTAAAGTGGAGTTACTTACTGTAAATATTGTAAAGAGTATTCGCGTACACTGTAGTGGCATACAGTGGAGTGCTATAGAGTGAAGTATTGTATACTGTAGGGGCATATATTCGTATTTTGTATACTAAAAATAGAGCCCAGTCGAGTGGCATACACTGGATTGTAGTACAGCGGAGTTGTGTAACGTGGAATACTGTACACTGGAGTGGGGTATAGTGGAGTGCCATATAGTGGAGTGGGGTACAGTTGAGTGGTGTACAGTGGGCTTACATAAATTCAAGTGTCGTATAGTTTTGTGTTGTAAAGTAAAATTGCGTAAATTGGAGTGCCGTATATTGGAGTGCAGTACAGTGAAGTGGTGCAGAGTGGAATAGCGTACACTACAGTGGTGTACAGTGTGCTAGGGTACAGTGTAATCGCGTAAACTGGAGTAGTCTGAAGTGTAGTGCCATACAGTGGAGTAGCATACAATTAAGTAGTGTTTACTGTAATAACACTGAGTTTACTGGTTTTAAGTCTTGAGAAGTACCTTTGAGTGGCATATAGTGGAGTTGCGTACAATAGGGTGTTGTATAATTCAATGGGGTTAATTATAGAAGCGTAGAGTGTCCTGATGTACACTGAAGTGTCGTTTAGTGGATTGGCGCAGAAGGTACTTTCGTAAACTGAAATAGCAGACTGTAGCTTGTGATACAGTGCAGTGGCATATACTGCATTTAAGTAGAATTGAGTGTCATAGAGTGGAGCAGCATACACTGGAATTGCGAACACGCCAGTAGTGTACCATTAAGTAGGGCATACTGCATTATCATATAGTGGAGCTGCACGAACTGGAGATCCGTACAATGGAACAGAGTACAGTTACAAGCAGTACAGTGAAGGGTCGTCCAGTAAACTGGCATACACAAAAGTGTAATAGTAGACAGTGGTGAACAGTATAGTGGTGTGGAATGTAGTGGTGTACACCGGAGTGCCATACAGTGGAGTTAGGTGGAGTAGAGTGGAGTAAAGTGCTGCGGATTCACGTGGAATTTAATGGCATATAGTGTCTTGTCATTAAGTGGATTGGCATACTCTAAATAGTGTAAAGTGCAGTGGGGTAAAGTGAACAGTTATACAGTGGAGTGGTGTAAAGTGGAGTATGTAAGTAAAATGAAAGGTATCATTAAATTATATGAAAACATGAATATTATATCTGAAAAATATAAATTATGATATCTAAATGTTAATTTTCTGGCTGTTTATATACATATGTAAGTAATTGTAAAGTTTTACATTGCAAAGTTCACTGTATACCACAGTACAAGCAGCTTAGAACTGGTGATGTGATTGGCCGATGTCTGTGTTTACCAAAGGTAAAAATTAGCCACATCGTTTTTATGATAATTTTGAATTATTGTACGTTCAGTGTTTCGCTGACTTGTGAGTTAGGCTGTTACACATAATGAATTATAAAGTTTTATTATTAGTTAACAGCCTATTACCACTTTAATGAAGTGGTAATAGGTTAACTTTTTTGTTTTTAAAATTGTACATATTAACGACCCATAGTTTTTTTTACATTTTATACCTTGATAGGTTTGCATGTGTTTGAGGAATGTCTGCATATTTTAGCAGACTTCTTCCACCGGTTTAATTGTTGAAGGAGTAAAAGTTTTGTGGGGTTGGCTGAAGGGGGTGTAAAGAAAAAAGTGTGCTCCCAAAAGGTTCTTAAATTGAATAGATTTAGCATGCACTTTTATATTTTGTGTTGTGCAAAAACCAGAAGTCGTATTTTGTTTAAATTTGTCAGGATTACATGTTATGGTGAGCACATGTTTATTTTGTATAGTGCAGGTAAGTAATGTAATTATGCTATACGGTTAAATGTATTTAAAGTTAGTAATATTTGTTATCGCGGAACTGTTGCAAAATATGGGGGTATTTTGCGGCAGTACCATGGTAAATAGTTATTATAAGTCATTAGTTGATTAGCTAATCATTTCCGTTACAAAAGTTAAAGGAGCCATGTTGCTTATAGCTACACTTTACCCGTGTTGTGCATTACGTCTTCCGATATAGGTATGTATTAGGTATGTTATTTTTGCATTAACTATTACCACTTTGCTAAACTGGTAATAGGTAGAGCAAAATATTTAAAATTCTTTTAGATATTTTGTTTAAAAACTGCGGAGTAGTGCAGGAGTGCTGCCATACCCAAGAATTTTTTTCTAAGGTTAGCATTTTTGTTATTAAATTTCCCTATATTTTTATACCAGTGTACGGTGACCTGCATTTTTTTAAAGTAGTGTGGTAATTTTTGCTAATTAATGCGCTACTCCATACACTTTTTTGTGCATATTTAAATATGTAAAAAATTGAAAAAACACTTTAGCACACTATGGGGCCTATTACGATGGCGGTCGGATGACCGCCGCCCAGCCGGCGGTGGCAACCGCCGGACCTGCGGCGGACATCCGCCGCGATCGCAAGCCAGAAAACCGCCGGTCAGATTAGGATGGCGGTGGTGACCGCGTCGGTGGGAAATTCCGACCGCCGCTTTTCCGCCGGTTGCCATCCGCACTCCTGCCCTGCGGACGGAGAAGGACCGGGATAATGGTGGCGGTGCAGGGCAGGCTCCGCCGGCACAATTATGATGCCGGCGGTAGCCAGCCTTTCCTCAGCGGTCAGACCGCCATGGAAAGGCATGCAGTGATTGTCTTCCGGGGGCCCGTTGTGGGCCCCAATGTTTTGTGGGGGGTGTGGGTGCACTGGGGGGTACCCATGGTCCCCCCCTACTTGTCCCTGTACCAGGTGGCAGGCACTGAGCAGTGCCTACCACGCAGTGCAGGGAAATGCAGGACATGCTCATTTGGACATCGCTGCGGTGCTGCGGGCAGCAGCAACCGCCACAATGTTAAGGCTCGCGATCCGACCGCCGCGGTCGGATTTCGAGCAAGGAACATCCTAATGCGACCGACGGTTATGCTGCGGGCCTTGCGGGCGGTCTTTTCCCGTTACAATGGCGGTCGGGGAGGTTTTCCGACCGCCATCGTAATAGGCCCCTATATTACTAAAATAAAGTGTCTTATGGTATATTTTCACTGGTTTGCTTTTTTGGTATAGCGGTACTCGTATTTATTTTTTAAAATATGTATAAATTTATAAATATTTTTCCCTACCTATTGCCACTTTAGTAAAGTGGTAATAGGTGTGGGAAAAACACAAACCTAATACTTACCTACATTGAATAGCATAATGCAAACCGCATGGAAACTCGAGCTAAAAACAAGAAGACTGCCTTTAACGTTTGTAAAGGCAGTCATTAGCCAATCAGCTAATGACTTGTCATCATTATTTACCGGGATAGTACCACGGTACTACCGTGGCCACAAATATAAGTACATTAAAAACACTTAAAAACATATGAAATACTTGCCCTACTTACCAGCAGTACCCCACAGAATCATCTGTGCACCAGAATATATAATCCTTACAAATTTCATCAAAATCCGACTGACGGTTTTTGCGCTACGTGAAATACAAAAGTCTATGTAAAAATGCATTCGATTTTACGCCTGTTTTGGGACACCCCCTTGTTTCTTTGCACCCCCTTGATGAAATGCCGGAAAACTTTCAGGACTTTGAGAATGAAACAGGGGCAACAGGTCTGCAAGTTTTTCAGCTATTCGTCAAATGGGTGCAAAGTTATCAAGGGACAAAAATCCCTTTTTCTGGTCACCTTAACAATAACTACAATATATATATATCGAATGTGGAGCTCAAGCTCTACAGCACTGGGGGTTGTTGCAGGTCATATGACAGAACCTATCGCATTTCCAAAACACTGTTTTGAATAAAGATCTATATTTTTTTTTCTTTAGATTTTTCTTTTTATTTATATTAGCTACAATCTAAACTGAGGGATGATTTGAGTCTTCCACGGCTAATGTAGAGTGCACCACCTTAGTTGAATGATCTTTGTTTGCTAATTCTAACATCTCTGTTTGGATAATTAATTTGCTATCCTTGTGCAGAATATTTTAACTATACAGTCTGAGGGGAGCAGTTAATTTATTTTGGGGCAACAGCCATCATTTGATCAATCCTTAACCAGGAATCCACTTTATTCCATCCAATTCAGGTGTACTGCCATTTCTACCAAAGGTTTCTAATCTTGGTTATTTGAGCAATTGCACTTGGAAGTTCCTCTAAGAAAGTGATTTGAAGATCCAACTTTGTTGTTTGCCATGTCTTAAACATAGCTGTGATTTGCTAAGGATCACAGCATGAGGAATATAAACCCCGAAATGATTTTTGGATTCTTGCACGTTGCTAGGGTATGCCCAGACGTGGGTCCCTTGCTCACTGTGCCACTGGATTCACGCTAGCCTGGCTGATATGGGGTGATATCCTGAAACCGGTACCAGGATGCTTGTTTCTGGTCCAGGAAGGACCTGGCCAGGCAGGCTGGACTGTTCCCATGGAGAGCAGGGTCAAGACTGACTTGCATATGGCTGGGTCCAAAATGGGGTGGCAGGGCGAGCAAAAGAATGATGGATTTAACCCAGATCTGTGACTGGGGGTGAGTGTTTGAAAAGTTTCACCACTCCGCCCATCATCTTGTTGTGTTGCTATGTGCGCCATAAGTGGCTAGGGTATGCCCAGACATGAGTTCTTTGCTTGCTGTGCCACCGGATTCTAGCTAGCCTGGCTGATGAGGGGTGATATCCCGAAACTGTTCCCAGGATGCTTGTTTCCGGTCCAGGGAAGACCTGGCCTGGCAGTTCGGGCTGGACTGTTCCCATGTGCAGCAGGGTCAAGACTGATTTGCATATGGCTGGGTCCAAATTGGGATAGTATGGTGAGCAAAAGAATTATGGATTTAACCCAGATCTGTGACTGAGGGTGAGTGTTTGAAACGTTTTAGCACTCCGTCCATCATCTTGTTGTGTTGCTAAAAAGTAGTGAATGCTCATAGCAGATTATACCAATGTAATAATAGATAATCAAGTTAGTAAGTGTGTACCTGGGCTACTCTGATGCCACTCTTCCTGTTTCCCATGCTTCTTAACAGTGTCTGTGCGCCCACAATATAAGTGTACAAATAAACTGTTACTTACTATTCTTTCTCAGTCTCCCAATTGGCGTCCTCTGCTTTACAGAGCATGGAGACGCATCTACAAGCAGGTAACCAATCCATTGATTGGAATGTGCGTGGACCACCCCAAAGCCTCTCTTCTTCCAACTCACGCTTCTTAACAAAGTGTTGTGTGCAGATTTGCACTATAATTAGTATACAAGTAGAGTGCAGCCAAACCTGACAATTGTCTGCATTCAAATGACATGGGTTCTGCATTGAGCCCTTGTTGCTTGTTTTGTGAAAGTGAAGCAAATTGCTGGTAAGTGGGGAGAAACGCTTAAAGAGGACGCCTCTGACTAATGATTCAACAACTTTACTTTCTAATGTTCGTATCCAAAGTGATTAACACACATCACTTCATGAAATCCTATCTTGTGAAAGAAAATCCATGACTTGGTTCTGTCTGGCAGTCAACATTAGCAGGCCACGAAAATGGTTGCTTAAAAAGAAATGGTGACTCCCATTCACACCTGCAAATGCACACAGGTGAATCTCTTTATTACTCTAAAAAAGGGAAAAATCTACAAAGTCCTTATTCTTATTAAAAAAAATCTCATTCTCGACGCACAAGACATATTTGTTAATAAACAGATTCACAATTTGCTCGACCACTAAAGAATCTTTTCACAAGCATCAAATACGTATAGGATCCCCTCCAACCCCCAGTCCTCCCTAGCTTCATGTATGCAACAATATGTATATCATCAGTTTTCCAGAATGTTTGCTGCTCCCAGTGTTCCTCTTTCTGCTGATACGTCCCAGCATGCTCCAAGACTGGATCAATTTACTATATCTCACCTGACAAGCACCGCAAAAACATTACTTTCTTCTAAAAATGTCATCCAAATTAAATAACCACTTCCCCACCAATGATTCGAAAGGTCTCTTGCAACCAAATTCAATTTTTATCCAAACGGTCGACACCCAGATTTCTGCAGAGATTTCATTATCCTTATTAGAATCTGCCAACTCACACAAATCCACAGGAAACCTCAACTTGAACCCTCTTGCTTGAGACCCTTCACTAAGACATGCCCCCCACAGAAATCTTTAAAATGACATAAAATTGTCTTATTCTCTTTCAGTCAGGTTTCAGATCAATATGTGGGGGAAAGAGGACAACGCTTCAGTTGCTCCATGATCAATTGCATCTCTTGGACGATGGTGATGTATGGTTGATGGCGCACCTCAACCTCTCAGCTGCCTTCGACATGGTTGAACATGGGAATTACTATGGATCTCATTTGCTCTCCAGTGTATCTGTAGTAAGGTCTTAAACTGGTTCACCAGCTTCACACTAAGAAGGATATAATTTGTCGAATATGAAACCCACCGACTCCTTCATCTGAATCTTTGCTATGGTTTCCTATAGGTTCATCCCTGTCACCCAGCTATTCTGTATGTAGGTTAAACGACACGTGATCTTTATGGCAACACAGGGTATGTTCTTTCACTCGTGTGCAGATGATGCCTACTTCTTTTTAAGAGTCTTCCCCTATTTCTAATGTTGTAGAACAAAACTCCTACCTTCGCCTAATTGACTGGAGGATGTCACCCTTTTAAATTCAGCCTGATTAAGATCCAGTTCGGAACCCTCACCCCGTTTGGGCACTAATCACTTCTACTATTGCATCTCTGCAGCCCAAGCTTATTCTCTTACTAGCTCTGCTTTGACTAAAACCTTATATTCCAAACTAGACATCTGTTCTCTCACCTTGAAAGTGGCAAACTTTGTCTTTCTGAGTTCACTTTCTCTGTAGAATAAATCCATCCATTGCCCCTGGAATCCCTTAACACCTGCATCCCTTCGCATCAACTCTAGTCACTCCGATTACTGAAAAAGAGAAACTGATAACAGCCAGAGGCAGAGGGACGGAAAGCACAAGAAGTAAGAACATATTCCATGTGCAGCCTCGCAAAGTTCAAAAACAAGCAACGGACATAACCAAGCCTTCCTAGACCAGGTTCTTCAGACCTGGAGGAACACCATCTTTTCTGGCACTGTACTTGCCGCCACAATAATTCTCTTCCAACTCTAACCACAACATAACTTTTCAAGAGGTTATACAACTTTTTCTCTCTAGCTCATGACCTCTCTCTTTCTTCATGTTATGCCAAGTAATACCTGGCCCAGGTGAAATTTCTGCTATACTGGCGTAATTACTATCGTAATTTCGGCAATTTCACATTATGCTTCTTACCTGAAATTCCTAAAATTGCTCTGTTATGCCACATTGCGTAATTGCATGCCGTTTGTGGAAAAAAAAATGCTCATGTGCTCAGCAACTACATGAACAGCCGGAATTCGAGTGGCTGTTGTTCAGTGTTTTGAACAAGAAATTCATATTTTGCACTTAAATATAGCGCTATTTTTGCATTTTACATAATTGTGCCTAATTTCAAGTAATGATCCTGAAATTTTGCATAATTTAGCAAAAAGAAGTGAATTTTACACACAGCTACTTGTGATCTATCAAATAATAGAGACACCGACTTCGAGTCCTAAGAATTTCAAATGTCTGTTTTTGGAGTGGGTAGTAACTCATGCTAGAAACAGGTAGCATCCAATCCCCTCCCTGTTGTGCCTTTAGGATTTAGTGCCAATGCTTACTAATGAGATTGCACAAGCACCGGAGTTGTAAGC
The DNA here is from genome assembly GCA_963921515.1 of Calotriton arnoldi. Classification (NCBI taxonomy): domain Eukaryota; kingdom Metazoa; phylum Chordata; class Amphibia; order Caudata; family Salamandridae; genus Calotriton; species Calotriton arnoldi. Next base: position 1,739,665 of record CAWUFW010003012.1, read on the forward strand.
AAGGCCTTAAACCACATTTCAACCACTATTGAATAGTTTTTTTTAAAAAGGAAAGAACTCTGAAATATTAAAGTAGAACGTGTTTTCTACCTTGTGTTCAGTGACCCAATCTCACAGCATACTGATTTCGAAGGATAACAATTGGGTTTCCTGCATCGTTCTCATATAAAGAAGACCCCAAAAAAGAAAATTGCACAAGGCATCTCTTCATAGAAGATTATCACCTTTAGTCAGTGCCTCGAGACGTCTTGAGTGAAGTTACATGACAATATCTTCCTGAAAATAAATGTTGAGAACTGGTTAATTTTTTATCTGACACGTCTTTTGCCACCACTGTGTCTGTCCAAATGTGTATAATTCCGTTTGATTGTGTTTTTGATCACTTTGGAATAGCATTATACCTCTTCTCTATTGCAGTCACCGTCAGTTCCACCGTGGACTGGATCGTCAATGAGACTGCACCAGGAGAGGCCACTGGCTTCGATCCCTTCCTCTTCTCCATCGGTATGTTTGTGGGAATCATTCTGGCAACAGAAGACTGACCACTCTTCAGTACTATACAGAGTTTACCTCTCCCTTTCCATTGTGGTAGTTACCAGGGTGGGACTGGGATATAGCGTACCTGATGCACTGGCCTGACAGATCAATCTATGGTCTGGTTTTTTAGCTGTTCGTGGGCCTATTTTCCTTGAAATTAAAACAAACATTGCCTGCAGCAAGTTCAAATGCATGCAATCTTTCATACTTTGCAAAACACTTATTTACTGTCTTTACAAGTTCAAAACTGCCCCTTTTTGCAAACATGGGCCTCTTTTGAAGCTATCTAATTCACTAATGGAGGTCACTTTTTCTTTTGGTGCCCGGGCCTATTTTCTGTCCCAGTCCGACCCTGGTAGTTACTATTGGCTTTGCCAATGCCAACTGCTTTTAAAATACACCAGCATTGGCATAGCCAGTAGTGGCGACCAATCACGTTAAAAGTATAAAGAAATCGTCATTCAATACTTTCAAGATGTCCATCACGTTGCATGACACTGTGGGTGTTGCATCAACATGTCACGTTATGAAATGCAGCTGTATAGAAATCATTGTTAAATATTCTAAGAACTATATTACAAAATGGCGTCCACATTGCATCACCACATTGAAATGCACAATATGGAGACCCTCTTGAAAGTATAGAAAGCCTTGTTTACTGTACCTTTAACATGGCTGGTCACCGCTGTTGGCTTTGACAATGCTGGTGCTTTTTAAAAGCCTCTGGTATTCACAAAGCCAATACTGTCACCCACAAAGCTCTGGCAAAGCGAGACTGATTGGCTTTGCCGAACATTATTCATTAATATATAAGAAACCCTTAGATCAAATCAGTAAATATGAAACTTTCCTATTAGAGGAGTTGATCAACCAGATGTAAAAATGTCATAACAAGTTTTTTCCCCTTGTAAACTATGCTTCCCAGCACTTTGCTCATCACATGCAGTGAACAGGGAGCAAAGGTTCTACCGCTTGGAAATGTATTGTAGACTCAGTGAAAGATTAACAACGAATTGCCAAGAGGAATTGATGACCTGGTTAATGAGCACAGGCTTTTAGTTCTTTATCTCCTGGTTGGCAGGCTTCGTTATTGCCTAGATTATCTATGGACAAGTCCTTGCCCAACACAAAAATGCACTGTTAGAAATGTTTGTTTGAGCTGTAAAACCCAAAGCTAATTAGAAACAGAATGAAGACACATGGCAGTGACAGGCACTGACTGGCAGATCTATGATCAACACTCACTTTATGATGCTGAGCTGTGGCCGGTAGTCCACAGACGACTATGATATTTATTGTAGTCTCGTCATAAAGCAGACAGAATGGTGCCATCTGCCCATATGTAATTCTGAAGATGTTTTTATTCACTTTATGGGGTCAATATATTTCTTACAGGTGCACCTACTTGTAAACATAGGTTCAATTATCTATGTCCAACAATATTCACGTTCACGGTGACATGTATGTTATTACATTACATGGCAGAGTGTAATCTCCCTATTAAGGTCTGTCACTCGCTTTCTGATCACACACAACGGCTGAAGTCCTAACTCACTTGTAATAAGAAAATTGTGTAACGAGTCACCTGTAACAATTTATTGCAAGCAAATGTTTATCTCGCAATGTCCCTTTGCAGTGAAGTATTTATGAATGGTAGCAGAGCAAGATGCACCCTTTTGGCACATTAGGTGATTTTATGATAGCCCTACTGAACTTTAAGAGGTGTACAAAACACCTGACGTGACTGACTCTGACTCTGCTACTAGCGTACCAAATGTGTAAATGACTTCGCCTCAGTCCTTCTGGTCTTTCACAGGTGTGCCTGACATGACAGCCTTTCAGGGTCTTATCTGACCAGTGACTGACTATGTCCTGCCCTGGAGCCTGTAAGAGGTGCACCCATCACGTGACTGACTGCCTTGTCTATCTGTTACATGTGCGTAACGTGTGACTGACTCATGCATTTTTACTAGCGTTTCAGATGTGCATGTGTTTTCTGGCTGGCTCTGCTTCAGGTCTCCTAGACTGGCCTTTCAATGAGAATAAGTGGTACTGGCCTGTCAGCTGTGTGTCCCATATAGGAGTGACTTTAGCCAATCCTGCTTACCTATTCAGAAGTGCGTCTGGCATGTGATTAACTTTGACCTAGCCTACTGTCTGTTCAGAATCACAGGCCTTTTAGGAATTCCCTCGTTTCCCCAGAGGTCAGCCTTCCATCCGTCACTATTTGCCTCAAAAGTGATGTCTAATTTTGTAATACATTTCAGAGGTTCACATTAAGAACATAAAGGATCATATGTGTTGAAAATCAAGACTGCATTTTTCACAGTTCTAAAGGGGGCTGAGTGCTCTCTGAATTGATTTAAAATGGAAGCAAAGAGCAGATTTTAGCAGCACGTTTTTCATGTTGTCTGGTCACAAAAACACAGGGTCTGATTCAATAAGAAAGTATGCTCGCTGATTTACACTTACATGTAGTATAGATTTACTACTTTCTGGAATTCACAAACCTTCCCAAGGAATCACGTGAAAGTTGCTCCAGGTGCCGGATTCTTTGCATATTCCTCGGAAGATCATGTGACATTTTATAACATGATACTCTTACTGCAATGAGGCATTCTACATAGTTGAGAACTGGGGAATAGGATCTGTTATGCAAATGCACATTTTTGCTTTTTTTTCTCCATGGGGAAATCTTTTTTGCTGTGGAGAAAGCCCATTTCCTATAACCCCCTGTAAATCTCCGTGTGATCCATTCCCATTCCTATCATGGAAATACATTTACACCAGTTCTTGGCTAGAGTAAAAATCATACCTTTCCAGGGTGGAAAAGAGTTTATGAATGTACATGTTTGTGGGCATTCACAAACTTCCAAGGCTAACCACGCTGTAGATTATCCATTTTTCCACCCGTTGAGTGAGATTTATTGATGCAGGGGACTCACTCCAAATTTGTAGAAGAGCTCTCAGCACCCTTAGATGGGCTTACACCTGCTGTGAATCCTTTTGTGAATTACTGGCAGATGTAACAAAAGTTACATTTAGTAAGAAACTTACATTTATGGCCAAATGTACCTATGTGAATAGGGCCCACTGTGCCCATCTGCAAGCCTGAACTCACATATAAGAGAATTGCCTGGAATGTTTTCTGAAGTCGGCCTTGCAGCACAGAAATGAAGAAAAGAGGATGTACCTCCATATAGGGGCTGAGTTCACTGCTGCAACAATTAAATGAAAGCATGGTGTATGGTGATTATGAAATGGTAAAGCTCCATACATCATGACCATCAGTTATAATCAACCAATGGCATATGGTGAATGCAGTGCTTTTATTATCATTTTATTTTTCATCTTTTAGCAGGGGGTGGCGCTCCTCTGCCATTACAGAGTATTCGCCCCTGTGTGAATGACATAAGCAACAAATGGAAGAGCTCAGAATGTCATTAAAAACACCAGGATGTCACAGTATGCCCCTCACTGAATACATTACATTGATGAACTATTCCGGCAGACATTGACACCGATGGTGACAAAGACAAGTATGTTTTTCCAAAGCTGAAACAAAGGGGATTTCCTGAGAACATCCACCTAACCAAGGAAAACAAATGGCTACAACTGTTATCCAAATTCAGGTTTTTATTGTGAAAAATAGTCCTGGGCTGAGACACAGAAAAAGTATGACATATATTCACTCAAGTCACTTCTTCTGTGTGTAATAAATGTATGACTTTTTGGAAATTAGCAAGATTCCTAAAGTATGCCTGAAAAGCTGCAACACTGACGTCCCACAAGTACACATGTAATTAATGTTGAACAAGAACGTGGCAGGGCCACTTGCGCAAACATTTCTCTATTCCCCCACCGTCAATGCCTATAATCAATGTTTTGCTGCTCCAAGGGAGAGGGCTGCCACTATCGCCCACACATAAGAACTGGGAACACCCAGTCTTGTACAGTCAACAGATTGTCCCGAGCAACCAACAAGTGTATGAAAAAAGTGTGTCCAAATCTTCTTATTTTCAGATCAATTTATTTTCATCCGACTTCTTCCTGGATCGTCCGAGGAGTACTCTCCACGCTGCAGGAGAATTAGAACCGACAAGGACAGTATGGATATGGATAAGAAGAGCAAGAGTAATTGCGAGATATGACAATTTGACGGTTGGATTATTTGGATTTTTATTGAGAGCCCTGATGAAGTCAGTGATGAACACTCATCAATCTGACGAAACACGTTTTGGCTGTGGCTATTGAAGACTGTTGATGAAAGGCTGTGGCTTCTGAAGACGAGAGGCTGTGGCTTCTGAAAAAGTCTGATGAAAATAAATTGATCTGAAAATAAGATCTGGACACACTTTTCTCTACACATGGAATTATTTTGAATATTTCATTTAAGACCATGCTTAAGCTTTTTTGTTTACATTAATGTACATAGTGTATGTTAGACCTGACATCCTTGGTGTGGTTCTCCTCTAAACTTTTGCCTTCAATGCTCCTGTTTTGCTGAATTTGTTTTTGCTGGATTTAGGACTCTACGCACTTTACCACTGCTAACCAGTGCTAAAGTGCGTGTGCTCTCTCCTTAAAACATGGTGAAATAGGCTACACCCAATTGGCCTATTTAATTTACTTGTCAGTACAAGTAAAGTGGTACTACATGGGTTCAGGGCCTGTACATTAAATGCTACAAGTGGGACTGCAGCACTCATTGTGCCACCCGCTTAAGTAACCCTTTAAACATGTCTCAGACCTGCCGTTGCAACCTGTGGATGCAGTTTTAAACGTCCATGTTGACCTGGCAAAATAAACCTTTTGCTATGCACAAACCTTCCTTTTTAACATACATAAGTCACCCCTAGGGTAGACCTTGACCAGCCCAGAGGGTAGGGTGCAGTGTATTTTAAAAGTAGGACATGTCCTGTTAGTGAAAAACTCCTAAATTCATTTTTCACTACTGCAAGGCCTGCCTCTCCCATTGGATAACATTGGTGTTACTGTTAGATTTGGGGGTCTCTAGTTGGCATAGGTAGGTACCTGTGACAAATAGGGACCCTTGCGTCTAGTCAGGGTAAGGGGCTACACTCCTAAAATAACCCCTGCCTACCCCCTTGGTAGCTTGGCACGAGCAGGTAGGCTTATCTCAGAGGCAGTGTGTAAAGCATTTGTGAACACATACAGTAATACAGTGACAACACTACAGATGGACACCACACAGGTTGTATTTATAAAAATAAGTATTTTTATATAGACTTAACACAAGTCCAAACGACAAAAATCCACAATACTGTACTCAAAAATAGACTTTAGAATGTTATAAAATAGTTCAGTTCTCTCAAGTTGTAGATGCAACACTTTACTCTCAATGTACCTTGAATGCGTAACGCAAAGAAAACAAAAGGGTCGCAGAGAAGGTGATGCGTCGGTTCCTTACACTCAGGGGAGTGGATGCGTCGGTTCCTTACTGCTGCGCAGGGGAGTTGATGCTCGCTTCCTTACTGTGTGGGGAGTTGATGCGTCGGTTTCTTACTGCTCTCCGGTACGATGCGACAAGATGGCACCTCGATGCGATACTCTTCTCTGGTGCGATGTGACAAAATGGCGTCTTGGTTGCGATGCGACAACATTGGTGTGATGCGTGCGCGCCCGACGGCCGTGCGGCGACTCGATGATCTTTGGAGCCGCGACAGGCCCTGCGACGCCCTTCTCCGGTGATGCGACAATGTCCTCTATGGCAGCGTCCCGCTTCTCCGGCGATGCGCCGCGCTTCGGCGATGTGATGATGACAGCGGCAGCGGCGTCTCACTTCCTCGGCGATGCGATGCCAGCGGCTGCGGCGGCGACACGCTTCTCATTGTTGCGTCGCGCTTCCAGCTCCCAGCGACACGCAGTCTCTCAGAAGGCCCAGCACAACAGCAGGCACTTCAATTCCCAGCAAGAGAATTCAGGGGGGAGCTGGTTGGTGAAGTCTTGTATCCCTGAGACTTCAGGCAGGAGGCAAGCTCTAGTTCAAGCCCTTGGAGATTCTTCTTCAAGTTGATAGAAAGCACACTCAGTCCTTTTCTCCTTTCTTTGGCAATGAAGCAACCACTGCAGGCCAACCCCCAAACACACAGCACAGGGGTAGTCTCCTCCTTCAGCTTCCTGGTTCTTCTCCTCAGCAAAGGTTCGTCTTGATTCCCAGAAGTGATCTAAATTCCTAGGGATCTGGGTCCCCTTTTTATACACCTTTTCTCTTTGTTCTCTGAAGGCAGAGAGGCCTTTGCCTAGTCCAAAACCAGTTCTGTCAGTCCTGGAGCACTTTGTTGACAAGACTCCTTCTTTCCTTTCACAGTGTAGGCCAGGGACATCAGACACACCACAGGAGGTGGAGCCAGCATTGTGGAGGAAAGGCACAGCCCTATTCAGGTCCCAGGTGCAACTCCTCCCTCCTATCTGCATGCAGATCTCTCTATTCAGCCCTGTGCTGACTCACCCTGTCTCCTGGAAGCCCCCAGCCCCTGTCACTCAAACTCCAGACAAGGAATACACAACCTAGCAGAGGCAGGCTTGGATAGTTAGGCAAGAAAATACCCACTTTCTAAAAGTGGTATTTTCAAACACAGAATGTTAAAACCAACTTCACTAAAAGATGTATTTTATCATTCTGAGTTCAGGCATACTAAACTCGAATTTCTACCTGGTTCCCTGAGTCAGTTAGGATTATAAAATGTAATAATCTAACTGCCCATTCTGGCCTATGGGGAACAGGCAGCCTTGCAATAGTGAAAAACGAAAATGGCTGTAATTCACTATTAGGACATGCCACACACATCAGGGCATGTCCTACCTTTTACCTACCTTTTACCTACCTTAGGGGTGACTAATATGTATAAAAGGGAAGGTTTAGGGACTGGCAAGTGGGTGCACTTGCCCAGTCAACATGGCAGTACCAGACTGCACACAGGCTCTGCAATGGCAGACCTGAGACACACTTTACAAGCTGCTCCGGTGGGTGGCACAACCAGTGCTGCAAGCCCACCAGCAGCATTTGATTTACAAGCCCTGGGCACACGCAGTGCACTGTACTAGGGTCTGACAAGTAAACCAAACCAGCCAATCATGGAGTCACTAATCCATACATCAATTTACCATAGAGAGCATATGCACTTTAGCACTGATCAGCAGTGAAAAAGTGCCCAGAGTCATAAATCCACCAACACCATGTCAGAAAAAAGGCTAGGAGGAAGGCAAAAAGTTCAGGGATGACCCTGCAAAAAGGGCCAAGTCCAACAGTTACCTTATTACATTTATTAAGCTTTAACTTCCAATTGAGAGCAGGTGGAGAGTTCGAGTTTGGTGTCCGAAGAATTGAAATTACAAGCTCTCTTTATGGGTAAAGTCAGATTTTAGTCACAATTCTGAAAATGCCACTTTTAGAAAGTTGGCAATTTCTTGTCCTGACCATTTGGTGCCTGCAGCCTGATACTGGGCCCCATGACTAGGTGTAGCTGGCAGTTGGTCTTTGTGTATTGCCCCCAGACAGTGAGACAAAGGGAAGATAGGTGTTGTCAGATGGGCCACTCTGAGTTAACGAGGGGGGGGAGCTGACACCTACCACACTTGCACATCACAACAGCTCTGCCTGAGCATACTCACAAAGGGTTTGACACTGGGGACAAACTGGGGCCAGGACATGGAGGAAGGGGGATGTCTGCCACCTCAGGGGGTGGACACCTCCAGAAGCTTCCTCCACTTCAAAGTGGGCTCCAGTTATAAATATTGGACCTCAGACCCCAACTCTTCATTACATTTCTGAATCTGTGGACTTTGCCAGAAAGAAGGACTGCTGTGATGCTGAAAGACTGCCACTCTGAATGAATGAATATTTTACAAAGCGTGCATATGCCCATAGGCTTCTTGGCGTTAGCGAACTGACTGAGCCACATTATGATCCTGCTGGAACTAATTTGAAAACAGCCACGTTTTGAGTGATTTCCTGAAATGAGTCAAGTTGGTCTGAGATTTTAGATGCAAAAGCAAACTGTTCCACAATTTTCCGGTGGACGAGATGAAGCTTATGCCACCCCAAAGTACCCTTTTAGACATCACTATATTCTTTGAAAATGTGGAACGTAGCATTCTATTAGGGAGGTACCATTGGAATCTAGTCTTTTGGGATTCCGGGCCAGAGTCATGAAGCGTTTTATGAGCAATGCAGAGGGCCTTAAAAGCAACCAATTTTTCCACCGTCAGCCAGTGAAGATCAACTGTTACCTGGGAGACTGACTGAATTTTGGAATATTAAGGAGAAGGCAAGAAGCTGCATTTTGTAGGATCTAGAGTTTATTTAGTAATCATTCTTGAATGTCGACATATAGAGAATTGCAAAAGTCAATTGTGGTTAGCACTAGGGCAGCAATTACTCTTTTCTGAAGCTCAAAAGGGAAGAATTCTTAGAAGATAGAAACATATCGAAGTGACTTGATTGATTTGGTCTGAGTAAGTCAACTTATCGTCAAAAAGTACCCCCAGATTCTTGACTGTTCTAGCAGGAAATAGAAGACTTTTAAAATCCTGGGGCCACCAGATGGGTGACCAAAAAGAGGTGTCATTCTGAACAGAAGACCCTCAGTTTTACATGAGTTAAGTTTGAGGCAGTTGCTTTCCAACCTTCTGCCAGCCTCCAACATGCAATTGTGGAAACGCTTTGCTACCTCTGGAAGGTCACTTGAAATGGAGACCACAATCTGTGTTTCATCAGGTAACAAACTAAGCAGAACCCGAAGGAACGAATCAGCTTTGCTAAAGGTGTGACATACACATTGAATAGTGTAGGGTTTAGTGATGGCCCTTGTGGAACTTCACAGGGGAGGGAGAAAGGCTTGGATACATAATCACCAAGAGAAACCGATTGTTCTCTATTCAATAGAAAGGAACTTAGAAGGGCCAAGGCAGAGCCCCTAATCCATATTCTCTCAAGATGGACAATAGCACTTTGTGATTGACACTGTCAAACAACGCAGACAAATCTGGGAGGATAAGTGCAGCATTACCACTGTTATCTACTATCGCTCTGACCTCTTCCATTGCCACAATCAGCGCAGATTCAGTACTGTGATTGCCTCTAAAGCCAAACTGAGATGAATCTAACAGATGATTACTATTAAGAAATGAGGATAGTTCAATATTCATAGCCTTTTCCACTATTTTAGCTAGGAACTGAAAGCCGAGAAATGGGACAGTTGCTGCTTAATTCATGTGGGTTGAGCAAAGGTTTCTTTATGAACGGTAAATCAAAAGCCTTTTTCCAAGGTCTTGGAAATTGTCCTAATTTAAACATACTGTTTAAAACCTTGGTGAGGTGTAATGCTATTGTTTCCGGAACAAGGTTGAGGATTCTAGGAGGGCAGGGATCTGAGGGGGTTGACAGATTTAGTTGTCAATTAGTTTTGTTACCGACACTACTGTCAAAGGGGTAAAATCATTAAGAGTCCTGAATACTAAAAAAGGGCTTTCCGACATAGGGTCAGATAATTCTGCTTGCATAAAGGAGGAGAACTTGTTACAAACTTCAATAACTTTAGGTTGAAAATCATCACTCAAATTGTCACAGAAGGATTGGTTAAGGCCAGATGTATTTTTGTTGTTGAAGTTTACGAGTGCATTGACTGCCTTAAAGAGTTCATTAGGAGAACTTTTAGCGGTTTTGATTTTTTCAGTATACTAGGTAGATTTTTCGGTCATATACTTAGCTTTAAATTGTTTACGCACTGCTTATACTTGTCTCTTTCGTGAGGCCTATAGTTTTTCCTCCATTTTTATTACTGTCTTCTACAAATTTGTTTTTGTGATCTTAGGTTGACCGATCATCAAGCGGCTGATGGTTTACCTATATGGGTTTTTAAAGTGGCCAGCCAATCCACTGCTTTACTTATCCATTTGTTATAGTTTGAGGTTGCTAGGTCCACGTCATTAACCAGAAATGGTTGGGTATCCAACAGAATTTCCTGAAACTTATTTCCATCAATTTTGTGCCTAGCTCGTGATTTAACAGTTTGGGAGGGGTCAGTACCCAGTGCTACTTTATTAGGAATCTCCATGGAGAAAAAGATTGCTTTATGGTCTGATCATCTCAGCTGTAGAGAGGACACAAATGTGAGAGCAGGATTATTGGTAAAAATATATCACAAGCAAGAAACCCTTGGGTCTATGGATTAAGAGGAACTGTCAGAAGGAGTGACCTAGCTGCGTGGGGGTATCCCTTTAAAACGACAAAATCCCTCACCCACCAAAGGTGGCATGCTTCATCATTGAGATTCTCCCAGTGCTGGGATGCCTAGTCACAGCGCTGGCTACAACCCCCTCACTGAGAGGGAGGAGCTTAGGGATGATTTGTATGGAGAAAGGTATACTAAACAGCCGCGGTCCGTGCAGGTAACTGCGGTGGGGCGGCGTAAGGGGGGATTTCGAGGGACGATGCAGAGGGAAAGTTAAATAAATAATTAATTTTCCCTCTGCATCTTCCCTCGAAATCCCCCCTTACACGGCCTCACCGCCCCACCGCTGTTACCTGCACGGACCGCGGCTGATACTAAATACTACAATGAGAGCTCAAGGTTAGTGGTATTTGCTGATAAAGATATTGAACAGTTAATTGATAACATTTTAAGCTTTGGCCTTGCACAAATGGTTCATACTACCACTCATTTAGCTGGCCACACTCTTGATGGCATTTTTACCAATAATTAATCACACAGAGAAAAGGGGGTTTGGGGTCAAAGGACTCTTAAAGACCTGCAAGGGTTAGCTCCCCATCCAAAGTATATGTCACAAGCAAGAAACCCTCGGGTCTATGGAACAAGAGGAACTGTCAATAGAGTGAACTAGCCCTCGTGGGGTTATCCCTTTAAAAGGTCGAAATCCCTCACCCACCAAAGATGGCATGCTTCATCATTAGGATTCTCCTCGTGCCTTGATGCCTAGTCACGGCACATGCTACAACCCCCTCACTGAGAGAGAGGAACTCAGGGACGTTTTGTATGGAGAAAGGTATACCAAATACCACAATGAGAGCTCAAGGTTAGTGGGCACACCAGCACAAAATGAAAATGTGTGAGAATAAAACTAGCTCCAGGGTACGTAATATCCCTTTATTCGTGCGTCCCTGGGCCAGGATTAAAAACAGGGTACTTGCGGGAGGAGCATATACCCGCAGTTACCGTCAGAGTATGGTCGACATGTGTCTGTCTTGTCACCCTCACAACGAGGTGTAGTGGCTTTCTTCAGTACTAACTAGTGCTGCTGCTCAATAGTTTGTAACAAATAAATTGTCAAAAGTGAAAAATAACTATAAATTATACAAAACCATCCACTGATCCTTCGTTAGTCTGAATTTGGCAGGGATTCACTGGTGGTCCCTAAAGAAATGTGTACATAAAGAAAAAAGGTTTTGTCACATTTGCACTAAATCTAGGTCAAAGTATAGGACAGTAGTAGTGGCTCCATTAAGTGCATGCAAATTTGTATTTATGCCAAAGCTATAGGTTAGAAATACCGTCATTTCATTACAGCTCCGTGCTTATAAAATTATTAAGGCTTACCCATTGGGGTCAGGAAAGAAACCTCACCTCAACCTGGCATGTGGCTCAGAAAAAATCACCACCCTGAAAGATGCATAGGGATGAGAGGTAGTTAGTAGCCCCTTAAGTACTCAACTGGGCATTCATTGTGTATAAAAAAGACTAGACTAAGAGGTCCAGGATGTACTCTTATATCAAGATGTCAACGTAGTCTGCATATTGGAACTCTGTCCAATCAACAGGAGAAGGAAGGTGAAAGGATAACCAGCCTTCTAAAACTTACAAAAAGGTAAAGCATAGGTTCCTGGTGATATATGTTCCAGGTGATATATTGGGGAGAGAATGTGGCCTAACGGGCTGGGGTGGTCGATCTCAAATCTATGGAACCGGGTTTGAGTCTCTGCAATGATGCTCAATATCCTGTGATTCTGGGCAAATCACTTAATCTCCCCATGCCTAACAAAAACAAACAAACGTGTCCTTGTGTAACGTAATTGGTGCTCATGTAAAGCGCTCTGATACCTTCGGGTCGAGTTCACGCTATATAAAACTATGAAGAAAAAAAATAATATGTCAAGTATGTGATTAGAATCACAAACTTGTTACAATAAACAAGCGTAAGATATTAGCCAAGAGTGAGAAGTAATATCGTAGCACATCGTACATCAGGTGTTTCAACTAAGGTAGGTACTCGAATGGGGGTGGGGGGTGAGTGTGTTTTTGTGTCCATATGGTGTCACCACCCGCCCATGTATCACCCTCAGTGGAACAATGTAAACATTATATATAATGTTTTTAAGGGTAGAGAATGATGATACAGAGCATTGCTGTACACCGGGGTAAGGGAGTTACAATCATCACATAACGAAACAAACCAGGATCGCTTGGAGCCGGAACCAATATGTGGATCAGCCCCGGCATCAAAAGGGAAGGTCTAAGGGTTAATTACTGGGTTTACGACAAACCCTATGTTTCACCACCTGCCCTTGTGAAATAAAGAAAGGTGATGTCGGCGGTCCGTGCAGCAGTGGCGATGCATTGAGGGAGATGTGCCAGTTCTGATCAGTGCAAAGACGTTGATGCCCTGATTCTGACAGTTGCAGCACTTTATACCCACTTCCAAGGGCCCAGGACTGGAATGGCACCACTTGGTAGGGCAAGGCTTGTAGCAAGCAAAGTCCAGGTGCTGTTGCAGGTTGATGAGAAGTCGCTGATGTCCATGACACTTAGAACAGGGGGCAAGCCAGCATGCCGTTGGAGTCACTCTGGGTTCAAGTGAGATGGATCCAGGCCTTCCTCAGCAGGGCAGAGGGTAGCAGGCAGGAAGCAGCACAGCAGAAAAGCAGTTCCTCCAGAGCAGCAGTCCAGCAGAGTGGCAGTCCTTCCTCCTGGCAGAGTTCTTCACAGGTCCAGTAGTGTACTGATTTGGTGGGGTCTGAGACCCAGTACTTATATCCAGTTGTGCCTTTGAAGTGCACAGAGGTCCTCCCTCCCAGCTCTGGCTTCAGACTCAGTCCAGGGGGGGTATGAAGCCCTTTATGTGGGGACAGGAACAGCCTATTTAGGTGTGTCAGTTCCTCCCTCCCATCCTGCCCATGATGACCCATCAGGATGTGGATGGCCACTCAGTCACACCTAAGCTCCCTTTGTGTGTGGTTTTCTAGAGAGAATGCACAAAGTCAAGCTGTTACACACCCCAGACAACTATTGGAGACAGGCGGCAGGCACACAGGGCTCAGAGTAGAAAAATGCCATCTTTCTAAAGGTGGCATTTTTAAAAGGGGAATGATAAATTCAACTTTGCCAGTAAAAAGCATTTATCATCACTATTCCAGTGAGATGAAAGACTACAGATCTACTCCTTCTCAATCAGGAATTACAGTTTATAAGTGAAAGGAATTCTGAATGTTAACCTATGAGAGGGGTAGGCCTCACAGTAGTGAAAAACGAATTTTGGTGTTTTTCACTACCAGGACATGCAAAACGTAAAAGTGCATGTGCTACCTTTTGCTTACATAGCACCCTGCCCAAGTTACCAATGTCCTACCTTAGGGATAACATATGTAATAAAAGGGGAGTTTAGGGCTTGGCAAGGGGTTTTAAATGCCAAGTCGACATGGCAGTGTAAACTGCACACACGAGCTCCGCAGTAGCAGGCCTGAGACATGTGTAAAGTGCTACTTGTGTGGGTGGCACAATCAGTGTTGCAGGCCCACTAGTAGCATTTAACTTACAGGTCCTGGGCACATGTAGGGCACTCTACTAGGGACTTAAAGATAAATTCAATATGCCAATTGTGGATAAGTTAATCAAACCATGTTTTAGGGGAGAAGCCCATGCACTTTAGCACTGGTTGGCAGTGATAAAGAACTCAGAGTCCTAAGGCCAACAATCAGAATTCAGCAAAATTGGAGGCATGCAGGCAAAATGTTTAGAGGAAGATGACTCTAAGGCTGACAGGTCTAACACCCTGATACAGTGCTATTAAATTTAGGCATGATTCCATGAGTGCGCTCATTGTTAGCACAAAGTTGGGTCTGGGACAAGGGGCCCAATAAATTAGCATACCATTAATTGAGGAATTCTTAGATGGCTCAAATCTAAAGGTAAATGCTTTGCAATCTAATAAGGTAACCAGCTGAAATGTAGCCTCCAGGAGGTTGCAATATATAACTGCTAAGCCTCCACCATGTTTAAGTAAGCAGTCCAATCTGATTATAGAGTAGCTTGCTGGAATTACGGCTACTAATCAGGGCCCGTTGACTGGTCATCCCAAGTTTCAGTGACAAATGCTATCTCGAGAGAGCGGCTCTCAATATAAACAGTGAATTTGTGTTTGTTTTTGATTAAGGAAAGCGCACATAATATTTCCCTCTTGTACCTATACCTATGGCACTGAGTGTGTTGTTCTTTGGGGTGTCTAATGAGCAAGCTCCGGAGCTTTTATTATCTAATGAGAAACTGCAGTTGTTACAGATTAAGGGTTCTTAACTAAGGGCAGAGTTAAAGTCAAACGTGAAGCACAGTGCTTCCTTACCTGAGCTATTAACGGAAAGGAGTTCCTCCTTTGAGTACTTGAATGTTTGGCAAGGCTGGGGGGCAATTTGACCAGGTGTTCCGGCGCTAGGTGCTGTCCGGGCATTGGCAGGCGCAGATGGGCTTGCCTTTGGTGCTACTCTGCTGGACTACTGCTCGGAAGGACTGCTCTCCTGCTGTGCTGATCTGCTGCCCTCTTGCCTGGGTGAGAAGGACTGGACCTGCATCTTTGAAACCAGGACCACAGAGTGACTCCAAGGGCTTGTTGGCTGGCCTCCTGATCAGACGGTTCAGGGACAGAACAGGCTTCCAACAACCTTAAACCCGGCACCTGGACTCTGCCATCTGAGAGTCCTGCCCTCTCAAGTGATGCCATTCCAGTACTAGACATTTGGAAGTGGGCCTGAACGTGCTCTGCCAGCCCATCTGTGGATCCAGACAAACTACCACATCTCCTCAGTGGCGTGGTGCATCTCCTGCAGTACCGGCGCACTGCCTTTCCTGCTCGACGAATTGCCCTCAGAACTGACAAATCGCCTCTGCTGCACGGACATCCGCAATGCAAAAACTTTGCATTACCCACCGCAGCCCATTGGAGCCAATGCATCTCCACGCAGTGACATTGCCTCGCCTAACCCAGACTATTGGAACAGCTGCTACATGATGCATCTCCGTGCAAGGACATTGCTTCTCTTTGTGGTGTAATTTTCACTGAACTCTTTAAACTTGTATATCTCCCGTTCTACTGGTTGGAGTTTTGACATTTTGTTCTTGATTTAATTTTTTAAATCCTCTATATTTTTCTAAATTGGTGTGGGATTTTTCTTGAGTTGTGTTTTCAATTTATTATTATTTGAAGTGCTGCATAAATACTTAACACATTGCCTCTAAGTTAAGCCTAACTGCTATGTGCCAAGCTACCACAAGGTTGAGCACAGGGTAATTTGGGTTTGCTTGCGAATTCACCCTGACAAGGATTGTGGCTGCAGCTTGAGAAGGGTTTAGTCCCCCTTAACCAGTAACTCAATTTCTTACAGTGTACATTTAAACGTGTGATTGCAACACTATGGGAAAATTTCACATTAAAATGTTTTTCTCATATAGAAACTGTTTCCACAACACCACCAGCAATATTTGATGTGTTCCCTTCCCATCCCTACCTTGCACTAGGATTTACTCCGGCTCTTGACAAGAGTAACTATGGGTATGGTACTACACCATAATGGACTAAATATCAGATGACAAAAAATATAGTGTCCTAAATATTGTTTACAAAAATATTGTGCCACGATGGAATTAATGTAAAATGTGCACCCAATATGACGATATTTTTGTAATTTAGGACACTATGGGCCAGATGTACGACCCTAAATTGCATGCGCAAACGGGTTTGCGACCCGTTTGCGCATGCAAAATGGCCCAGGGCCATGTACAATTCCTAAATAGCGAGTCGCAATTTATTTGCAACTCGCTATTTAGGAATTGCGAGTCGCCATTAGGAAGGGGCGCTCCCTTCCTAATAGCGTCCGCAAAGCAATGTATGAATGTTTTGTGACCGCAATTGCAGTCGCAAAACACTCACAAATTACCACCCTCTTCAAGAGGGTGATAATGCAGTCGCAATTTGGAAGGGGTCCCCAGGGGACCCCTTCCACTTTGTGACTGTCTCTAAAAATATTTTTTAAGGGCAGGCAGTGGCCCCAGGGACCACTACCTGGCCTTAAAAAATGCAGCCCGTTTTCCTTTAAGGAAAACCGGCTGCATTTTAAAAAAAAATACTGCTTTATTTAAAAGCAGTCCCAGACATGGTGGTCTGCTGAGCCAGCAGGCCACCATCCCTGGGAGGGCCTGTCATTCCCAATGGGCTCGCAAATTGAGAGAGGCTCATTAATGTTCATGAACCTCGCAATTTGCGACCCCATTGGGAATCGTAAACAGTGTTCAACACACTGTTGTACATGCCAAATAGCGCCTTGCAAATTGCGAGTCACTAAATGAGTCGTAATTTGCGAGGCGCTATTTTGCAGGTCATACATCTTGCCCCAAGTCAATGGCAACTGGCCAGGGGAAACTTTGCAACAATCCATAAACGTGCTTGATTGTGGCTGTGAAAAACTTCCCAGGTCATTCCCTGGAAAACCCAGTACCTACTCACAGCAGGTTTACTTCCATAACAAATATGCATTAGTAAGTTTTTTTATGATTGTAAATCAAAGTTTTGAGAATACCGCAAGTGGGTTTATGCTCACAAGCAAGCCATCCCTACACCAACTTTAAACCTATTTGTGCAACTGACTTTGAGAATCGAGCCCCCAAGTTTCATTTTTCATATTAGGCCACTGTATTAACACACACTTTCTACCTTTCCACAATACCTTTTAAAAGAACTGATTTAGGTTTTCAATTACTAATTTCTATACCTACTAATGCTCACAGTGAGTGGGTTTTACTACTGTATCTAGGAAATGTACATATTTTGAATTTGCATGTTTCATCTTCCATACTTGTATTATATGAATTGCAATGCCAAAAAATGCATCTAAAGCAGATTTACAAAGCCACCTTAGAGCACTGTTACATGTAAAAGCACTCAGCATCTGGACTTGCACCTCTAAGGTCATTCGACGTCTTGGTGACGTGGAATAGCCTGATTATGTGCAGTTCGAGCTACAGTTTACCATATTTACAAAGAAGTTGGATTCGACTCACATTGAGATAGACGGTCTCACTAGACATCTCACAAAAAGGACACCACTGTCATTGGTGGACATAGTGAATCTAGAAAGACAATGCAGTGGTTGCAAAGTAATCAAACAATGGTGCGTTATTTAGTGCATAATCCTGTTCTGATTCACATGTTGCCTAATTACAGATAACTGGGAGAGTTACTCTTCAGAGATGGCAGAGTCTGGCAGGACATTGGTCTCCATAGCAACTAATCTGGTGGATTTGATATGGAAAGAGCAGAAGCCTCCACCAAGCGCTGAAATTTACCGACTTCCCGATGCCTTCATAGGTAGAATCCTATGTATTTTTATTTAATTATGTATTCATTTGTGTGTTTTGTTGAGCACTGCACGTGATCTGGTGGCCACCTACGAACACGCGTGGAATAAGTGAACATTGTGATGATGGAAGTTTAGATCCACAGCCGATTGGACGCAGTGGGTACTGGTGGATGTTTGATCAGTGAAGCTTATGTTATCAGAAGCCCAAAGGAGTGTGCGGAGCACACTCTTCCACCAGTGGCTACTTGCCCCTACACAAGCAAACATCAACTGTCGGTGTGTAAAAAGTCTATAATTGGACACAAGCTCTTTTTCACCACTGGGATCTTTTCTGCATTCAACCTCTCTAAGCAGCGTTCTAATGCAAAGAGCTAATTTTACAATGTAGGAAAGCGACTCTTTTGACATAGTTAGCCTTAAGAGTATCTGCTCCAAACAGCGATTATATGCCCATGGTATTGGATGATGATACTAATGCTCTACTGCTAAAATCTTGGAACGTGGCTAGGATTACAAGTAATCCAGATAACAGGGAATGGGAAGATCTTGTTGGTAAGGCACACGTATGGTTTCTGCAAGAGACCTGGCAGACACAGCCCTTTACTATTAATGGGGTTGTGACCATAGTAACCCCGGCACTCCCATAAGTCCATGGCCGGGCCAAGGGAGGCTTGGCGATATTAATTTAAACAGCAATAACAGGAAAAGTGGTTGAAATTCAATATGAATTGCTCATACTTCTAGTTGGTCCTTCTACTGATAAATTCATCCCAATTACTAGTGCTGATAAAATTTTACAACAATGTGTTTGGCAATCAAAGGCACAAGGTTGTAGAAGATCTAGATAGAGAATTGGAGACTTTCGGAGCGGGCCAGTAACTGGAGTATATGCTAGTCTGGGTGGCGGACTTTATTTAACTTACAACAATGCAAATTCTCCCATTCTAAAGTTTGGGGTTTCACTGACATCAAAGGCAAACCATGTTGTCACTTTCCTCATTTATTTATTTATTTATTTAAGGAGTTTTATATAGCGCTGGCCGGGACCCGGGGTATCGGAGCGCTTTACAACAATTTTTCGCAAGAGAAATAAAAATAGAGCAGTGTTAAGCACAGAGGTTCGGAAAGTCCAAGAGCTCTGTGAAATATTGAGGTAGTACGTGAGTCATGAGGTAACCTCGATGATTGCACAATGTCTTGGGTTGAACTGAGGTAGGTCGTTGTGAATACAAAGTCAGAGAGCAACGGAGTCGGGGCTTGCGTTACGGCGGCGGATATCCATTCGGGAGGGAGCGGTTGAGGAAGAGGACTTTAAGGTGTTTTTTGAATTTTGTGAAGGACGAGATAGTTCTGATATCTGCTGGGATAGAGTTCCAGATTTTGGGCGCGTTTCTGGCGAAGGGCCTAGCAGCGGTTTTTTGTTTGCGTGTTTTCATGGGGATGAGAAGTAGGGAGTTGGAGCTCCTGAGGTTTCTAGTCTGACCGGCCCTCTTGAGTTTGGCGGCCAGATACTCCGGTTTTCCTGTGTGTAGGGCTTTGTGCGTGAGGCAGGCAGTTCTGAAACTAGCACGCTGTTCGACTGGGAGCAATTTTAGTTCTCTAAGTGCTGGTGAAATGTGATCATATTTCCTGATTCCAGTTACCATTCTGGCTGCTGCGTTGAGGGTAGTTTTTAGGGGAGCTAGGTGAGATTTTGCTATACCAGTGAGAGTTGCGTTCCCATAGTCGAGTCTGGATAGTACCAGTGATTGGGTGGCTTGTTTCAGATCTTTGGTAGGGATGAAAGGTTTAATTTTATTGAGTAGCTTCATATTGAGGAAGGCACTCTTTGCGGAGTTTTTAATGTGATTGGCCATGTCGAGATCTGGGTGTCATCAGCATAAAGGTGGAAGGGGATGTTAGCATTTTTAAGTATGGTGGTGAGGGGTTCCATGTATATGTTGAACAGTTGTGGTGAGAGCACTGAACCTTGTGGTACTCCCCTGCTGACGGGGTGTAGGTCGGAGGAAGAGTTTTTGATTTTTATCCTTTGCGAACGGTTGTGTAGGAAGGAGGAGAACCAGCGTAAGACCACCTCCTCAGCACCTACCCTTTCTTGTAGGGCCTTGATGAGTAGTTGGTGATCGACCGTGTCAAATGATAACTATGGAAACAACCTTAATGATTTATTATACAAATATAACTTAGAATTGCTGATGCAAAACAGGGAAGGAGAGAAAGTCGCATTGCCTACCTTTTTAGTAAATAAATGTAGCTCATAGTATTGACCACATGATAGTTTCCACACAAGCTTTAAAATTACTAGGCTTTTTTTACATGGACACTTTTCTTCTTAGTGATCCCTTGCCATTATCATTGCATCTAATTATTGAAATTAATAATGGTCTGCCTACCTTGTTAGCACCCAATATAGAGTTAGCAAGGAAAAATGGTGTCAGTCTCAAATGGTCAGGCATCGATGCTATAGCCATTTTGGGTGATGTTATAAGGAACAATAAAGATGATATGATGGTTTGTACTGACCTTGAGGCTGCTGCTGAGGTGATCGTGATCGCCTTCTCAAATATACTGACAGCCATTGCTAACAACCTGTAGGTCCCAGGTAATAGGACCCAGAGTAAAAGCCCAGGCCCTCATTTATGAAAAGTGTTGCATCGCTGTGGTAAAACAGCGATGCAGTACTTTTCAGTGCGCCCTCCTTGCGACACCATGGATGCGCCGTATTTACTGTATGGCGCTCCATGTTGCAAGGATTTACAGATACATCAGTAATCCTGACGTATCTGTAAGCGCGAAAATTGCACATAGCTGGAGTGTGTCTGAAAACAGACGCAACTCCAGCAATGTGTCATTTCACATGGGGCAAGGCCCATGTGAAAGGCACTGCGGCACCCCTTACTCCTGCTTCAAGAAGGCGTAAGGATTTGACACACTGGCGTCATAGAAGTGTCGTAGTGAAATCTCACAGATTTCACTGCAACACTTCTACAAGCCTTTACTGCGCCGGAACGCCCACCCTGCATACATTATACCCGTTGCAGGTATAATGTAGTGCAGAGGGTTTACAATGCGACGCATCTGCCTAGATGCGTCACTTTGTAAATATGGCGCAGTGAGGCACATTTTTTACGCCGTCGCACCATCACAAAAAGCGATGCAACGGCGGCGTAAGGGCCTCATAAATAAGGTCCCCAGTTTGGTTCAACGCTTCTTGTTCACAAGCCAACCATAAGTTAAGAAAAGCTTTACAGTCAATCCCCAGAAATTAAAAGGAGATTAATGAATTAAGACATCAATGTAAGTTAAAACTAACTCAGAGGAAGAAAACATTGCAGGAACAGACTTGGGCTAGGCTGGATCAGACTGCAGTAGCTAAATACATCATTTTATTTTGGAAAATAATAAATTCTCCATTCTTAAAGGGCAGTCAAGAACTTGTGGTAGAAACAGTGGTCTCTTCATCTGATTGGCTTATGCTTTTTGGGAGTATCTTTAAGCCAACAAGTGATAACGGAGCTGTCCTACAGTATGATCCTGTGATGGAATGATGGTACTTTTACACCTGGTCAGCCTGGACAAAGTCAAACTTGCCGGGGCCCAATGGGGTCCCAGTGTACGCTTTTAAGTCCAACATCCCATTATGGGCCCCATACTGACTCAGGTATACAATGCTGTAGCAGAGGGGATAATCGTGTTCACCTGGCTGGAGAGTATAATCGTGCCCATTTTTAAAAAGGGCAATAGGAGGGAAGCCAAATGCTATTGGCCAATATTCGTCCTCGAATCATCTGCAAACATTATGGGCAGAATTATTTTAGATAGATTAGAGGCTTGTGCACAGGAAAATTGTGTACTGACTGACACACAATATGGTTTTAGAAGGGACTGAACAATGTATTAATCTTAACCTTTTGATTAGCAAATTTACAGAGGTTAAGCTGGATCATATCCATTTATGCTTTGCTGACGTGAGCAGTGCTTTTGATTTAGTAACCCATGGAATGTTAGGGAAAACATTGAGTTGGGCACTCCGGTTAATATTATTTCACACTTATCCCTGATTTACGCGCAGCTGACAACACAAATAAGATATGGATGGAGAGGAGAATGTACTCCTAGCT
The DNA here is from genome assembly GCA_963921515.1 of Calotriton arnoldi. Classification (NCBI taxonomy): domain Eukaryota; kingdom Metazoa; phylum Chordata; class Amphibia; order Caudata; family Salamandridae; genus Calotriton; species Calotriton arnoldi. The sequence continues at coordinate 1,761,925 of CAWUFW010003012.1, forward strand.
TCAGGGTTACAAGAAGTATCAGACAGGGTTGTGTCCTTTTGCCCCTTTTCTTTGCATTATATATCAATGGGACAGAATTCCCTATGGTGGGTTCTCGCCCTACACCTGTGCTCCTGTATGCTGATGATGCGGTCCTGATCTCAAGAACTGCAAATGGTTTGCAACTTCTGATCAAAGGATTCACAGCATACATTGAGCAAAAAGATCTGAAGCTTAACCTGTCTAAAACTTTTACCGTGGTGGGGGAAGGGGAAAACCTAGAAAGAGGACGCCCTATGTGAAGGATTGGCAATAAGCCAATTAAAGAATTGTCTAAATTATATGGAAGCAAATGTATACCCTCTGCTATATATGGCGCAGCTGTGTGGGGTATGGCCGAGAGCTCACCACTACAATCTCAGGAAAATCAGGTTTTATGTAGGATCTTGGCCGTACCTCGCACGGTTTCATCTTTTATCACTCATAGAGAGTTGGATATGCCATATATTGCAGATTTGATTAGTTTGAATTCTATCAATTGCTGGTACAATATTTGGAGAAAGACAGGTTCAAAATGTTCAAAAGAAGTCACACTTGACTGTCTTAATCTTGAATATTGTCAGAAGATGCCATGGCTAGCATACATAAACAGGTTGCCGGAAAATCTTTTTTTTTACCAAGATGCGTTTAAATTTCTATGTAACTTGGAGAACGCAATAATTTATCGTACTGTCTCTGCATACATTGAGTATGTAATAGCTAGAAGGAAAAGTGTAACAGTTCTAGATAATATAAGATATGAATGAAAGTCAAGTCCAATTATAATTCTATTTTGACATGGCTCTTCGATGGAACTCAGTGACCCTCCAGTTTGCTGCGCCCCCGCCCCCCCCTCCCCATCCCCCAGCGCCTTGAGACCCGTTCCCGGGTGAGTAGTCTGCGCTTCACAAGCCCATGATTGATTGATTGACATGGCTGAACGTATATTTTTAAACAAATGTTTTTAAGTAATTGACGTTCATTTTGATTTTTTCCTTTTTTTTCTCCCTTTTATATTAAGTATGTATCAGTTATAGGAGAATAACTAATAGACTAAACTGATCTAAGGCATGAAATTAAGCCACTATTTGATTACATGGGATGTGTCTTGTATTTTTTTTAGCTAATGTTTTCAACAGGATGTTGCTTATACAGTTTACATATGTACAGATGAGCAGAATTGCACACTATTTTATTTAACTTATATGTAACTCGACTTGTTTAAACAGTGATGTTTGAAAATGACTTTACAATGATCTTTTATATATATGGAATTTATTTTATACATCTTTTATTAATTATTTAATATCTGAATAAAGATCTTTGATTGATTGATTGATTGACATGGTTAGCCCCCACTTTTTGCTTAATGCCTGATGTGATTTCGAACTGTGTGTGCACTGGGTACCTGCTAACCAGGTTCCCAGAGCCAGATCTCTTTCCCAAAACTGTTCCATGATTGGCACAACTTCAGCTACCCCTGTAAGTCCCTAGTAAATGGTACCCCTGGTACCTAGGGCATGGCTACTAAATGGAGTCCACTGGGGCTGCAGCACGAATTGTGCCACCCCAGAGACACCTCACCAAGACTATACAAACTGCCATTGCAGGCTGCATGTATTGGTGCAGAGAAAACCAAAGAGTCGAAATGGCACACAGCCCTGTGTGCCATGTCCTCATACACTACATGAGACATGGGTAAATCACCCCTACTTCAGGTCCTACAGCCCTAAGGCAGGGTGCATCATATCCCATGTGTGGACATATCTGCATGAGCAGACCTGACCCTATAATTTCTGAGCCAATGTTGGATATTGTAAGTGCACGGGGAAGCCATGAAGAGTACATGGGCTGGATACTTGTCACTACAAGTTTCCTAGCTCCATGATGGCTTCACTGTACCCTAAGATGTTTGGTACCTAACATCTTGTCTTAATAAATCCTCACTGATGCCACTGTTGTATTTATTAATAAATGCACAGAAGAGACCCTTTAGAGCATGGGTACTCACAAACTTTCTCTCGGGGGCCAAATTTACAGTGTGGTTTGTGGCTGAGGGCCGCACCGGTGGTGGCGGGGTCAGTGGGGGGGCGGGGCAAGAGGAAAAAAAAAACCTGTGACCATGAGGTTGAACACAGGCCCCTGCAGCGGACACATTAGTCTACTGAGCCACCAGACCCGGCATACACACATCTATCTATCTATCTATCTATCTATCTATCTATCTATCTATCTCTATCTCTCTATCTCTATCTATCTCTCTCTCTCTCTCTATCTCTCGCTCTCTCTATCTCTCTCGCTCTCTCTCTCTCTCTCTCTCTCTCTCTTTCTCTCTCTCTATCTCTCTCCATCTATCTATCTCTATCTCTCTTTATCTATCTCTCTATCTCTCTCTCTCTATCTATCTCGCTCTATCTCTCTATCTATCTCTATCTCTATCTATCTCTCTCTATCTCTCTCTATCTTTATCTATCTATCTCTATCTCTCTCTCTCTCGCTATCTATCTCTATCTATCTCTCTCTCTCTCCCTCTCTATCTATCTATCTAACTATCTATCTATCTCTATGTCTGTCTCTCTCTGTCTCCATCTGTCTCTGTCTCTATCTCTGTCTCTATCTGTCTTTGTCTCTATCTGTCTCTATCTGTATTTGTCTCTATCTGTCTCTGTCTCTGTCTGTATCGATGTCTCTGTCTCTATCTGTCTCTGTGTCTATCTGTCTCTGTCTCTATCCGTCTCTATCTTTCTCTGTCTCTGTCTCTGCCTCTATCTGTCTCTGTCCAAACAGGAAGCTTCCCAAAAGGCCCTTTAAAAGTCAGCTGTGAAAGCGCTTACAGCTGACTTTTAAAGGGCCTTTTGGGAAGCTTTCTGACAGTGCCCTGATGTCACAGAGGCCGGCAGTAAACACAGAAGATGGCCGCAGGAGCATACGTAGTGAATACCTATTTAATACGTATTCACCACGTATGCTCCTGCGGCCATCTTCTGTGTTTACTGCCGGCCTCACTGGAAATGTAGAAACGGCAAGGCAAGGTCCGTGGGCTGCCAATGAAGGCCTGCCGGGCCGCTGGCGGCCCGGAGGCCGTACTATGAATACCACAGCTTTAGAGGGTACCCTGAAAACCTTCCAAGCACAAGTGTGGTGTCTGACTAGTCATAGCCAGCCTGCCATCACCAGACTTGTTTCTGACCTCATAGGGTGAAAGCTCAAACTCTCAGAGGCCCGAAACACAGCCTACTCTGGGCAGATATGCTTCACACCTCCTCCAGGCCAGAATGGTCATCCAGAGCAGGAAGCTTCAATGGCGGTGCTGCCTTTGAAGTGCAGCCCAGGCTTCACCAGATAGTGGGGGATGCCAACCCCCATGTCCTGCTCCACATTTGGCGGGAGGACAGGTGAAAAAATTAGTCAGATGAGGAGGAGTGTCCCCATTCAGACATCTTGAGATGGTGGGAAAACAACCTATCAGGGCTAGGGTAGTGCCCCTTCCCACTGGAAGTGGTCACTTAGAGGGTGTAGAAACCCTAAAGGTAGGTAGCTCATTGGCTCCTACCTGTCTCCCCCTTTAACACCCCTAAATTTAGTATTTAGGTGGCATCCCTGGACCTTGAACCTTAGATTGATAGACAGCAAAGAAGAAATGGACCAAGAAGAGCTGCTGCCTGAGAACGGAAGCCCTGCTGCAGAGAAATTGGCACCAAACCCTGCCTGCTGCCTGAAGGACTGAAGGACTTGACAATCGCAGTGTGCGGTCTCGTCTTGTTACTGTGAGGACCTCAAGAACCCAGGAGCACCTCCAGTCTTTGACAAATTGCCAAAGAACCTCCTTTGGAGCAGAGGCTCTGCTCCCCTGTGACAGCAGGCACTGCATCGCAGACTCCAAACTTACCAACTTGCTGCTCCCCGGTGACTCCGACGCAGCACCCAGACCAAAAGTGGTACACCAGCTCTGAAGGGTCAGATCTGTCCCGCTACCTAGGCTCGGGACACCATGACCTACCGGAGCTGTGCCACACCAATACCTGGGGTACTGGACCTCCTGCTACCTGCACTGAGATGAAGAGTCCCCTCCAGACTCCAACTGCCCAGGAAGCAAGCACCTGTCAAGGGACATTGAGACCCCTAGACCCACATCATGAGTGACCCAGCTGTATCAAAATTGCTCCTCCAAGTTGCCTGCTCTATGAGAGCATGCTTGGCTGACTTATCTGCTCTGCATCCGGCCGCACCGGCCCCGGTAACGACAATCCATATGTGCTCTTGTAATCGTGAGGCCCTTATGACCTGCTCCCTCGAGTGGGCCCCTCCGGATTTACCTGTAAGTCCCCTTGTGTAGTGTGTTTTCAAGTGGCCCCCTCTCCCATAGCGCACCAGCTACCAACAACCTCAGCACCCTGCTCCCAGTCAAATCCGGGATGCTCCAGAGAATCTGCTGGTGGAACATTGGACCTGGCCATGCTAAGTACCAAAATCCAAGAGGTGAACCTTGAAAGTTGACTGTACGAATTTATATGCATTTTTGTCGTTTTCCCCAATGACAATAGTGCGTAATTGTGCACATATGTGATTGATTTTGCGAACTCTAAAAATTCATAACTTTAAAAGTACTTACTGTAGAACGAAGTTCTTGGTTCAAAAAATTATAAAAATCGATATTATTTTTGCAAATTGGTCTCGGATTTATTCTTGAGTGTGTCTCATTTATTGCCTCTGTGAGTACAACAAATGCTTAGCACTACATTCTGAAAAGCCTAACTGCTCGCCCTGACTACCACAAATAGAGCGTTAGTATTATCTACTTTTGCCTCTGTAATCCAATAAGGGTCTCACTGGACTCTCTGCACAGTGAACTTCGTTTTAGTGTACTACATAGAGAGCCAGCTTCCTACATACAAGCAGAAGCACAACAAACTGAAGCTATAGTCTGCACACATTTATTTTTCTTCTAGAATCTCAAGGGCAACATTGCAACCTTTTTAGGCTCACAGTTCTGTGTGCCAAATGATCTATCCAGTCACGATTAATGGCAGATTTACACATATTTTTTCCTCCAGTTTTGCCACTAGTTTTCCCCCCATCCAGGCTTTTCCCCACCCCCACACGACACTTTCCATGATGATGGAACTCAGTCCCTCCATTGCACAAATCGGTAGAAAAGTACACTGAGCTCAGTTACACCTGAAGTAGCAATTTAGCCCTGTGGAAATGTGTGACAGTACAGTTTCCCCTGACGACTTTTGTAGATCCTGTAGATCCAGCACACATCTACCTCTTCTCGCAGCTTCCCTTTCTCGCTAAATTGCTGGAGCCAATCTTCCATTTCAAGAAATGTAATTAAAACATTAACACCCTGGACCCCTTTGCAAGCAGGATCCAGTTTGTTATGTCATTTATGAGTAAGTTGTGACTATAGGAGGATGGAACAATTTTGATGCTGCTACAGTTGTCAGTGGTATATCAGAGAGGTGACCTTAGCCTGTTTCTAAAATACATAGACAGTGCTGGTGTTTGGGTGTTAGCTCTGTAATGATCTCTTTCCATCAAGAGAAAGCTTGCCAACTTCAATGGGGTTAAAGAGATGATCCCCACTGAACCTCACTATCACTATTGGTATTTATAATGTACCATCAGCCTTTAACATCTTCTTTGATACCTAAAGCCTCCTCAACTTACATGAGGGTCTAAGTGTAACGGAGTTCCTGGCTTGAATATCCTCTGACTTTTAAAACTCAAACTCAAATAAATCTGAGACACCCTTAATGGGCCCTGTCTTCCCTCTAGAGCACCAACCCATAGCCAGAAGTATATTTTTAGGGGGACATGGCCCTCAGCTATTACCAAACATTAAACCTGTGCTCTGTAGGTAAATGTTTTCCCAAATACTGGTTGTACTTCTGAATATCGGTCCACTGAATATTGTGGCAGAAGAATATTGAGGACATAATATCAAAATGTAAGTGCATATAGGGAAGTATAGCTTTACTATTCCTAATTCCACATCTAAATATCTTGCTGACATATATATATATATATATATATATATATATATATATATATATATATATATATATATATATATATATATGGCACAGGTACATATATGCTGACTAAGGTTTAGAAGATCTATACTTGCTTGTCTATATTTTTTATTCAATATTTTGTCCACGATATTCTGTGCCATCAATATTTTGGTTTCAATATTTACGGTGCACACGGTGTGATTCTATGTGAAGGAATATGTGGATTTTTCTAACGTACATATTAAAGCACACTCAATCAACTTTCCACAATCCAACTTAGAATCCTACCAATTAGATGGGATTTAAAGTAAAGGGATGTAAAGATTTAAAGTTTTCTAAACTGTTCAAGATTTGTGAAATCACAGCTTATGAAGATCATTTTTTTTTACAAAAAAATACGCTGGCATCATCTCAGAACCCTCCCTCCCATACCTCTCACCTCAGTTAGTGGATGTCCAGCCTCAGCACTTGACATTTTTTTGATGAAGGATGACCTGCCTGGGACATTCTGTATCAGGAAATGATCATACCTGGAAGGCCCAAAGGATAAAACTTACCTCACGTAGTTAGGAAAATTCATCTTTTTCGTAAAGTGCGGAGTTTCCTAATTCCACCCAACTTCATAAGTGAAGTTTTAATTTAACTCGCCACTAACTTAAAATAACTTAAAATTCTTGGAGCATACACATTAGGAATATTTTGGGAGATTAGTGGCAAACAGTGGATTTTGAACATTTTAGGGCTGCAATAATGGTGAAAACTATATAGAACTTAGATGTAATTTTACAGGGGAAGTTGGGAAGGTCTCGCAATGAATTCCACTAACAAAAGATGGATACTCCAATTACATTTGATCACAAGCACCAGTCAAAACTTAATGAACTTGAAGCAGGCTCCGACACTGGCATGCGCCACTCATAGTTACAGGCAGGTTGTGCAAAAGGTGTTGTACAAAAGGAGACTTTCACTAGACATCAACCAGCATGACAGATAGGAATGGTAAAGGAAAGGTGATTGTGTGAGCCCAGCGATGCAGCAGAAGCATTATAATATTATTCATTTTATCTATTACTGCTGCTACTTACTCATTTATCCCTCTAACTGTACTGGGCCCTCTACACAGGGGCGCCTCGTCCGCTATGGCAAAGGAGCATCGTCCCACTGCTGGAACCAGCAGACGCATGTAAAATAAAATGATAATAAAGCAGTTAATAAAACTGCCTTATTATCATTATATTTTACTCTGGAGCTGCCGTCGAGTCTTGAGAGTGGGGCTTCCGGGAGCAGGAGGAGTGGTGGGCTCAGGGCACTACCAGTGCGCATGTAGGTATGGCCGACCGTCCACGGTCCAAGCTATTGCTTGGAGATATCTGCATGGCTCAGAAGCACTGGCTCCCAGTCCCTGCTGGAGTGTGAAACCAGCCTGCTCCACCCAATCCCTATGCTTCTCTCATGCTGGGTAACAACAGCATGATAGTAGTGTCTGGATTTGTGCAGGGCACTCTGGGAGCCTGTGTGAGAATCATTACATCGGCGGCTGGAGCTAAAGCGGCGGCGAGGCGGCAGACCTCAGGATTCAGGTACTTTTTTTTTTTATACCCCGACCTCACCGATATACCCAGCTAGCAGCCGCCACTGCCTCTACAGTTAGACGGATCACAGCATTACCCTCACCACAGATGTTAATGGTCCTCTGATGGATCTTTCTCCCCCGATAGGAGGGGTGGGAATTAGGGTGTCCAAAACACAATGTCAACCACCCACTGAGGACCCTTAATTGGTGACTAACTCACAAGTTCAAGATCATGTTCAACTACACCACTCTGAGGACCATGCTATGGAAATTAAGTATCGCAATGGGAAATCCCAACCTCCTAAAGAAATTAAGTCTAACTAAAATTATGCACACTAGGAGCTCTGCTACAGCAACACAGAATAAAAGAAGCAGAACTTGATACTCTGAAAAGATTCACTGATTCACTGAATGGAAAATAGCACTGTTCAATGAAATAACATCGGGACACAATAATAGTCTCAGACATTTTAGATAGTTTGGTTATTGTATTAATGATTCAAAATTAATACAGATAAGCAATCTCTTAAGCATTTTAGTCAGGAATATTACAGCATGTAGTACAAGACTACACATGTAGTCAGAGATGCAAGCCCAAAGAGGATGGTTTAAAACAGTCATCAGATACAAGGTTACAGATTCCTACCACTATTAAAGGCAGGTTCATTTCTCTAACAGCATCCAAAAGTTCCAAAGCAAAAAGGGGAAAACGAATCAAATTAAAGTCCACTAAGGGCGAGTCCATAAGCATGGGCAAAAAGGGGAAATAAGGCCAAAATCAAGTAGTTTGGCAAAGAAGTGTTCCAGCTCTACTGCTTAAGGCAGCCGTGTTAGCAAAAGGCAGTTCAAAATAAGAGATCAAGGATGGTTTATAAAGTCATAGGACAAGCGCTCAGTCCTCTCGCATAGGAAAAATATATGATCTGTAGCTCTTGTAAAGGAAAGAAAAAGCATGGTGTAGAGTACATCTTCCAAAGAAAGAAAAAGAATAGCACTGCCTCACATAGAAAGAAAAAAGTATGGCATCTCCTCTAATAGAAGGAAAAAGTATGGTGATGCCCCTCCTATGGGGTTTCTTCCTTTATAGTCTTTATGATGCTTTAGTGATGTAGTATCGCTCCACTAGTCAGTCCACCGCACAATAAGTTTACGCATTAAATCACTAAATACAATTGAGTTATTCCGGCATACTTTACCATGCTGATAATGAGAAAGAACTAGCTTTCTGGGCCTCACAGATTTGTCAAGGGTAAGAGGTTTACATTATATCAACATACAAAACAGAGGGTCCCTAATCAGTATCAAAACTGCTTTGGTTATAATGTTTTTACACAGTGCTAGTGCTTAAAGCTAAGTCAAAAATCCATACAATTATATAGACTTCAATAACAACAAGTCAGTGCAACACAGAAAGCTAATAACAAGCTAAATGAGAAGTATAAAAAAATTTATTCCATAAAAATACACAATCAAGGTTAAAAACATTTCATATTAAGATACAAATTACAATATCAAGAAGAAAACAAAAAAGTCGACGCTGCGTTTCGGTGAGTTGGTGATTGTTCACCTTCTTCAGGACAGTTTTCTAAAAATTAGGAAGTTGCTAGGATTCAATTTCACTTAAAATAAGAAACCAAATAATATTGGTTGTGTTTGTTGGTGCCACCGTTATATTATTGTTCCTCAATTGAGAACAAAGTCAGAAATAGATAAAACGACTGGTATATCAGTACCACCAGCTGATGAGCCGTGATTAGAGGTACAGATTCTAAAATCAGAGTCTCCGCCGTTATTTACAAATGTAAGGCGAATAGGCTGATGATGTTGCTGAGATGATGCAACCGAAAATTTAAAACCTAATAAAAACGATACGGCCTCCTTGCAACCAACGAACAGCTTCCGGGTCAGGATACACTCCTAAACTGAGAAACATCCTAACTTTAAGACTTTCGGTATTCACAGAAGGCATTTAGGAGTCCTAAAGTTAGGACTACTAACATTACTACTCCTAAACTGAGAAAAATCCTAACTTTAAGACTTTCGGTATTCACAGAAGGCATTTAGGAGTCCTAAAGTTAGCACTATTAACTTCTGTGAATACCGAAATGAGTAAGTTCATTCTGTGAATACCAAAATGAGTAAGTGTATTCTGTGAATACCAAAAAGTACTAACTTTACGTTTTTGACGTAAGTTAGTTCTGTGAATCAGGCCCATTGTGTCTGGTTTGGGATCCTTGCTTGAACCACTTTCACAATTTGTGGATTGTTATTTAGGACCCATGGTCTCGAAGATGCACTCATACTTCCAAGATACCAAACACGTCCTCACACTCTTGACTGTTGTATCTTTTGATATAGAAAAACACCACTTAGTTACCTTTGATGTGGAGTCTTTATATACTAATATCCCACAAGACGAAACTCAACAGTCAGTAGAATCTTTAGTACGTGACCAAACAATAGATGACATGACACCAACTTCCTTCATAATGGACGGTGAAACCTTAGCCATAAAGCAGAACTTTTTTCTATTTCAGAATCAACTATACTGTCAGGCCGCAGGTACTTCAATGGGCAGTACTTTTGCTCCAAGCATGACAAATTTGTACATGCATAGCTCTGAAAATACACACATGTATCCCATTGGTAACCCATTTCTTGCCAATCTTACACTATGGAGAAGATATATTGATGACATTCTCGTAGTTTGGGGAGGTGACTCTGAAACCCTTCTTCAGTTTACACACTGGTTGTATACCAGGAATGATCACATACATTTCACCTGGGAATACAGTAAAACTCAGCTTCCATTCTTGGATCTACTGTTATAGCCAAAGGATAGGTCTATACAGTCAGAACTATACAAGAAAGCTATGGCATGAAATTCTTTGTTATTATATGACAGCTTCCACCCAAGTGCTCTATACAAGAATCTCCCTGTTGGTAGATTCTTGAGAATATGCAGTAACTGCTCTGAATTAGAGAATTTTTAAAAACATGCCAGCAAACTAAGTAAAAACCTCATACAGAGGAACTGTTCTTCACATTTTGTTTGGAACCCAGCCAAGAGAGCAAGAAATAACCACAGGGATGCACTCCTTGACAATCAGCTAGACCTACTTCTAATAGACTGGTGTGTGTGTGAGCACTTTCAGCCATCTGAGTAATACCATCAAAAAGGCAGTCATAAAGAATTGGCATATTCTCAATATTGGAGAGACAGATTTGGACAAACCGATGCTTGTCTTTATACGTAGCAAACATTTTAAAGATTTGGTGGGTCATAGTAGACCTCAAATACCAGTCAGAGGCAATCAGGAGACTCTCTGGACCCTTCCAAAAATCAGAGGTCACTTCTCCTGAGGTTCCCATTGTGTATGCCACTTCATCCAACAAGAAACTGAGATTAATTTGGTATGCAGACAGAATATCGAGTTGGAAATGTCGACTTACACAAATATCGAGTTGGAAATATCGTGACACAGAACTATCGACAGCAAGAATATAGTTTTTAAAAATATCGAAGTCAATATCATTTGCAAAAATATAGTTGTTTAAAATATCGATTTTTTAATTAGTGTTATGTATTTTAGTATGTATTTTAAATGTATGTGATCTATTTTTTTTGTATAAGTATTGTTTTTGTTTTTTAATATATGTGTTACATTTTTAGTAGTTATCAATTTTATTTTAATTAAATTTTGTGTTTTTTAGTTCCGTAGCAGGTTGTGGGTTTATAGGGTAATAGGGTGGGAAGTAATTTAATCATAATAAATTAATGATTATTTTTTATTTAGTAATATTTATTTAATTTAGATTTTATAGTGTTAATTGTGGGAAGTAATTTATTATTAATTAATTATTAATTGGTTGTTAATTAATAATAATTAATTATTTGGTAATTAATTATGTTAATTGTGTCATTTTTTTAGGAGCGGATTGTGGGGTTTATAGGGGTAAAGGGTGAGAAGTAATTTATTTTGAATAATTAAGAATTATTTGTTAATTAATGTTAATTAATTGATAGCAATTTAAATATGGCATTTGTGTAAATAATTTTAGATGTGAGTTTTGGGGTTTATAGTGGTAAAGGGTGGTAAGTAATTTATTTTTAATTAATTATTAAGTTGTTACTTGATATTAATTTATTATTTTAAAATTAATTATGGAAATTGTGTAATGATTTTTAGGGGTGGGTTGTGGGGTTTATAGGGGTAGAGGGTGGAAAGTAATTTATGTTTGATTATTTAATAATTAGTTGATCATTAATATTAATTGACCACTTGATAATTAATTATGGTAATTGTTTATTTTTGTGTGTGAGTTTTGGTTTTATAGGGGTAACGTTTGGGAAGTAAATTAATTTTTATCTGTTTTATTTGTTTTTTAATTATTAATATTTCTTTAATTGATAGTTAATTATGTTAATTATGGAGGTATATTTTTTAAAATTTAGATGTGTGTTGTGAATTGTGCAGTGTTATAGGGTAGGAAATAAAAATGATTACATTTATGTAATAATTAATGTTTTTGTTTATAAATAATTTCTAATTAAAAATAGTTATTTGTTTGTAAATGATTTTTAAATGTATTTAATATAATATTTCTAGGTATTTGTCATATCTATTTAACATTATAATATGTTTCTATTTTTTAATATTTTTATATATTTTTCATTTTTTTTTAAATATTTTGTGTTGGTGATATTTTGTTTGTTTTTAATTTTGAACTGACTGGAGTGAGAATATTCATTTTTACCCCTCCGCTATCCAACACTTTCCCTACTGTTGCACTAACTGGAGTGGGAATAGTATTTTTTACCCCTCCGCTATCCAACACTTTCCCTACTGTTGCACTCACTGGAGTGGGAATAGTATTTTCTACCCCTCCGCTATCCAACACTTTCCCTACTGTTGAACTCACTGGAGTGGGAATAGTCATTTTTACCCCTCCGCTATCCAACACTTTCCCTACTGTTGCACTCACTGGAGTGGGAATAGTCATTTTTACTCCTCCGCTATCCAACACTTTCCCTACGGTTGCACCCACTGGAGTGGGAATAGTCATTTTTACCCCTCCGCTATCCAACACTTTCCCTACTGTTGCACTCACTGGAGTGGGAATAGTATTTTTTACCCCTCTGCTATCCAACACTTTTCCTACTGTTGCACTCACTGGAGTGGGAATAGTAATTTTTACCCCTCCGCTATCCAACACTTTCCCTACTGTTGCACTCACTGGAGTGGGAATAGTAATTTTTACCCCTCCGCTATCCAACACTTTCCCTACTGTTGCACTCACTGGAGTGGGAATAGTATTTTCTACCCCTCCTCTATCCAACACTTTCCCTACTGTTGCACTCACTGGAGTGGGAATAGTCATTTTTATTCCTCCTCTATCCAACACTTTCCCTACTGTTGCACTCACGGGAGTGGGAATAGTCATTTTTACTCCTCCGCTATCCAACACTTTCCCTACTGTTGCACTCACTGGAGTGGGAATAGTCATTTTCACCCCTCCGCTATCCAACACTTTCCCTACTGTTGCACTCACTGGAGTGGGAATAGTCATTTTCACCCCTCCGCTATCCAACACTTTCCCTACTGTTGCACTCACTGGAGTGGGAATAGTCATTTTTACCCATCCGCTATCCAACACTTTACATGGTGTATGTATATATATATATATTTATTTGTAAATTTGCATATATACAATTATAAAATAAATTAAAATTAATAGTTTAATAATTGTTTTAAAGTAAATATATATATATACATTTTATATTCTCCAAATTAGCAAGTAGACGATCACACCAAGGCTTGCTCTCACCACCAGGTTTTATTAATCTCAGTAACGCGTTTCGCCTGTCACAGCAGGCTTGCTCACACACTGAGGTGTGGGATAAGATTACGTATATACTGTATAGTACATAACAGAGAAAAAGGACTTCATTTGGATAGTCCCACAGAACTAGTTTACATGGCGGCCATATTGGACTGGTACTCTTCATTTGAATTTAATCACTCTTTAAGTACTGCCCGAACCGCAGAGGGTGCGTGCATTGCCAGTCACATAAATAATGTAGTTTGTCTTGACATAATGTCTTAAGTACATCTTTTGATTGTATATGCATTTGACTGACGTACTCTCAAATTGCTTGTGAGTATGTGTATTCCTAGTACATACACCTGTTACAGTTTGCATTGTTGTCTGCTATCGACAGAAACTGAAGGGAGAAGAGGTATCGAGAGCAGAGTAATCGGAACTGGACGAGGGTGCTTCCCAGAGGTGAGTGCTCAGGGCAGCGGGACGAGCAGGGAGGGAGGGAAGGGGACGGGTCGGAGGACACGCACCGTTCCCTCCGCCATGTCTCAAACTGCCGAAACGAGTGTCTCCCGGGGAAATCTACTGCACCCTCGCAACGCGAGGACAGTGTATATGGGAATATACGAATATATTGAAAATACTCAAAGGATCTAGCGAGAGCCTAGACCAATGAACACTGATATTTACCAACTTTTTTATGACTCCACCTCCTACCATCCCATGCTGATTAAGAAAAATTAGCCGAACCATTACTGTCATTGAACCTATATTAGTGCACACTAGCGGTTACATTATTTGCACCGGAAAGCACTGAACCCTTTAATCAGCTTATCACCATTTTTGAATACCTATTAACCTCCCGGATTTCCGTGGAATAGTAAAGTGAGAACGTGCCTCGAACTATTTTTCGGCACGCATAGTGCTTTAACTGCAGCAGGATTTCTTCTGTATTTCCACAGAAAAGACTAAGGTTTGTTCTTCACTCACCCTCATATTTCAGCCAAACACAATTTTTAGATTCTCAGATACATTTTTTATCCAAATCACATCATATCATAGTCTCAATAAGTATAATGGATGAAGAAACAGAAAGAAGAAGTGCTGCTCTAAGTCTGTTTTCAAGAGCCCCTAACAAAAACCAAAATAGAACCAAAGAAATCAGTACTAAAGACACATCGCTACAAGATAAACTAAAAAGATATGAAAAGCTTAAGAAGTCCGAAACATCGAAATGGTGGGAGGCCATATCATTAGAGGACTATGTTGAAAAAGAAATGGTGCCTAGAGGCCTCCGAATTTATACCACGCCGTCCTACGAATCCCCCAACCCTAGAATGCTACAAGAATGGGCGGAGAACTCGTTACTGAGATTAATAAAACCTGGTGGTGAGAGCAAGCCTTGGTGTGATCGTCTACTTGCTAATTTGGAGAATTGCGAAGCCGGCAAGCTCCAACGACATTTGACGATCAGCCTGCCATGGGCGGGGGGAGACAGAAGGAGCAACTTGGATTGGGATACATTTTATATACGTACGTTTACATTTTTTAAATTACATTTATTTGTTATATTTGTTAAAATGTAAATTAATGCTAATTTATTTTTTTAAAGTTAATTTTATTATTTAATATATTTAATATTATTTTTTATACATATATTAAAATCGATATTTTGTACAACTATATTTTTTACATCGATATTTTTTTCCGATATTTTTGTACTTACCATTATAAATATAGGATGTCGATATTACTGACATCGATATTTATAACTCAATATTTGTGTATAGGGATATTTTGGGGGTCGATATTCTATCAGTGAGCAGATTAATTTAGGGCTTAAAATCCCATGGAGACTCAAAAACCATACCAACGGCAATACAATTGGTGTCATCCATCTGATCCAACGCCCATATAACTTATGTCACATAGGTATGACTACCCGTTAAGTGAGATGAGAATCGTAGAACATCAAGGTACAATAAAAAGCAATCACTCCAACACCAAATTAACCCAACATTTCCTGACTTCCCAACATAATGAGATTGAT
This sequence comes from Calotriton arnoldi, assembly GCA_963921515.1. Classification (NCBI taxonomy): domain Eukaryota; kingdom Metazoa; phylum Chordata; class Amphibia; order Caudata; family Salamandridae; genus Calotriton; species Calotriton arnoldi. The sequence goes on from CAWUFW010003012.1 coordinate 1,777,409, forward strand.
ATATGGTGGGCAATTCTTGACAAACCTCACAACACCTCACAAATGTGTAACCTAGTGTGTGTGAGCACTTTCAGCCACCTGACTAATACCATCAAAAAGACAGTCACAAAGAATTGGCATATTCTTAATATAGGAGAGATGGATTTGGACAAACCAATGTTTGCCTTTAAGCGTAGCAAAAATGTAAAAGACTTGGTGGCCACATTAGACCTCAAATAGCACACACAGACACTCAGGAGACTCTTTGGACCCTTCCAAAAACCAGAGATCACTTTCCTTGAGGTTCTTGCTCTGTATGTCACCTCACCCAACAAGAAACTAAGATTGACTTAGGGCTTAAAACCCCATCGAGACTCAAAAAGCAAACCAACTGCTATGCAAGTGGTGTCATCTATCTGATCCAATGCCCATGTAATTTACATTACATAGGTATGACTACCCGTTAAGTATGAATGAGAATAGAAGAACATCGGAATACAATAAGATGCAAGTGCTCCAACACCAAATTAACCCAACATTTTCTGACTTCTCAACATAATGAGAATGATATACGTTCGGCAGTCCTTGGCAATCCTCACTACACCTTACAAATGTGTAACCTGCAGAGCTTTTTGTTCCATAAAAAACAATGTTGGGTGTTTAGATTGAGAAGCCAAATCACAGGTCTCAACAATGACATTCCCTGTACAGCCCTATCATGATCTATACATCATGACACAGTTCTTTTAATGAGGGCATTGCTTTGGTTTATAATGTCTAATTGATACGTCCCCTTGTATACGGTAACATTAAAACCCACATTAGTTCATAATCATAATAGAGTCTTAGAAAGACTTCAGTACTAGAGTTGTCATAATCTAATCTTGAATGATACTCTGTGTACCTCTTACCCTCCCTCTAACATGGCTAGCGGGACTGTATCACTTTGATAATGAACAACAGGATTCCTTTATTACACTCTAGAGGAATGGTGTACACTAGTGATCATTTTGAGATTTCAACTCACAACAAGGTCACAGTACTCTTAACCAAGTAGTATGCCCATTGTTACTACTATTTCTCACAGGTTGTACAATGGATGCTTTTACCATACATATGCCGTTAGCATAGCAAGCATGCCTTTACCACGCAGGTAAGTATAAATAAGGCAAGTGAAAAATATATCTATATAATTTTTTAACTTACCTTATATATAAATTCACTGAAAAAAGCAAAGACTAGAGTAACGTTCTAGTTGTGTGAATTTCTCAGTGACAACATTAATGTTTTGAACTAAAAAAACACAGAAATTCACCAGTTATAGTTAGCTGCGCTAACTATAACTTGCGCTCCTGCATGCACTGCTTGTGACCTCACATATGATGTCATGGCATGTCATGACATCATTTATAACATCACTGATGACATCTCAAATGACATCATTGATGACTTCACCCAAGCTTCGTTTTGCTGCATATTGCTCTATAAATTACTATGGAGACTTGACAGTAAGTACAAAGTAGCTCAGCAGAATATCAGCCATCATTACTCCCGTCGCCATGTGCAACATTGATCCTATACCATACACTTTACTGCTAGCATAGTTCACATTAACAATCAACCACAGATATATAGTAACATTGAGTACGGTGTTCAATCTATATACAACTGTTCAGAGAAAGCCATGTTCCGACAAATAGTGAATGCCAGTTCCAAAACAAATTACCTACTACGGACAGCTTTTATTTGTATCAAACACCTGAAACTCACTGAACCTACGTTGAGAAATGGAGTTGATTCAGTAGAGAACTGGGTACTGTAAACAGTGCTTACTCTATGGAGAGAGTTTACTTTATGCCACACTGTTTGCAAACAGTGAAACTTACATAAGAAACATACCACAAAGTATTAAAAGGTATCTACTAAGAACAGTGTATGCTCTCTGCAACAGTTGTAAAAAAAAAGTCAGTGTTTGCTAAAAATAACTAAGATCTGAAGGTGCTAAACATCTTACTACCGGCACCCTTTATACTATCTTGAAAACTTTACAGATAGCCTATCTTCTCACGCAAAACAAACACATGTATATTGGTTAGTACATGGTGCACACAGTCCTGTAAATTATGGATAAATTGCCATGCTGGCACGATTCTGTCTAATAACTCAAGGGTGCTTATACAAGTTAACATTTACCACATAGAATCGTATTCCTGTTGAAAACTTTTTCTGCAGTGCCCAAAAACTTGCTTGGAACATAATGAACACAAGTTGTAAACTGTAACCTGCACACAGAGCTATGCTTGAATACCGAGATTTATAATGTGTTCAATACCTCTACACACCTATGGTTTATTAAGGGAAGATGTGCTTTGTAAACACTTACACCCATTAGCTGGATCCATGCTGTACAAAATTAGGTAGACAAGTAATATGGTACTTACCCGCCACTATGTAAAGTATAAAACAAACTAGCACACTCATTGGATGATGTCATCAGTGATGTCATCAGTGATGTTATTAATGATGTAATTTGAGATGTCACCAGTGATGTCATAAATGATGTAATAAATGATGCTATAGAACATGTCATGAGTGATGTCATACGTAAAGTCATTAGCAGTGCATGGCGGAGTGTTAACTATAACTGGTGAATTTCTGTCTTTTTTTAGTTCAAAATGTTAATGTTGTCACTGAGAAATTCACCTTACTATAACATTAATATAATCCAAAACACACTAATACACGGTGGCAGGGTATCTAGACTGCTGCACCACTACCTGTGTTAAGTTTGGTATACTGGAAAACCACAAATATTGTTTCTTATTTTGTCTCATAAGTCGTGCCCACCTCTAAGAACCAGCCTCCGTTAGTGATCCTTAATATACCATTTCAACACAGAGTTAGAGAGGCAATACTTGTAATAGTCCACAAGCCAGCAAAATCACTATGACAGAGGCATATCGTTCTTAATGTGGTCGTATTTCCTTTTTATTCATCGTTTGATATTGTACATGCGAATTGTGCAAAACAGCCAACGTGTTTCGCCCATTCGGGCTTCTTCAGGGCTGTAAACATAACAATACAATACTGTCACCACATTTTATACAAAACATTTACATACGGACAAACAACGTCCATATATACACCAAATACATAAATACACAACATAGAAAAAACATAGAAAAGCAGTGTTGCATTTGTAGCTAGGTCTCAAATCCTAAAACATCATTCATTAGAGACAAATAGGTTCCTTTCACCAAATTGGTACATAGAATCAATATGTCTCTACAGATGGTTAACATGACAGGCAGTATCATATCTCCCGTATGCTGATAATAACAACCAATTCAGGTATACACATCAGGCTCCACTCATATCCGAGAGTGGAAAACATTATATACTCTTGAGACAAGTGCCAGTTGCGGTAGAAAAGACCAGAAAGGGACAAAATTCTAACTTTCACAAAGGATCAATAATAGGAAATTCCCCTGCCGAACTGGAAGCAAATTATCATGTTCTTATATTTAACCTAAATGGAACTGTCATAAAGCTACTCATAAAAACGAACAGGACCCCCTATCTCATAGCCACATAGAGCCAGGTGGTAAAGTAACTTGTCAGTGCAACACAAATATTATGGAGCACTCCATTGGGTTAAAAATAGAGTTATATGTATACACACACTGTAAGCTCTAAGTTCGCAAGGATCAGTACTAGAATAGGTACCCACCGTAATCAAATCCAATGATTTCCCACAAGGAATAGCCTGGTGTTAGGATGAAGCTTTATTTCAAAATATGGTCCAAGTCTACAAATAAAGAACCTCGATTACTTGGCGCAATATCATGACATGTGATAATCTAAAACGGACTTAACGGTGTGAAGGGCACAAACTTTAATGTCATCGTGAAGCCGCTTACATGCAAAAAGCGTTTCAAACTGTCGCACCAGTGAATAGCCACACCGAAACAAAGATCGTGTAAAGAACACCCAAAGTGCCAAAGAGAATGCGCAAAGCGATCTCTCCCTATTACAAGCTAGTACGAATACACCAATTTCTCTACACCCGTGAACAATACCCAAAAGAAGAAACAGTCCTGCGACAGTTCAGGCAGGTATGTAAGTGATTTTTTTTTTTTTACCTGACATTGTTCCCATGTGTCCTTCCCTCACCAGGTGAATCTCTGTTATTTGGGGGAAATGGGGTATGCAGTTTGTAATCTTTCTTAAGACACAGAGAAGTAGGGTAAAGTGCTGGTGCGTTGTTGTAGTCTTGGAGATCGGAGATGAGTGAGGTGCGATTAAAGTTTCCTATTACTAGTGTTCTTAGCTCAGTAATGGTTGTACATCTTGTAAAGTTGCTCTTGGCTCCTACAGCGAGCTTACCTTTAACGATGCGAGACACAACCATTACTACATGCCTCCAAGATGTTACTTTCTTCTTTTTCGGTGACCTGAGAAGTTCAGTGCTGTGGGGGAGATTGTTTGTCTCCCAATTCCTTTGTATAGTAGTCCGATATAAGTTTCTGGACTTTATAGGGATGTTGAGAGGGTTCAGGGCGGGGGTGAAGTGCGTCCTTGATTGTTTTTTTAAATCTCCAGCAGCAACAAGGATGGAGGCCTTCGTTTGTGAAAAGCATATAGCCGAGGCCTCTAAGCAAGTGCGTGCTCTTTGTTTCAGAAGTAATTGCCTGAGTAAAGTTCTCCTTTCATCGACCATGGCAGGACAGCAACACAGAAGGTGCAGCCATGATTCGTGTTTGTAATTACATAATATGTAGGCGCCTCCATTTTCTTGGTAGGCCCAGGCTCGATTGAAATCCGGGATCTGTAGAGCAAGCATTCGCATGTACATGATCTCTCTCCAAGTTCTAGGATTGAGGGTAGCTGAAATATAAGGCTGGTATTTAGCTACCAGATACGAGGAATTTAAGGGGGCCAAGAAAAGTGTTGATTTTGAAGAAGCTTGGTCTTGCTGGAATGAGGCCAATTGAACCTGTCTGTTAATGGTCTTTTTCCATATTGTGTAGGGAATGGGAGTCAGTGCAATCGCTGATTGATTTATATCTGTAGTTGCTAAAGCTCTTAAGTTGGTTGTTCCACGAAGAACCCAGCTTTTCGATAATATCTCTAAGGCAGCCCTTAAGAGAGTTTTCCAGTGATTTTAATATGCAAATGTAATATTTAAGAAAGACAGCCTCGATGATAAGGGCTTGTTTCCCTAGCCCAAGTTCCAGTCTGAGTCTTGCTCTGAGAAAGTATTTTGGTAGTTGGAAGATTTTCTTAAAGCCCACTCACTGCGCCTGCTCCAGCATTTCCGAGCAAGCTCCGGTAAAATACTTGATGTCCATATTGAAGTGCTGGAAGAAGGGATGCTTGAATGACTTTCTTTATTCCCTCTGCGGACGGGCTTTTTAGGTTGTTATTGAGCCTGATTAAGCTGTAGATGATTGCAGTTGATTTCTTTTTCAATGCCTTTTTGTGAGCAGATGGTTGAGCAGATTCTGTGAACCACACCCCCAGGTACTTATATTTGAGGGCCGAAGTAATGGTCGTGGGGCTCATGGTGCATGAGACTTGTTTTTTTTTCTTGTGGTGGACGAATACAAGTATTTTCGTCTTATCGGGGTTGATGGTAAGGAAATTAATTACGCTGTATTTATGTAGGCCGGTCAGTGCTCGCTGGAGCCCCACTTTGGTGTGGCCATCCGCGTATTGAAGGATGTGGAGGGATCTGTGGCCTAGGCGAGGGGGGGCAAGGCAACTGGTTATCAGGGCCTTTCCCAGGGCTGCTGTGTATAAGTTAAAAAGTAATGGCGCTAACACGCAGCCTTGCTTCAGACCCTCAGTAGTGGATATTTTAGCTGAGAGTGATGTCAGGCCTGTTTACACTCGAACCCAGGTTTCAGAGTGCAGAGAAATTATGGCAGTTAAAAGAGGAGATGGGATGCCCCAGCTTGCTAGTTTCTTCCACAGGGTCTGTCTGTCAACTTTGTCAAATGCCACAGTAAAATCAATAAAACAGCATAAGTGGGAGTGGGAGTTGGTTGTGCTGCATGGCTTGGTGGCTAAAGGCAGATAGTGCAATGATGTTGTCGTTGGTGGCTGCTCCTCCACCGAAGCCTGTTTGAAAAAAGGGGAGCAGCTCGTTTTCTGATACCCAGCTTTCCAAATTTTTCACTAAAACTCAGGCGTATGCTTTTGCTGCTAAGTCTAGCAAAGCTATTAGGCGATAGTTGCTTGGCTTTAAGGCATCGCCTTTTTTGAGTATCAGGCATAGGGTCGAACCCCTCTATAAGCTTCAGGGGTGTGGCCCAGAGTATAGGCTGAGTCGAAGAGCGGTGTTAGGAGAGCTACCCAATCTTCTGGAGTACATTGAAAAATGCCAGCTGGAAGACCATTTGGGCCTGGAGCTCCATCGCTGTTCATGGCCTTGATCAATTTTACTATTTGGGAAGATGAGTTTAGTTCTTGTTGTTCTTCCGCTTGCTGCAGGCTGAGCACCGTTTTGTTTGTATTGTTATATGCGGAAAACAGGCCCGTTGCATGTTCCTCCCATTCCGATTCTGAAACTGCATTTTCCCTTGATGTCCAGGGTGATTTTAGATTGCTCACGTGATTCCAGAAACCAGCGAGAGATCTTTCCTTGAGCATCTCGAATATTTCTAGCCACTCCTTCTCTTGTTGTACTGACTTAAGATCCCAGATAGATTTTTTATGTGCTTTCCGCAAGTCTTTTACTGCCTTTAAGTTTCTGCTTGTTGGGTTGATTTTACATAGATGGATGGTCCTCCTTAGGTTCTTCCGTGACAGATTGATGTCCTGTTTCAACAGCTGTTTTTGTGGGTAGCGTCGCGGTAGCTTTGCAAGCATCGAACAACCCCTGCGCCCCATGACGGAATCTAACAGATCTTTGGTCATGGTGTGCCATTGTGTTAGAAGTTGCACTCCTGGTCGGTTCTTGTACCTGCTCTTTCCGTTGCCGAGCCATTTGACCACCTGAGGCGAGTGAAAGGGCCGCCATTTAATTCTCCTTGCTAGTGTCTTTATTTCGACTCCAGTTGAGATGCCTAGCCCCAGGACTTTATCTGCTGTCAGATGACTTACGTTCAGGGTTATGACTAGGGGATTGTGATCACTCTCTTCTCAGTTCGTTATTTTGAAATTCAGAAGATGTTTTGCTAGGGGGACAGACATAAAAATGTAATCAATTGCTGAGATATTTTTGAAGGTGGGACAAATCGTGTTCATGGGGCGTGTCAGGGCCTGATCCGCAGATTTTAACCCCTTCGATGCTCGTGACGAGCTCAGCTCGTCATGCTGTGCGGTCGCGCTGTGCGCATGATGAGCTGAGCTCGTCACGACCACACCCGCGATCGGAATGTCCAGCACACGAGCGGAATTCCGATCGCGGTCAAGGGGTTAAGCTGAATGAGGTAAGTAGCTTGTTGAATTGTTCTTGTTCCTTGCTCATTTGTTCAACTTTGTGGTATTTGCTGAGGGACTTGATGTTCAGGTCTCCTGCCACCACTACTTCATGGGAAGGGTAGAACTCAAGGATTTCTTTTAAGCTTGAACACAGAGAGTCTATGGCACGAGCTTTCGGAATTTTTTGAGGGTTAAAGTAGCAATTGATTAGAAGCAGAGGGGAAACCTTCTGACCGAGTCTTAAACCTTTTATGGATACAGCTTGCTGACCCCCATGGATTTGAGTACATGAAGAGGTTGACATTTTGACTGATTGCTTTATAAAAATCGAACGACCGCCTCATAGCCACCCAAATAGGCTTGTACGTGTGGCTGGTTGGAAGAATTTGTGGAACCCATATAATTCAGTGGGATTTAATGCTTGTGTTACATCTACAGTTGTGGGTTTCTTTGTCCCAATTATCTGGTGTCTCCCATTCTTATTCTGTCCAGAGGATGGCCCCATTCCAAATAATTATGCTAAGGGGTCGAAATGTCAACAAAAAACTAATGTGGACTGGTTTTAGATTTCGATTGTGTCTTTTGACACTCATATTATGAGTGCCATTTGTAACAACATGCTGTCACAATCAGTCACATGTATATATTTTGTATATAACACAAGCGCACTTCTAATCACTTTATTCACTCTTACTTTACTGCCACTTTGTAGGAGCACCTTATATATATATGATTTTTGGAAAGTTTGAATGGTGTGTCATTCAATGAACTAAGTAACTAAATAAATGCACTTATCGCAGAATGGAAATAAACCTACAGAAGAGTTCTTAACGTTGCTATTGCCATGGAAGGCCAAAGCTACACTTCCCCCTTAGGGACCACTTTGTTGTTAATAAAGAGCAGGGGTGGGCGTAACTCTCGTAATTTAGTGTATCGTAATTACGTGGAATTACCCAAGAATTCTGCAAGATTATGCGTGAGAAAAGTAATTCTGCATCTAGCGATATTTCATAGCGCAAAAATGCCTCCTCACATCCAAAATGGGGGCGAGAATGTATTTTGCACCAAGCAATAGATCTAAATGCAACAGAACATGAGTAGTAGCAGGTGTGAGGAGCTGCTTGCGCTTGCTTAACATGTTCTTGAGCTAGGATTTGTACCCCAAATTACTCCCAGCATGTAGTGCCATTTTCTTAGTGCACAATTTCCCCTTGCATCCAAAATGGGTGCAAGAATGCATTTTGCACTAGGAAATGGTGCTAAATGTGCTTTTGGGGTATGATTTACCCCAACTTACTCTCAGCATTTAGCTCTATTTACTTAGAGAAAAATGCATCCCAGCATCCAAAAGAGAGCAAGGATGCATTTCACACTAAGAAATAGCACTAAATACAGTAGAACATGAATAGCAAGCGTGAGTGGCCACCTGTGCTCGCTAAATGTGGTCTCGCTGTAGGATTTTTTCTCCTAAAATTACTCATAATTACACAAGCAGGAGTAATGGTGTAATTATCGGTAATTCTACATCAAAGAATAACGGGGAAATATTGAAATTACTCCAACATAATCAAAATTACGCCCAGGCCTACTAAAGATATAGTTATTGGGAAGATGGCCATTTGTATTCTGTAGGAAGAATGAAGGAAAGTGGCAGTAAACTTCTGCATACACTTCTGAACAAAATGTATTGTTTAAGTACACTGTACAATGATACAGGAGCCAACCCTCAATGTCTGTAAAAGGTATATAAGATATTGCTATACGGTGAAGATGGGCAAATGTACTGTTTAATGTTGAGGGTGCTACCACAAGGAGTGCCCACTAGGAATCTGAAGGTACAATAAGGTATGCAGGGAGATTTTGCATGACTTGCCATATTAGCATATGAGTATATCAGTCGCGGTCCGTGTAGGAGTGCCGGCCGGGCGGTGACGTGGGGCGGCGGAGGGGCAGGGTGGGGGGTAGCAAAGTACGGATTACGGACCAATACAGGTAAGTAAACATTTAAATCAATGAAACGAATTTCGTTGTGAGCGCTTGTTAGACCTGGCATCCTTGGCGTGGGTCTCCCTTCCATTTTTTCGTAATGCCTCCACTGTTGCCGATATGTTTTTGCTGGACTAGATGCTCAAGGGCACTTTGCCGCCGCTAATCAGTGCCAAAGTGCAAGTGCTCCCTATTGTAAATTGATGTAGGTATTAGTGACTCCATGATTGGATGATTGGTTTACTTGTCAGTCCCTAGTACCGTGCACTGAGTGTGCCCAGGGCTTGTAAATCCAATGCTGCTGGTGGGCTTGCAGCACGGGTTGTGCCACCCACAGAAGCAGCTTGTAAAGTGTATCTCAGGCCTGCCATTGCAGAGCCTGTGTGCAGCCTAGGGCTGCCATGTCGACTTGGTGAGTGCACCCACTTACCAGTCCCTAAACCTTCCCTTTACTGCATGTTGGTCACCCCTAAAGTAGGCCCTAGGGCAGGGTGCATTGTAAGTATAAGGTAGGACATGCCCTGGTGTGTGTGGCATGTCCTAATAGTGAATTACAGCCATTTTCGTTTTTCACTATTGAAAGGCTACCTGCTCCCCATAGGCCAGAATGGGCGGTTTCGATTATTACACCTTATAATCCTAACTGACCCAGGGAACATGGTAGAAGAACGAATTTAGTATGCCTGAACTCAGGATGATAAAATACATCTTTTAGTGAAGTTGATTTTAACATTCTGTGTTTGAAAATACCACTTTTAGAAAGTAGGTATTTTCTTGCCTAACTATCCAGCCTGCCTCTGCCAGCTTGTGTATTGTGTGTCTGGTTTTTGCGTGACCGGGGCTGGGGGTGGCTACAGGAGACAGGGTGAGTCAGCCCAGGGCTGAATAGAGAGATCTGCATCCCGAGTGGAGGGAGGAGTTGCACCTGGGTCTGAATAGGGCTGTGCCTGCCTTCCACAATGCTGGCGGCTCCACCTCCTGCCAGGCGTCTGAGTACCCTGCCCCACATTCTGAAAGGAAAAGAAGGAGACATGTACACAGAGTGCTCCAAAGCTGCACGGAACTGGTTTTAACTAGGCAAAGGCCTCTCTGCCTCCAGAGAACAAAGAGAAAAGGTGTATAAAAAGGGGAGGCCAGTCCCCATGAAATTAGATCACTTTTGGGAACAAGAAGAAACCTTTGCTGAGGAGCGGAACCAAGAAGAAACTGAGGAGAGACTATCCCTAAGCCTGAAGTGCTGCTTGGGGGATTGGCCTGCAATGGTTTGCCTGACTGCCAAAGAAAGGAGAAAGGAACTTTTGCTTTGCTGTGACTTTCATCAACTTGTGAAGTATCTCCAAGGGCTTGGAAGAGAGCTTGCCCCCTGATCGAAGTCCCAGGACCATTGGACTTCACCCCTTTGTGAATTGCTGCTGGAAACTCTGTTTCAGTAGCTACAGAGGTAGGGAGCTGTGACCGACTCTCCCGACCGGCTCGGTGTCCTGTTGGCACCGCATCGAGCAACGCCTGCATCTTGCAACGCACGGCCTTGGTCTCACCGACTCCGTCAATGAGCCGCTGCCTGCACCGTAACCTGTGAGCACCGCACCTTGCAACGCCTCGCTACACCGAATCCATCTGGTCCGACCGACACGGTCACTGTTGCTGAGTTCGAGTCCTGTGACCGCACCGGAGTTGGGCACCGCTCGCACGCTTCGCGACGCACCGCCCGACTCGCACCGCTGTCCGGACTGATCGACGCCAGCTCCTGAATCCGGCTCCGTCGCCGCACCGCAACCTGCCAGCACCGCATCGAAGCACCGTCTCGCCCTGCAACGCACGGCCCTGGTCTCACCGACTCCATCTCGATGACGTCAACGAGCCGCTGCCTGCACCGCCTCGAGGGACAACGCGTCCTGCAACGCTTCCATTTTGTAACACAACCGCGACGAACAGCCATCCGGCTCGCACGCCCGTGCCTGCCGCTTCAAGTCAAAGGTACTGTGACCGAGTCCGTCTACGCTGTGTTGGCCCGTATCGACGCGGTCAGCTGGATTTGATAGACTCTGTTTGTTCTTTACATCGCAGTGGCCGGAGAAGGCTACCGACTCGCACAGAACCTTGAATTAAGCCTTTTTGATCAGAACTAAGCATTCTTGACAGTATTGTGGATTATTTTTGTCGTTTATGGTCTTGTGATAAATCTATATAAAGTATACCTATTTTTATAAATATATAACCTGTGTGGTGTCCATTTGTAGTGTTGTCACTTGATTACTGTATGTGTTCACAATGCTTTACACACTGCCTCTGAACTAAGCCTGTCTGCTCGTGCCAAGCTACCAAGAGGGTGAGCAGGGGTTCTTTCAGGAGTGTACCTACTTTCCCTGACTAGACTCAAGGGTCCCTATTTGGACAAAGGTACCTACCTCTACCAACTAGAGACCCCCAAATCTAACATTGGTGGTCAGCGGTGAGGATTCTGGCATTTGTGACTCATGTACAGTGATTGGTGAACACTACTTAGTGAGTGCAGACCAAAACGCAACCACATACTTTTATAGCATTTTTTCTGGGATTTCCTATTTTTGCAACTGCCAAGTTTAATCACTATGGAGAAACCAGCATCAGTAGCCTCTGTTGAGTGTGATTGGGAAGAGGAGAGGCTAGAATGCTACACCCTCAAGCAGCTCAAGCATTTCTGCAGGAAGTTTAAAGTCTCCATGACCGGGCTCACCAAGAAGGATGAGCACCAAAAGGCGCTGAGGGCCTGGATGGAAGCAAGGAGCACCCCTATACCTATGGAAGGGGATGAGAGTGCAGATGGGAAGCTAGAGGGGCTATTGGGTCCAGGGGGAAGAAAGCAGTCTCCCCGGTAGGTAGCAGTGTTTCGGCCAGAGGACTGTCTCCAGAGGAGTTGGAGGACAGGAAAGAGAGTAGGATGCACGAAATGGAGCTGACCAAGCTCAGGCTGAATGGGCAGTTAGAATTTGAAATGCAAACTAGGAAATTAGCCCTAGAGGAAAAGAAAATGCAGTTTGAACATGAGAAAGTTTTGAGGGAGTTGGAATTGAAGGCCAAAAGCTTAGAGATTACTCCCTCTGGTGGCAGTGTACCGCCTGTGCCTGTTGAAGCTAGGGTGTATATTCCCAAAGATGTGGTGAAGGAGTTTTTCAAAAATGATGACATTGGGCAGTGGTTCAAAGCCTATGAGGTAGCCATGTCTTCCCACCGGGTCCCTGAGAAGGATTGGGGAGCGGGGTTGTGGGGGCTGTTCCTTGGTGAAGGGCGGGATACCTTGTTGGATTTGCCCTCTGAAGTCTATAATTCATACAGCCACATGAAAGATGCTTTAATGACTAGGTATGGTTTGACCCCTGAGCTTTATAGGCAGAGGTTCAGGAACTGTAAGAAGATTGAAGGCAGTACCTGGGTTGAATATGTGACCTTCTTTTGCAGAGCCTTGGATGGTTGGGTAAAGGGTAGCAAAGCGACTGATTTTCAGGCGCTCTTTGATTTGATTTCATGGGAGCACTTGTCCAGTAATTGCTTTCCTGAGCTACGCCAGCACCTGATTGATAGTAAGCTGACTAACCCTAGGCAGCTTGCTGAGGAGGCGGACCGCTGGGTGAGTACCCGGGTCCACAAGGGTCACATGGGAGACTCCGCCAAGGGTGGGCAGGGTCCCCAGCAGAAGAGTGGGGGGGACAAGGGCAAACAGAGGGAGTTCCATAAAGGGCCCCAAAGTAGACCCCAAGGGAACCAAGGGAAAGGTTCCCAGCCTCCCCCTGAGAAGAAACCCGTGGCCCTGACAGGCCCCCCTGTTCACCAGGGACCACTGGTATGTTACAAATGTGGCGCCCCTGGCCACAAGGCCAACGATCCTTGTTGCCCTTTGCATGGAAAACCAGCACCCACTGGTGCAGTCCCCCGGCAGTTGGCTAGTGTAGGCCTGGGGGAGGAGTTGGGTGTCCAAGGTGGGGGGGATCCCACAGTGTTTTCCCTTGTCTCATTAGGAGACTCTGAGATGGTCCCTAGGACCCCGCTGCCTGAGAACACTAAGAAATACAGGCAGTGGGTGACCATCAATGGCCATAGGGTGGAGGCTCTGAGAGACACAGGAGCCAGTGTGACAGCTGTCAAGTGTCACCTGGTGTCTAAAGAGCAGGTTGTCCCTGATGCATTCTATCCGGTTGTTGCCGCTGACAACACAGAGAGTCACTGCAAGGTGGCTCAGGTTCCCTTTGAGTGGGGGTCTCGGGTACTCTTCAAGTAGCTGTGAGGCCAGCCATGCCTGTTGACTGTCTGTTAGGGAACGATTTGGAGAGCTCACCTTGGGCTAAGGTGGAGCGGAGTGCGCATTTAGAAATGTTGGGCTTGCCTGATTGGGCATGTGTGACCACCCGGTCGATGGCAGCTAAAGGTGTTCAAGAGGACCTGGAGCCTGAGAGGGAGGCCCAGGTGCCTGCCGGAGAGAGAGGAGGCAGGGGGCGCGGGAAACCGGCCCCCGAAGTTCCCACGGTCCAGGAGGAGGCAGACCCTGAGGGGGATGCCCTGGAGCCTACAGGGGAACAGGTAGCTGAACTGGGGGACCTACCTGAGCTGACCCATTGGCAGCAAGAAGGAGGACCCTCCAGGGAAGAGTTCTGCGAGGAGCAGAACACATGCCCTTCTCTCGTGGGTCTGAGGCAACAGGCCACAGACCAGGCAGCAGGTGATCAGTCTGGATCACATTGGATTTACTGGGAGAATGGTCTCCTGTATTCAGAGCCTAAGGTTGCTGAGCCTGGGTCAGCCCGTGTGCTGGTGGTACCCCAGCGCTTCAGAGCCTTCCTACTGGGGTTGGCTCATGATGTACCGTTAGCAGGACATCTGGGGCAGGACAAGACCTTTGAAAGGCTTGTCACCCATTTCTATTGGCCCCAGATGCGCAGGAGTGCCGCCACTCACTGCAGGACATGCCAGACTTGCCAGGCAAGTGGAAAGAGTGGGAGGAAGCAGAAGGCTCCTCTCCAGCCATTCCCTGTGGTCAGCACCCCCTTTGAACGGGTGGGTATTGACATTGTGGGGCCACTGGACCCCAAGACAGCCATGGGCAACAGGTTTATCCTGGTCTTGGTGGACCATGCCACCCGGTACCCTGAAGCCATCCCTCTGAGGACAGTGACGGCCCCCGTGGTGGGACGGGCACTGATGGGAATTTTCTCACGTGTGGGATTCCCTCAAGAGGTGGTGTCTGACAGAGGTACCAACTTCGTGTCCAAGTACATGAAGTCCCTGTGGCAGGAGTGCGGTGTAACTTACAAGTTCACCACTCCTTACCACCCTCAAGGAAATGGGCTGGTTGAGAGATTCAACCGGACCCTCAAGGGCATGATTATGGGTCTGGAAGAACCCATGAGGCGTAAATGGGACGTCCTCTTACCTTGCCTGTTGTTTGCATACCGGGAGGTGCCACAGAAGTCTCTAGGGTTCAGCCCCTTTGAGCTCCTCTATGGACACCCGGTGCGAGGACCTCTGAGTTTGGTCAAGGAAGGCTGGGAGCAATCTCCCAGGAAACCTCCCCAGGATGTATACAGTTACATGCTGGCCTTCAGGAACCAGACTAGGCGTTTCAGAGAGCTTGCTGAGGCAAATCTGGAAGCCAGCCAGGAGGAGATGAAGCGGTGGTACGACCAGAATGCCACTCTGGTCGAGCTTCAGCCTGGTCAGAAAGTGTGGGTCATGGCCCCTGTGGAGCCTTGTGCGCTCCAGGACAGGTGGACCGGCCCTTTCACGGTGGTGGAGCGCAAGAGTCCAGTTACCTATTTGGTGGACTTGCAGTCTCCCAGGAACCCCTTGCGGGTCCTGCATGTGAACCGCTTAAAGCCCCACTTGGAGAGGTCCCAAGTGGGCATGCTCTTAGCTACAGATGATGGGATGGAGGAGGAGACCGAGCCTCTTCCTGACCTCCTGTCAGCCCGAGAGCAAGATGGATCAGTGGAGGGAGTAAACCTCTCTACCTCCCTCACACCTGAGCAGCAGGGAGACTGTCGCCAGCTGTTGGGACAGTTCCCTGACCTGTTCTCCCTGGTTCCCAGTGTCACTCATTGGTGCGTCCATGATGTGGACACTGGGGACAGTCTTCCTGTGAAGCACAAGGCTTACAGGGTGACTGACAGGGTCAGAGCCTGCATCAAGGAGGAGGTCTCCAAGATGTTTGCGCTAGGGGTGATTGAGTCCTCTAACAGCCCTTGGGCCAGCCCAGTGGTCTTGGTTCCAAAGGCTGCCACACCTGGTGCCACACCAGAACTCCGGTTCTGTGTGGACTACAGGGGACTCAATTCCGTCACCAGGACTGACGCCCACCCCATCCCCAGAGCTGATGAGCTCATAGATCGGTTAGGGGCTGCGCGGTACCTCAGCACGTTTGACTTAACGTCTGGGTACTGGCAGATCGCCTTGACTGATGGGGCAAAAGAGAGGTCAGCATTCTCCACACCAGTTGGGCACTACCAGTTCCGGGTGATGCCCTTTGGGATGAAGAATGCCCCTGCCACCTTTCAGAGGTTGGTCAACCAGGTGTTGGTTGGACTGGAGGATTTCAGTGCCGCCTACCTGGATGACATCGCAGTGTTCAGTGCCAGTTGGGAAGAACATCTGCGCCACCTCTGGGAAGTGTTGATGGCGCTGCGGAGGGCAGGCCTCACGGTCAAGGCAAGTAAGTGCCAGATCGGGCAGGGTTCCGTGGTGTACTTGGGACACCAGGTTTGGAGCGGCCAGGTGGCGCCCCTCCAACCGAAAATTGATACCATTCTGGCTTGGGAGCCCCCCAAGACCCAGACAGAGGTGAGAGCCTTCCTAAGACTCACCGGGTATTACAGGAGATTCGTCAAGGGGTATGGCAGCATTGTTGCCCCCTTGACAGAGCTGACTTCCAAGAAGCAGCCCAGGAAAGTGATTTGGACTAACACCTGTCAAAAAGCTTTTGACACCTTGAAGACTGCCATGTGCACGGCGCCTGTGCTCCAGGCACCCAACTTCTCCAATGAGTTCATTGTTCAGACCGACTCTTCAGAGCATGGTGTAGGGGCTGTTCTATCACAGATCAATGAGGAGGGCCTAGACCAACCTGTAGCCTTCATCAGTAGGAGGTTACTTCCCGGGAACAGAGATGGAGTGCTATTGAGCGTGAGGCATTTGCTGTGGTCTGGGCACTGAAGAAGCTGAGACCATACCTGTTCGGGACTCACTTCCGGGTTCAGACAGACCACAGGCCCCTCAGATGGTTGATGCAGATGAGGGGTGAGAATCCAAAGCTGTTGAGGTGGTCCATTTCCCTACAGGGGATGGACTTTACGGTGGAACACCGCCCTGGTACAGAACACGCCAATGCTGATGGTCTGTCCAGATTTTTCCGCCTTAGTGATGAGAACTCCCTAGGGGTAGGGTAGTTCTCTCCACATTTCAGCTGGAGGGGACACGTGTTAGACCTGGCATCCTTGGCGTGGGTCTCCCTTCCATTTTTTCGTAATGCCTCCACTGTTGCCGATATGTTTTTGCTGGACTAGATGCTCATGGACACTTTGCCACTGCTAATCAGTGCCAAAGTGCAAGTGCTCCCTATTGTAAATTGATGTAGGTATTAGTGACTCCATGATTGGATGATTGGTTTACTTGTCAGTCCCTAGTACCGTGCACTGAGTGTGCCCAGGGCTTGTAAATCCAATGCTGCTGGTGGGCTTGCAGCACGGGTTGTGCCACCCACAGAAGCAGCTTGTAAAGTGTATCTCAGGCCTGCCATTGCAGAGCCTGTGTGCAGCCTAGGGCTGCCATGTCGACTTGGTGAGTGCACCCACTTACCAGTCCCTAAACCTTCCCTTTACTGCATGTTGGTCACCCCTAAAGTAGGCCCTAGGGCAGGGTGCATTGTAAGTATAAGGTAGGACATGCCCTGGTGTGTGTGGCATGTCCTAATAGTGAATTACAGCCATTTTTGTTTTTCACTATTGAAAGGCTACCTGCTCCCCATAGGCCAGAATGGGCGGTTTCGATTATTACACCTTATAATCCTAACTGACCCAGGGAACATGGTAGAAAAACAAATTTAGTATGCCTGAACTCAGGATGATAAAATACATCTTTTAGTGAAGTTGATTTTAACATTCTGTGTTTGAAAATACCACTTTTAGAAAGTAGGTATTTCCTTGCCTAACTATCCAGCCTGCCTCTGCCAGCTTGTGTATTGTGTGTCTGGTTTTTGCGTGAACGGGGCTGGGGGTGGCTACAGGAGACAGGGTGAGTCAGCCCAGGGCTGAATAGAGAGATCTGCATCCCGAGTGGAGGGAGGAGTTGCACCTGGGTCTGAATAGGGCTGTGCCTGCCTTCCACAATGCTGGCTCCACCTCCTGCCGGGCGTCTGAGTACCCTACCCCACATTCTGAAAGGAAAAGAAGGAGACATGTACACAGAGTGCTCCAAAGCTGCACGGAACTGGTTTTAACTAGGCAAAGGCCTCTCTGCCTCCAGAGAACAAAGAGAAAAGGTGTATAAAAGGGGAGCCCAGTCCCCATGAAATTAGATCACTTTTGGGAACAAGAAGAAACCTTTGCTGAGGAGCGGAACCAAGAAGAAACTGAGGAGAGACTATCCCTAAGCTGAAGTGCTGCTTGGGGGATTGGCCTGCAGTGGTTTGCCTGACTGCCAAAGAAAGGAGAAAGGAACTTTTGCTTTGCTGTGACTTTCATCAACTTGTGAAGTATCTCCAAGGGCTTGGAAGAGAGCTTGCCCCCTGATCGAAGTCCCAGGACCATTGGACTTCACCCCCTTTGTGAATTGCTTCTGGAAACTCTGTTTCAGTGGCTACAGAGGTAGGGAGCTGTGACCGACTCTCCCGACTGGCTCGGTGTCCTGTTGGCACCGCATCGAGCAACGCCTGCATCTTGCAACGCACGGCCTTGGTCTCACCGAATCCGTCAATGAGCCGCTGCTGCACCGTAACCTGTGAGCACCGCACCTTGCAACGCCTCGCTACACCGAATCCATCTGGTCCGACCGACACGGTCACTGTTGCTGAGTTCGAGTCCTGTGACCGCACCGGAGTTGGGCACCGCTCGCACGCTTCGCGACGCACCGCCCGACTCGCACCGCTGTCCGGACTGATCGATGCCAGCTCCTGAATCCGGCTCTGTCGCCGCACCGCAACCTGCCAGCACCGCATCGAAGCACCGTCTCGCCCTGCAACGCACGGCCCTAATCTCACCGACTCCGTCAACGAGCCGCTGCCTGCACCGCCTCGAGGGACAACGCGTCCTGCAACGCTTCCATTTTGTAACACAACCGCGATGAACAGCCATCCGGCTCGCACGCCCGTGCCTGCCGCTTCAAGTCAAAGGTACTGTGACCGAGTCCGTCTACGCTGTGTTGGCCCGTATCGACGCGGTCAGCTGGATTTGATAGACTCTGTTTGTTCTTTACATCGCAGTGGCCGGAGAAGGCTACCGACTCGCACAGAACCTTGAATTAAGCCTTTTTGATCAGAACTAAGCATTCTTGACAGTATTGTGGATTATTTTTGTCGTTTATGGTCTTGTGATAAATCTATATAAAGTATACCTATTTTTATAAATATATAACCTGTGTGGTGTCCATTTGTAGTGTTGTCACTTGATTACTGTATGTGTTCACAAATGCTTTACACACTGCCTCTGAACTAAGCCTGTCTGCTCGTGCCAAGCTACCAAGAGGGTGAGCAGGGGTTCTTTCAGGAGTGTACCTACTGTCCCTGACTAGACTCAAGGGTCCCTATTTGGACAAAGGTACCTACCTCTGCCAACTAGAGACCCCCAAATCTAAAAGCGCTGCATCGCCAAATGTGATGCAGTGCGCGCAACGAAATTTGTTTCATTGATTTAAATGTTTACTTACCTGTATTGGTCCGTAATCCGTACTTTGCTACCGCCCACCCTGCCCCTCCCCCTGTCACCGCCCGGCCGGCACTCCTACACGGACCGCGACTGGAGTATATAATTAAAAGTTTTTCAACCATCCCTTAAAGGTCTGGTAACAACCAATTTCAGTAAAACTAACAATGTAGAGATGTATGATGTAATACAATTGGCGAATTTTTGGCCATTGCTCTAATTACAATATAATACAATTTTCATATAATATGTACAATCATTTTAATGTGCATGATTTGTAGACATTGTATAATAAAATTATAATACATGGGATTCTGTAATCCCTGTATATTCGCCTATTTCTAATTTCTTTATAATCAGCGATTTGTGACGCACCCAGTCGCCGATTAGAAAGAAAAGAGGTCAGAACTCCCCTATTATAAGTTATTACAATCGAGTTCTAACGTCGCAATGCCTGCTGCCAGCAGCCAAGGTAAAAAGGCAGGTCAGGTCACGAAGCAATGAAAACTAAAGATGGCTTTTCTTTCTTCTGCTCTATTTCTCTAGCTTACAATGACAAGCATAGAGAGCATGTTTATTTTGGCACTCTATAAATTGTTAGAGCTAAGCTAGAATTTTTCTGCATGTTTCTACACATTCTGAGCTACTGCAGCTTTTTTCTATTAAACTGACTTGTATTGAACTGTTTCTAATATCTGTTTGCAACAAATATCTAACAGGTTTTTGATGTGTTTTGCACTAAAGGTTTTATTTTTATTCTTCAAGTTTGCAAACATGCTATGCACCAAGGTTTTAAGTGGTTTGTGGGAAAGTTGATAGCGTGACTGTGAGAAATTAGGTTGTTGGTAGGCTGGGGTGTGAGCCCTGGTCAAGCAATAGCTACAATCCCTTGCAGGGTGAACCACAAAAAGTCACTAAATTAACCTGTGCTTAACCCTGGGTAGCTTTGCACAAATGCAGTGAGGCTTAACTTCCAGGCAATGGGTAAAGTATTTATGCAGCACACAAATCGTAATGAAGTAAAAACACAACACAAGAAAAATCCCAAACCAAATTAGAAAAATAGATTATATTTTAATAACTCATTTGACACCAATACAACAAACAATGGGGTCAAAAAGCACTAAGCACCAACAAGGGATATCTGGTCACGCTGGTCTGAGGCAAAGTCAAAAGTTCAGGTCAACCGCAATGGAGCGCGGGCCAGCTACAGGGACCAGATTTGGCCCACTGAGGAAAAGTACTTTAGTCCAGGTTGCACCGAGGATCCTGTCGACGAGGAGGATGCAGAGTGTAGAAAAAGCGAAGCGCTGGCGTCGATCCACGCGGTGATGCGCTGGTCCTGGTCATGCAGCAGCAGCTCCGATGAGCGGGTTGATGTGATACGGAGTTTCAGTGTTGTCGTCGAGATTGTCGTCAACGAGGATGGAAGGACTTTGCTTCTAGTAGAGCCTTGCGTAGTGGTGGTTTCGAAGGCAATGCGGTGTCTCGGAGCCACGCAACAGCAGCAATGCGCCGGTTCTGAACCACGGAACAGGGGCGATGAGCCGGTTCCGGTCCACGCATCGCTGCGATGCGTCAGTGCTGACCCACGCAGTGATGGTGATGCGCCGGTTCTGTTCCCCGAAGCAGCAGTGATGCATTGGTTTTGCTAAAGCAGCACCTTAGGCCCACTTCCAAGGAACCAGGACTGGGGTGACACCATTTGGCAGGGTAGACTCACAGATGGCATAGTCCAGGTGCAGAAGCAGGATAATTGGAAGTCTTTTATATCCCTGAGATTTCATATCAGGAGGCCACTCGACTATCCCTTGGAGTCACTCTGGGTTTTGTGGATACGTGATGCAGGTCTAGTCCTTCTCCCCCCGGCAAGGAGGGTTGCAGGCAGCAGGTCAGCACAGCCAAGCAACAGTTCTTCTGGAGTAGCAATCCAGAAAATTGACAGTCCTTCAGCAGCACAGCAATTCTTCTTCCTGGCAGAGTATTCACAGGTCCAGAAGTGTACTGAAGTGGTAGGGTCTGAGGTCCAGTTTTTATAGCTAGTGGTGCCTTTGAAGTGGGGGAGACTTCAGAGAAGGGTCTTTGAAGTGCATAGAAGTCCTTCCTTCCTGCCCTGGCCCCCGAATTACTACAGGGAATATGCAGCCCTTTGTGTGGGGACAGGACACAGCCTATTCAGGTGTAAGTGAGACAGTGTCCAGCTCCTCCCTCCTATCCTTCCAGGATGGCCAATCAAGTCACACCTAAGCTCCCTTTGTGTGTGGCTGCCTAGCAGGAATACACGAAGCCCAGCTGTCACCCTCCCCAAACATGTATCAGAGACAGGCTGCAGATACTCAGGGCTATGAGCAGTAAAATACCAACTTTCTAAAAGTAGCATTTTTAAAATTGCAATGATGAATTCGATTTTGCCATTAAAGGGGATTGCTCATTACAATTCCATAGGTACTAAACATGACTGATCCACCTCCTCTCAATTCGGAATTACAGCTTATTAAATGTAATTAGGAATCCCCAATGTAATCCTATGAGAGCGGTAGGCCTCACAGTAGTGAAAGATGACTTTGGGACTTTTTCACCTCCAGGACATGTAAAACATAAAAGTGCATGCTCTACATTTAAATTACACAGCACCCTGCCCTATGGGATACCTAGGGCCTACCTTAGGTGTGACCTATCTGTAAAAAAAGGGGGTTTTAAGGCTTTGCAAGGGGTTTTAAATGCCAAGTCGACATGGCAGTGTGACACTGCATTCATGCTGCAATGGCAGGCCTCGGACAAGTTTTAAAGTACTACTTCGGTGGGTGCACAATAAGTGCTACAGGTCCACTGGTAGCATTTATTTACCGGCCCTGGGTCTATGGTATACCATTCTACAAGGGACTTGCAAGTAAATTAAATAAGCCAAACAGGTGTAAGTCAAGTATACCATGTTTTAAGGAGAGAGCACAAACACTTTAGCACTGTTTAGCAGTGGTAAAGTGCACAGAGTCCTATGGTTAACAAAAATGAATTCAGCAAAAAGTGGGAGGAGGAAGGCAAAATGTTTGGGAGTGACCATGCAAAGAGGGCCATTTCCAGCAGTGACCATTTATTAGATGGGATTAAGTACCCCCTGGTGTACATGATAAGGATATTGCAAGTCACATCGGAGTGCCATAAGCTTATAAAGAAACTCTCCCTTCAACCTCATTCCTCTATATAGTTATGAAACTCCTCAGTGACTTACAATATCCTTATATGACAGGGGATACTTTATCCCTTATATAAAAATACCAACTATTGTGTGTGGTACTAATTTCAGGGATGTGTGTGTATGTATGTATGTATCAATCACAGTGTGTAGTTATAGTTAGGTTTGTGTTCCCTTAGGAAGCCCGTTTTTGTTTCACTAATAAGTTTGGCACCATTTGATGAATCTTCATGACACTTTTAAAAAAATATCTTCATCCATCTCAGCTTCTTCCTGGCAACGTTTCGGGGTGATTTGTAAATTGGTCGGCCAAGAAAAAGGGGGAATTCCCAAAACATTGATTTTTCATGTTAATTCCATCTGGAACTTTTTAAAAGCAGCTACAGAAAAAAATTCAGAATGGAATTACACCAAATTTGGAAATAGGCTAGAACTTTACTCAGGAAGCGTGGTTTTCATTATTTGATGTAAATCCATTCAGCCGTTTTTGAGAAATATACATTTAAAGAGGTGCTCAGAGTGGTCATGAAGGGGTTAAAAGTTAGGTATATCTGGACAGTTGGTGTCCAGATATGCTCTGATTTCCCACTTTAAAGGGGACTAGTCCACCCTCATTGGCTAACGACAATTTAAACAATAATTTGTGCAGCCATTACAGGAATCTGGGATATGGTCCCCATTAAAATTCATCTCCCTAGTAATCAACTGCAGTTTCTCACAGTGTTCTAATGAACAAATAGAGCTCTAACATTCTGTATGTCTGACAACAGTGTGGTACACTAGAAGCCATCTTAATGGAATTAAAGCTGCAGAACTGAAAGCATTTGTTACAGAGGATACTACAGTAAATGATGTAATGAGGAGTTTCTTTTAGCTATAGAAATTATGATTAGGGCTGTAGAAAGTTAAAATGAGGTCACATTTTCTATGAATTCTCAAATATTTTTCTCCTCCATTTCAGTAAAACATTCTGACATGCTGCGTCAAACATGTACTTCCAACACCAGCACCAGTCTGGTTGTTAACTCCCTAGTAATCAACTGCTGTGTTACCAGAGTCCTACTGAACAACTAGAGCGCTAGCATTTTGTATTCAAGACAACAGATAGGCACTCCTGGGTGCCATTTTGTTGGATTAGGAGCTATTGAAATTAAAACCTTTCCTGAAGAGCAGTCTGAACTAAACGAGCATTGATATGTTAATTGTAGTGTCTTGTGAGTTAGAGATGACTGGACCATTTTGCTCTCTGATGGAATACGTAGAACAGTGACATAAGTGCTTGGGTGTGGGTGATAGAATTCATGAAGTAGAATGTTCAGTTAATTGTAATATGCTGAAGAATAAAGACGTGTGATACTAATTTCTGTGTGTGGCGTCATTATTTGCATGTACCCCGGCTGGGGAGGATGCTACAACTGGCAACAAGATTGGGGATTACGTAAACCCTGCATCCCTAAAAACCGAGAGTGCTCTCCCAGAGAGTTTGCCGTTGTCCCAGAGAGTTTGCCGTGGTCCCAGAGAGTTTGCCATGCTCCAGAAAACTGCTTGTGCGTGTCACATGTGCCTTAGTTGAACAGGTGGTGTATTTGGAGTCAAAGCGCTACTCCAGCCAGTGCAAGGCCTGTGAAGAAAGTGAAGGCCTTATAGAATTATTTTTTCTCATTGGCTAGAAATTTGTTGGCAAAGTCGAGGCAAGCGAATATGTGCACAGCCTAATACAGAGCTGTCATTCATACAGTAAGACAATGCTAAAGGTAGGCAACAACCAGGTACAGAGAAACACTAAAGGCAGTGGTAGCCAAGTGCAAGAAAGCGCTAAAAGTGGAAACATTTCTAACACAAAGAAATGCTAAAAGCAGTAGAAACCAGATACAATGCAAAGAGGTAAGAAGGGTGAAGAACCTGTGAAGAAACAAAGCTGCTACTCGCCGCCAAAGAAGACAGCGCCTCACAACCAGAGACTGGGCGTGATGACCCAAGAGTTAGCACACGGCTAGTGTTTAACAAAAGCGCCAATCCGAGTGGGCAGCTGATGTTCCCGACAGCAGAAGGTTCCACAGGTTATGATGCTGCCGCATTCTTAAAGCTACCACCTCCCTTTGATACCACCAAAAAGCAGAATATTGGCAACTGATGGACTGCCTGGAGCAAATCCTTTGATGATTTCATTGATGCGCTGGAAGAAGCAAATGACAAAAAGATCATTAAATATTTAAAGAATTTGGCAGGTGAAGGAGTAAAAGAAGTTTTAAAGAAAATACCACACTGTGATGAAGTGACATACCATCAAATCAAAGAGGTGCTTAACACCAAGCCAATTGTCGACTATGAAAGGTACATTTTCAACCAAGAATGGCAGAAACCTGGTGAACCAATGGATGAGTTTGTAGAAAGACTTGATTCGCAAATCAAGCATTGCTGTCATAAGGTTTCTGCACATACAGAGCTATGCACAGGATAATAGGACCTCGGAATATAGTGGTGAGCCAACCATAAATCTTAGCACCCAAAACCCCAACCCAACTAGCCTTAGCGTCCCATTAGCACTAATGTACCAATGATTAGACAACCCAGAACACGGTATCTCTCTCTCAGGACTCGCAGAGGCAAGAACACTCTTTCGTCACTCTCGTACCTGTCCAGAACATGCGTAAGAAGAGACACTGTATAGTTCAAAATATTTATTTCAACTTACGTGCCCTTAGATACAGTACACGTGTCAGTACTAATAGCATAATACATAAGAATAATATAATCAGCATAGTTACTACTCCATAGAATACGAACGGGGAAAGCATCTCATAAAGCAGTGGATATATTTCTAACTAACATTACCACCCTCCCCGTGCTAGAAGCCAGTTTATTATAATAATAGAAGACCTTTGGGCTTTGACTAGCGAACCCCCATACCTCAGACTCTTGATGCAAAACTACATCAGCAAACAATCACAGCTCTTCTCTCTGGAAAGGTCGTCTCCAAGTGCTATCTTAGAGCAAGCGAGCGCATTATTAAAAGCACACTAATTTCTCAATGGCAGCTGTACAAGTGTTATGTCTAGGTGCGAGGGACGGGCCAAATCAGTAGGAACCAGGGATTTGTTATTCGACCTTGTAACTGTTGTTCAGACTGAGCCCACAAAGGAAATAGGAGAAAAGGTGAGAAACAGAAAATGCAGACTATTGTAGAACAACTTGGCAATAACAGAGGGCGACAGAACAACATCCAATAGTAACGTGCGCAAGAGTCATCATGGCAGCCAGGCGTGGTAACGTAGCCAGACCTGCCAGGAGGCCATGAGCCACAAGACACCCTCCCCTGGTCAGTCCATCGGCCACGACGAAATGAAGACAGAGTTCCAAACACCTGAGCAGAATTGAGGCGGTCTACTGACAACTAACGGCAACTCAATCAATCCAAAAATGTGGAAGAGCAGAAAAACGCTATACCGTCCAAAAGGACATCATTGGAATCGTCAAAAAACGTAGACGCCATCCAGTCCAACAGGTCAAAGCTGCAGGAATGTTCCTCAGAATATGGAGCATCCAAAAGCAATGCGGGACAGCTTGCGTGATATTCAATATAACTTTGTTGTAGGAGATTCTGAGCAGCCGCCCAGATATCCCATTGTGCCAAAATCCCCAGTGCAGCCGCACGCATCATAAAGCCAGCAGCGGAACAGTCCCGTTCATGGGCCTCTAAGGGACCCACCAACCGAACAAAATCCGGGACCGACAATGACGAATTGGAGAGGCAATAATCCATGGTCCATGTAAACGGACAGCGGATGCAAGACATCACAGGTTGCACGCAAGTGAAATACGCAAAGCGAAAGGAAAGGGTGTAGGACACACTGATAGTTGCCAAGGGCAGAACATCGAAGCCAACCAGAAGTCGCTCACGGAGCAGTTGGAGGCGTTCGGGATCGAGAAGGGCCCAGTGGTGTGCAGCCATTGCGCAGAAAACAGACCAACAGCAAGACACCAGCCGCCAAAGCGAGGATTAATGGGAAACCACCAAAGACGCTAGAAAAAATACAATGTATGAATGCCGGTATCACACCGAAAATAGTTTGAAAGGTGGACACGAGGCCAGACCCCACAACCTTAAAAAAGTGCACCAGACCCTCAGTGTTTGATGCGTTAAAAATACGATGAATTAACTCCCCAAAATGTTGGGGGAGGTCAGTGTTCAAAAGGGCCTGTATTTCACTGTGGGTGCTCGCCACCTGGAGAATGAATGTCTCCCGGGCGGATGTGAGCATAACCTCCTCATTCAATAATAGGGCCTTTATTCTGCTCAACTTATTGAAATCTGCCTCCATGGTAGGAATGGAAGGCCAAATAGAGTTATCAACGATGTCGTGAGGGGGAGGAAAAAGCACATTCTTGCAGCAGACAACTCTGTGTGAGACTGTAACAATATACGGAATGCCAGCCTGTAGGCCACAACAGTCTTCGTTATTTAAAAGCAAATAGCTACCGTTAGTAAGCAAAGTAAAAGTAGGAGAAATAGCAGGAGCAGGAATACCCTTCAGCACACATGCAAGATTTGGAACTGAAACGCTACAAGCCCCGTGCAATTTAATATGTTTACAAATAAGCGAATGACCCACAGTTGAATCACAAGACTCCCCGTGAGAAATACCTCCTTGCCGTCTCTAAGGCATTTATACATGAAAGGCAAGGACCAAAGTTCATGCAGGAAAGCACTACCCAAAGGCTGGAAACGGCCTACAGGATAATGTTTCATGCACGAACCGAATTCAAATAGGGAAAAAGGTAAAGCTATAACCCCATGAACTAGCCACACCGCAGAATCTAGTTCCGCTACAGAGAATGGTAAAGGATCCACTTTTTCAATATGTAACAAAGTGTAAGATGCATCTTTCATGGACATGAACTGCTGTTTGTCAGTCAAATTAAAATGCAGAAAGAGGGCAGTGGTGTTTAACAAATTCCAAGGAACTTTACCCAACTTAAGGGTTTGCAAAGTCCATGCAAACTGCATCACTGAACGCAACTGATTCTGACCATGATACAACATAGAGACATCATCTTGTACAATATCAACAACAGAAGATACAATATTGTTTAATGTGTAAATGCGGGAAGACAGGGTATTTATACTATTGTCAACAACAGCAAGCACCTTCTCCAAATTTGCTTGGTCTATTTCCCTAAGACGGGAAGCAGCTTCCATTTGTGACAGCTTCCAGAGTTCATTATACGCTTCATAAATGAATCTCTTCGGTCGGGGACCACGGGGTCCCAAGATAAAGTCAGATAAGTCAATAGTGCCTGATAGGAGGGATAAATGGTTCTTAACAGAGTCTAAGGACGAATGTTGTAACCATTGTTTACATAATTTACCAACCGAATACGTGGTCACAGTACGAGTTTCAGTAAATCTTGGATCAGGCTTGTCCTGTATGTAGCCAGGAACTGTGCCATGAAAACGCAGTTGGCATGCATTAGATGATATGGGCCATGCCAACCAGGGTGACTGTATCAGTGCAGAAACGTTAAAGGAATTGTTCTGAAACTGAGCCTGTAACGCCATAAGGGACATATTAAAACGCAAACTATCATTTGGAAAACTCGACAAGGATGGGATGATTGGCGCATTTAGTTGTTTAACGGTAGCCAACCCCCAACACGTGGTCTGATGAATGGAAGCATTTAGAAATAGAATTTGGGCTGGGATAAGGCAAGCACGGTGCAGGGCCTCAGTGCCTTGCACCTGCCATGGCTTCGAACCCCAGATTGATTTTAAATCCACTGTGTCTTTCCAATACTCATAACCACCCACCGCCAAGGCGCTCAAAAAGGAACCCGAATATAGTAATTTAGTGTGGGTCAACATTATTTTTTGAGTCAATGGAGTTTTTAATTTAAAATAATAGGACCCAGGGTTCGATCGATTAAAATCAGTAAAATAGGTGAATTTATTTCGAAGAGTCTGGGAACTACCTGGTATGGGGTTTGGGCAGTGTTCCCATTGGGTGTAAGTAACAGGGCTGCGTAGTGCACTTGGTTTGTGGAGAAAATGATTGCCCCAATGCTGGTAGCAATACAAATCGGCATAATTCGCAGAATTCATATACAAGTCTTCAGCATTAAAGGAGGCATAGTATTTTAAATCAGCAAATAATGCTTCAACTGCATGCACATCCCAATCATCAGAATAAATATTACTTTTTACTACATCACCCATCGAGACTCGAAGGACATTTGGTACATTAATAATTTCAGTCGGGCCATGGATTTGAAAGTTCACTGCATCCCATACGATGCCATCAGCAACTGGAAACGCTGAAATGTTCACAAATGTGTGGTCACGCTTCATGATGTGCGAAGAGGAATGTGGAGCCAAAGTCCCAGTCACACTGTTCACAGCAGAGCGTTCAGGTAAATAGTGACCATTGATGAGTAGAAAAAACACTGTGACAAAGCCAATGGACATGAACAAAAAGACCAAGAAAAGTACCATCCAAATATATGTCCAAGGTGGAATCAAAAAATTGTCTCTAAACCAGGATACAAAAAGACTAAACTTGGACGGGACCTTTGATGAGTTGGAATCCGAGTCAAAGGAATAACGTGTCGGGCTCAGTGGCGTTGTTGGTTGGTGTGCCACCGACTCTGTGGCGGGATAAGTATATTCGTCCTCGGCTATGCAGGGTGATGCAGGGGGTTCAAATATATTTTCAGGCAAATCAACCATCTCCATGGTAACATCAGTGATTGTTCGTGCAGGCGTGCCTCGAACGCTTGTCCGATAAATGGCAGGACAAGAGACCGCTGGTGTGACACTATTTAGGATCGGCCAGATGTTGTAGCTTGACATTTTCCACTGAGATGTATCTGTTTTCCTTGCGACCGGGAAGCGGTGGTAGGATGACTGTACGTGTTCCCTTCAAGCCCAGTACTGGAACCGGTGCACGAAAAGAGGGGCCGAATTCTTTTTTGTTCTCCACCTTCTCTCGTACCAGGTCGCCAATCTTCGGAAGCCAGCCGGCAACCGGAATCTGCACAGCAGGGTCTGTGGCTGAAGGTAAATGTGCAATCGCTAGTTTGTCTCGGGCTTCTTGTAAGTCCTGTAACATAGTAGAATGATTATCTACATCGAACTTGGCGGATTGCGCCGCCATGTCTAGACCATCAAGGTCAGGCACAAACATTCGTATGCCAAAGAGCATTTCGTAAGGGGTCCGCCCACCCAGAGGCCTTCTAGGGAGATTATTAAGTGCACGCTGAACAGTATACAAGTGGGCCAGCCAGTTCCTGCCAGTACCTATAACTCTAGCTGTCAAGGATTGCTTTAAGTCACGGTTCATTCGTTCAACGATAGAGTTGCCCTCAGGCCTATACGGAGACGAAAATTTCACCCGCACCCCTAAGGAGCCCATTGCGTCCTTGTAAGCCTTAGAGGCAAACGCCGGACCTTGGTCAGAATGGAAGGTGCCGCATGCAAAAATTCCCACAAAGACACGCAAATCCCTAATGACATTTCGTGCGTCAGCACTCCGTTGTGGCCAGACCCAGATGAACCGTGTGCACGAGTCCACTGCCACTAGGATATATTTATAGGCAGTGTCTGAAGAAAATGGACCGCAGTGATCCAAGTAAACACACCCAAAGGGTCTGTTCGAAATTACAAGCGAGGTCTGCGGTGGTCTTGTGACTGTTGAAGGCTTGATCTGTTGACAAACGTCACAGGAAAGCACATAAGTACGTGTGTCTTTATATAAACCACGCCACCAGTAACGCTGCTGCAAAATGGAAATTGTCGCAGACACACCAGCGTGCGCCGAAGCCATGCCTTCGTGTGCCGCTGCCATCAAGGAAAGTCTGCGGTCCGCGTTGGGGATCAGCCGAACCCCAACGTCAGGTATTGTTACATAAGGAGCCTGATCGGGACCTATCTGGTAAGAATATTTAGAAGGGAAACCTCTAGGGTAATTCACTCCTTCTTTTGTTGCAGCAATAGCTGCCAAGATATCAGTGTCTATTTTAGACATGGATCTAGTAACTGCTGCTACTGAACACGTGAGTACTGCTGATCTGGCAGCTTCATCTGCCAGACTGTTACCAACAGCGTGTGCGCCCACTCGCTGATGGCCTAGGGTGTGAACCACCTGTGTGAGTGGCAGACGTCTTTGTAATTCTGCCACCCTAACCCAAAGCATTTTATGCTTGATTGTGTTGCCTTTAGCGTCTCTATAGTCATTTTGCGACCAAAAGAACAGATTGTCGTTGTATGATTGAACACAGTAGTAAGAATCGCACACGATTAAAGTGGTCACGTCAGGATTTACGAACTCAAGCTCAAGCACCAAGGCACGCAACTCGGCCAATTGTGCGGTACTGTCCCCGAGTGTCTGTGTATGCACCACAGTGGATTTGAACTTTCCGTTCACAAACGTACCTGCAACAATAGCACATGCGGCTGAATAAGCATGCTTGGACCCCGTGGCCGGTTGTGCCGAACCATCGGTGTAGATCACACAGTCGTAATCCTCAAGCGGCAATAAGGACAAAGGAGGAGGATGAATGAATTCATACTGTAAAAACTCCTGAGTCTGAAGAGAAGAGTCGAAAATGAAAGTGACATCCGGAGACGTCAAAGATGTTGCTCATTGAATCCAACGGGGTGCAAAGCTTTAGAGTTCGGAACACTTGCTTTTGTCACTGCCTCTAGGGCAGGATAGGGTGTTACCACCAGAATGCGTTTTCCCTGTGCCAGTGCGCGCTCCTTCAGGATCGCCATTTGCACTGCTGTTAGCACTTTCTCCACAGATGAGAACCGCATTTCTGCAGAGGTGTATAGATGTGACTTGTATGCGATGGGTACTGTATCACCTTCATTAAAGGTTAAATACGTGAAACCCACTGCCCCTGGAATGATTCTAATCACCAAGTTTGTGTGGTTATCACGCGTCAAAAGGTATTTAGACTCAAGAAGGTCTGTCTGCAAAGACTGCAGAATGGAGGAATGCTCCGGAAGCCAAGAAGACTTCGAAAAGGTAGGTTGTATCAAGGCATACAGTGGCTTGATACGCTGGGCATATTCGGGAATGTATGTACGTCCGAAGTTCAGAAAACCCAGCAAAGACTGAAGCTTCTTCAGATTAGTAGGAGGGCACAGAAGTGCACATTTCTCCAGAAAATGGGGGCTAAACCCTTACCTTCATTGTTGAGCTCATAGCCCAAGAACAAAACGGTAAATTCAGCAATATGGGATTTGGCAAAGTTAATTTTGTATCCCTGAACCGCAAATTCAAGAATAATGCGGTCCACCCGAGTCAGATGCGGAAACAATTCGTCGTCTGTCAGATAAATGTCATCCACATACGAACAGGCGTCTGGATCGATGCCGTCTAACAAAGAGACAACACGAGCGGCGAATACTCCTGGACTATTCTTGTAGCCCATAGGAAGACGCCTGAATTTGAACATTTTACCACCGGAAGTAAAGGCACACCATTGGCCACTCTCCGGAGCTAAGTTGTGCGTGTAGAATCCATTTGAAAGGTCAAGTGTCGTTTTATATTTTTTACGAACAAGACTGTCTACCAGCGCCGAACTATGGGTGTTTTGCACCGCGAAGGTCCGGCAATGTGAGTTCAAATGCCGGTAATCCAATACTAAGCGGTACGATCCATCGGGTTTAGAAACCGCGAAAAGGGGATTGTTCATAGGTGATACACAGGGTTCAATTACTCCCTGATATTCCAACTGTGTCAGAATTTCGGAAACGGGGCCTTTGGCTTCACGTTTTATGGGATATTGGGGTTGTGGCTGCGGCAACGACCGCAAAGGTATTTCATGGGGGGGAGATTCTTCGTCCCAACCCACGTGATTGCGGATTAACGCTGGAGCCAGGGACACAGCCCACTCTGCTGCAAGAGCCTCTGCTTTGTCCTTTGGGACATGTCGAGAAAAGCTCGGAAGGATTACCTCCTCCCCTTTACGCGCAGCAAGTACGAATGGGGGTGGCCAATCCGCCTCTGCCAATAAAATATCATATGAAGAGGTCAGATTTTCCCCAAAAATACCTTTAATTACTCGCTGTATATCACCTTCAATTTGGAGGACAATATTAAATAGTCTGTCAGGGGTGCCACTCTGGTGTCTGCTGTTTCAACAGTAATGAATGTTTCAGTTGCTGTCGCCTCCATATGAGGACGTAGCGCCTCCCGCACTATGGTTACTTCCGCTGCGCTGTCTAGGAGGGTTACTGCCCACGTCCAATTCAGGAGTCTCGTTCTCACCGTCTGTGGCATATTTCGCTGTTACAGCGGCAACTTTCTTCTTCTGAAATTGTGGTCGAAAACGTTGAGCGTCTTCTTCTTTTCCTCTGACCTGTTGTCGAGGCTGGTCTCATCCCTGTGGGGCCTCACGGGCCCTTCCTCTATCCTGGCGGTCTCCTCCACCGGCCTGTGACGAAGTCTGTGCCTGTGAAGAACGAGGAGAACGCGTATCAGGGATCTGAAACCTATCCGGTGACTTAATTCTCGCTCTATCGCGTAAATCATAAGTACGTTCAGAAGAAACTGAAACCGGGGATGCGCCTCGCGATCCCGGCTTTGTCTGTTGCTTACCCTGTTTTTTCAGCCTCCAGCTCTTTTTAGTGAAGACTGGTCTCTCATCCTTCTCAGATTGAGATTTGGTTTGTTGCTGTTGTGGTTGCGATTGTGTTTGCAGTTTTGCAAAGGCTTGTTACCCAGGCTGTTTCTACCAATAGTTTTGTAAGCCTGGGTAATAATTTTCGGTAATTCGCGAGGCTTGTCCAATTCTGGGACCAAAGCCAAAGCGTTAGCTACTTGAAAGTTCACTGCATCGCCCTTGACATTCGCAAGGATCAGCTCAGCTACTACTTCAAACACTCCCACCAGTCTCATCCCTAATTCCACGGCCGCTTCAGGGCCATGTTCGTCCTGTACTTTTTTAATTACAGAGGGGAGAACAGTCATGGAAGGAGTACCAAAACATTTAGAATATACTGCTGCGAATACCTTACCCCAGTTGTCACAAGCTGTCAACTCGGGTATTAAGTCTTTTGGCAAACTTATCGTTAAAATACGATGTTTATCCACTGGAGTTGTATGTGGAAAAACTGCCTCCAACTGGTCAAATTTTTCTGCAAGCCAATAAGGAAAATCGTCCTTTTGTTGTGGACGTTTGCCCATCACTGAGTTTACCATTACAGGGCTTATGGCAACTCCGGCTGCACCAGCTGGATGGCCTGCAACTCCAGGAGGGGCTCCCTGGATGTTGCCTGTAACATATTGCACTAAGGCTCGATGCACTCGTACCAAAGCCGAATACATGTTGCGCAGTTCCGCGACTGGTATTGTCATATATCGCGGATGTGGGGTGTACCCGGCCAAAACAGGCCAAGTGGCCCCATCAATAGATAAGGGGCCTAAACGAACCGTGGTAGTCGGTTGGGGGAGGGCGCCATCAAACCAAACACGGTGTTGCCACGCCGTGAGCGGTACCTCAAGACAAGAATAAGGTATATAATTATTAGGAACTGCGGTGGCTGTATATTCATGGAACAAATTGTCAGTCCCATCCACGGCAGGAAAAGTTATCCATGAGTAGAACACCTCAAAGTGGTAAGCCGGATCGGCTTGTACCACAAATATTAGTTCGACTCCAGTATCTGGCACTCCATACACCCGTAAGTGTGTCCGGAGTGCTCCGCGGCTATGCGCCGCAATTTGAACAGCCATTTATGGCTAGAATACGTCGACAATGTAACAGGAGGCAGCACAATTAGGGTTTTAATCTAGAAAACCTTTTTTAGCAACTTCAAGCTTGAAAGAACCTACAAACTCTGCAATATAGGAGGTATCGCCGTCACACACGCTTCCGGAAGCGTCCGTGAGGGGTTTGTGGACAAGCACAAGTACTACTCAAGCGTCTCGCAAATAAGCTGCCCCACTCGTTGGTCGCGCCATGTCATAAGGTTTCTGCACATACAGAGCTATGCACAGGATAATAGGACCTCGGAATATAGTGGTGAGCCAACCATAAACCTTAGCATCCAAAACCCCAACCCAACTAGCCTTAGCGTCCCATTAGCACTAATGTACCAATGATTAGACAACCCAGAACACGGTATCTCTCTCTCAGGACTCGCAGAGGCAAGAACACTCTTTCGTCACTCTCGTACCTGTCCACAACATGCGTAAGAAGAGACACTGTATAGTTCAAAATATTTATTTCAACTTACGTGCCCTTAGATACAGTACACGTGTCAGTACTAATAGCATAATACATAAGAATAATATAATCAGCATAGTTACTACTCCATAGAATACGAACGGGGAAAGCATCTCATAAAGCAGTGGATATATGTCTAATTAACATTACCACCCTCCCCGTGCTAGAAGCCAGTTTATTATAATAATAGAAGACCTTTGGGCTTTGACTAGCGAACCCCCATACCTCAGACTCTTGATGCAAAACTACATCAGCAAACAATCACAGCTCTTCTCTCTGGAAAGGTCGTCTCCAAGTGCTATCTTAGAGCAAGCGAGCGCATTATTAAAAGCACACTAATTTCTCAATGGCAGCTGTACAAGTGTTATGTCTAGGTGCGAGGGACGGGCCAAATCAGTAGGAACCAGGGATTTGTTATTCGACCTTGTAACTGGTGTTCAGACTGAGCCCACAAAGGGAATAGGAGAAAAGGTGAGAAACAGAAAATGCAGACTATTGTAGAACAACTTGGCAATAACAGAGGGCGACAGAACAACATCCAATAGTAACGTGCGCAAGAGTCATCATGGCAGCCAGGCGTGGTAACGTAGCCAGACCTGCCAGGAGGCCATGAGCCACAAGACATTGCAAGTTCAACGAGTTCAATGATAAAAATGCCATGCATCTCAGAGTAATATATGGTTGTCTCTCCGATTCTTTCAGATGACGGATGCTGAAAGAGACACTCAGCTTGGAGCGAGTACTCATGGCTGCCAGAGCGGAAGACAGAGCTGACAAATAAGCACAAGGTAGAAGGACATAAAGTAATGTCTCCAAAAAAATAAGAAGTTGTGTTTCTGATGTGGATTTTCCTTTCCACATAAAGGTGCAGATATGCAGAGGCTGCAGGAGAGAAAACCATTTTGTAATGGTTTGCAAATCATGGGAAAGATCAAGTGCGTCATGTCGAGAAAACAAAATGGAGGAAAGATCATGATTTCACATCCAGAAAACAAAATGGATGCCAGAAAGTTCCAGAGACATTCCAACAATGCCCACAAGGCTAAGCGGAAACATCAGTTGAGGCAAGTAGAAACTGAACAACGTTGATTGACATCAAATTCCTCATCTAAAAGATTGTCACCGTCATTGTCAAGCGACAGTGAGGAAGATGGGTGTGCGATGTGAATGTTGACCGCTGGACGACGTGCGCATATAGGATTAGCTTCTTGCAAGGAAGAATGCCGGTCAAAGCTAGATCGACAAGTGAAAGTGCAAAATTTATTTGGACACTGTCCTGAAATCTCACTGAAAGGGAATGGGTGTTCTATACCTTTTATCATAGACAGTGGCACGTCGATACATTATGCCAGCAGACAAGTTCAATGAACTGTCTCCAGTGCCCCTTTTAACCCTGCCAAAAACCAAAGTGTATACGTGGGCTGTTTTGGCGCCACTGCAAAGTCAAGGTTCATTCATAGAAACTGTGAAACATAAAAGACGAAAATACAAGCACCAATTCATGTCCTGCAAGGCACTTCATTTAGTGAATGTTTACTCAGTTTCAGAACTGCTGCTGACATGGAGCTGATTTCTGTAAACTACAATGACAATGCCTATCATGAGATAGTGAATCAGTTTCCATCCTTGTTTCATGGACTTGAAAGACGTAAGACCATAAAAGTGTAAGTTCACATAAATGAGAACATCTGTCCTGTTGCTCATCGACATCGTTGAATTGCATTTCATTTACAAGAGGCTGTTGAGAAAGAACTTTAGACACTATTGAAGCATGACATCATTGAGTGACGCCATGGGTTTCACCGTTAGTGGTAGTGCCAGCGAAGGATAGTAGAGGAGTCATGCGCATCTGCATTTATTTGTTCCAAGCAAACAAGGAGATTGAAAGAGAACAACATTCAGGTCCGCACATTGCTAACATGATTATGCAGCTGAATGAA
Source organism: Calotriton arnoldi (assembly GCA_963921515.1). Lineage (NCBI taxonomy): Eukaryota > Metazoa > Chordata > Amphibia > Caudata > Salamandridae > Calotriton > Calotriton arnoldi. The sequence continues at coordinate 1,814,050 of CAWUFW010003012.1, forward strand.
GGTAAAGTCTTTTACCACCTTGATTTGAACAAGGGGTATCACCAGCTCGAACTGGAAGCAAATTGCAGGTACATTACTACCTTTTCGACTCATGTTGGTTTATTTACATCATAAAGGCTATGTTTCGGAGTGTCATCAGCTGCAGAACTCTTTCAGGATGTCATTCATCGCATAATACAGTCAGTCACAAATGCTTTCAATTACACTGATGACATACTAGTTATTAGGGCCACACGAAAGGAACATGATAAAGCTCTTACACAAGTGTGTTGTAAACTTGCTGATGCTGGTCTCATTTTAAATGTAGCAAAGTGTGAGTTTTGTAAAACCAAACTCAAGTTCTTTAGTCATATCTTTTCTGAAGGGTGAATGACTCAGGATCCAATTAAAGTACACACCTTGTCATCCACTTCTCCCCCACAAGATGTGTCTTTGCTTCAATCATTCCTTGGTATGGCAAGTTACTGTTCAAGCTGTATGCATGACTTTGCCACTGTAAGTACCCCATTGAGAGTCTTAAGGAAACAAAATGTTCCATTTCGATGGTCACATGAATGTATAAAGAGCTTCAAGAAAATTAAGCATGCAATTGAGAACACCACTGAAATAGCATACTTTGGTGTGAAATTGTATACGGAGGTTGTTGTTGATGCAAACCCAGTGGGTTTGGGTGCTATCCTTGCCCAGCACACTGGACATCCCAATACCCCATGGCACAATGTGGCTTATGCTGGCCGAAGTTTGTCATTGACGGAACGTGTATATTCACAACCTGAAAAAGAAAGCCTCGCTGTTGTGTAGGCTTGTGAGCCTTTTCATGTGTACCTGTATGGAAAGCATTTCACAGTGGTCACCGACCACCAAGCAATGGTCACCATTTTCAGCAATCCTAAAGCCAAGATGCCCCTTCACATTGAGACGTGGGGTTTGCAATTGCAGGAGTATGGTTATATGATTGTGCATTGTCCAGGAAAAGATCAAAACCCTGCTGACTACTACTCACGCATACCGATACAGTGTCCTGGCACTACTTCTAAAGCGGCTGATGCTTATGTTAACTTCATCATAAAATACAGTGCCCGTACATTGCTGCCACAAGCACTGACAGATATTTGCTAATACTCTAAGCCATTATTACAAATCAATAGTGGCGAAAACATACTCAACCTTTTCATGATGACCTTGAATATCAGAAATTCAAAATGTGCAGCAAGAACTTTCAGTTACTCCACAAGGCATCATCTTACGAAGGTCAAGAATTGTCATACCAGAGAGTCTGAGACAACAAGTTATTGAACTGGCCCATGAGGGACATCGTGGAGTTGTTGCTAATAAACAGGCTTTAAGGGACCGAGTGTGATTCCCTCGTCTTGATGAACGAGTTGAAAAAGCATCAAGGGCTATTTGTCACCCAAAACAACCCTGCATATGTTAAACTTGTCTGCTCTTCTAAAGTATGCATGGGAGAAGATTGCAATTGATTTCTTTGGACCCCTTGACAATGGACATTATCTCCTAGTAATTGTTGAATATTCCCGTTTTCCCGTTGTGGAAGATCTGTCGTCAACTACTCATGACAGAGTCATTGAGAGATTAGAAAGTATTTTTGTAATATGGGGTGTTTCTTTGATTTAGAAATCTGACAATGGCCCACCTTTCAATAGTCAAGGATGTTAAGATTTTCTCACTCATGTCAAGCATCAGGAAAGCACAGCTCTCTGGCCACAAGTAAATGGTGTTGTCGAGAGATTTATGAGCACCCTCAAGAAGACTGTTCAGCATGCAGCGCTGGAAAAGCTTGACCTCAAATCAGTTCTTCAGTCTACTCTTCATGCCTACAGGTCAACTCCCCATTCTACCATGGGGGAAAGCCCTGCCACCTTAATGTTTGGGAGGGCCATAGGAACCAAATTGCCACAATGGACCACTGAAAGATCTATTGACATTGATAAACTTCGCACCACTGATTCGTCTCACAAATGGAAAATTAGGACCTATGTGGACAGACGCCTCTGTGCTCAGAGCAGTGTGTTCAAAAGAGGAGATCAAGTTATTGTCAGGCTGAAACGCAAGTTTGATGCTCCTTTTGATGCTGATCCACTGAAGGTTGTGACTAGCAAAGGACAAATGGTGACTGCTCACCGTCCTGGAAAGCCCATTATGCAAGATTCTTCGCAATTCAAGCACCTGCCTTGACATTCGCCAGCTACAGATGTCAGAAGTGAGACTTTTTCATCCGGAGAGCCCAACAACAGTACCAGTGTCTCCGTCACCAGTGCCAGTCATGGACACTTCTCCTGTGACTCTGCTACCTCATATGACAAGATCTAAGCAATATGAGAACCAAAACGACTTATTAAAGAGTTGTGATGTATTATTTGTACTTTTTAGTTAAAAAAGGGGGAGATGTAGTGTCTTGTGAGACAGAATCTGTAGAACAGTGACGTAAGTGCTTGGGCATGGGTGATATAATTCATGATGTAAAATGTTCAGTTAACAGTTACACTCTGATGAATAAAGACGTGTAATACTAAGCTTCATGTGTGCTGTGATCATTTGCATGTACCCGAGCTGGGGAGGATACTACATTAATAAAGGCATCAACCATCAATCAATAAATCAATCAGCTTTCTTATAAAGCGCGACTAGTCACCCGTAAGGGTCTCAAGGTGCTGAGGGGGGGGGTGGATCTGCGGTTCAGTCAAAGAGCCCGGTCTTGAGGTCCTCCCTGAATTGCGGCAGCGATGGCGATTGCCTGATGTGCTGAGGCAAGGTGTTCCAGGTCTTCACAGCGAGGTAGGAGAAGGATCTTCCTCCAGCCGTGGTTTTGCAGATTCGTGTGATGGTGGCCAGGGCCAGTTGGGCGGAGCGGAGATGTCTAGTGGGAGTGTAGAAGGAGAGGCAGTAGTTAAGGTATGCAGGTCCAGTGTTGTGGAGGGCTTTGTAGGTGTGCATGAGGAGCTTGAAGGTAATTCTTTTGTTGATAGGTAGGCAGTGATGGTCTCTCAGGTGGCCCTGATGTGGCTATGGCGTGGGATGTTCAGGATGAGTTTGGCGGAGGGGTTCTGGATGGTCTGCAGTTTCTTTAGGAGTTTCTGGGTGGTGCCAGCATAGAGTGAGTTGACATAGTCCAGTCTTCTGCTGACAAGTGCACGGGTGACTTTTCCTGGACTCGGTGGGGATCCACTTGAAGATCTTACGAAGCAGGCAGAGTGTGAGGAAGCAGGAGGATGAAACAGCGTTGATTTGGTGGTTCATTGAGGGTGAGGAGTCATGGATGATGATGAGGTTTTGTGCGTGGTCCGTGGGTGTGGGGTGGGTTCCGAGCACTGCGGGGCCCCAGGAGTGATCCTAGGCAGAGGGGGGGGGGGGCCCAGGATGAGTACTTCGGTCTTGTCTGAGTTAAGCTTGAGGCAGCTGTCCTCCATCCCGTTGTGGAAGTTGCTCTTGGTGGCTGCGGGTTCGTCTGTGAGGGAGAGAATCAGGTGGGTGTTGTCGGCATAGGAGACAATGCTGAGTCCGTGGCTTCTGATGATGGTGGGGCCATGTAGAGGGTGGGGCTTAGGGAAGATCCCTTAGGGCACTCCGCAGCTGATCTCTGTGGGTTCTGAGTTGAATGGTGGAAGTCTGACTCTCAGTCGGTGAGGAAGGAGCCGATCCATTGTAGGGCATTGTCGCGGAGGCTGGCGTCGTGGAGTCTTGCGCAGAGGGTGTGGTGGGAGACAGTGTCAAAGGCAGCTGAGAGGTCCAGGAGGATGAGGGCAGCAGTTTTGCCTCAGTCGAGGAGGGTGCGGATGTCGGCTGTAGCAGTGAGTAGAGCACTCTCGGTGCTGTGGTTGCGTCTGAAGCCCGATTGGGAGAGGTCCAGGATGTGGTTTGTTTTGATGAACTCAGAGAATTGGGCGTTGATAGCTTTCTCGATAACTTTGGCTGGAAAGGGGAGCAGAGGGATGGGTCTATAGTTATTGAGGTCCGTCGGGTCAGCAGAGGGTTTCTTCAGCAGGGGGTTGACCTCTGCGTGCTTCCAGTCTTCAGGGATGGTGGTGGACTCGATAGAACAGTTGATGGTGCTGCATGAAACTAGAGGGTTAAAAATGGGAGGAGTGGTTTGGGTATTGTTAGTTTAAGGAAGCTGTTAAGTGTCTACGAAGATGGATAGGCTGAGTAGGAAAGGGGATGCTGTACTTATGGAGAAAACTCTTTAACTAATTTTAGCTCTTTTAAAAATATATTATGCTTCTAATTACTAAAAACCCACCTATAAATGAGAGATTATCTGACAGGTTTGTCTTACTCTTAACTCAGTGAAGGCAGTGTGAGAAGTATGTGCCAGTTCTCCATTTAGTCCAAATAAGCTGTATCTACCTTTTGGGGCGTATGCGATCTACATAGTAAAGCCTACATAAACTATGGATAACAAGATAGAACTGTGCAAATATTTCCTCTGTTGATAGGTAAATAGAGCTCAGGGTGCATGATTCTCCAAAACAAATCCTATATATGTACTTGTGGGTTTACTCCCAGGTTTGGGTGCAGATTTACTAACTTTTGAAGATCACAAAGTGTTCCAAGAGTACGTTTGCAAAGCTGCATCGCCACCCCTTTCCACGAGTGCTGCTTGAAAGATATTGCGAATGAACAATTCCATTCATGTGACAGACAGTTCTGCATGTGCCCTTGTTCATGGTATGCAATTCTGCATTTAAACATGACTTTGCATTTGTGCAATTTTTCTTTCTTTTTCTGTTTTTTTGCCCCAGAGGAAACATATTTTAAAGAGGCTTTAAAGATATATTTAGAGAAAGATACAACCTCTTCCTCTCCCCTCCTGGAAATTGATTTATTCCTGCTGGTTAGAAGAATAAATACCATCCCAACTCTTTCCACGGAGGAGATGTTTGTTAATATGCAGAAACTCACACGTTTGTCGTGTGCAAAAACTTACCAAGGCATCCCTAGTCCTGAAACAGATGAAACGCCATTCCCAAAAACCCACAGCTGTCCTACTCCCCAACAATGAGAAGAGATTCACTCATGCATGTAACTACCACACAGGGGTGATATAATGGGCAACTAAATTCTCATAATTTCTGTTCAGCTGCAAACCCTACTTTTTGTTGTGATTTAGTGACTAAATTTACTTTGGCAATCTTTTAAAATTTTCGCAAGATAGACTGTAGATAGATTTTACTGAAAAGATGCAGTTTATGGTGTGTAGTATGCTGATAACACCGACCCCCTCATCTCTTAGCCATGTATGCACCTTTAAGCAGCTACTCTGTATGTGGCGCTACAAAAGCACCATCAGGCATATATACATAACAGAAAGAGGCATTCTCTTGACAACGAATTATTTAATGTAATTCATATATTCACTTATGTCTTTATATTATTTCAGGAAGAACTTGGCAAGAAAAAGTCTCTGAAATAAGAAATCAGATGAAACGCCATTCCCAGAAACCCACAGCTGTGCTCCTGTCGGCTCTGGATGAGACTGCATGTAAGAGAAACGAGTTTACATAGATAATCCCCCAAATGCCCAAATTTCACGGTTTAGAAACAAAAACCCAAGTTTAGTATTCTTAAACAGTCAAGACAGTCAGAGCGCTGTTCATCGCTATACCACATAATATATGAATGTAATTACAATACATTTAAGGAGTTTAATACTTTGCTCTATTTCTTTTTGGCAGGGTTAAGCACTCTTTTGCAGCAGAAATCTAAGGGGCATATTTACAAGGGCATTATCGCCACTTTAGCGGCACTTTTTGCCGCTGAGGCGGCGATAATTTCATCGCCCTATTATCAAGGCGGCGCTAACATGCATTAGCGCATGTTAGCTGCCGTTTTTGTACGCCACGCATCTTAGCGATATACATCGCTAATGAGATGCAAAGTAGGCGTACCTTCCTGTAACACCATGACAAAAGGTCGCGAACAGGACATCGCGCTATTTACAACGCGGCCCCGGAACCACGAAGCGATGATGAAAGCTGCGCTAACCGCGGTTTTCGCAGGATCCTTAACGCCTGGTCAAAACTTGACTTAGGCATGTTTTGAATGGGAGGTGGATTGTTTGGTTACGTCCACACTCCCTTATTATCAAGCTTTTCATTAGCGTGTGAAATCATCGCTTGATTTCACACGCTAATGATGAATATCGCCGTCTATCGCAGGTTTGTACATCGCCTGTGAGCAAGACGTTGTAAATACGCCGCTAACACGGCGATGTAAACCAGCAATAGGCGGCGATATTCAAAATCACGCTAAGCGTGATTTGCGATGTTTAACGCGAAGCTTTGATAATATCCCCCAAAGTGTCTAATTGACAAAGGTTTTTTGCACAAATAGCAATTAGGTGCCTAAAAACATTAACTTCCGAGGGTAAGTTGCACGTCCTGATTAGCAGCACAAGGACTGGTGGAATTTTGCTCTGGGCGCTGCATTTGCAAATACAAAGGCTATATCTGTTTGGTGTAATTATGAATTATAACAAAGTGGGCTTTCCAGTGGGACAGGGGGAAAAAAGTGGCGTCGCAAAATTCAGTGAACACCGAAAAAGGCGGATGTTTTGGGGTATTTATGAACACAATGAAAGTAGTTTCTCATTATGGAAACACGTGCAAGTTAATACAACTGAAAAGTTTATATAGAGTATACTAAACTATAACACACCTGAATATCATGGGGAATATACCTGATAACTCCTGTTTGCAACAATGTGGACAACCAGGGACGTTCCTCCATACCCTTGGGACTGGCTGATAGTGAAGGAGTTTTGAGAGAAGGAACACCACAGGTTAGAGGTGGTCACTGGAGTGGGGAGAGAGATGATCGCATCATTGGCCTTACTAGGGGTCTGGAAAGACTCAGATACCACTTCGTAATAACAAAAACTGATCAATCTGGGGTTCCTGCTGGCCAAAAGGGAGATAACATGGAGATAGAAATCTACCAGGACCCCGCAGATAAAAGGCTGGGAAATGGGAATGGATATTAGTTGTATACAGGAAAAAGCAATATATAAAGGAAGAAGGTGCCCTAGGAATTTGAGAAAGTATGGATAGGATGGGCATGCCACGAATAAATATTTTGATTGCCTGCGACCTTCGAGGGTGGGAAGGTCATTCGCCCACCTCGCCGACAAGACCTGGAACACCCTGCCCCTCCACCTCAGGCAATCCGCATCGCTGACCCAATTCAGGCTCTTCAAATGATCCTCCATCCAGTCCTACCAGCAGTCCCCTCCAAGCGCCTTGAGACCCTGATGAGTAATTAGCCGCACTAGACAAGACCCTGATTCATTGATTGAATCCCTTCCCTTACAGTCTCTACCTCCTGGTTCATTTCACATATCTCCTTTCTCTCTCCATTCTTCTCCGTCCAGGAAGAGAGAAAGGAGAAAGACACGGTTCGGATTATTCTTAACCAATAAATCCAAACAACCTCTGATTGTTTGCTGTGGTACTGACACACAGGTCAGTGCATAAGAAAGGAGCTACAGGCTGTTTTTAATTAGTCTAAGAAAAAAATCCAAAAAGCAATTGGCTCCTTCCCAAAAAAGCCTCCTTTGGCAATCTAGCAATTTTTGATTAAAGAAAAAAGTAGCACTGGAGAGATCAGCAAGTCACCAAATGCCTCCAGACATCAAGAAGGAGAAAAGAACCAATAAATGACAAAGGAGGATCCCAAAAGGAAAATGATCCAACCTGCTGGGAGCAAAAAACAGGGAAAAGGTAGTAACAAGGGGCAAAGATTGTAATGAAAACTAAAGGAACGAAATGCAGTGTGATGCATTTACCTCTCATAAAGCCTCTTTATTATAAGCCACTAACAGGAACTGGTATTGGGGAAGAGGCTCTGCAACATCTTGTTGCGGGGATTCTGCTCACACACAGAACTATGCACAAGAAAACAGGACCTCAGTAAATAGGGGTGTACCTCCTATCACCTTAGTACCCAAAATCCCAACCGACTAGCAATAGTGTCTCATTCGGTCTCCTACAAATATCAAGAAGCTACGAATGTTTAGACAACCCAGAACACGAGCACTCCCGACTCACCTCAGAGTCGCGGGAACAAGACAATCTTTCGTTCTCACGTACTTGTCCACAATAAGAATAATCAGAGTCACTAAATAAGTTCAAAATGTTTATTTTGACTATAGTGATTCATAAAACAGTATGCGAACCACGACCAGCAGCAAAATGCATAAAGCTAGCACCATTAGCAATGTTACAATACCATAGAATACAAAAGGAGTCGTCATTTTATAAAGACTGTGAAAAAGGCAAAATAACTGGGCCTAATCACCCTCCCCTTGGTAGTAAGAAGTTATTTTATATTACAGAAGATCTCTAGGCGTTATTAGCAGACCCCCTACCTGAAAGCCTAAACGCAAAAGTTTACATCATAGGAACAGCAGAGCTCAGCTCCATGGAACGGCTTTCTTCGAGAGTGTTTCAAAAACATGCAACAACGCTATATCAAAGCTCGATTCTTCCATACTGCAGCTGTTGGTAACATGTTTTGTCTAGGTAATAGAGACTGACCAGAACAGAATAACAAGAGACATTGTTGATTGACCTTGCACATTATGTTCAGACAGAATTGAAGGGAAAGCTGAGAACGTGAAAAACAATCTGTTCTCATGTACAGGGCAGAGGCAAAGTGTCGCGAAAACAAACTCTTAGCAGAGGCGTGCGCAAAAGCAGCAGCATAGGGCTAACCCTGGGCGTAGTTCGCGTAGTAGCGCTACGCGTAGCTACGCGAAGTGCACTTCCCACTACGCACGCTACGCGTAGCTACGTGAACTGCGTAGTGCGGTAGGGAAAAGCTGTTCGCACTGATTGCACAGTGCCGGATGCTTGTCCGCACTGTGCAATCATTGCAAACGGCATCTTGCACAGTGCAAGCGGTCGTTTTCTGCCGCTCGAGTAGATTTGTACTCGAGCGGCAGCTTTCTCAACGCGGACTGGTAGTTTCTCATCGCGAGCGGTCGCGAGCATACGCGACCACTCGCAATGAGAAACCTGACCTCCCGCGTTGAGAATCTCGCCGGGAGGTTTATTTTCCACGCTCGCGATCGGCAACTTGATGTTGCTGATCGCGAACGAGGAAAAATTCTCGCCGGGATGTTGATTTTGCTCGCTCGCGGTCGCCAACTTGACGTTGAGGACTGCGAGCAAGCAAAAAATGCCTGCTACGCGTTTTTGCACTGTGCTACGTGCAATTCGCGTAGTGCGTAGTAGCGCAAACTACGCAAACTCCGCGAGCGTAGCGTAGTTTTCCGCCCAGGCCTACATAGGGCAAGCAAAACTCATGCTAACTTAGCAATGTCGACAATGTATCTAAAGGCCACATAACCCCATATAACACCCTCCCCCTGGTAAATCAGTAGGACATAGACAGAAGAACAAAAACAGAGTTCAAAAGTCAGGCAGTGTTTAGAATATTGGTGAGGGACTTTCTAAAAAAAAAAAAAATCTGAGAAAAAGGGAAAGTTCGAAGAAAAAGCTAAAGGCACTTTGAGCTGGAAAAAGAGTCTGTAGTCCAGACAGCGGAGTAGGGACAGCCCAAGTAGTCAATCCATGAAGGTTTGGGTGCAAAGGAATGCAATTCCTTCCAATAGTTCATCGTTGTCATTGGTAGAAAAAAGCGATGACATCCAATTTAGTAAGTTGAAGGAACAATCATGTTCCTCACAAGCAGGAGCATCCAAAAGTAGAAATGGGAAACTTGCGTGATATTCAATGAAACTTCGTTGTAGGAAAGTCTGCGCAGCCGAGAAGATATCCCATTGATCCAAGATTCCAAGTAAAGCTGCATGCGTCATTTGACCATCCACAGAACAAGCCTCGTTATGCGCCTCCAAGGGACCCATCAACCGGCTGAAATCAGGGATTGGACACCACGTGTTGGATAAGCAAAGTTCCATCGCCCAGGAGAAATGACATCTTTTGCAATTAAGCACTGGCTGCACCCAAGTAAAATAAGCAAAGCGGAATGTCAAGTCGTAACTTACGCCAAGCGTTGCTAAAGGCAAGCATCCAAAAGCCTCACATAGGTGATTACGGTACAGTTGTAGCTGGGCCGGCTTGTGCAGAGCCACAAAGTGAGCATCCATTACGAAGCACAAGGAGGAGAAGCAGGACACCAGCTGCCAGCGCCAATATTAAGGGGAACCCCCCGAAAACGCCGGACAATATAGAATTAATAAAAGCTGGTATTACCCCGAATATAGTTTGAAAGGAAGAGACCAGGCCAGATCCCACACATTTAAAAAAATGTGCAAGGCCTGTCGTCTCAGATGCATTAAATATTTGGTGAATTAGTTCCCCAAAATGAAGTGGGAGGTTAGTGTTAAGAAGGGACTGTATCTCACTCGAGGTCTGAGCCACCTGCAATCTGAATGTTTCACGGGCGGAAGTGAGGGCCACCTCTTGTTGGAATAAAAGGGCTTTGAGCCTGCTCAACTTGTTGAACTCTGTTTTCAAAGTTGGAATGGAAGGCCAAAGCGTAGAATCTAAACTCCCCTGCGGGGGTGGGAAAAGGACATTGCTACAACAAATTACTCGCTGGGAAACTGTTACTAAGTATGGGACTCTCGCCCGCAAACCACAGCAGTCTTGATTGTTTAAAATGAGATAGCTGCCGTTAGTAAGCAATGTAAAGACAGGTGTGATGGATGGTACTGGGGTCCCCCTTAAAAAGCATGCTAGATTCGGCGCTGACACGTTACACTCGCCGTGCAGTTTAACGTGTTTGCACACAAGAGAGTGACCCACTGTCGAATCACACTCCTCCCCTGTAAGGAAAACCTGTTTATCCTCCCTCAGACACCGATAAGCAAATGCAGGGCCCATAATTCATGCAGAAAAGCACTGCCAAGCGGTTCAAAGCGGCCAACAGGAAAGTGTTGCATACATGATGTAAAATGAAAAAGCGAAAAGGGCAAAGCGATCACCCCATGAATTAACCACACAGCAGAGTCTGTTTCCGCTACGGAAAATGGTAAAGGTTCCAATTGTTCAATATGTAACAGCGTGTACACAGCATCTTTCATGGACATAAACTTCTGTTTATCAGTTAGATTAAAAGGCAAAAATAAAGCAGTGGCATTCAAATAATCCCAAGGTACTTTACCCATTTTCAGTGTCTGCAAAGTCCAAGCAAATTGCATGACCGACCTTAACTGAGTCTGACCATGATATAACACAGAAACATCACTTTGCACAATATCTATTACAGAAGAAACAATATTGTCTACGGTGTAAATGCGTGAAGAAAGCGTATTAATGCTGTTGGCCACTACAGCAAGGACTTTTTCTAAATTTGCCTGGTCAATTTGACGCAGACGGAAGGCTGCTTCCATCTGTGAAAGTTTCCAAATTTCATTATAAGCGGCATAAATAAATTGCTTGGCCCTTGGATTACGTGGGCCTAGGAGAAAATCAGCCAAATTTATATCGTTCAATAGGAGGGAAAGGTGCTGTTTCACAGATGTCAGGGTAGAGTGTTCTAACCACTGCTGGCACAATTTACCTACCGAGTATGTAGTCACAGAATGATGAGGTGGATAACGAAGGTTAGGCTTAGTCTGCATAAAACCAGGTGTAATATTATAGAAACGCAACTGGCATGCATTTGCATTAGTTTGCCACACCAACCATCCTGATGAAACCTCAGAAACATTAAAGGAGGCATTTTGAAAGAGAGCCTGCAAAGCCTCAATGGTGTGGTTAGTATGTAACCGCCAATTGTCATATTCAGCTAACGAAGGAATGGAGGGGGTATTCAGGTTTTTGGTAGTTGCAAGGCCATAACAGGTTGATTGGTAAATGGTCTCATTTAAAAACAACAATTGAGTCGGGATCAGGCAGGCACGATGCAATGCCTCAGTGCCCTGTACCTGCCATGGCTTCGTGCTCCAGATTGATTTTAAATCTATAGCCTGTTTCCAATGGTCATAACCGTGTGTGGCCAACTGTGTTCTAAACAAGTTGGCGTAAATCAGTTTAGTGTGCGATAACAGGTACTTAGATGTAGGGGACTTTTGAAGCCTAAAAAAATAGGATTCAGGATTAGTCAAATCATAATTTGAAAAATAGGTGAACTTATTTCTAAGAGTTTTAGAACTCCCCTCCAAGCGAGTTGGACAATGTTCCCATTGGGTAAAATTAAAAACAGGTCTCATCGTGTTGGTTTTGTGTAAAAAATGATGCCCATAATGTTGATAGAAAAAGAGATCACCATAATTGGGAGAATTTAAATACAAATCTTCAGCATCAAAGGCAGCATAATATTTTAAATCTGAAAACAATGCATGAACTGCCTGCACATCCCAATCATCCGAATGTATGTCCTGTGTCTCCACATCTCCTAATGAGACGCGAAACACGTATGGAACTCGAAGGACCTCAGTCGGGCCATGAATTTCGTAAGCTACTTTGTCCCAAACTATGCCATCAGGAACTGGGAAAGCTGAAATGTTCACAAAAGATTTGTCACATTTCATGAAATGGGACGATGTGTGAGGAGCCAAAGTTCCATCGACCATTTGTACTGCAGAGCGTTCAGGGAGATAATGGCCATTTATGAGCAAAAAGAATACTGTCACAAATCCAATTGACATGAATAGGAAAATTAGGATCAGCAACAACCAATGTAGGTCCATGGGGGAACGAAGTATGTCTTTTTGAACCAGGAGCAAAAAAAACGCAATTTAGACGGGGGTGCATCAGACAAACTGGATGATGAGGAGGACGCAGCAGAAGAAAGGTGTGCCTGATCTCCTTCACAGGCACTCATTGAACTTGCAAGCAAAGGAGAAAGTGCCGAATCGTCCATTCGTACCCGTGGGCTTGATGGCAGCTCACTCATGGAATCAATAGCCGGAATAGGGCACACAATATCCATCGCAGAAGAGGATTGTCGCAAAGGTTGAAGATCAATTACAGTGTCCATCATATGAGCAGACATCCGTGTGGCAGCAGATGATGTCAAAGTCAATGGTGCTAAGGAAATTGCGTTGCACGAAACTGCAGGCGTTACACTATTCAGAATCGGCCACACGGTGTAACTTGACATTGTCCACTGAGATGTACCTGTTGTCTTTGCGACCTGGCAACGGTGGTAGAATGACTGTACGAGTACCCTTCAGTCCAAGTACTGAAACTGGAGCCCGGTAAGAGGGACCAAATTCTTTTTTGTTTTCAATCTTCTCTCTCACCAGATCCCCAATTTTAGGAAGCCAACCGGAAACAGGATTCAGTAGTGCATCAGCAGGCGAAGATGGTAAATGTTCAGTTGCCAGAGTATTACGTGCCTTTTGTAGATCCTGTAACATAACAGAATGATTATCTACGTCAAACTTAGAGGCAGCCGCCACAATGTCCAGACCATCAAGGTCAGGAACAAACATGTGAAAGCCAAAGAGCATTTCGTAAGGGGTCCGCCCACCCAGAGATCTTCTAGGGAGATTATCTAGTGCACGTTGGACCCCATACAAGTGGGACAGCCAGTCCCTGCCAGTTCCTAAGACTCTAGCTGTCAAGGTTTGCTTTAATTCACGGTTCATTCGCTCCACAACTGAATTGCCCTCAGGCCTGTATGGAGACGAAAACTGCACCTGTACCCCCAACGACTTCATCGCATCCTTGTAAGCCTTAGAGGCAAACGCTGGACCTTGGTCAGAATGGAAGGTACAACAGGCAAACATTCCGATAAAGACATGCAAATCCCTGATGACATTTCGAGCGTCAGCACTACGTTGTGGCCAGACCCACAGGAATCGAGTGCACGAATCAACCGCAACCAAGATATACTTGTATGCAGTATTAGAAGAAAGAGGACCGCAGTGATCAAGATAGACACAGCCAAAAGGTCTATTAGAAATAAGTAACTGAGTTTGTGGCGGACGTGGGACCGTAGAAGGTTTGATTTGTTGACAAACATCGCAGCAAAGAACATAGTTACGAGTCTGTTTATATAAACCACGCCACCAGTAACGTTGCTGAAGAATAGAGACTGTTGCCGACACACCAGCATGGGCCGAAGCAATGCCTTCGTATGCGGCCTTGATCAAAGTTTGTCTGCGGTCAAAGTTGGGAATCAGCCGATCCCCAACCGAAGGAATGTTAGCATAAGGACCCTGTTCGGGAGTTACATGATAAGAGTACTTAGAAGGGAAACCCGCAGGATAATTACCTCCCTCCCTAGTTGCAGCGACTGCTGCCAGAATATCATTATCAATCCTAGTCATAGATCTTGTAACTGCTGCTACGGAACACGTGGCTACTGCAGACTTGGCTGCTTCATCAGCCAAAAAATTACCAAGAGCGTGCGTTCCGACACGCTGGTGGCCAAGAGTGTGAATAACATGTGTGAGAGGCAGACGTTGTTTAAGATCTGCCACACGAACCCAAAGCGTTTTATGCTTAATTGCTCTGCCTTTAGAATCGCGGTAATCATTTTGAGACCAAAAGAATAAGTTGTCATTGAACGACTGGACACAATAGTACGAATCGCACACAATAAGGGTATTCACAAGAGGATCAGCAAACTCTAAAGCTAGAACAAGAGCACGCAGCTCCGCCAATTGCACCGTACAGTCTCCAAGTGCCTGTGTGTGCACAACGGAAGACTTAAACTCTCCATTTTCAATGGAGCCAGCCACAATAGCGCAAGCTGCTGAATAAGCATGTTTGGAACGCGTGGCCGGTTGGGCCGAGCCATCGGTATAAATGATGCATTTGTATTCACTCAGAGGAAGAAGCGACAAAGGAGGCGGATGAACAAATTCATACTGTAAAAATTCCTGAGTCTGAAGTGATGGATCAAAGTCAAATGTGACATCCGAAGACTTCAAAGAAGTAGCCCACTGAATCCAACGTGGGTGTAATGCCTTCGAGTTAGGTACACTTGCTTTAGTCACCGCTTCCAAAGCAGGGAAGGGGGTGACCATAAGAATGCGTTTGCCCTGCGCCAGTGAGCGTTCCTTTAGAATCGCCATCTGCACTGCCGTCAAGATTTTTTCAACAGAGGAAAAACGCATTTCAGCCGCAGTGTACAAGTGTGATTTGTATGCAATAGGTATTGTGTCTCCATTGAATGTTAAGTACGTGAAACCTACTGCCCCTGAAATGATACGTATTACCAGGTTGGTGGTGTTATCACGAGTCATTAAGAAGTTAGTCGCAAGTAAATCCGCCTGCAAAGACTGCAGAATGGAAGAATGTTCTGGAAGCCAGCTGGCAGATGAGAACGTAGGTTGTATCAACGCATAAAGCGGTTTGATACGCTGGGCATAATCGGGAATTTAAGGCCTCCCGAAATTCAAAAAACCCAGCAGGGATTGTAACTTTTTCAAAGAAGAAGGTGGTTGCAAATGTGCACATTTCTCTAGGAAGTGAGGTGCTAAACCCTTTCCCTCGTTATTGAGCTCATAGCCCAAAAAGAGCACTGCCAGATGGGCAATGTGTGATTTTGCAAAATTGAACTTATAACCGTAGTCAGCAAAAGACAATATTATGTGGTCGACTCGGTCAAGATGCGGGGCGAGGTCGTCGCCAGTCAAATAGATGTCATCAACGTACGACAAGGCCTCAGGGTCAATGTCATGCAACAAAGACACAATGCGCGCCGCAAATGCCCCGGGGCTATTCTTATACCCCATAGGCAATCGTGTAAATTTTTTCTGATTTCCGACGGCACTGAATGCACGGTCGAGATTGTGACTGTAGAAACCATTGGAAATGTCAAGTGTCGTCTTGTATTTTTTACGAACAATATTATTCACCGGCGCCGAGCTGTGTGTGTTTTGCACCGCAAAGGTGCGGCAATGGCTGTTCAAATTTCTATAATCCAATACAATCCGAAATGAACCATCAGGTTTAGGGACAGTAAAGAGAGGATTATTCATAGGTGATGTACATGACTCAATTAGCCCCTGATACTCCAATTGTCTTAGAATGTCACAAACCGAAGCTTTTGCTTCACGTTTGATGTGATACTGAGGTTGAGGTTGTGGCATAGAGCGCAACGGTATTTCATGAGCTGGTGAATCAATGTCCCAACCCACCTCATTGCGATATACCGCTGGGGCTAAGGCCAAAGCCCATTCCTCTGCGTAAGCCTGTGCGCGGTCCTCAGGGACACAACGTGAAAAACTCAGAAGTATCACATCTTCCCCTCTAGATGAGGCTAACACAAAGGGTGGAGGCCAATCTCTCTCCGCCAATAAAATGTCATATGTGGCGGTTAAATTCTCCCAGAAAACCACCATAATGGGACGCAGTATATCACCTTCAATTTGGAAAATGACTTCGTAGAGTCTATCCGGGGGGGCAACCCGGGTATCTGCAGTCTCAATAGTAACAAATTTGTCAGTTACTGTCACATCCAGACGGGGACGTAGAGCCTCCCTGACTATGGTAACTTCTGCAGCGCTGTCGAGCAGAGTCACTGCCCATGTCCAATCCAGGAGTCGCGTTCTCACTCTGTGGCATATCTTGCTGTTAATGCGGCAACCTTTTTCTTTTGAAAAGGAGGTCGGGTACGAGGGAAATCACCCTGCTTGTCCTTGACTTCAAACTGTCGAGGCTGTTCACGAGGTTGTGACGCAGGTTGACTTGTACCCCGATCCTGGCGATCACCTCCACCGGCTTGTGAGCCTGATATTTCCTGTAAAGAACGAGGAGAACGCTGATCAGGAACCTGAAATCTATCAGGAGACTTATTTTTAGCGCGATCGCGCAAGTCATAAGTACGTTCAGAAGCTTCAGGGGTCGGTGAACTGGCACGCAAACCCTGCTTCTGCTGTTGGGAACCGTGTTTCTTATTCCTTTGCCAATTCTTTTTAGGAAAGAAAGGGCGCCCATCCTTATCAGGCTGGGCTTTCTGTTGATCTAGAGACTGCGTTTGCATTTGAGTCGTAGGCTTATTTCCCAGACTGTTGCGGCCTATGGTTTTATAAGCCTTCGCAATAATCTTAGGTAATTCTCGTGGTCTGTCAGCCTCCGCGACTGCTTCTAAGCGGTTTGCTACTTGAAAGCTAACGGCATCACCCTTGACATTCGCAAGGATCATATCAGCAACCACGTCGAACACTCCTACCAGTCTCATCCCCAGCTCGACAGCCACTTCGGCTCTGTGTTCATCTTGAACGCGTTTAATCACAGAGGGGAGTACGGTCATGGAGGGAGTGCCGAAACACATAGAATATACCGCTGCAAACACCCTGCCCCAGGTGTTACAATCAGCCAATTCGGGAATTAAGTCTTTGGGTAAACTAATAGTTAAGATCCTGTGTTTCTCCACAGGAGTTGTATTAGGAAAGACAGCTTTTATCTGTCCAAATTTCTCGGCAAGCCAATAAGGAAATTCATCCTTATTCTGAGGGCGTTTGCCCATGACAGCATTAACCATAAGGGGACTGATGGTCACGCCACCAGGACCCGCAGGTTGTACAGCAGCACCAGGTGGTCCCACCTGGACGGTGCGGATTACGTACTGTATTACCGCTCTATATACGCTTACTAACGATGTATGTAAGACGCGGAGCTCTGCCATATTCGCAGTTGTAAAAGCACGTGGGTGTGGGGTAAACCCAGCCAAAACGGGCCATGTGGCCCAATCTATAGATAAAGGGCCTAAACGGACTGCCGTTAATGGGTGAGGAAGGGCGCCATTAAACCAAATACGGTGTTGCCAAGCTGTAAGCGGAATCTCAAGAGCTCTATAAGGCTGATACTGCTGAGGAACAGCAGTGGGAGTATATGTGTGAAACATATCATCAGTTCCATCCACCGCCGGTAAGGTGACCCAAGAGTAGAAAACCTCAAACTGGTGAGCCGGATCGGCTTCCACCATGAAAATAAGCATGGCCCCTGCATCAGGGACTGCATAACGAGTCAAATGTGCCCTCAGCGTGGCTCTGCTATGAGCCGGAATGTCAACTACAGCCATTACGGAGAAGACAGTAGAACAACTTAAAAAGCGGCAGCGCAAATTCGGGTTATAAGAAAAGAAATACCTTTTAAAACTTCAAGCTTGAATAAACCTATAGAAATGTCAATATAGGAGATTACTCCGCCACAGCTGTCACCGGAAACAGATGTGAGGGTATTGTGAACCAGCACGAGCCCTACTCAAGCGTCTCGCAGATAAGAACCAGACCAAACGTTGGCGGCGCCATGTTGCGGGGATTCTGCTCATACACAGAACTATGCACAAGAAAACAGGACCTCAGTAAATAGGGGTGTACCTCCTATCACCTTAGTACCCAAAATCCCAACCGACTAGCAATAGTGTCTCATTCGGTCTCCTACAAATATCAAGAAGCTACGAATGTTTAGACAACCCAGATCACAAGCACTCCCGACTCACCTCAGAGTCGCGGGAACAAGACAATCTTTCGTTCTCACGTACTTGTCCACAATAAGAATAATCAGAGTCACTAAATAAGTTCAAAATGTTTATTTTGACTATAGTGATTCATAAAACAGTATGCGAACCACGACCAGCAGCAAAATGCATAAAGCTAGCACCATTAGCATTGTTACAATACCATAGAATACAAAAAGAGTCGTCATTTTATAAAGACTGTGAAAAAGGCAAAATAACTGGGCCTAATCATCCTCCCCTTGGTAGTAAGAAGTTATTTTATTTAACAGAAGATCTCTAGGCGTTATTAGCAGACCCCCTACCTGAAAGCCTAAACGCAAAGGTTTACATCATAGGAAGAGCAGAGCTCAGCTCCATGGAACGGCTTTCTTCGAGAGTGTTTCAAAAACATGCACCAACGCTATATCAAAGCTCGATTCTTCCATACTGCAGCTGTTGGTAACATGTTTTGTCTAGGTAATAGGGACTGACCAGAACAGAATAACAAGAGACATTGTTGATCGACCTTGCACATTATGTTCAGACAGAATTGAAGGGAAAGCTGAGAACGTGAAAAACAATCTGTTATCATGTACAGGGCAGAGGCAAAGTGTCGCGAAAACAAACTCTTAGCAGAGGCGTGCGCAAAAGCAGCAGCATAGGGCAAGCAAAACTCATGCTAACTTAGCAATGTCGACAATGTATCTAAGGGCCACATAACCCCATATAACAATCTTGGATTCAGAAACTCAGATATCTTCCAAAGGACAGGCCATCATCTTTGATAGGGCTGCTTATAAGATTTAGTTCCATCCCTTTCCAAGAGATCATGGCACTCATTCAACTATGAAGAAGCCAAGGTTTGACATCCTGTTAGCTCCAAAGAAATCTGAAGTCCTGCTGCCACCCTGAACACACCAGGCTCCTTGCAAATTGTGGAAAAGCACTGCTGGTGACCATGCCCATAGAAGTGCTGGAAAGACTCAGACAGCAAGAAATGCACCACTACATGCCCCCCTCTTAAAGCTTTGGGTTTATCATGCTGCTGTTTAAAGAAATGGCTTACTAATGGTGGGGCATGAACACAAGATGCATCTTCTAACGAGCACTCAATAGGAAGATAATCCTTTCATTGGATTATAAATTGAAGCTGACCTCAATACTTCAAAGAATCACAAATGTATTGAACTTTATATTCAGGCTGTCATTGTATCATAACTGGTTACATTTGAAATGAAGTCTGTGATAAGGATTTAAAACATATGGCTTCCATTGAGATGAATGAAAAACAGAATGAATCTTTCAGGTATGAGGCAACATCATATGGAAAGTCATATGACTGATTTCATGATTTACCACAAATGGGCCAAATAAATTGTAGTCGAAAGTTTCCTGACAGTGTATTTACTGGGAGAACATTACAGCAAAACTCTCTCTCCAAGAATTTGATCTTAATTTATCAGCATATTTCTTCATCTTGTCTTTAGAATGATGTAAACTTTCTGAAACAAGTTTTCTATACTTCTGCAACTGGCTTAAGTACTCTCTAACTGCAGGTACCAAAGAATAAAAAACTTGGATAAAAGTCTTACATACAAAAAAGGGGAAACTATAGTAGCACTACAAGTTACTTTATTGTAAGAGAACTGTGCAATTGGCAAACAATGAGCCCAATTGTCTTGAGCTGCATTACAGCAGCGTTGTAAATATTGCTCCAAACTCTGATTGTTTTTCATCCTGTTTAGATTGGGTATGAAAACCAGAAGATAGTTTGTTCAACCCCTAATGCCTTACACAAGGCCTACAAAATGTGGTAGATAATGAGTACTTGAATCAGAGATTATAGTATGAGGCTATCATAAAGATAAACGTTGTGGAGTTAAACTTTCAATAATGGAAACACATTAAATTAACATTTATTTTCTGAAGTTTAAATTAAAAAATAAATCCCCACCTGAAGATTAAAATACTTTTAATGTGCATTAATAATTGTTAAAAGTGATATATATAATCAATTAAAATTAATGTAATTATTGTTATTCAAAATTAATGTTACATTGTTTAAAATTAAAAATAGAATATTAAATATTTCATAATTAAATGATAAATATGCACTATGTTTATATATTTATTAACATTCATTTAATTTAACATTCTTTCTTATGGGGTTTTAGTTGGGGTTCCTATCTCCATTACTTTTAATGGGAGGTTTTGCAGTACCAGTGGTTGGCTATGTGTACAAAAGTGCAGTTTGTGAATACCAAAAAGTACTAAACATTCTCAAAAGTGTACACTTACTCAAAAGTGTAAGTTACCTTGATGAATTAGTCCCTCAGCATATAAATGAGAGATGGACGGCATATCAATGCAAAATAAAAGTTCTTACAAAGCTTGTTGGCATAACAGAAGGGTTAAAGTAGTCACTTCAGTAAAATGAAAAAGTCTGAACTGCAAATACCTTAAAAAAACATTGTTTTTGATGATCAAATGTATCTTTTAGCTATTAAAAGGGCTTCATTCATTTATCTTGGACTACATCCCGAACTTACATTAATAGATGTCATGAAAAATTCACGGTAATTCATAGTTGTTATTTGATAGTGTTTGTGAGTGAAAATGGGGAACATGTGAGACGTTGCAAATTTTGCACCATATCCTCCCTATTTTAGAAAGTGTCTTAACCCAGGTTTTTAAAAAAAGATTTTGGCTTCGCAAACTTCACTGTTGGGCATATCTTGGTATTGTTCAAAAAGCAAGTTATCCACTTGCATTTCTTTGGTAGGAATCAAGATAGCTTGCTGGCTAAAATATTTGATGTGTACCACTACCGCAGATCCTTACACAGTTGCAGAAACCATTTTTGTATACACCTGCCAGGTGGATGCTGAGAATTAGTAACCCATAGAAGCCTCTACACAAAGGTCTATAACCACTCTTGGATGCACAAAAGAACATGTCTTAATGAGGCATTGTCCATATCATTACTGTTTTGGTGAAGGGTGCCCTATTTAGTATCCCTCTAGAAATATTTTTCTCAGTAGGCTAAAATACAGCTCATTTCATCAAATCAAGCACTCTTTTAGATCCATCTGTTCCACTGAAATCTTTAATCTTTGTTAAAAAGTACTGAACAACAGCACATTGAGGAGGAACTACAGATTTCTCATAAGCGAGCGATGGCACAAGGCAACTGGCAACATATTCCTTGAACCAGAAATATAACTAATGACAAACTCATACTGTGCACAGAAAAGTGCCCATTGCACTTGATGGCTGTTTCAACATTGAAGATTTCTCAAACAGTGGAAATTCCAATGAACATTTTGAATTTCAAATCTATCTCTAGAGCCCATCAAAAATGTCTCTACAGAACACATCTTCTTCTGTGCAAAGAGCTCTATTTCAAGCACAAATTCCAATCTGACTCTGACAGAACACAAGACAATTAAAATATGGGATGTTCTTGTTCGTCATCTTCCTGCATCTGAATAAAACTGTTCAAACTGCTCTTATCAGTTTCCAATAAAAGTAGCAGGATTGCACAAGATGGGCGCTTAAGAAAACATCTGTTCTAGCGTACTGAAAGCTCTTTCAGCTTGATCATCCAAGAAGAAACCATTTTT
Organism: Calotriton arnoldi; assembly: GCA_963921515.1. Lineage (NCBI taxonomy): Eukaryota > Metazoa > Chordata > Amphibia > Caudata > Salamandridae > Calotriton > Calotriton arnoldi. Next base: position 1,836,057 of record CAWUFW010003012.1, read on the forward strand.
CATATTCTTCCTTGGGATACAAGTAATTTTCCCAATAATCACTGCAAAATTCGTAATGAATTGACAACAAAGTTAGTAAATCAAAGGTAATTTTGATTATCTTTAACACTAGTAGAAGGCCAATCCAAAACAGCTGATACTTTCTTCAGACCTATGGGAAGGCCAAAGGAATTAATTCTGAATCCAAGATATTCCTGTTCTTCCTTCTGAAACTCACACTTCTCAGGTTTACAGCCTTGACAGTACCAAACCCACATGTTCAAGATGTTCCGCAAGATGATTTGAAAACACTGAAATATCATCCAAATAGAGCAAGACAAACTAATTCAAGGTATTAGAGGTAACAGAGTCTATGAAGCGCTGTTAGAAGCCAGGAGCACTGAACAACCTAAAAAGGATTACATTATTAAAATGCCCAAAAGGGTGCGAAAAGCCATTTTTTACATGCCTTCTTATTTGACATTCAGCTTATGATAAGCCTTTCATAAGTTTAGTTTACTAAAGACTCATACTCCATGGACTGACTCAACAAATATAGGTACAGGCACCAGACCATTTCCCTTACAGGCCACACTACAATTCAAGACTCTTCCAAGCAAGCACTCCCTATGGTGCTCTGTGCTCCTATAAGTTAATGTACTTCAGAGCCTCCTCAAGTATGTAAATCACTAAATGAATACAACAGCATCACAATATAATATAAAATATCTCACCTTCGCTCCTTACCTTACACAAGTCCTTAAAGGACAATGGTTAAAAGAAATACATCACAAATTGTTGATGTATATCTCTGTTATGTTGTCACTGATGTTATTTTATTTATCTGCTAGATCTCTGTACAGTCTACAGTTATACATGGGTATGGTTTGCTCTATGCGTAAATGTGTAAATGCACAAATGTATAAATAAATAAGTCCTATTTTCTGGCAAAACTATAAAGACTAAGGAGGGCAATCTTATTTTTCACAGGGCTTTTTAACCTCCGAGGGAAGGACATACCATACAATCCATACTTTTATGCTTATACCCTGCTGGGCATCGATTTTATCAGGTATGCACTATATTGGAACTGTGAATTCTGCTGCAATAAACATTTAAACCCATTATTTTGGTAACCTAAGCACAATTCCTCTTAGGGATTGCAGAAACAAGCAATGTGTGTTTATGTTGTGCTTAGCAGGGGATTGTGTTGTCCAGAAATGTACGGTTACTAGGGCATTGTGGAAACTGACCTATATATGCTGATGGATATTGTGTTCAACAGCAATGCGCATCTGGGTCTTTGAAGAAAATAGAAATGTGGGTATAAAATGATATTTTGGAACTGTCAATCTATTCACATTAAAGTGAAATGAAATAAACTACTGGTAGATAATTGCCAGTTTTAGAAAATCGCTAAACAAATAGCACTGAGCAGACAGCCATGTGTCTCAAAACAGAAAAATTACAGAAATTAGTTAATCTTGTACGGAAGGGAATTGCACTGTAGTGAATCGCTAAAAATCACAGTACCTTTGCCATCTGGATCACAGTCTGTGAGGTGGAACAAATATGCAAATATACAAACAATGCTATGTCCTGAAACATCATACAATAGTAGAGGTGGCAGCGAAGGTCCTTGAGGCCAGTGGGGCAGCAGCGGTACCTATCAGGTACCTAAGAGCAAGTTCCACTAAGAACTCCAAAAACTCAGGTGCAGAGCACACTCCGGTACATGGACTACTTTGTGTGCTAAAGAAGATGTGGGGGGGCAAAGGGCTTAGGAGGTGACTGTGGCATAAATACTGTTACTACAATGACATATGTCATTAAGAGCCAGGCACATTTTGTAAAGTACAAACGATGTACATAGAATTCATGCCATGTGCATAGTATGTATCCAACCAAGGGTGCAATGACAAGAGTGAAATACATTCTGGTACATAAATTCCCAATTATCTTAATTTCGGAACTCTACAGACTGTGAATTTAAATTTGAATTACTATCACCAAACACTTGCATTCTATATATATATGTAGCCAATTGCTTGGAGTGTTATGCACAATGCTCACCTATGCCTAGCAAGGGTATTATATAGTAATGTCATATTCATATTTAGCGCATTTTGCCCGTGCTAATATTAATACCATGATTTTAAGGAAAGGCCTCTTTTGCTTGATCACCCCTAAAGTTTGGACTGATGCTAATGGTTTGTCAACTCTGAGAGTGCACTGAGCCCTGCTAAACAGGCAGGCCTCAGTCCCAGTGCTTAACCACTTAAAACATGTATGTCAGTTTGGCTGTAAGTTAGCGTGTACTTCATGGACTGCAGCACTTATTGTGCCACCATAAGTGTGACAAAGCAAGACTCCCAGCCTGCCATTGCAGGCTGGCAGAGCATTTTTCGAACTGCTAACTCAACTTTGCCATTTAAACTAATAGCAAAGTCCAAACCTTCTTTTTAAATATATAGGTCATTCCTAAGGCAGGCCTATTGAGCCCTAAGCATAGTGCTGTATATTAAAAAGTAGAACATGTATTTTCATATAGCCTAACAATAAAAAACCCAATTTGTCATTTTCGCTCTAGAAAGACAAGTAGCCCCATTGTTGAGTACAGGGATACATGCTGACACCTCAGCTGTGGTCACTTCTGAATGGTACCACTAAAGTTAGTACGTCACGGTATGAAAAGTATTAATACATTAAACCAACTTGATGCCCAAGTCAAATTTATTGTAACTGTTAAGCAAATGTCAACTTTAGAAAGTTGCTACTCTGTTGCCCAAGCTTTCCTGTGACCATTTACGGTTGCTGGCCACTAGACAGCCTTCTACCCTCCTGGGTTGAATGACTCTCAGAAAGGAACATAAAGGGGCTGCCGTTGGAAGAGATGTTACCTGGGGAGGTGTGAATGACTCTTGAGACCCTCAGGAAGTAACACAAAGGGCCTGTTGTTGGAACAGGTGCTACCTCTTCCTGAAGGGAGGGCAAACAGGGTGTGAACCAGAAAGGCGAGCTTCAAAGGGGAAGCCACCTTTGAAGGGCAAGTGGTAGATGCACACAAGAGGCGCTGCTCGTAAGATCTGCTAGACTAGTTGGCATCCGGGACAGAGAGGGGGAAAGTGTTGGCAAGCCAGTTTTTGTGCAGTGTGTAGCCCGGTTGTAGGTGATTTCAAGGAATACCATTACTGAGTAACCATTTCACCTTAACTGTTTAATGGAAATTTGCAGGATGAATGGCATTTACCATTTCATAGAAACCAATTCATAGAAAGTCATTTTTGTTTAAAAACTGGCTTTTGCATGCTTATTATTTAAGGTATAAATGTGATGGTTCCATTCAGAAATATTTTTGTCAAGGGTATTTATTTCAGTGCTTCACTTGAGGGAACACTACTTCAGATTTATATATTCTACATTGTCAAACAACTAGTTTTGATGCTTTTAGTTTACTGACCCCTCACCACGCCTAAACATCGCTGACACCTCCACAATCTTGAACCCTAAAACCCCCACATCCCCCAAACAACACCCATGCCAGATCCTTAAAAACTCCTCACCACCCCTAAACACCATCAATCCCAGAGCCCTAAAAACCCCTCATCACCCCAAAGTCCACCTATCCCTGAACCCTAAAAACCCCTTTTACATCTAAACTTCACCCATCCCTAAACCTCTAAACCTATTACCACTTCTAAACTCCTCCCATTCCAGAGCACTAAAAACCATTTGCTGCCCTAAATCTACTCGTAACTGAGCTTTAAAAACCCCTCACCAGCATTAAGCCCCGCCCGTCTGTGACCCTATAAACCCCTCAACACCGCTACACTCCACACATCCCTGAACCCTAAAAACACACTACCAGCCCTAAACTCCACTCATCCGTGAACCTTAAATACTCCTCACCATCCCTTGAACCCTAAAAACTCCTCACCATCCCTAAACTCCAGCATTCTGGATCACTAAAAAAACCCTTGCTACTCCCTAAACTCCACCCATCCCTGAACCCTGCAAACCCCTTTCTAAACCTGAACTCCACCCATTTTTAACCCATAAAAAACTCTTTCTACACCTAAACTCCATCCACCCCGACCCTTAAAAACCCTTCATCACCCCTAAACATTACCTACTCCTGAACCCAAAAAACCCTCACTAAGCTGAAACTAAACTATCCAATTTTAATATAATTTTGAATTTTTTCCCTGAAAATTATCTTTCCTGTAAAATGTTTGTTTAATTTTCAATTTTTTTGTATTTCCTAAAAGCTGGTTTTCCATGATTTGATTTCCTCCTATGTGGTTTCTCAGTTTTCGTTTTTACATTAATTCACATACATCAGTGTAGCCCTTAGAGAGCCACACCTCTAGGGTGGGCAGAATATTGCATTCTGGAATCGCTAGATGCCACACTATGCAGGGAGTCATCATCAGGCAAGAGGGGACCAGGTAGCCCAATGACTAGCAGTCACAGCATCCTGTGAGGGCAAGTCCTGAGCATAAAAGTGGCACCCCTGGCACCCATACCTCAGATCACTACTGCACTGGAGAGAGGACCAAGAAGGACTGCCCTGCTGGGGGCGTGGCTACGCGGCCAAAGATGGCGGACGTGCTCTGTTAGAGCTCTGCCGCACATCCTCCGAAATCTGTCGATTTATCCTGTCCTAAGCTCCCCTGGGGCCACCAGGTAGCTCCGGGAAGAACTGTCGAGCCTGTGTCCGATCCCGGAGACTCGTGGTTCCCGGCGCGCTGCTGGGTACCGTCGCTGCGGGCGGAGAAGGCGCGGCCTGGGCCGTGAAAAGTGAGGTGTGGCCGGCGGCTGCGGCACAGGTCCAAAGTCCCTACCGAGATCCAGTGGGGTCGTCCCAGTGAACTCGCGGGGAGGGTGGCGTCGGAGCCCCCTCGCCCTTTGAAGATTCACGCAATGTGGTTGATTGGCCACCCGCTAGAACTGAACAAGGACCCGGCCTCGGGACTTGCGGCCTGGTGGAGGCTCCACAGGCCTGTGGCCTGCTCTGCAGCTGGTGACGACATCAGAGGCCCAGCTCGCGGGAGCATCAAAGGACTCCAAAATGTAATATCCCACAGATTCCGCCATGAATATAAAATGAGGTAAGCGCTGCCGTGGGGGAGCAGTTCAGCGCCTACACCCTGAGATTAGTGGAGAGAAGCTGACGGCCGCCATTATGAGTGTCGGTCGCGCCGGGAGGTGATTTAAGAGGGGAGAAGAGAGGGTGGCATCTACGCAGAACAACCATATATCATTGAATGACCTGGGGGCCCTTCATACAGTGGTGCAATTTACATCCCCGTCACACCGAGCACAAGTGTGGGTTTGGTGCTGCCCCCTTGAACGAGCAGCCCCCTTAGACTATACAGGGGAATAAACTGACGCAGAGGCATTCACGGAAGGACTGCTGGGTGTGGACCCTGACCTGCACGAGTGCCTAACGAATACTGGATCTGCTTGTATCCAACCGTTATGGGTACACATGAATGGTCTTGTTAAGTCACATAAAGTAGAGCTGCTAACGATAAAGGGAATAAGTACACCAACTTAAGCGAGCGTGGCATTGTAGTGGCGGGCAACTCAGGCCCAAACACTTGCAGAATTACAATCTCCCGCAACCGCTGAACACTATTGTTGCAGAGCGGGGTGACAGCGATCACCAACCAAGCTGGTACTAAATTCCAGGAACATTGAGCAGCTCGTTGCAGACGCACTGGAGGTTGCGACTGCGGTCCTCCCCTACTGCTCCATACTTAGATCACCAGAACTACTAAACCCCGGGACATGACAACTACGCACAAAAATATAAGTGATCTTACATTGTCTTTGTGACCGGGCTTCCCGAGCTACCTTTTTTTCACAGCATATGTCCCGCATGGGCCGCCTTAGATCGAGTGCTGGAAGCCTGTCGGGCCCGCCACCTCCGTCTCTCCCCCAGTCAGATAAGATGCCCAGCGAGTCATCTACAGACACTATGTCAAACAAACGACGTGGTGCTGGCCGCAGTGGAAAAGCTGAGCACTGCAATGGAGCAGCCACGGACCTCGCTCGAAAGTAAAATTGATAAAGTGGCGCTAGATCTTAATCTCCTACATGCAGACCACCTGAAACTTACGGACAGAACATGCACACTGGAGGCAACAGTCGCAGAACTCTCCCCACAGGCGCTGAACACTGAAAAGCGATGCAAAGACCTTGCGGCAAGAGTGAAGTACCTTGAAAACCGTGCTGAAGACTCGAAGGCGAAATAACGTGCGCGTCATAGGTCTGCCAGAGGGCGAGGAGGGACGGGACACAACCAGCTATACGGAGGACTGGATCCGGAACTTGTTGCCTGAGGGATCGTTGTCGCACACTTTGTTGTGGAGTGTGCGCACAGGGTACCGAGCAAGCCCACCCCCCAACGGGAATGGGCCCACGTCCATTCTTGTTTCGTGTGTTGAACTACAGGGATAGGGACACGATCCTGCAGGAGACCAGGAAAATGCAGAAGATACAAGTTGCGAACAGTACAATAATGTTCTTTCCAGACTACACTGCAGCAGTCCAGAAACAAAGGTACACCTTTCTGGAGCTGAAACGCAGACTCCGTCAACTGGACCTCAAGTACTCTCTGCTATTCCCTGTCCGCTTACGAATAATTGTGAAAGGCAAATCCCACTTCTTTGATACCCCCACTGCGGCGTGGGAGTGGCTGGACACCTTAAATCCCGCTATGGACAATCTTCCTAGCGTGAAAGCAATGAATCTGCAACAAAATGAGAAGGCAAGACAGCCCAGAGGTGAGAAAAGGCGCAGAAAACAATCTTTGTCACAGAAGCTCAGCCCAAACCTGGAGCAGATGAGGATGGACCAGCGCAACGCGCTCCAAGCTGCAGCGGAAATTGGACTCTCACAGGCTGACTCACTCTCTAAGACCAGCTTACCAAAAAGAACCAGCAGTGCGGAGTCCACAGACGAAACCCTGAACTCACAGAATTCAGAGTCTTTGCCGGAGATTACACCCCAGACAGCAGACGGTTAATTTAGCACACTAAATACTGTTCGATGGACTCAAATGGAAATGCTTCAGCGACAAATATGCAAGTATGGGGGGGCACATATTTGATTGTTGAACATTCTCATCTCACAGCTATGGCATGTATAATATTTTACCTGCGTTGCAGTCAATGTATATATAATCAGCACAATTAAGGTCTGTTAGTTTGTAGACATATGACTCTCCGGGCCCCAGGGGCTGCTTTCCACAAGTCAAAAAGGGGGACCACTAACTTCCTTTTACACCCACCGACACACATTGACTGGGTGACACTACCCCCTGGTCACCAATGACATGTTTATCTATTACATGGTTTGGATGACTGCTTGTTGCACCCTCGCCCTACTGGTATTACGTGTTTTGGCTTTTGTTTGGTTAGTTTTTCAACACACACTAGATTGGCACATCATTCAAGTTGACTTGGTGGGCCTACACCGATTAATGCCTCCCCAGGGCTCCATTACCTCGACATCAGTTGTCCCTAAAGAACCCCTCATTTACATTAAATCCATGCTCCCGCCTGTAACATGACGACCATTAAGATATGTACATGGAATGTAAGGGGAATACATACCCCTTCACGGTGGTACTTGATCTACTCCTACCTTAAACGACATCAATCAATCAATCAATCAGGGATTTATAGAGCGCGCTACTCACCCGTGAGGGTCTCAAGGTGCTGGGGGGGTGAGGGGGTGTGCAGCTCCGGATCAGTCGAAGAGCCAGGTCTTGAGGCACTTCCTGAAGGCGTGCAGAGTAGGGGAGCTCGTTCCAGGCCTTTGCTGCTACGTAGGAGAAGGCTGTTCCGCCTGCTCTGGTTCTGCGGATCAGTGGGGTCTCTGCTAGGGCGAGTTCGGCAGAGCGGAGGTTCCTTTGGGGTACGTGGAAGGATACTCTCTCGTTGAGGTAATTGGGTCCGATGTTGTGGAGTGATTTGTAGGCGTTCGTGAGTAGCTTGAAGGTTACTCTCTTCTCGACGGGAGCCAGTGGAGGTCTCGTAGGTGCTGGGTCATGTGCTGGTGTCGTGGGGTTCCGAGGATGAGTCTGGCTGCGGTGTTCTGGATGGTTTGGAGCTTGTGTAGCAGGGTTCTGTTGATTCCGGCGTAGAGGGCGTTGCCGTAGTCCAGTCTGCTGGTTATGAGTGCGTGGGTGACGGTCTTTTTGCATTCGGGGGGATCCACTTAAAGGTCTTGCGGAGGATGTGGAGGCAGTTGAAGCAGGTGGAGGCGACGGCGTTGATCTGGCGGGTCATGGTGAGTGAGGAGTCTAGGATGATGCCGAGGTTTCGGGCGTGGTCTGTCGGAGTGGGTGGGTTTCCGAGGGCGGAAGGCCACCAAGTGTTGTCCCAGGCGGTGGAGGACGGTCCGAGGACGAGGACCTCTGTCTTCTCTGAGTTGAGCTTCAGGCAGCTGTTGTTCATCCAGGCTGCAACGTCCTTCATTCCTTCCTGGAAGCAGAGTCTGGTGTCTTCGGGATTTTTCGTGAGGGAGAGGATGAGCTGGGTGTCGTCGGCGTAGGATACTATGCTGAGCCCGTGCTGTCTGACGATGGCGGCGAGGGGGGCCATGTAGATGTTGAAGAGCGTGGGGCTGAGCGAGGATCCTTGGGGTACTCCACAGTTGATCTCAGTGGGTTCTGAGAAGAAGGGTGGGAGTCTGATCCTTTGGGTTCTGCCGGAGAGAAAGGAGCGGATCCAGTCGAGGGCGGTTCCTCGTATACCGGCGTCGTGGAGTCTGGCTGCAAGAGTGCGGTGTGAGACGGTGTCAAAGGCTGCAGAGAGGTCTAGTAGGATGAGGGCCGCAGTGTGGCCCTGGTCGAGTAGCATGCGGATGTCATCGGTGGCAGCGAGGAGGGCGGTCTCGGTGCTGTGGTTGCTGCAAACTCCAGACTGGGAGGAGTCGAGGATGGCGTTCTCTTCGATGAAAGTGGTCAGCTGGGCGTTGATGAATCTCTCGGTGACTTTGGCTGTGAAGGGAAGGAAAGAGATGGGCCGGTAGTTTTTCAGGTCCGTCGGGTCGGCCGAGGGTTTCCTGAGGAGGGGCTTGACCTCTGCCCGCTTCCAGTCGTCAGGGAAAATGGGCATCAAGTCCAAATCGCCCTATTACAAGAGACACACTTAACAAGACCTGAGGTGACAAATCTACAGAGAAGGTGGAGTGGACAAATCCATGCCACGGGTTATTCAGCTTTCGCAAGAGGCAGACTGCTTGGGTAAGACCGGGCACCCCATTTAGAGCGGAAGAATCATTCATAGATACAGACGGCTGTTATGTTTTGGTAAAGGGACGTCTGAACGGTAATCCAGTCATAATTGCATCACTATATGCGCTTAACACTGAACAAGCACTATTTTTAGATTCCCTATCAGGCAAATTATCGACCTGGCATGGAACACCGATGATACTTGGAGGGGACTATAACTGCGTACTTGATACGTCCTTGGATCGCTCTTTTCCCCCACTACCTGGGGCACCGATGGTTACGGCCATGAAGGCCTTAAATAACTGGTCTGCGCAGTGGCACTTAGCAGATGCCTGGCTGCACAGATACCCCACCGACCAGGTCTATTCTTTCTACTCAGGGGCACACCATTTGGATGTCAGACTTGACAGGATATTGGTCTCGGTGGACCTACTACCAGTTATAACAGAGCCACAATATCTTGGTAGAACCCACTCTGACCACAACCCACACACAATATTATTAGCATGGGGCAATACCATGTCACCAATCCCTAGATGGCGCTTACAACCTGAAACATTAGAGGACAGGCCATTCCGGGACTCCTTGGGGAAAGCTGTGACAAACTACTTTGCTGAAAATGTAGACTCCGCGTCAACAGCTTTAATAGAATGGGACACTTTTAAAACAGTAATCAGGGGTCACTGCCTAGGTACACAGGCCGGCATGCGCAGAACATTCGAGACAAAACTCACCAAGTTAGAAAATGGTTTAGCGTGCCTCGAAAAACGAACTGTTGCTGACCCACGGGATGATACTAGGCTGCATGATGCAAGGGCGGAGCATGCTCGCCTACTGGAAAGACTCTGTTGTCTTAATTACACAGCGAACTCAGCACGTACTCACAATACCGGGGATAAGGCTGGTAGGCTACTTGCATGGCTTATCAAACAGGAGGACGCTAGGCCCCCTATCACATCTATTCGCTCCTCACAAGGCACACTGCTTTATTCACAACAAGACATACACCGGGAATTCACATCTCACTACACCACACTGTATAAATCCACAGTCAATATAACGGCAGAGGAGGTCCACCAATACCTAACTGACATCACCCTCGCCAAAATAATCCCAGAACAGAGACTAGAACTGGACGCCGAAATTACCATTGAGGAGATACTGGCGAGTATGCTCACCCTGGCTACAGGGAAAACCCCAGGTCCAGATGGACTACCATCTAAATTCTCCAAAACGTACGCTGATACATTAGCACCTCAGCTCAAAAGAGTATATGACGCTTTACTTGCAGATTTCACACTCACGACTACGCAGAAAAATCGCGGTTGGTTTCCCTCTCCAAGCCAGGTAGGGATCCAGATTTGTTGGGATCCTACAGGCCATTAGCTAACCTTAATACAGACTATAAAATATTGGTGTCCATAGTTGCAACACGATTAGCTCCACTGGTTAAGGGCCTGGTACATCTGGATCAAAATGGCTTTGTCCCTACCCGAAACACCTCCTTGAACATACATAGATTCTTCAGAGTCCAGGAGTATGCTACAGTCGCCTGGCCCAACTCGGGCTGCATGGTCCTGGATCTGGAGAAGGCCTTCGACTCACTGGAGTGGCCCTATCTTTTTGCAGTGTTGCGCGAATATGGGTTTGGGGACAACTTCTTTCAACTGGTTAGATTGCGTTACGCACAACTCACCATCAGAATACGCATAGGTAGCATAATATCAGAGTGCATATCCATTAACAGAGGTACCAGGCAGGGCTGCCCCTTGTCCCCACTGCTCTTCTCATTAGCAATGGAACCGTTAGCAACACAATTGCGTGTCGGGGGCGGGGACTGGGGTATTCAACTGGGGGATGGTTTACATGTGGTTTCGCTATACACGGATGACCTCCTACTATACCTCAGGGATTTACACAATGTACCAAGCCTCATTGTGGAAACATTAGGGCAATTTGAGGCGTCATCGGGGTTGAGGTTAAATTGGGCTAAGTCGTGCCTCTACCCCTTCAGCAGTGAAACTCGTAACCCAGAGATTCTCCTTAATAACTCACCTCTTAATTGGCAGCCTTCAACCTTCAGATATCTAGGCATCTTTATTTACCGCAGTCCCGCCGACATATTTGAGGGCAATTTTAGCCAAACCATATCTTCCATCAGGTCGCAAATAAAATTTTGGAAAACATTACCACTAAATGTGATGAGCAGGATTTCCCTGACCAAGATGGTAATATTACCTAGGCTCCTATATTATTTCTCCAATTTTCCCTTCTATGTCCCAACCAAAACGTTTCCTGAACTGGAGCAGATGATTAGGGGGTTTATCTGGAGTTCCAGCCGCCACAGGATAGCGCTCTGGAAATTATATGCACCTCCAAGAAGGGTTGGTCTAGCTGTCCCTAATATGAAACTCTATTACTTGGCATCTCAGCTTCAGTGGGTGGCGAAATGGCTCGCAGGATTAAATCTAGAAGACACAGCCTCGACACTTCCACCATGGTCACACTCCCAGATTTACCATCTTCTTCATCCAATGGCTCGCCCCACACCCCATCTCCGACCTATTTAGCCTTAGCTTTTCGTTGTTGCAAACGCAGCCTATATCTTACTAGGAGAACGATTCCATATGCTCCAGCATTGCCCCTCCTGGGGACCCTGAGGAATAAAACGGGTACTCCCAATAGTGCACTTTCGCACTTGCATGCCGCCGGGATACACACGCTTGGAGACCTTTACACGGACAGCACTCTTACACCTTTCAATAATCTATCTCGCGAATACGACTTACCAACTGGTCAATTCCTTTTACACAATTCAATCATTCGATCACTTACAACGGCATGGGGGGACATGAATACTGAACCAGAAATGCACCTGCTTTTTCAGTATTTGCATGTAATGGGCAATGGAAGTCACATAATATGTTGGCTGACGGAGACTCTATTAACGCACACCCTACAGCCTCTGATGTCCCTCCGCACCAGGTGGGAGGAGGATAGGGGATCTCCGTGGACCGACGGCGAATGGGACACGATCCTGGCTAGTCCTATGCAGATACCACAGAATGCCAAATTCCGAATTATTCAGACCTATATCATACATAGGGCATACCTATCCCCTGACAAAACAAACAACTACTTTCAACTAACTAACTCAGCTTGTCTGAGATGTATGCAAATAGGTGCCACTTTACTGCACATGCTATGGTCCTGCCCCACATTACAACTATACTGGCAAGACGTGACGGCAGCAATGGCAACATGCACTGATAGACCCCAAATGCACACATGGGAATAATGCATATGGGGCCTTTTTTCAAGGCCCAAGAAGCACAGAGCCACTTCCAGATTCATAGACTTGGGTCTTATTGTAGCTAAAAGACTAATTACCAAGCAATGGAAAAACAAAAGCCCCCCTGCCCTCATCAGCTGGAAAAGCTCACTAGTGGTATGGGCACAGGCAGAAAGCACGGCACTGCATAGGGAGGAGATAGCGGGTAGGCGTAAATACCCCATTGCGCAATGCTGGGACACGATATTATCGGAGCTAAAACAAATAGACCAGGAATCAGATAGCAATAACTTGCTAGATGCCGATGGAAATAGGACTGATGCAAACTCTTAAAGCGACATCTGATTCAGGTACCACACATAAGAATGTGGCACTGGCATCGCGCGGGAGAACACAGTGGATACATCTGGGGACGGGAACAACTTCAATTTTCCGTTTAATCTGTACCTTGTGGAATGGAGGCTCGAGACTGAAGGATAAATATTCTCATGGCACAACTGTTTATAATAATTTGAAACGAGACTGATGTGTTGATTTGTTTTAATAAGTTTATTTTCATGTTAACATACATTGCATTATGAGATGCATTTTAGATCACACGGGTCCTACCTGGTTGCAATAGGCAGATCGGATCGTACTTATATTGTGACATGGCAATGAGCAGAAAAGAGTGATAACTACGAATATTCTCGCTGGACACATAAAATATATTGTAATTGTTGCCACAGATTTTAGAAGTGTGATATATGCATGACACACCCAATAGATTCAAGTTGTAATGTTTTTATAATTACGTTAAGAATACATTGAATTTTATGTCTGTTCCCATTGTATTACTTATACCATATACCATGTGAAATCTGTATCAATAATATAAAAACTGGGTTCTGATCACTGGGAGGTGCTCGGGGATGGCTACGGAGAACCACGCCTCCGAGTAGCCACAGGTGACGAAGCTGCCCCGCCTCCTCCCTCTGCAATGGCGGATCGTACCTGTCGGCTTGCAGGGAGAAGCTTACAGATGAAGATACGGCGTCTTGATGTAATTGTCGGCTTATGCAAAGCTGTTTGATCCGGGCGTCAGCTGAAGCGGAGACTGAACTCCCGTGGAGGAGCGGTGGTGGAGCCTCGGGCGAGAGGCGCTTGTTTCACCTGGCCTGCTCTCCCAACACTGCTTTTGTGGCCGTTCGCCTTTTCTTTCTCCCTCGAGTTCGGTTTGGCTTTTCCCTGTCTGTGCCAGTGCAGAGATACAGGAGGGAGCTGGTGTGAATGGAAAGCGCTGGAGATTGATGTAGCAGCTAAGGAGGAATAGGCGATTGAACAAGGAAGCAGGCTGGTAAGAACGCTGCTGGAGGAGCCGGGAAAAGATTGGGAGACGGCAAAGTGGGCTGCTGATGGTTTTTAAAAACAGGCTTTAGGCAGAGGTTCTGGAGGGGGAAGGAGGAGGGAGAGGGGAGAGAACAGAGAGAAGGTGGAGAGAGAAGAGGAGAGGGGAAATAAAAGGAGGAGGAAGAAGAAAAGGGAAGAGAGGTAAAAGAGGTAAAGGAGAAAAAAGGATCACGAGGTGAACGACTAACATTCGGGGAAATTTGATTTTGGGAGTGCTGGAAAAAAAAAAAAGGATGAGGCTTGGAAAAAGGAAAGGAACTTTTAAAAATAAATAGAAGAGAAATGGGCAAAACATTTAAACATGCTAATACTGGCAAATTCGATTCAGCAGTTCGGCTGAAAGCCAAAACACGTTTAGCTCAAGCCAGGGAAGCTAAGTAAATCGCCTGTTCAGTAAATAAGGGAGGAGCCTCGTATGGCCTTGACTCTACCCCTGAAAGTTCTGAGAGCGAGCTGCCTTCTACCGTTCTTCTGGAGCAGGTAGAATCAGTGATGGAACAGAGTACTACGATTTCCAACTTAAGTAACATCGCAGCAGCCACGGTAAAGTCTCCGCAAGGCGAACCAATATGTGGAACATCAGAAAATAGCCCTAAGGAGGTAAAGAAATTTTCATTATTTTTGAAGAAAGCCACTTTGTTGTCCTCCTCTTCAAATTTAGGCCTGACTTTAAAAGTAAAAGAAGGAGCACCAAAGGAAGCAGGACTGCCAAGGACATTGATGGATATGATTTCTAAAGATAAGGCTGTACCCTCAGAGGTATGTCATGATCAAGATCAAGATCAAGATCAAGCCCAAGTTCAAGTTCCAACTCAGGGCAGGCCCTTTTTATCAGAAACATCAATGCAAATACCAGATATTAGTAAAATTCCTTCCCAGTCGCAAGGAATAGGAGATGAAAGCAATAATACTGGAATAGAAATCACCTCAAAGCAGATCCCAAATCAGATGGCACTCCAATATAAGCCTCAGCTGCAATCTTCACCTTTATCTCTGTCTCTACTCCCCCCTCTACTTCCTTTTCAGAGTCAAGGTTCAATAAAGGGCCAATTACCTCAAGATGATGCTATGGCCAAAATGCCAACTACAGATGGAAGCGCGATCTCGGATGCTACCGAATTCCAAACAGACCCCAGCCAAAGTATGCAGGTATCAAAGGCTTGCCAACTGGAAATAAAGGATATGTTAAACCTAATATTGGAAGAAATACGTGAAATGAAAGAAACTCAGAAACTAGAGATTGCTTCTTTGCATTTACGATTGGGGAAAATGGAAGAAATAATGGCATGCTTTCCAATTAAACTTCAGGAAGCTGAAGGAAGGATTTCAGCTCTCGAAGATCAGATGACAACAGTGATTGGTGAGGTGAGAGAGGTAACAAAAAAGAAGAAGAATCTGGAAAGCAAACTGGAGCAGTTGGAGAACCATTCTCGGAGGTCAAACCTCCGGATAGTTGGGATTCCGGAAGGTATTGAAGGCTCTCAGCCATTGCAGTGGGTTAATTCCTTTATCAAGCAAAAAGTTCTCCCAGAGTTTGAAGGAGACCTTACCATCACTAGAGCACACCGAGTTCCATCCCATCCTTTCCCCAATTCGACGATGCCACGAACAATACTACTTAATTTCGCGGTCTTTCGAATAAAGGAAAGAATTTTGACACAGGCAATTCAACAGAGACAGTTTTCTGTAACTGACACTGCAAAATGTCAAATATTTTCAGATATGACTGCCTCTGCTGCACGCAGAAGGAAAGAATTTGTAAAAATTCTGCATTTGTTTAAAGCCCACGGTGCCCAAGCTTCGATTGCTCAGCAATCGAAATTGAAAGTATTGGTAAAAGGGAAATTTTTATGTTTTCTGATTTGGAGGAAGCTCAGGCTTTATTAACAGAGATCTCTCGGGGATCTCGAGATTGAGGAAAATCCTTTGAAATATTATGATTAAGTAGGTCTCTATATTGATTGATGGATGGGACTGGTTTGGAGATGGAAGGTCTTTTAATGTTTAGGCTTTACTGAAAGAGATTTTCCATGTATCTCGAGACTGAAGAAAGTGCTCGGACTATGTAGGGTCTTTTTGTTTCTTTCTTCCTTCTCTTAAATTTCCTTTTTTTTTTTTTTTTTTCTCTTTTTCTCTTCTTCTTCTGAGATGGGGTCTTTAATATATTAGGTTGTCATTGCGGGAGGTTCGGGGGGGCAGCTGGGTCACCTAGGGTGTAATTACAGGACACCCAGAAAACTAAAAGGGAGGGGTGGAATGCGGCAAGCGTGGGCAGTAGGGGTTTATCCGCATTCGGGGTTGTATGGGGGGAGGAAGGGGGCACAAAGAGGAAAAAGGAGCAGAAGGTATGTTTAATAAACAAAATGTGAATTTGTTCTTGGTTAAATCAACAGCTTATTATCTGACTTTCTAATGGAAAAAAATATTAATTGCAAGGTTATATCAGCGAATGCCAATGGCTTGCTGAATAAAAAAAAGTGCGGTGCTCATATTAAATGGTTAATGTCACTTAACCCTCTCATTATATATTTGCAGGAAACTCATTTAAAAACTAACTTTCCCAAAATATTTATTCCCAGGGCTTTTCCTCATGCTTTTTTGCATCAGCAGGCCTTGCTATGCGGGGGTAGCTATATACTTTTCTAATAAAGTTCTTTGGGAATTTGTAAAAATAGTTAGAGACCCTAAAGGGAGGTGGATTTGGGTTACCACAAGGCTGCAGGGGAAAATTTTGAATTTTTTTAACTACTATGGACCTGCGACTGATGATATCTCTGCTTTAATGAAAATAAATGAGCACCTTTTGGGTACGCCTGGACAGGTTATTCTCGGCGGAGATTTTAATTATATACAAGACTTAAAAAGGACACTTCAAATAAAAATAAAAATCAATTGAAACCAAATACTAAAAAACTAATTGATGTTCTTAAACAAGAATATCAATTGGTAGATCCTTGGCGGATTGAGAACCCAGACATGGATTTTTATACTTGCCACTCGCATCGTTTTGGAACATCCTCCCGAATCGATTATTTTCTCATATCTAGATCTCTCCAAACTTCTAAAGTAGGAATAGGGTGTAATCCTTTTTCTGACCATGCATACATTAGTCTTGAGTTAATTTTAAAGGGAGGTATGAGATCGCCCCCCAGGTGGCAATTAGATCACCTCCTTCTTCAAGATTTGGAATGGATGGCCAGTTTTAGAAAATGGATTATTGAATATTTTCAAATTAATGATAATACTGCTGAGCCTTTTTCAGTATGGGGAGGTTTTAAAGCAGCAGCGCGTGGTCAAATAATTACTTTTGCAGCCGTCCAACATAAAACGCGGAAGTTAGAAATAGCCAAATTACAGCTGGAGGCTGAAAAAGAATATGCACTGCTGCTGCAGTCACTCCCGAACCGGTATGCTCAAGCAAAATTAGCATTAAGGGATTTTTTTGCTTTGGAAGAAATCTGTAGCTCCCAAAATTATCAACAAAAAACTTATGAGGAAAGCCAGCTAGTAGGTAAACTACTAGCGAATTTAACGAAAAAGAAACAAGAGGCAGCTACAATATTGAAAGTGCTTGATCCTCAGACAGGGGGTGAAACAACTAAAAGTAATGAGATTAGTCAGATCTTTTTGAATCATTTTCAACAACTTTATTCGATAGAACATCAGGTAGAGGATGAATGGATTCAGAACTATTTTTTAAATTTAAATATTCCAAAACTTTCAACAAAAAGAGTTGGTCAATTAAGTTTGGATGTGGAAACCGTCGAGATTTTGACTGCTATTAAAACAACCGCTGGGGCTAAAGCTATGCGGACAAGACGGCTTCCCTATTGAATTTTATAAAGCTTTTGCAGGGGAGCTATTGATCCCTCTTAAAAAACTATTTAATTATATTAAAGAGGGAGGCATGGTACCCGTGAATTTTAAGGAATCCATAATTGTGTCCTTTGTGAAAAAAGATAAAAATCCCGCCGATGTAAATTCTTATAGGCCCATTAGTCTTTTAAACTCAGACTATAAGATATTAATGAAAATTTGGGCAGAGCGTTTTTCGTTGGCTGCCCAAGAGTCCATTCATAGTGATCAAACTGGTTTTATTAAGGGCAGATCGATGGCGGTAAATACAGAATTTTTAATTCATGCTTTGGATTATTTTAATACTAATTCTACCCCGGCATGTATTATAATGATGGACGCCGAGAAAGCTTTTGATTTGGTTAATTGGAAAACGCTATTTTTTATTCTTGGCTCTTTCGGCTTCCCAACCCAAATTGTTAAGATGGTACAGAATATCTATCAGGAAGCAACAGCCACGGTAGTTATAAATGCTACAAAAGTAGGTAATATTAAAATATGCCGTGGGACAAGACAAGGCTGTCCGTTATCGCCGCTGCTCTTTACCTTTTTTATAGAGCCTTTGGTTATTAAGATGCGTAATAACCCTGATATTCAGCCTCCGATTCCTGGGATGGCTAAACTAAAATTATTCGCAGACGACATTATTTTATATTTAAAACCTGATAAAATAAACCTTGAGATAGTTTTGAAAGAATTTAAGAATTATGAATTAATTGGGGGCTATAAGATAAATTCTAACAAAACCGAAGTGCTAGCTCTTAATGTCGATTCAAATTTTCTTCCACTATGTTTAGAAGCTCAAGCATTTAAGACGGACCCAATTAGGTATCTTGGGATGTTTGTGTCTAATCAACATCAGCAGCTTTTCAGATTAAACTATATAAGAATGAAAGATAAAATTAAAAAATTGTTGGAACAATGGCTTCTTCTTCCCCTTTCATTGATTGGGAGGGTGTCTTTAATTAAAATGTCTATACTCCCGTTGCTTCTGTTTCTTTTTATAAATGTTCCCATTAAGGTAGACGCTTCTTTTTAAAGAAATGGAAACTTTATTTAGAAAATTTATTTGGGCAAAAAAGGCATCTAGGGTTAAGCTACTTACGGTACAATTACCTATAAAACAAGGGGGGTTAGCTTTGCCGCATTTGAAAACGTATTATGAAGCCGCATTTTTAAATTTAGTTTCTGGTTTGTTAAGATCAAATGGTACAAGAGATAGTTTTTTTATGGATAAAATGACTTAAGAAATGGGTTCGCAAACTTCTGTGTTTTTAAAAACTTCCAAGTTTCCCAAAAGGACAAGGTATAAAACATTAAAAGATTATTCTTTTAGACTCTCAGCTTTTTTTTAAAAAACAAGTTCATCAGGTTTACACTTTGTAAAATTGGGAGAATGTAGGAATTTGGGTCTCCAGCTCCGATCCAAAACTATAAAAACATGGGAGAACTGTGGACTATCCGAGTTAAGACAATTTTCTGTTTTGAATAGGGCGATTTCTTGGCAAGAAATAATAGTTAGGGCGGAGGGTTGTAATAAACCTGCTTTTTTGAATATCTTCAAATTGTCCATTTTTTAACAGATATAAAAGAAATTTTTGATGCTCCAAATTACTTAATATCAACCCTGTATGGTACTAAACTACATGGTGTGGGGAATTGGTATCGGCTGTTACAACAGCATAGCCAAAATCCCTTAATAGAGAATCATCTAGCGAGAATCGCCAGTGAAACCCAGTGTTCCTTTACTCTTAAGGATTGGGAAGAGATTAGCCTTTTAGGGAATAAAACACTTCGAGCAGCAAATTTTAAGAGAATGTCTTTTCTATCCCGTTGGCTTTCTTATTATACTCCGGCGGCACTTAATAAAAGGTTTCCGGAAGTCCCAAATAAATGTTTTAGATGTCAGAGAGATGGGGAAGGTGGATGGCATCATATTTCTTTTACATGTCCTCGTCTGAACTCTTTTTGGGAATCAATTTTCATTGATATTGGACAGGCTTTGGGAAAGAAAGTACCGTTAGAGGCCGATGTTGTACTATTTGCATTTTGTAAAGATAGATTGTTATTAACTGAGGCTGAAAAAGTGTTTTTGTGTATCTCCTGTATGGTAGCCCGCTCGTTAGTTCTCCAAAATTGGAATTCGAAGGAAATACCTTCCCATTTAAAATGGTTTAAAAAATGCAGAGAACTCGTAATTTTGAGGAAGCCTATGCAAAACGATTAAGAGCGATAAAGAAATTTAGAAAGAATTGGAAGTTTTTTAGTGATTTGGAAAAATTGAAAGATATGAATATTTGATAAATATTGGATATGTACCAGCGAATTATATTTATATTTATACTGCATTTGCACTTTTTTATCTTTTTGTACTGTATAAGCACCAGCACTTTATTTACCCTATATGTACTGTGTTTTGAGATTACTGCACGGAAGATGTTTTTTATATTGTCTTTTAAAATTTGGGCTGTTTTTGATATGATATTTAAGAATGATGTTTGTTTTTACACCTACTGCTCCGCTCAATAAAAAAAAAAAAAAAAATAATAATATAAAAACTGCAGATAAAAATGCAAATAAAGAAAAAAAAATTAAAAAAGGACTGCCCTGCTGTTTCCTGGATCCAGCAAAGAGAGGCTGCACCAAAGAGTGGACTGCACCTGCTGATCCTTGGGCTAGCAAAGAGAGGACTTTGCTTGTGGTGCCCTGCTCAAGGCAAGTGTTCCCAGAGCCCCGGACAAAAGAGGTAACTCCAAGAATCAGTTGGCAGATTTCCTGTTCCAGCTACAGGGTTACAAAAGCTGAAGACGCCTGTCTTGGTCCTGATACTCAAAAGTTGCACCCAAGTCTGCGGGATCTGAAAGAGTCATCAGAGTGCAGTTTCGTGACTAAAACCGGACATTAGCCTCAGTTAAAGGGAACTGCTAGTTTCGCTGTAACTGGAGACCAGCAGACCATTAGCAACTGGTTTTTGGCAGGACTTCAACTGGACTTTGAGGGACATCGACCCCTGTGGTCAAAGTCAACCCACTGTGTTTATGGGCCTTGGGGTGGCTCCAGGAAAACCCCTGTTACCAGATCAGCATCCTCGGCATCATTGAGTTTCCTGTATCCCTTGCATCAGGACCACTCCAGTGATGTTTATGGCAGTTCGCCCACAGAGCCTTGGAGCTGGACTGAAGACTGCTATCACTGCAAGGTAACTATTCTGCTAAGCCTCATTGGCCCCTGTGACTTCCTGCTGGAGTTGGTCGCCCAGACCGGGCCAGAGTAGTAGAACTCAACTTTACAAACATTTTCAAAGTAACTGTTAACAGTGGTAGTTGCCAATGCTTGTTTGTGATTTGAATGAAAAGCAGATTTTATTATTTGATTAATAATATATATTTCCAGAAAACTCAGATGGATTTTGTTTGTTTTGGTGTCTAAAAATTCATTAAAAAGGGCTATTTTTATAAATTGGTGTTGGATTTTATGTGTAACATGTTTCTTTCTTGTTCAAATGTTTTGGCACTTTTAAATAGTTTGCACATGTTTTGCAAACTAGTCTGACTGGACTCAAAACAGGTTTGTGATTTTATTACCCGGTGCGGTAGCACAACAACACCATATAATATACCGCTTTCCTCACAATAGCACTCAGTGATCAGCACGCAACTAGAGACTAATCCTCTTACGCTCACATAACACATCTGCTACGCGTCTTGTCCATCACTCATTACTGTGCTGGCTAATATATGAGCCATCTCTCGTACTGAAGAGATCTTTTGCTTACTGTTGGCCAATCAGAGGACTATGTTCTAGTCCACCATTGCAGATCCCAACTACCTGCACAATATGACTGCTCCTTTACATCTGACAATGACATTTAGGCATGGAATGATATTTCTAAATCCATGTCAGCAGATTTCCCAACTATTTCTCTCTCCAATCATGCCTTCTCATGACCTAACACTTTAAACAGAATATCGTGCTGGCACTAACAAGCTAAGTAGACTATGATCAAAAGAAGTGCTGTAAAGGGACATTCAGAGCTGCCCAAAGCTACTTGCCTACCTCTGGCACATCTTCATCCACCCCACTGCTAAGCGCTGCATCCCATAACACGATAACTGCACCTCAGTGGTTATCATGTATGACGTGGAAACAGTTCCCACATAGGATTTTTTTTAAAAGACAACATCCTTCGACCGCACCCTACATAGCATAGCTTGCAATCCAACCCTTTAGTGCCCCACATAGGGGTACTAAGCGCTATATAAATTCTGCAATACAATAAAATGCAATGTAAAGAGCAATACTTCATGTCTCTTCCGAGTCCAAGTAGCATGAGCTCGCATCGTAGGATGAGGCCATGAATGAGCTTTTCCTGTCGTTTGAAAGTATCACTCCACTAACAATGGCTGGTCCGGGGCAGGAATGCCCCGAAAGTTTGAAAACAAAGTTGTGGGCATTAACAAAAGTTTTATTAGCCAGTCCCACTGTGGAAAAAGTAATAGATTTCCCTTTTATCAAGGGATAGAGTAAATATGTTTCTGAGATGGAAATGAGACAAGAACAAAAGATTTCAAGAGTTTCTCCAGAGATAAAAAAATATTTCCTTGTAGAGTAAAAATAAATGAAATGGATGAGCCAATTCCCTGTATGTAAATGTACACTATACATATTTATGCATGTGGAAATGCCTCCACTTGTGAATAAATAGGAGTTCACAAGGACGTACTCCTGGGAACCTGTGACTCTTTCCGCTTCCCAGATGTACTCTTTGAAACCTTCGTCAATTCATTAAAAACAATAGAAATATGCACCAAAAGCAGGAGGTATCACATGCACGTACATTTATGATTGCTTTTGTGACTGAAGTCCAGCGAGTTACTTTCTTTCTGCTAATGTATTTGAAATTACACAGTTCCAGGCAAATCTTTTGTGAGAAAAGCCTGGTTGTGTTTTAATGTAATCTAAATCGTGTCTGAAAGGAACAGTTTAAGAGCAGGAATAAAAGAATGCTTTAGCTTTGTAAGGTAATGAGAGAAGAGCAGTAAAGAAACTTAAGAAGCGTAAAAATAACACTTTTCTCCCTTTAATCACATTTGGCCAATTGAAAGGCAACGGGCAAATGCTATTTAGCTATCCCTTTATTTAGCAAGAATGTAATCACAGGCAAAGCAGTTCAAGTGAAAGTGTTGCTAAATTATTTTAACTAGATTAAAGACAGGAGTTTTTCATACCAGATGTATTTTACAGTTTTACGTTTTTATCAGATTTAGATAGTACCTTCAGATGAGGGAGAGGTAGGTGCCTGTTTGTTAAAATCATAGCCCCGTCATTGAAAGAAAACGGCAATTGTAGGATTATTCTCTAACATATTGCGGTCGAAAAGTCTTTTATCTTTTTTCTTTCGTCATAGGCTGTTTGTCAATGAAAGTCGCATCACAGCCCAAATTCACGAATATCTTCAGACAAACTGCACGGGGCTCCTTTGTGTTCAGCTCCAAGACTATGGCCATGTTCGGGAAAACGTGGGGGACTACACCAAAGGAAATGTTAAAGTCTGGATTGGCAAAGAATATACAACATATGGACTTTATGAAGTTATCCCAAAGGTAACTATCACCTATTATCAGTACTGCAGGAGTCAACTTTTTGGGACACAGGTCGCTCCGTCAGAATGGTGACAAATATCCCGTCCACTGAAATATAAATTCCATAGGATACAATGGGATTTATATTTCGGCAGACGGGATATCCGTCACCGTTGTGATGGAGTAACCTGTCCGCCGAGATCTAAATCATGCCCATAGACTAAAATATGGACAACGTGGCCAGCAGTTGGAAAGATGGCTGTATAATCCAAAATCACATAAACAGAGAACAGGGCTTCTCTCAGTGAACTCTGATGACGTGGGGCCAGTCTAAATTTCATCAAAAGAAAGGACGCCCTCATACCATAAGTCAACTTTGGTCATTTTAATTGGAAGACACTGATTAGTCATGGTATTTGCATAAGAACTAACAAATAATTTATAGATATAACTTAATTGTATACCGCCTCTCACAATTAGTGCTGAATGTACATTTTATGACACAATTATTGCTAAAATAAGTATTTTTAGGAAGACAAAGGCAGAAAGTTTCATGTACAAAGTTTTAAAATGAAGATCTGATCTGTGATTAAGTGAAAACCATCACCAAGGAGCAATATAAGTACTCTACATGACCTTCACCCCAAGCATTACAACTCCAAAATCCGGTCCCCTGGATGGACACCCATCAATCACATCACTTCTATTCATTGCACCCTATTTCTGACTGAATATTCTCCCATGAGGAATGTTTTTATAGGACCTGTGTTTTTGTAATAATTTGTACATGCTTGGCATATAATTTTTCTCATCTAAAGAATTGATGCATGCATTTCAAATTAAATCAAACCAAACAGTACTTGTAAAGCGTGGCTTATCACCCATGAGGGTATCCAGGCGCTGGGCTGCAGGGTTTAGTCGAAGAGCCAGGTCTTGAGTTTCTTTCTGAAGTCTGTCAGTGAGGGAGATGTTCGGAGGTGGAAGGGGAGGATGTTCCAGGACTTGGCAGCGACGTGGGAGAAGAAGTGTCCTCCGCTGTGGTTATGGCGGATGCGCGCTGTCTGTGCGATTCTTCAAAGCATGTGGAGGGTGTGGAAGCAGGCCGCAGAGACGGTGTTGATGTGTCGTTTCATAGTGAGTTTGCTGTCTAAGATGATGCCGAGGTTGCGGACGTGGTCTTTCAGTGTAGGTGTGGGTCTGAGCTCCGCGTGCCACTAGGTGTTGTTCCAGAGGGAGGTGTGGTTGCCAAATACCCAGCTCTTCGGTTTGTCCGTGTTGAGCTTCAGGCAGTTGTCCATCATCCAGGCTGTGACATTCTTCATGCAGCTATGAAAGTTGGTCTTCGATGTGGTGGGGTCTGCTGTGAGTGAGAGGACTACCTGGGTTTCGTTGGCGTAGGATATGATGTTGATGTCGTGGTTTCTGACGATGTCGGCTAGCGGCGTCATGTAGATGTTGAAGACGGTGGGTCTGAGAGATGAACTTTGAGGGATGCCGCAGATGGTGCTCTTGGTTTGCGAGGTGAAGGGGAGAGTCAGATTGTCTGTGTGCGTCAAGTGAGGAATGATGGCATCCATCTGAGTGGGTTTTTTTTTCATTCCAATCTGGTGCAGTCTTTCGATGAGTGTGTGGTGGAAAATCGGGTAAAAGGCTTTGGAGAGGTTGAGAAGGGTCAAGGCGGTCGATTTTCCTTTGTCAACTAGGGTGCGGATGTCATCCGTGGCAGCGATAAGTGCGGTCTCAGTGCTGTGGTTGGCTTTGAAACCGGATTGTGAGGGGTCTAGCAGGTTGCTTTTCTCCAGATGTTTGGTGAGCTGAAGGTTGATTGCCTTCCCGAGGACTTTGGCGGAAAACGGGAGCAGCGAGATGGTGTAGTAGTTCTAGAGATTCCTGGGGTCTGCGAAGGGTTTCTTGAGGAGAGGTCTGACCTCCGCGTGTTTCCAAACATCAGGAAAGGTGGCTGTGGCGATGGATGCACTGAGGAGGGTGGTGAGTTGGTGGCTTATCTTGTCGCTTCCAAGGGTGAAGAAGCAGTGGGGGCATGGGTCAGATGGTGCTCCTGAGGGGATGGAGTTCATTATGGCTGAGGTGTCCGATGAACTGAGTTGTTCTCATGTGGTGAGTTGGTGGTCGGGGCAGTCTCCGTGGGAGTGGGGAGGCTGAGGAGGTCATCGGGTTGGGGGTCGAAGTTCTTGTATATGGTGGATATTTTGTTGTGGAAGTGATCTGCAAGAGCGTTGTAGAGTTCCTGTGAGGGTGGGATTGAGTTTTCTCTGGCTGCAGGGCAGGAGAACTCTCTGACGATGGTGAAGATTTCCTTGGTCTGCTTGCTGCTGGCCTTGATGTGGTCTGCAAGGCCCTTCTTTCTTGCATCTTTGAGTTGATGGTGGTAATTGTTGAGGGCTATTTTGAAGGTGGCTCGGTCTGTTACGTCTCTGCTGGTGCACCGTTTTCTTTCTAGTTGTTTGTAGCTGTGTTTCACTGCCTGGAATTCTGGAGTGTACCAGCTGGTTTGTTTGGTGAATCTATGAGTTTTTGCTGGGTTGATAAGAGCAACTCGGTTGACGGCATTGGTGATCCAGGTGTTGAAGTTTTAACATCATAGTACCTATTTTCGTGTGCCCAAGAATGCTCTTGTTGATGGTTTACAGTAAACCACAACTCTTGTCATGTGTACGTTTGCACCATATAATTGCGCACATTCCTAAAGGGGTGAGACACCAAATGAGTGCCACTCTGTGAAGGAGAGACATGAGTGGCAGGCAGCATCAGCGCTTCTGTACTGATGAAGCAGGAGAACAGGGGCTAGGCACTTGCCCCAATGGACCCCTTAGTGGGGGCTTGTGTGAAAATGTGATAATAAGGCAATAGGGCAAGACTGGTTAAGTACCTAGACTGACTAAAGAAATGTTTGTTCTCATTCATAGAAACAAACATTTTAGCTGTAACTAGGTTTTGAGTAGAAACTATAGTACTGAGAATTTACTGGGTAAATATCACCACATGCGGCATGGGTATCCTGTCTTAAGCCTTCGGTGCCACTGGAGCCAGGCTACACCCAACTGACAAACCTCAATCAGGGCACAATTGCTACTGGGCTGCTTGTGTTCTGGTTCAGGGAGGACCTGGCCTGGCAGTTCTGGGTGGACTTATCCTATCAGAGCAGGGTCAAGACTGATTTGCATATGGCTGGGTCACAACTGAGGTGATGTGGTGGGAAAGAGAACAATGGGTTGGAATGATACCCAGAGCAATTTCTAGAGGTTAGACCTATTTGAAGTGTCCTCCCATCACCTTTTGTGAGTATGAAAAGAATCTACACCTACGATGACTGCAAATTCTGTAAACTTAATTACGCATTTGGTATGGTTTATATCACAGAGGGCAGAGGGTTTGGACATTACCAAATTTATATGGTACCATTAAAGAGCTTTCTTGAAATGCCCAAAATTAACTTAGTTGCGACTTCAAACATCACAGTACCAATTCGCTCCCTAAGTCCTAAAAATATTCTGCAACCCATCATGGACAATAATTTGAGGTGAGATCACAGGGGCAATGGGAAAATCCTTAAAATGATGCCAGACTAGCATATGCCCATGCACTGTGCCAATGAACACTGTTGGCTTAGGAATCTGGCTGATTTAAGATTACCTTTGGATTCTCGTGGAAGCTCCATTATGGCACAATAGGAAACTAAGGATTGGGCATACATTGTTATGTTATGTTATGTTATACTTTGGTATCAAGTGGAACAAGCGTTCACACGGAACTCATTTGAAGAACAGTATTATATAACAGGAGAATCCTGTGTTGGATCAATCAAGCTGGAGAGTATTCAGTAAAACAGAAGCTTTCTGTTGCAAATTGATCTCAGTAGACAATCATTTACAAGTCAACCAGTGTTTCTAATATTCAATTCACTAAAATTGAATTTTATTTCTTACAATCATATAAAATTGCAAAAAACAGTCAAGTGAGTGGTGAGAGAGTTACTCAACAGAGCCCCAAGTGAGAAAAACCACAGCCAAACAAAGTAAGAAAAGTGACAAATTGTGTGACTGAAAACGGTATATTGGTGTACAGCAAAAGACAGCCAATGATATTAAACACAGTTAGCCACACCAGAGGTAGTATCCAGTTTATGGTTAGATCTGAGGTCTGTCTTTAGATGGTGTCGCCGGTGTTTTGACCCTGAGTGGGATATGAGGATCTCATCAGGACTGAGAATAACCTGGGGAGCTGAAGAATTGTGCATGGAAAATAAAAGGAATCACAGAGTTAGCTGCAGATAGTGGGCTGTCTGCCTTTATTACTTGAGTGGATTCCAAGTGCGCCCTCTTAATGTGGTCACAAGGCTGATTTTCACTATTTTGCACAGATGTCATACGTATCCTTTCCCGGGTCTTTTTTGACAGGGTTTTACCTCGTTTCACATGCATGTCTATTCTCTAATGTCTAACACTGGGTGATGTATTGGCCTGCCAGCATACAAGACTTGCAAGGGGTCGTCCCCTTTTCCTCTTTCCCCTCCTGTTCCCGAACCTCTATTACCTTCTGTACCATTGACCAAAACCTAAGGTAGGATTTAGGTATATATTTGGTTGGGTTCATACTTGTACACACATACATACTCCCTCCGCTACCCTTCTCTATCCAAATAACTGAAAAACATATCCACCACTCAAATTACTTTCATATTTCACTATACTAATTTTCAACACTAATCCTTTATGGGTTCCGGAGTAGCATGCTACTCGCCAAAAAAGCGCTTCAACACCCCATCAGGGGTATCAAGCGCTATATAAATGCAAACCATTTTTTCCCTCTTCTATCCCTCCGCTATCCTTCTCACTCCAAATAACTGACTAATATCCACCACTCAAATTACTGTCATATTTCACTATACTAATTCAACACTAATCCTTTATGGGTTCTGGAGTAGCGTGCTACTCGCCGAAAAAGTGCTTTGACGCCTCATCAGGGGCAGTAAGCGCTATATAAATGCAATCACAATACAATACATGTGATCATTTCCCCTACCCTTGTCTAATGTATTCAGCTGACCAGGGTGCTTGTGTGATGTTATTATTATGATGATAATCAATAAAGAACAACTTCATAAACGAAGTTGTATTATTGCATAAAGAAAGGCACTAGTTCTACCAGACAAACTCGAGATTTAAGAAATAAGGCCTACTGTCTCAGGAGGCTCCGGAAGGCTGGGTTTTTTAAAGCCCGGTTCTTGGCTCCCTTAGCACCAAAACTAGTTTCACAGGCACTGGTCTCTCTGAAAATTCACACTTATCCTTACAGACCTATCTGCCTCTGTTTGCAAAAGCTGTACAAGTAAATCTACCCACGCTTTGTTGTTAAGTTGTTTTACACAGATTCTTGAGCGTGGCATTGTTACTTATCAAGGTGAACTGACCAGGCTCAGGCTAACTAACACCTGGTCGCTCTTAGGGGCAGATTTACAAGCCCCTTGCGTGACGCACCGGTGGCGCAGCCTGCTAAGTGATATTTACAAGAACAGATAAAGTGACCCTGAGTGTCTTAACCTGTGCTTGTAAATATCGTCCCTGTTCACGCAACACTTTGCGTGTTAGGGGCGTGACATGGGTGTTGCTGTGGGTGTTCCCATGCAACACCCATGTCCACTGATGCATAAGGGTGGCGTAGCGAGGTGCAACGAGGAGAAATGTTTTCATTTCTCCTCGTTTTTTTCCTCTTTCAATGCGTGCTGCATTCTACAGCACACATTGGAAGAGGAAATCACCTCAATTGATTGTTTTTGTGCAGGAAGGTGCCCTTCCTGCACAAAAACAATCTCCCCACGACGCAGGCATCCTTGCACCATGGTGCAAGGGTGCCTGCGCCGGCGCATGGCAGCAGTTTGTGCGCCAGCGCAGGGGGAAGCACATATTGTGGCACCGCTCTGCGTTAGTTTCTTGTAGATCTGCCCCTTAATTTCTAATGCATAATCCATTACAGTTTTGTTATATCCTAAGTATTACATTTATATGTAATCAGCCTAGGTCCTCCTAGCTGCTCAGCCAGAGTGAGAGATGGTTACGGAATGTTGGTGTGACTGTGATGAATGGAATGTCTCGGTGCCTGAGTGGATGAGTGGTGACAGTTAGAGATGGGCTGAGCAGCTAGGCAGGCTGCTCCTGGTGGGGCTGGTACATGGCTAGTACTTGACCAGAGCTGGATGGACTATGTTTGATGCTACCTTGACATGGAACCAATAAAGAAGACTTGGATAATACAACATGGCTACCAATGTCTCTATGTACAGGGCACAACATTATTTTGGCAGCGAGCGGACCTGGACCCAAGTGTACTAATGGACTGTACAGAAACCAATATACTACTATGGGATTCCAGTAACCAGCGAAACTACAAGAAAATTAAGCTACTACATGAAGCAGAATGGAGTAAAAGGTAAGCCAGCCCCACCAGTGTCCATGTCATCGGACGGCCCCTACCACCGTGTTTGTCCAGCCTGAACTTGCTCCATGGATTTGACCACAGGTATGGTCTGTTATGTTAGGGTATGTCTGGACTAAGTTTCACCCTACCACATCTTTTTGTATATGCCGCATGGATGTTTCTATGGCGTAAAGGAATTGTGGCTGCACAGATGTGAGTTATGGACTAACTCAGTGAAGTTAATTCACAGGTGCCACACAGGAGCGGTGTGGTTCTGCAAAGAATGGTGTTTTGTTGGCACATACAAAGTACAAGTATGGTCATTGAACACTGTGGAAGTAATGTGCCTGGGGATCAATTTACTAATAAGAAATACTAAACAGACCCTGTACAATTCCACAACCAAATGGAATTACACGTCTGGTGTTTGTGCTGGGCTAATTCTACATTTATGTGCTTGGAGCGTGAGGAGTGCTTTGGTCTGCATTTCGTGACTAGCGATGGTGGTTCCTGTCAACTGTGCACCTGCTGCGCACGTCTGCTTAATTTTATGGTGAGACACTGCACTCTCTACTCTACAATAATGATCACCATGTGTATTGGATTTGCAAACATCTGCACTCTGTGCTATCGTGTTGTGGACGTCTATGACAGAGTTTGGAGTGGGAGTGCAAAGTTTTTTTTTGTTTTGGCAAGGTTCGCGCTCTCTGACTTTAACTTTACAAGTACAGTGGCATGGAGCACTTAGGCCACTTGTGGTGTACTGGCTTCGGACCATTGTTGAGCCCCATTTCGTCTTTCATTGTTGCCATCCTTTGAGCCATCTCGCTGCCTGCGCCAGTTCAACCGCTTCACTAGTTTTTCAAAAATGCTGGCACGTGTCAGTGTTAGCGCGCGCAATCCTACCTGCATGATGACGCAGGCCTTCTGACTTCTAGCTCTTCATGATGCACTGTTCGTCATGGGATCCTTTATGACGTGTTCTTTCTTTTCCTGGATTCTCAGCCTTTCACCGCGTCACAGCTACTTTGAAGTGCACCGACGTGCTGGGAGCCATCCGGCGGGACGTGCCAAAACGTGCCGCCATCTTGTGTTTGGGGCTGCAGTTTATCTCCCATAGAAGCGCTGCTGTCACCAAGTTAGTTTTCTGCATATTGCCAACCACTTTTTTTTTTTTTTTCTGCTTGCGCAATAAAGTTTAACAAGGCCAGATGGTGGTTGGAGACAACGCGGTCTTCGGATCTTCAAGGCTGCATTGACGGTGATGGATCGTGCAGTGGCTGAATCTCCGTGTCAGTGCAGGACTTGTGAAGATTTTTGCCAGCTTACATTGATTGTTGGCATGGAGACAGCGCGGTGTTCTTTTATCAAGAGTAAGTTGATGAATTGTCAACGAGGGATTCTTTTTGGTGGGTTGCTCCATTTCACACTTGTTTGAGATATGTTTATTTATCAGACTATCTTTTGGGGGCATTTTGCTGCAGCGCTTGGAGCCGTAAAGACACATTTCTGCTCTTTTTATAGTCTCTATCTGACTTTCTCTTGGCGACATATGGCTAGGAATTTTACTTTTACTGTGTGACATCTTAACAAGTCTCTGTTATCTTATAATGTGTTATAGTCACATCTCGTGCCTTGTTTTCATCAGTTTGTATCTGTATTTCACGTTTTCATTTTGCATCATTAACATGTTTCAGATGACGTGCACTATACATGTGGTTTTATTGTTTTTTTGGAAAAGCCTTATGTCTGCAGATATTTCGTGTTTGACATCACTTTCAGGTGTTGTTGATTCAAGTTTAGCATTTCGTGTGGTGTTGTTGTGTTTTCCTTACGCAGGGATAGTACTGACCTAGTACAACTCGGGTGAGAAATCGCTCACCGGTGTGGTGCACAGTTTGCTAATGTTCTGTAATTATTGGAACTGCTTGTGTATTTGTTCTCTATTCGTTTAGTATGTAGTGATGCCACAGTTTTACTCAAAGGATGGGTCGTCCATTTGTTCTAGTGGGTGGTCATCACAGTGTTCCCTCAAAGGAGGGATGGGTTTGGGTAATAGTCCCTTCACTATTTATTCCTTTGTCAAAGTTTGGGTTGGGTTTGAGTCCCAGTTAGTTACCTCTACATGAGGTTTGGCTCATGGGTTAGTTCCCATACATTTTCGTTTTATTGTACGACCCTTTCTCAGGGGTAGGATATGGGTTTATATCCCATTCACATGTTGCGCGCAGTACTGAGGTTCAACCTACATAGGGTGGGTGTTATGGGTGCTAGCCCCATACACGTTGTCCCATATCTTGTTAGTTCCCTTGTAGTTGGGATTAGTGTCGCGGGGTGTTTTCCCTTTGCGTCACCCCACATATCTTCTTTGGGATTGGATGTGGGGTGTGTTATTCTATGTTATTAAGTATTACTATTTGTACTTGTATTTCTACAAGTTTACACTTCATAATGCTTTAATAATTTTCATGGGGGAGGATGGGGGATATTGATGCTCGTATATTTTGATGTTGTATTTTTCCCATCTTTTCTTGATTTGCATTGTTCACTCTCTTGTGATGTTTTGCTTTGAGTTGCATCCCTGAGTTCTGAACATTACCGTTTTCTTGTGTATAGTTCTCTCCTTTAGAATTGTTATTTTTGTTTTTATTTAAAGGAAAGGGATAATGTTATATCCTAAGTATTACATTTATATGTAATCAGCCTAGGTCCTCCTAGCTGCTCAGCCAGAGTGAGAGATGGTTACGGAATGTTGGTGTGACTGTGATGAATGGAATGCCTGGGTGCCTGAGTGGTGACAGTTAGAGATGGGCTGAGCAGCTAGGCAGGCTGCTCCTGGTGGGGCTGGTACATGGCTAGTACTTGACCAGAGCTGGCTGGACTATGTTTGATGCTACCTTGACATGGAACCAATAAAGAAGACTTGGATAATACAACATGGCTACCAGTGTCTCTATGTCCAGGGCACAACAAGTTTGTTCTCCGTTCCCTCAGCCCAGTAAAGTTGTTAATATGTCAGCATCTGTTGGGGGTAATCACAGTTTCCCTTTATGGGAAGTAGACTACTGATGTGCTTTGTGGAGCTGCTTTGCTCTCACACAGCTACTAAAGCAATACCAAAGGGGATGATGGACGGAGCGTTGGAGCTAATCAAACACTCACCCCCAGTCAACTGATCTGGGTTTAATCCATCATCATTTTTTAGCTCACTCCACCACCCCAGTTCAGACATGGCCATATGCAAATCAGTCTGACCCTGTGCCTCATGGGAACAGTCCAGCCCGAAACTGCCAAGCCATGTCTTCCCTGGACCGGAAACAAGCATCCTGGGACCGGTTTCTGGCTATTCAGCCGTCATCAGCCAGGCTAGCTTGAATCCAGTGGCAAAGTGAGCAAGGGACCCACGTCTGGGCATACCCTGCCAACTTAGGGCGAACAAAGTGATACCAAAAGGGATGATGGACGGAGCGTTGGAGCTAATCAAACACTCACCCCCAGTCAACTGATCTGGGTTTAATCCATCATCATTCTTTAGCTCACTCCACCACCCCAGTTCAGACATGGCCATATGCAAATCAGTCTGACCCTGTGCCTCATGGGAACAGTCCAGCCTGAACTGCCAAGCCATGTCTTCCCTGGACCGGAAACAAGCATCCTGGGACCGGTTTCTGGCTATTCAGCCGTCATCAGCCAGGCTAGCTTGAATCCAGTGGCAAAGTGAGCAAGGGACCCACGTCTGGGCATACCCTGCCAACTTAGGGCGAACAAAGCGATACCAAAGGGGATGATGGACGGAGCGTTGGAGCTAATCAAACACTCACCCGCAGTCAACTGATCTGGGTTTAATCCATCATCATTCTTTAGCTCACTCCACCACCCCAGTTCAGACATGGCCATATGCAAATCAGTCTGACCCTGGGCCTCATGGGAACAGTCCAGCCCGAACTGCCAAGCCATGTCTTCCCTGGACCGGAAACAAGCATCCTGGGACCGGTTTCTGGCTATTCAGCCGTCATCAGCCAGGCTAGCTTGAATCCAGTGGCAAAGTGAGCAAGGGACCCACGTCTGGGCATACCCTGCCAACTTAGGGCGAACAAAGCGATACCAAAGGGGATGATGTACGGAGCGTTGGAGCTAATCAAACACTCACCCCCAGTCAACTGATCTGGGTTTAATCCATCATCATTCTTTAGCTCACTCCACCACCCCAGTTCAGACATGGCCATATGCAAATCAGTCTGACCCTGTGCCTCATGGGAACAGTCCAGCCCGAACTGCCAAGCCATGTCTTCCCTGGACCGGAAACAAGCATCCTGAGACCGGTTTCTGGCTATTCAGCCGTCATCAGCCAGGCTAGCTTGAATCCAGTGGCAAAGTGAGCAAAGGTATCGCTCACACAGCTACTGTCAGCTCATTGTAATGTATTAGTTCCAAACACAGGAAGTACATGGCTAAAAATATTGAAGAATGCACTCTAAGCCGTGAGATGAACCATGGCTACAAAACAATAAAAACCTTGCGCCCTTGTTTCAAAGATGATTTGTAATATACTATCACAGGAATCAGGATGAAGAGGTGGCTTTGTGACACCGTTTGAAGTCAGTATGTATCTCTGTTAGTCCTGTCTCAGTGTGCCTCTGCCCACTATCAAATCTCTGTTTTAGCTGCAGAGGTGGTTCCTCTGTACTGCCACTAAAACTGGGACCAGTCATAGGTAAATCAGTCTTGTCCTGCTCCAATAGCAACAGTCTAGCCCCAACTGTCAGCCCAGGTCGCTTCCAGATGAGAACGCAAGCAACCCCAGAATGATTTCAGCCTACTTTATCCTCGTCAGTTGGATACAACTGGAGCACTATAGCACAGGGAGCACAGGACTCACCCTTGGCATACCCCTTGCAATAAGTGTGCCTATTGTAACAAGCAACAAAGTGATGGATTAATGTGTGAATTAATCTCAGGCACCAGCAATCACTAGAGGCCACGTTCCAGTCCATCATTTTTCACATTATTCCACACTAGACAGAGACCAGCCACATGCCAATACAATCTGGTTGCTCCTCCGATGAAACCAGTCCAGCCCAAACATCCAGGTCAGGCTCCCTACATATTGGACCATCCATCAACCCCAAACATGTTTCAGCTTACTTGGGAAGCATGGTGATTGAACAAGAGATCACGAACAAATGAGATGGTGAGACGGCTACCCCCACCCCCCCAAGCATGTGGTCTGGACTGGGACCTGTTGTATGAGCTGGACTGCACAGCTCGTGCTGTAGGCAGATAATTGGAGGCTCTGCTTTACAGCCTTGGCTGGGATTTCGTATTACTTGTCTGTTCACTCCAGGTCCCTGTTAGTACTGGGCTTAGCATGTAGGTTTTTCGTTACAAAATTGAAGACTATTGCTTTCAAAAGAAGCAGATGAAAGTCTGGTAATGAGATTTAAACCCCTTCACTGTTTCTGTCTACACAGTGCAGTAAAGGCCCTCATTCGTTTCTCTTGATAAATTTCCTTTGAATAACCTAAATACCAACTTTGTCTACACACCTCTATAATTTCAAGATCTATTTAATAAGAGATTGTATTAATAGAGATGCAACTCTAAACATTGGGTTATAGAAAGAAAAATCCTCATCCCATCAAAAATGAAACACACGCTCAGCTCAGAGGTAGGTAG
This sequence comes from Calotriton arnoldi, assembly GCA_963921515.1. Lineage (NCBI taxonomy): Eukaryota > Metazoa > Chordata > Amphibia > Caudata > Salamandridae > Calotriton > Calotriton arnoldi. The sequence continues at coordinate 1,871,515 of CAWUFW010003012.1, forward strand.
AGTAAGCTATCACCAGTTCCTGGGTCCATGCCTTCTCCTTCCCCTCATTTTGACATCATCGCGACTGCCACAGTTGGGCCACCTTCTAAACAAGATGGAGCATCTACCTTCTGCCTTCTACCATGTTGGCTGGGAAGTATGGCAGGGCCCTGAAGGCTACTTGGCTTGTAGCACACTTGTGATAGAATTGCATAAAGCTCGCTATTGACACAAAAAGTGTGATAACAGATTGAATGTACATTTGAGCAATACATCTCCATTCATGTAGACACGAACACCTTTGATTTGCTTAAAATTCTTTTATTTATTTGCAGGAAAAACTCTTCACTGACACATTTTCCCCAGTGATGATCACTAAAGCAGTAAAGAACAGTGAAGAGCAGGAGCTCATGAGGCAAGCTCATGTGAGTTTTACACGCTAATTTTAAATGTTTAGCCGTGGCTTGCATTATTTTATTGCGTGTATCTATGAATGTATATATAGATGTATGTATTTTTAGATATATATTGTACTGAGTGATGTAATTCAAAATGAATTATGGAAGCCTTCTCAGAGTTAACACAATATTAAACGCTTTTGGAATGTCTGCTGGATTTAAATGTTACATCAGCACCATGTTGAAGTCAGGCACAGCGGGTGAATAGTTTTTGAAAACAGGCTGAACATTTTTGTGTCAATCATGTGTTGATTTTCAGTATTGACGCTTTTCTAAAGGCAATACCTTTTTTCATAGTATGGCATAGAAGTATTTGTACATTCGCCCGCCCACTAATTCACACACTAATAATCAGAGGAATTATAGGCCTACCCTTGCTGAGGACAGCAGTCTGTACAATTTGCATAACATGATTAGCTGGCAGGAGAATATGTCTGAAAGAGCCAATCCCCTTGCTTTCCTCCCAATGCTTTAGATTTTCCTCTAAAGAGAACATTGGATCAACCGCGCTTTAATCACATTACTCAAAGTGGCATGGACACAAAGTAGAATGTATAACCAAAAATCATTCATATAATAGGGATTATGAAAGGTCACTATACCAGCTCATTGTAGATGCATTGTTTGCAGTCACAGGTACAACTATGCTGATGACATTCCCGCCAACTATTCCCATAAAGTTATTCCTAAATGCTAGTGTACGAACCAGTGCCTAGTGCCAACTCACCTAGTAAACGCGCCCCTTCTGGGCGTCTAAGCCGTAAATATTTCCGTTTGTATAAAAGCTTAGATTATGCACTTCTCCACTTGTTTTTCCCTAAAATATCCACTAGTGCGACTGTTTGGTTCAATCAGTTGTTTGGACGTAGCCTAAAACAACGGTGAAATGCACAATCTGGGAATTGAGAACATGTTTATGGCAAAGCATTTTGGTATTACATTTCTAAATTACAAGTCTGGTCTAAGAGCCCTTCGTGCTCTATATTGAGCATTTTAAACCGAAAATACAGATTTGGATGCCACATCACTTTTTTTTTTTTTTTAGTTAGGTACTTTTTATTGAAGATAAAAAATTATAAGCATTACAAAAAATAAGGAAAATATACCTTATTTAACAACGCATAATATTAATGGATTCAGTTGAACCAGAAATTCCTTAACAACATAGGAATAAGAAATATAAGTGTAGCAATAAATAGATTAAACAGAAATGGGTAATTATACAGTTTATAATTTTTTTTTCTACAAAAGGGAATAGAAGAGGAAAGGAAACAGAAAGAAAAAGAGAAAAACAAAAGAGAGAAAAGAAAAGAGATAAAAAGAGTTATTAGGGAGGTGATGAGTGTGAAGATAAGAAGGTAGTTAAGGGAAGCCAAAGTAAGTCCGATTTGACTTTCTGAGATAAAGAAGAAGAAGAGACAGTTGATATTCTATGTTCATCACAAATAAGGTTCCACCAAGCCATAATAGATCTTTCCAACATGATAAAATAACTTTAAAAGCAAGAGCAATAAACAGGTCAAGTAAACAGGCTTTGAAGATAAATTATCAAAGTCAGCAGACAAAGTACCGAAAAAAAAATTGGGAAAGAAAGTGGAATATTACATGAGAAAATTAATAAACATTTTGCCCAAATAGTTTTCCAAAATACAATACCTTTAGGACAATAATAAAGGAGGTGACTCAAAGTACCATCACAGGCAAGACATGACCAGCAGGAGGAGGAAATAGATGAGTCAATTTTATGAAGGAAAAAAGGGGTAATTACAGCTCTTTTATAGATAAAAAATAAAGATTGTGTTATATTGGCAGCTTTTGAGGTTTTAAATAATTTACTCCATAATATGTCCCATTGTTGGATAGATAATGATTGAGATAAATCTTTCTCCCATAATAGTTCAATAGGAGATTTATTTCTCATAGTGACAGGGGAAGAGAGAGATTTATAAATAAAGGAAGCTTTAGGGGTGGAGTCAATAGGAAGATCATATAAAGGTGTCACAGGAACGAATGGTGTAACATCAGGTGTGAAGTTGTTGCTTAATAAATAAGTATGAAGTACAGGAATTAATAGAATATATTGTTGGAGACAAGAACCAGGAAGGCCATACTTCTCCTGCAATTGTGGGAAGTATAAAATAGAATTATGGGAAGTCAAATGATGTACATAAAAAATACCCTTTTCCTTCCAATGTTTGAAGTAAAATGATTTGTGGCGAAATTTAATAAATTTATTGTACCAAATAGAGGATGCAAGGAAGGATTGACGAGTCAGATCCTTGGTTAAAAATGGTGTTTAATAAATAGTGGGAACACTTAAGAATAGGGTTTTTAGATATAAATGTACAATTGGACATAGAAACAACATTTCGAAAAGAAAATTCATGTAATAAAGAACGTTCAAAAACAACCCATTTTGGTATTGGAGAATCATGGTAATCTTTAGATTTAGCATCAAATTGACGGATTAAAAAGGCAGTGTGATATAACTTAAAGTCAGGAAATCGTAAACCCCTTTCAGTTTTTGGTCTAATTAACTTCGATAAGGCAATACGAATACGCTTGTAATTCCAAAGGAACTTAATACAGATGGAGTTTATTTGGGAAAAATAATAATTAGGAATTTTAAAAGGTAACATAGAAAGTAAAAAAAGAACATGAGGGACAATCGTCATTTTAATAGTATCTAATGTACCCCACCAAGAAAAAAATAGGGGAGACCAGGAAGATAATATCTTTTGGAGTTTAGATTTTAGGACGGTGAAATTATGAACAAGTGTATCAGGTATGGTGGGAGAGAACCAGACTCCTAAATATTTCATCTTTTGAGGACACCATGTGAAATTGGACTTATGAAACATATAATGATAACAAGAGGAATTTAGTGGTAGGATCTCGGTTTTAGAAAAATTTAATTTGTAACCAGAGACCTTGGAAAATAGAGTAATCTGTTGCAAAAAAGGATCGAGGGAAGTAGAGGGATTAGACATATAAATTAAAACATCATCTGCATAAGCAGAAAGTTTTATTTCTTGAGAGTTGACTTTAAATCCAGTTATACCAGGGTTGCATCTGATTCGCTCAAGAAAAGGCTCTAGACATAGGAGAAAAAGTATTGGAGATAGAGGGCAGCCTTGTCTAGTGCCTCTATGGAGTTTAAAAAAGGGGGAAAAATGGCCATTAACAAACACACAGGCACGTAGGTCAGTATATAACAGTTTGATTAAAGAGATAAATTTGTGACCAAAACCAAACCAACGAAGGGTAGAAAACATAAATTGCCAATTTATACGATCGAATGCTTTCTCAGCATCAAGTGACAAGGCTGCTAGGGGAGAAGGATACTTTTTCCCAAGGGCAAGAATATTAGAAAACATTCTGGAATTGTCAGATGCAAGCCTGCCCTTAATAAAACCTGATTGGTCAGGTTTAATAAGAAGGGGGATGATATCATTCAAACGGGATGCTAAAGTTTTTGCAAAGACCTTACAATCATAGTTAATTAACAAAATGGGTCGGTAATTTTTACATAACGTAGGTTTTTTATCGGGTTTGGGAATAATAACTATAAGGGCTTCTAAAAAAGAACCACTGGCCTTAGAGTTAGACAAAAACGAAGAGTAGAGTTTGAGTAGTTTGGGAGCAAAAATGGAGGAAAAAAATAAGAGAAGCTCAACAGTGAAGCCATCAGGGCCATGAGCTTTGGCTTTTTTTAGGGATTTGAGAGCATCAGTAATTTCCAGAAGGGAATTATCTTTTCGAGGGAGGAAAGAATGTCAGGAATGGAAGGGGGATTAGGGAGTCTCCGAAAAAAAGATTCAATATCATCCTCAGAGGGGTCAGTATCCTCAGTATATAATTGTTCGTAATAAGACTGAAAGGCATTAGTAATGTTAGGATCTGAAGACAGCATCTCATTACTATGTTCACATTTCCTCTCTGATTTAATTTTTAAATAATTGGCTAACATTTTACCAGCCTTATTTTGGCCACCGTGATATTAAGACTTAATTTTAAGAAGGACATTACAAGCGTCAGTCGTAGCAATTTTGTTCAAGGCAGATTTAGCTTTAATCAAATCCTGTAAACTAGAGGAAGATTTGGAGGTGAAGTAGGCGTGTTCAAGAGCTTTTATATGTTGGAGGGTAGAAAGGTAGTTAGCATTTAATGCTTTTTTCTTCCTGGCAGAGTAGGCGATTGTCAAGGCCCTGAAGGAAGCTTTAAAAGCATCCCAGTTATTATGGATAGAGGTATCTTTAGAATGGTTCATTTGAAAAAATTCATTAATAAACGAGGTCGCTTCTGAAATAAAGGTTTGGTCTGATAATAAAGTGTTATTAAAGCGCCACCGGCCCTGGTTAGGAGTAATGAAGGACATATCAAAGGAAGATAAAACAGGAGCATGGTCGGAAATAAAAATAGAAGCAATCTCTGATGATTGAATAGTGGGAAGTAGGGATTTGGAAATCAAAACATAGTCAATACGAGACATAGTATGATGTACATTAGAAAAAAATTTGAATTCACATATATCATGGTTACAAGTTTTCCATAAATCAAAGATTGGACGAGAGGAGATGGCAGATTGAAAAGCTTTATGGGAATTATCAGGTTTGAATTTGCACTTAGATTTTCTATCAGTAATGGGATCTAATAGATCATTGAAGTCACCAGCGACAATGATGTTGGGATTGGGAATAGAAGAAAGTTTCACTTTGATACTATGCCAAAATTCCGGGTCAGATTTAACTGGGCCATAAATATTGTTTTTGGAATATAATAGCATCAACCAAAGCCCATCGTCCATTCGTATCACATTCAGTTGATAAAATTTGAGTATTAAGAGATTTGTGGAATAAAATGGCAACACCACCTTTACGATTAGCAGCAGGAGAAAAAATAACCTGGTTATCCCATTGACATTTAAGTTTGAGAGATTCAATATCATTACAATGCGTTTCCTGTAAAAAAGCTACATAGGAATTAAGTTTAGATAAATGAGATAGTACCTTTTGACGCTTTACGGGGTGACCGAGACCATGGACATTCCACAAAACAACATTAAACATGTTGCGGGGTGAGGAAGGGAATACAGAAGCAGGTACAATGGGCTGCAAGAACAATAAAAGAGACAAAAAGACGCCATTTAACGACAACCACAACATAATATAAGACAAAAGTGATAAAATGGCTGGAAGAACGAATTAGGAAAACACTCATGTGAGAACAAGAATAAAGGTTAAAGAAGGTAGAGAAAAAGAAAGTCTATTACAAGAACGAAGGCGAGAGAGGGGAGGAAATAAGAAGGAGAAAAATGGTAGACAGATCAAGGGAAAAAATCCAGACCTGAATTGAAACCGTTAACAGGTAGACGAAGATTATGTTAACACCGAGAACAAGGACGGTGAGAAGAACGAAACTAAGAAATAAACAGCAAAGAGCCTCTTAATGAGTGGAGACATATAGAATGATAAGAAAGGAAAAACGAAGTATACTGAAATTAAAAATAATTAGTTACCAGCAGAGAGAAAAAGAAAGAAGGGTACAATGGAATAAAAGAGAAAGAAGATTAATAGAAACAAAAAGAAGTATGTATTAGAATAGAAACATCAGCAAACTGAAAAAGAACTCAATCATTAGTCTCCATGTTGTGAGAGGAAATGTTACACAGAAAAAGTTTCAGCTTAGCTGGATCATCGAAAGAACGTGAGTTTCCTTCCTGTGTGATCTTGCAGACACATGGATGAAGAATGCCATATTGAATGTTCAAGTATCTCAACTGGGGGCGAAGAGCTATGAATTATTTTCGACGGGCACTAGTTGCATTAGAGACATCCTGTGAAATAAAAAGATTATGACCTGACCAAATAAGGCGACGTTTAATTTTGACAGCCTTCAGGACAAGCATAAGATCAGTGAATTCCAAAAAGAGCATTATGATACCACGTGGCTTAGTTGAGTTAGGTTGAAGACGACCCAACCGATGTGCACGTTGAATGTTGAGAGGCGGCGAAGATTGAATATCCAGGAGATCCGGAAGAAATTTCTTCAAGAAGGACAGAATATCAGAGCCCTCAATATTCTCCAGAAGACCGTAAAGGCGAAGATTATTTCGTCGATTTCGATTTTCCAGGTCTTCAGTGTGGAGTTTGAGTTTTTGTATTTCTTGCTCTAACATAGGTATTTTGGTAGATATATCTTGAAGATCTCCCACACGATGTTCTAGTTCCGACATCTTCCCCTCCATAACAATCCAGCGATCCTCAATTTGTTGTAGTTTCTCATTAGTTGCGCACATAAATGGTTGAAGACCACATACCTCTTCCAAGATAAAGTCTAAGACAGGATTCTGGGAAGATAAAATAGGAGACGGCGGGTCATTCTTCGCTCTTTTTAGTTTTGTACCTAAAGAAGTTGGTTTTGAAGGTGTGTGTAAATCACTGGCCATCATGCTGTTATGAGTATGACGTCGAGTAGGCAATAGGGAAGGGCGAATCTGGCCCATGCAACAAAAAGGAAATATTCAATTCAAATGACCGTCGAAATGCAAGTAATCTTAAAAACTTGTAGATATCCAGTAATGGCAGTATCAGAAACGTTGGCCTTTGGTGCAAATATAAAATGTCATTTAAAGGCAAACCAGTTAAAGAGAAGAATTTCCATTGTAGAAAACAACAAGTTGCCAGAGGAGATTAGAGACCAATGCACCAACAGGTCTAAAAAAGCACCTTCCACATTATAGAATACCAATGATATTAATGTCAATTAAGGCTGAGAGAGAGAAAAAAAAATATATATATATAATGCATAACTTGGCATAAGCACCTCAACCTAAAATGGCGGATGAGTGTGACTGGATAAAGAAAATCCCCACTGCGGCTCACGGGATCAAGAATGCACCTTGATAATAAAGAGTCAGCCAGTAAACTCATTGCCGGTGTCGAGAAGGGCTAGGCTGCCTCCAAACTTCACAAACGTAGCAATTAGGAGAAAAAGCAGGCAAAAATCTGTAACGCGAGCGACACGACCCAAAATGGCGGACGCTCGCGTCTCAATGAGGAAAATCACCACCGCGGCTCATAGGTCCAAAAAAGCACCCACATGGTGCAGAAACGGCATGCAGACTCACCGCCGATGTTCAGAGGTATATCGCCGCAACCGGAGTCATCCAAAACTGCTCGAAAGAGGCAAAAACAACAGTAAAGCTCCGCGTCCGCAGCGGAGCTCACGGAACAGCCTCCATCTTGCGTCAGTGCCAAAGTCATGCCCCGTCACATCACTTTCTAGTTTGCTACTTCTCTGCCTCTACCTCACACAAGAACTTGCTTGGTCTCTAGGAATCTGTTTTCTCAGCACTTTATTGCCCCATGTCACCCAGTCCATTAATACATCGTTTACTATTATGTGCACTTGGTGTCCCCATGTATATCATACTCTGGCAGATTTATACCCGCACTTCTTTTCACCAGTCTCATATCTGTAGTCTTAGGAGTACTATTAGTATGATATTGTGTTTTGAGTCATTCAGCTGTACTGAGCCATCTTGAGAATCTGGTGTACACATTATGATGCACACCCCAAAATGAACCATTTCCAAATACTATAAGCACTATGCAATTGTATCCTCCTGATAACGAGAGGGATGGAATTTTCTGACCCCTGCACCAAGTGCCAACTTTAGTGCTGGTGGTGCCCATTGCAACAATTTATTTGGTGCCCCCCTCCCCATGACCCACTTCTCCACGGATTGCCTCTCTACCACCCTTCAGCAGTGCCCCTCATCTCTCCACAGCCCCTCTCTTACATGCATTTCTTTTTGTTTTATAGCATCACTCATACCAGTGTAGGGTGTCAGAGCACTTTACATCACATACACATTATACAGAGACAATGAGTCATACATGTGTAAATCAGTCCACTGGTGTAACGAAACTTGAGGGGGCCCCCCTGCAAGGTATGTGGAGTGGCCCACTCTGGACTCAATCAGGGACTCTCAGCCAGAGTATTGTGCTGAGGGGGACCCCTGGAGCTTGCCCCCCCACACCACAGGGCTGTGGGGGCCTGTGTTATGCCATTGAATCAGTCTATAGGAAATGCTACATAAGACAATGAGGGTTACAAGGTGTAAGAATCACGTCATCCATACTAGTAGGCAGTATATTATAGGAGTGTTTGGTCTGGAGAAGCACAAACTCAGTATTTAAAAAGTACCACAGTGGTTGGGGTTGGTTTCACTGATAATGTATCCCCCCAAGAAAAACCCCATTTTTTAGCAACGTTAGAATAATTAAAGACTGGGGAAAAAAACATAACGTTCTAACTCACACCATGCAGTTTGAATTCAGTGCTTTGATGACAGTTCATAGGTCACTGTGCAACATTAGGATTGTAACTTATGAACTACAAGTAACAAGGATCACTGTAACAAAAGCAGTTTATCAGTGAGCTAGCCACATAAAATACAGTTCTGTCATCTGCATCGTACATGGTCTTTGCAGCTGGCATATTACTCCTCTGCACTATTTATGATGTGTCAAAACTGCCACTAGACACAATTCTGATCTCTCCCCAGCAGGAACATTAATAACCAGTGTTATCTTGACATTTTTATTGTTTCATGAATACTGCTGGGCAAGCAAGGGACTCTGCAGCAGGTGCTTTTAAACCCTTACCCCGCTCCCCCCCCCCGACCCCCGAGTTCAGCGTCAGGTGAGGCTGTCCTGGTCGCACCATCCTAAAGCTGGCCCTGCCTGCACCCTCCCCTCTTGTGCAGTGGTCGGAATTCTGAGTTGTGAGAGGTTATTGTCCTTAGTAATTACCGGTGCAATAAAGGCAACATCCTTTGTTACATTTCAGCTGGCCAGACCCATAGGAATTGAAAAGGGGGAAAGGGTATGGTATTTAGCTTGGTGCAGCAAGCACCAGAACCTGCAGATTCTATCCCAAAATCTCAGAACATGCAAATGATTGAACCCGAGGGAGTCGAATTTTATTGGGTGGGATACATAGCAATTTCCTCCAGAGCACTCATAATCAGGACATAGTGTTTGGGGGAAAAAAGGAAGTGTGGTGGCCGTTTTCTAAAAATGAGTGTAAAGGAACATCCGAGTCATATCTGGCAATGTTTAACTGACATAAATTGTGATTCTACTATCAAAGTAAGCTGAAAGCTCATATACCACACTCAGTAAATGCTCCACCCTCTTCTGCACAGCTTATCAGCTATAGACTTGCTGCTTCGAGCCAGTTAAGGCTCTGATTCTGAGTAGGTCGTAAAACTGCAAGATAATTATCACACCTGATAAATACAATTCTTGTGCAAATATCTGTTTCCACAGGGATTGGGACTAGCCCCCACACTCGCAATCAGGGCCTTAAACATATTTACTTCAGCTTATAGTTCTACAATCCTCCACAAAATTAGGTGGTTATAAAATTAAATAGTTCAAAAGAGATTTGGTTGCTAAATTAATTATTTTAAATATTGCCCTAACTCTTCAACAGTACTATGATAAAACTCCAAAAGGATATCTAAGGGTAAGCCTCCCTGAAGTTATTTGACCATATTTAGCCAGTCCTGCTATAAAGTAAAAAGCGTATTCCAACGCTGGCCCTGGGTACATGTAGTACCATATATTTAGGACTTATAGGTAAATTAAATGTGCTAACTAGATGTATTCCAATTTCAGCATATTTTAAGGGAGAGCACAGCACTTTTACTGGTTAGCAATAGTAAATTGTGCAGAGTCCAAATCCAACAAAAACTGTTCAGGCAAATATGTGGGGTGTTGGACTTGACCCTTTTTGCAGGGTCATCCCTGAACTTTTTGCCTTCCTCCTGATATTTTTTTTGACCTTATGTTGGTGGTTTTAGGACTCTGGGCACTTTATCACTGCTGTCCAGTGTAAAGTGCATGTGCTCTCTATGGTAAAACATGGTAAGATTGGTCTACACCTGTTTGGCGGATTTAATTTACCTATCAATCCCTTGTAAAGTGGTATCTCAGATACCCAGGGCCAGTAATTTAAATGCTACTGGTGGGCTTGCAGCACTGATTGCGCCACTCACCAAAGTAGCCTTTCAAACCTGTCTCAGGCCTCTGCCATTGCAGGGCCTGCGCGCGCAGTTTACTGCTGCTGTGACGTGGCACATAAAGTGGTTGCCACGTCCGTGACTCCCCTTTTACTACATATCAGTCACCCCTAAGGTAGGCCTTAGCTAGCCCTATGGGCAGGGTGCGCTGTAGGTAAAAGGTAGGACATGTGCCTTGACTGTGTGGCATGTCCTGGTAGTGACAAACAGCCATTTTGGTTTCTCACTACTTCTCATAGGAATGCATTGGGGATTCCCTGATATGTGCTTCGGTGGTAATTCCTGACCTGAGAGGAGTAGAGTGGTCAAGTTTGGTATGTCTGGAATAGTGGTAATAAATGCTGCGTAATGGTGTTCGCAGATTTATTATCACTATTTTAGATATCCCACTTTTAGAAGTGGGCATTTCTGTGTGCTATGTGTCTTTGTGTCTGCCTGATGTGTATTGCATGTCTGGCTCTGGAGTGACAGGGGCTGGGGAGGTGCAGTGGCTCCAGAGGGGCTTGGTGAGTCAGCGCTAGGCTGAATAGGCCCATCTGCATTTGGAGTGGTGGGAGGAGGAGCACCTGGGACCGAATGGGACTGTGCCTGCCTTCCACAATGCTGGCTCCACCCCCCTGTGGTGTGTCTGGGGCCAGAGCCTTCCCTGACAAAGGACGTGTTGTATACATCTAAGAAAATGTTTGAGTGCCCCCCAGAACTGGTTTGGACCGGGCGCAGAGCCCTGTGGCAGGGGGAGAACAAAGACACTAAGTGGTATAAGTATTGGGGCTGTGACCCCATGTGCATGGTGAACTTTGTGCTTACTTGGAAGTTCGGGCTGGACTGTTCCCATGAGGCACAGGGTCAGACTGATTTGCATATGGCCATGTCTGAACTGGGGTGGTGGAGTGAGCTAAAGAATGATGATGGATTAAACCCAGATCAGTTGACTGGGGGTGAGTGTTTGATTTGCTCTAACACTCCGTCCATCATCCCCTTTGGTATCGCTTACTTGGAAGGAAGGACACTGCCAGGAGGTACCGCCGTGGGACCCAGCTGCTGTCTTCTGCCTGGGAGGCCCTGCGCGCTGGCCTGCTTGTGCCAAAGTCTGCCCTCGTGGGTTTCAGGAGAAGAGCGCTGCTGGCTCCCTGCTCCCTGGTGAAGCCCTCAGATGGGAGGCAGGCTGAGCGCTTTATGGATTGTGGCCTCTGAACTCAGTGCTGGTGAGTGCCCCGCTTTCCCTGCATTCTAGGGTCAAGTGCAGGTGGGGACGCTTTACTCCTCTTGAGGGCCAAGGCGCTTTTAGTTTGGAGGAGCGCCGTGTTTGGCAGCTGGGTTGCTCCTAAGGCACACAGGGGAGCCCAGCAACTGACTGGAAGCTGGAAGTCAGGCAGGAGAGGCCCCCGTGTGGAGAGGAAGAGAGCCCTGCATGTTCTCTGAGTCTAGAGGTGGGCGGAGACACACGGGACCGTGTTCCCGAAAGTGAGCCAGTTTTTGAGGAGGGCCGACAGGAGAGGCCGAGCTGGAGCCTCGCGGGCTCTCTCGCTACCCAGAGAGAGAGCGAGACCGCGCCGCACCAAGACTAAGGGGGCAGCCACTGAGGCCAGTGCAGCCCCGCCCGAGTCCGTGGAGCGCGAAGCTGCACAGGCGTTGCTAGGCAACCAGCGCGGCTGCCGGGAGTCTCTGACGTCACCGCCAGGAGGCCGGCGGGCCGCAAATGGCAGCAGGGACGCCTTCCCTGGTGCCAGAGGGGAGAGGCTCTTAAGGTGCCTGGGCATAGCCGCTGCCTGCGCGATAGCGGGATATAGCCTGCAATAAAGCAGTAGGAGGTTGCAAGGAGGAGCTGGACACGTACAGCTCCGTTGGCCTGACATGGCAGTTGCCCCCTGTTGTTGTGGGCTGCGGCCCTGAGCAAATCGGGTGAGTGGGACCACACGCGGGGAGGGCTTCCTACCCCGCCCCTGCTATTGAAATCTCCTGGGACTACCTGAGGCACGGTTGTAGGCGGGCAGGTGCCCTGAAGACTACGCGGGGAGGGAGACAGTGGCTGCATATGATAATGTGTGGGTGATTCCTGTTTTCTGGGTGCTTTTCCCCATCCGCTATAGTTCATGCCTTGATGTTATGATGTGGGGTGAACTGCATCCCCTCAGGAAGTTGCATCCATAAGGACTGGGCAGTAATGAGGGTGATATGCCTACTGGTGGCCTGAGGGTTCCCATATGCGCACAGTAATAATGTGACTATGATGTACGCATAATCTATGGTAGAGGTGCCATACTATGATGTGTTATGCCCAGATGCGCTATAGGATGTCTGTGGGCTGGGGTACATTACTGCGAGTGTTTCCTTGGGTGCACTGTGGCTAATTTTGTGCATGAGCAAATGTGCTATGCTCAGTGTCGTCATGTGGGTTATGCCTAATGTGTTGTGCCAAAGTGCAAGACTACCAAGGATTATTGGTTAGCCCCAAATGTAATGTTTATGCTGTGGTGGTAATGTATTCCTAATAAGTGATTATGGTGTACTACTGCTGATGGCTGTGAGTAAGGTGCTCTACTAAGCCCCCCTTATTTTGTTTAGGCCTAAGAGGGGCATGATGTGCACAAAGTACTATGCTGATGATTAGGATGTATGCCTAATGTGTTTATGCTAGTGCCTTATTGCCAGTAATTACTGGCCGTTTTCACTACCTGTGAGTTGTGATATGACAGTGGCCCGATTGGCCCTGTAATGTATATAATCCCCTGTAAAGTAATACCTAGTGCCAAGTGGCACAGTGTACATATGTGATTATGCTATGATGTGTTTTATGAGTAACACAAAGGCAATTTTTCTTACATAACCTTGTGTGGAGTTTCTTTTGTGGTGTGCCTAGTGTGTCGCTGCTGTTGAATGTGTTGCGCAAACACTTTACACATTGCCTCTGGATAAGCCTGACTGCTCGTGCCAAGCTACCAAGGGGGTGAGCAGGGGTTATCTTCAGCGTGTAACTCCCTTGACTAGAGTGGTGGTTTCTGCCTGGCTTAGGCGCATACCCTAGCCAACCAGAAATCCCATTTCTAACATGGGGGAATACCACACAAAAGATGGTCCTTTCCAACACTATGGCTCTCCACTGTACATGTGCTTTCAAGAAGCGTTCTCATCATCACAGATGCATGGCCTCGAATCCACTCTGCAATTCTCAAACAAATATGGACAACCACAGAACTCTAATCACCATGAATGTGCGTGAAAAGATTTCACTAAAGAGCCTTTGCATCCTTGAATGCACTGCAATTCCCAAATGTGCATGTATATTCTTACATTACAGTTCTCGAAAAAGCAGGGGTGTTTAAGACTCCTGCATGGGCATGACTAGTGAGCCCCCAGAGCCTAACTAATTTAGGCTCTGGCCCCTGCATCTGTTGGACCTCAGCAGAGGGCAAGGCTGAAGGCTAAATCCATTCTCTGACGGACTGCTAGGCACAGCAAAGTAGTCTCAGGCCCCTGCATCACTCCCCTTCAGAGCAGAGATGCTGAGTGTGATCCCTGTATTTAGTCCAGTAGACTGTGAGCAACAATATCCTTGAATGACTTCAAAGAGTTCATCAATGATTTCAATGGTGATATGATATATCATATTACCCTTGCTGCCATCGATAATGTTGGTTGGGAGCAATCTGTGACACCACGTGTAAGGTTGTGGTTGATGCTTTTGACTGAGGTATACAGGCTTTGCTCGCAATAACTGCTGACATTTCATTTTTTTTGGTTTTGCATCAATTTCAATGGTCTTTCTTTCTCTAAGTAAATATATTGGCAATGCATTAAAGAACCTAAAAGTGCTAATAAGCCTAACACTTAAACACACCAAACTAAACTTGCATGAAGTCGATTGCAAAGTAGGGGTTATTTAATGTATTCAAAATTGCCATAACTAAATCTCAGAAAATTGCTGATATGAACAAGCAATGAACCACTGTAAGAAATTGGGTTACAGGTTGAGGGGGTTGAAACCCTGCTCAAGCAGGAACCACAATCCATGTGAGAGTGAAGTCACAAGCAAACCCTAAATTAACATGGGCTCAACCCTCGTGTAGCTTGGCACAGAGCAGTCAGGCTTAACTCAGAGGCAATGTGTAAAGTATTTGTGTAACACTTCAAACATTAACAAAATGAAAACACTACCAAAAAGGATCCCACACCAAATTAGACAAATGGAGTAGATAAAAAAAAATGACCAAAACGACAAAAATCCAATCAATAGAAACAGAAATATGTAGGTTTAAAGATTTAGGTGAAAATTATGCCAAAAAGCACAAGGCGGCAACTATAGATATCTGGTAGAGCTAGAACAGGACAAAGTCACAAGTTCAGGCCGATCGCGATGGAGCATTGGCTGGCTACAGGGTTCCAGTTAGGCCCGCTGAAAAAAAGTAACTTAGATCCTGGTTGCAGAGCGTTGCGAGACCCCGTGCCGAGAATCCATCGCGCAGCTGAAGTGATGCGTCCGTTCCAATGAGCAGCAAAGCTGCGATGTAAGGTTCTGCATCATTGTTGAGGATCTCATCGACTAGGGCTTGCGATGCGATGCGAAGTCCATGTATAGTAACAATGGGGTAACCGTGTGTCCCTCAGAACCTGGGTATCTATATAGAAAGCTACAATTGGTTCTGTCGGGTGAGAACAATTGCTTTGGATTTCAAGGGATTAATCCTACAACATACATTAATTGTAACAATGCATTAGTAATTAAGTTGGAACAAGAAGACAGAAAACAGACAATTTTATGCTGTGTCATATGTATTCACTTGAAACATTGTTATGCATTGTACGATAAGGCTGTCAACAATTCACTTAATGATTGGAGTGACATTAAATATAGTGAAAAACAACGGTGCTCAGTGACATAAGTGAAGTGAGTGTGGTTTATATATGAGTGAGACAAATTTATATACAGATATATACACAGGAGAAAAAAGCTAAAATGGTCAGTATGAAGGAGGAACCAGTGTCTCTGGTAGATTGCACGGTTGCTTGTTAATTTAGAACCAGATGACCTGAGAACACTGAACCAATAACAACGTCGACGTTTCGACCCTGACGTGAGCCTTATTTTAAGAAAGCGTCATGGCGGGTCTTCTTCAGGACAAGGTGAAGGATGAGGGGGGAAGACAGCCTAAAATGATACGAATTCAGGTGTGTCAGGTAAGTTCCAACTAGAAAAACTCAAAAAACTAAACTATAATTTTAGGTGGTACCTCTATCAGGATACTCAGGCATTCTGGGATAATTCTCCTAAGACTGCCTTAAAAGATGTCGCACAGAGGGCGGTAATCTGATGGAATGAAGGTAAATTATATTAAAACCAGCACGAATGAGTTAGTGGGGACAATGTGTTGCGCTCAGGAAAAAACGAGAAGGTCTTACCTGAAGATTTCATCAAGACCCCAAACTGTGAGCTCTCAAAAACAATTATGAGGTGGAGGCCGTTTTCTCAATCTAAAAGTAAAGATCCTTTTTATTACTCAATGAAATCAGCGTTAGCTGTCAAGATAAAACTAAGCAATATCGGGCCAATTAGGGGCCCAGTCTTACCTGTTTAAATTATTTGTTAAATCATGTGGGTAGGGCCGCTGTTGAGAACGGTGCGCACAGCAGGGGAACTAATGATTTGGTCCTCTGCGCCCGATCTATACATTCCGGATTAAATCCTGTTTCAAAAATGGCGAAAAATGACATGGGACTTAGGCCGCTGCTGCCAGGGGCGTATGTAATTGAAAACGGGCCATTTCTCAGAGATCCCGCTTACCTGGAATAGGGGTGCTCCTATGTCGCATCCAGCAGTCTCGGGAGAAACTGCTTGAATGCCGGTTAAAAAGGGAAACCGGGCCGGCTTGACGTGACATTCACGTCAAAAGTAACGTGCATGGAGTATCGCAGCAGCTGGATGCTGTCTGCGGCGCTTCGATGTGAAGTTCAAAGCGTGACCCGTTCTGATATCCTGCTCACTCCTGCATGTGACGTTACGGGAACCCTAGTGTATGAAAACTATATTGTTCAATTATAGACATGATGCGCGTCTGTCAGGGCATTCTTTTAAATACTGTTTCACGGTCATGGTTCAAGCAACAAGTTACGTAATGAAACATAGTGCCCAATAAAGTTGGTCATTTGTGCATACTTGAAAGTAATACAATATATTGTCCCGATTGGGTTCTGAAGCACTTCCAGACAGAAAGTGCACATTAGGATTATGTGATCAATAAACATGAGCTTTTCCTAATCCGTTATTGGCCACACAGATTGACCATGCATATTTAACAGACATTGAAAGGCAAAAAAAACATTCATTTAAACTATGCATTACAATACAACAACCATATTGTAAGTAGTTAGAGAAGATTTAACATTGGAAATTGATCAGAGGTGAAAATCAAAATGGAACCATTGACCATGTTGTATCATTCATTGTTCATGAATGCGGAGGACTTATAGCAGTAAAGGTCCCCAACTAGGTGGCGATAATAGGTAAGATTTTACAGTGGAATCATTTATTGTGTCATATAATTCATAAGGGAATGATTCATGAATGCAGCGCTCATATGGCTAAGATTGTTCCTATGTAAGTAGCGACCAGATACATAATGGACAATCTGTGTCAGCTAAAATATAGCTGGTCCAGATACATGAAGGTCAATCTGTGCCAGCCACACTATAGCTGGCCCATTTGTATGGAGGTCTCCTCCATTTCATTTAATCCGTTCCCAACCGTGTCCAAAGAGTGTATCCACCGATACTCCTTGAGATTCAAGGTTGTGCCAATGTTACCCCCTCTAGGGTGAGGGCGGATTTTCTCCAGTGCCCACCATCTAAGGCTGTCAGGTGGGTGTCCTTGGTTGGTGAAATGTTCAACTAGGGGAGCTCCCTACACCTTACATTTCAGTCTGATAAGGTGTTGTTGGATTCTAGCCCTCACCTTCTGAGTAGTCTGCCCCACATATAACTTGCTGCACGGACACTTGATGACATATATCAAATTTGCACTATTGCAGTTTGTGTGCTGTGAGAGGCTATATGTCTTGTTTTGATGTGTGAAGGAGGTACCCTCAACGGATAGGGTGCAGGCCTTACAATGGCCGCACTTGTAATGTCCAAGTAGGGGTGGTTAGTTGAACTGACTCCTGCATCAAGGATGCGTCGCACAGTTGAGGCGATGCGTCGGTTCCAAGGAGCTGCAAGGCTGCAATGCGAGAACCTGTGTCGTTGTCGAGGCTACCTCCAGCAAGAGATTTGCAATGCGAGGGCCTGCGTTGAGGGGGCATCTTGCAGCGGCGGTTCCGATGTGTGCTGTGAAGTTGATGCATAGTCCTTGTGCTGGGAGAATCCTTGCAGCAGTGGTGATACATCCGTTCTGTTCTGGGTTGCGCTGTGCAGCAGAGGAGATGAGTAGGGTCTGCTAGATCCAAAGATGGGCTAGGAAAACACCTTCAGGCCCACTTCCAAGAGTCCAAGACCGCAGTGTCCAGTTGCTGGGTTCATGGTTGTTGGAGTCTTCTGTCTCTGAGGCTCTGGTCAGGAAGCCAGCCAAGTAGCCCTTGGAGTCCCTCTGGGGTCCTGGGTTCAACAGATGCAGGTCAAGTCCTTCTCACCCAGGCAAGAGGGCAGCTAGTAGCAGATCAGCACAGCAGGGCACAGTCCTTCAGAGCAGCAGAGTGGCAGCTCTTTCAGCAGCACGGCAGTCCTTCTTCCTGGCAGAGTCCTTAGGTCTTGAAGTGTACTGAAGAGTTGGTGTTTGAGGTCCAATATTTATACCAGGTGACTCCGTTGAAGTGGAAGAAGCTTCTAGAGGTTTCCCTGTTAAGTGCACAGGTTCCCTGCCTCTCCTGCCCTGGCTCCAGACTAGCTACAGGGGCTATGCAGCCCTTTGTGTGGAGGCAGGACACAGGCTATTCAAACATGAACTGCTTACCTGTTCCCATTTGGAAGTTAAAGCTTATTAAATGCAATTCGGCAACTCCAATGTTATCCTATGTGAGATGTAGGCCTTGCAGTAGTGAAAAACGGATTTAAGAGTTTTTCACTACCAGGACATGTAAAACTTAAAAGTACATGTCCATCTTTTCAAATACACTGCACCCTGCCTTCGGGATTTTCCAGGGCCTACCCTAAAGGGGACATATATGTATTAAAATTGTAGGTTCGGGCCTGGCAAAACGTTTCTTGTGCCAGATAAAAATGACAACTTAAAACTGCACACATAGCCTGCAATGGCAGACCTGAAATGTTTAGAGGGCTACTCAAGTGGGTGACACAATCAGTGCTGCAGGCTCACTAGTAACATTTCATTTACAGGCACTTTACTAGGGACTTACAAGTAAATAGGTATGTCAATTGGGTGTAAGCTAATTCTACCATGTTTTAGGGAGTGAGCACAAGCATTTAGCACTGGAAAGCAGCGGTAAATTGTGCAGAGTCTTAAGGCCATCAAAAATTAGATCAGCAAAAATAGGAGGGATGAAGGCAACAACTTTGAGGGAGACCACCCTAAGGCTGACATTTCTAACAACCACTAACTGTTAAATATAACTCCTTCTATAGGCCACGAAGCATATATTCATAGGGTCTGATTCGCAAACCTTTTTTAAATGTCCATCTATCAATGGTGGTTTACTCATCCGGTGTAAGTATATTTCTGACTTTTTGGGGCTTTTTGGAAGTCCCAAAGAGTAGTCCTGAAAATCTAAGCATGCCATAGATTGCCATGCAGATTCTTCATCGTGCGTGCTTATTCCTGAAATGGAAAGCATATTCAATTTGAACATTAGCATTTAAAACTATTTTTATTTTTTTATTCAAAGAGAAAATAATTATTCCTGTGAAGAAACCACATTTGCCTTTATCTGCATGCAATTTGAGGGTCTTCTTTTCCGTAGTACAGGCTGAAATTTTACTTAATCCTGTAGAAATCTACTCAATCTGTAGATGTAAATCCATCAAGAGTGACATTCTGAGATTTATTAAAATGTTTTGGTAATCTACCCCAATGTGTCTGTTTAATTTATTTATTTTTCTTTTCTTAACTGATTATTCTGAATATTTTAAAAAAAACTAAACATGGAACCCCAACTCTGGCAGTCCCGAGAAATTATGTCATAGTTGACAAATCACCTTATCACCCCAACCTTGACATCTTTATCTGTAAAAAATGGAAGTGCGGGGTAATATGTCACTTTGCAATGGTGTATGTTGTTCAAGAAATGGATTCATTTTACATTCCTTCATATAGATAGGTACTGGAGTACAGAAAACCTAATATTCATTCAGGAGATAAGAATAAGCTATCTTTGTTGACCAATATACTAAAAGTCTGATTTCTTTAAAGGAGGAGTGTGTCCTATAGCGGGCGACAGGAAGATGGAAATCTCCAAGAATCACTTCTGCTCACTTCTTGGTTAACTGCCTCATTTAGAAGTGGGGAACTGTCGTCCTTCTGGTGGCGCAGCCGTAGCTAACTCTGCCATCGGAAATCCTTTCTGAGCGAGAGGGCTGAAATAGTACTGCCAAGTCCATGGCATCGGAAGGCCTGTCTCACTCTGTTGTATCTCAGTAGCTGGTTGCCATCTCCACTGGATTCTAGATTGTGGATTCCAGTGGCAGAGAGCAGGCGGTTGCTGAAGTGAGAGGAGCGACAGGGTTTGTTGCTTTGTCCTTAATAAATCTGGTAACCTTCACTTCCTGTGTCCTCCTGGCGTCTTCAAACATTCATTCTCAGGCTTCTGATACTGCAGTGTGGTCTCAGGCAGGAAAATAACAATGTGCTCTAGTCCGTCAAGGACATTGCTTTTTCAGTTTTCCAAATCAACTCCCATCCATCTATGGGGTAAATTATTTAAAAACTGAAAGAAAAATGCTGGGTGCTCCGTGATTCTGCAATGCTGCCGTGTAGTGGTGGGTGGGAGGTATTCGGCATTAATTTGTGGTAAACCTACTCCTGTCTTGTTGGTGGTAGCATGTTCAATGAAAATTCCCCACCTCTGCAGCAAGAACACGAACAATGGTGGCTGTGCTGTGTATGGGATGGTGGAGGGTGCCTCAGCCACCCTAGTGGCTTGGTGGTCTTCTCCCTTAGGTTCCAAGTAACATTTATTTGATTTGAATCATTTGATGATGCAATTTTGTATTAGTATGTTTCCCACCTGTTGCAGCAACATTTTAGATTTCCTTGTTTGAAGTGTAAGATCAAAATAGGTATGCAGTCATTTTTCTAAAACGATTTCCAGCAGTTACCATGTTTCTTGCTTGGAAGTGCATAAAGATAACGTGGTTGCACCACAATCACACAATCCCGTCACGTCATAAGCCAGAACAATTGCTCAGTTTCTTTTTCGGATTTTTTTTAATTACAATTCCGTGACATACTGAAGGGAAGTTCAACAAAAAAATATAAAAAGATGAAAGAACTCATTTAACATTTTTAGCAAATACAAAGTTATATTGCCCTTTTTCATTTATACTAAGTGTGTATCTAGTCAGCCTTAAACCAAGTTGGTACATGGAGTGTCTGTAACTTTAAGGAACATCTGCAGTGTCTTCAAATGATGATTAAAGATGTGCTATGCCCCTTCCTTGAACAGACTGCGAGCTGCATCATTGCGTTCTCTAATCTGGTACATGATGTGGTGTCACTTAACTGGCAGAGGAACCCAAACACCATTTCTCACTTTCTGACTCATTTGACATCAAATGGAATAACTAGTAACATTTTATATATGGTTTGCTTCTCTACATGTTTACTGTTTAAAATGATATGCTTTGTACTTTGATATATGAACGATTTATCGGACCTTGTACCATTTTGTACAGATTAGGGATGCTGTGGCAGTAATTCAGTATTTGGTGTGGCTGGGGAAGAATGTGCCAGAAGGAAAAGTGGATGAACGATCTGGAGCACGCCATGTAGAGGAACTACGAAGGTTAGTAAGATATCAACCTTTTATCGACTTGAATTTTCATCCTCTTCATCCTACCCCAATTGACTCAAAACAATAAATATCTGTTCCAATGTATAGTTTCTATCTAAAACACAAAACCCTAAAAATATGAACATAATTACTCCAATAGCAAACTGAACATTTTAGGTACGTGATATATCTCCAAGTACCTCAAATGACGTTCACATCTGTTGAAACGTTCTCTTCTGTATATTGCCTGTTCCTCTTGCTCTGACCAAAGGCGTTATGATGACTAATGTCATCATAACAAGGTTGTAGCTTCCGTGGGGAGGGGAGGGGAGGTGTTTGGGGTGTGACATCCCAAAATAAAAGCATTCCCGGCTTGGAAGTTGGGTCCGGAGGCCATGAGTCAGGTCTGCTGTCTGTGTTGGTTTGTCTCTCCATCCTGATTTCATTTTTTCGATTGGAAACTTAAATGTATATAGGGGCAGTTTACAAAAAGTAGTAAATCGACACCCATGAAAGTACTCATTGAATTGCTATCATACACCAGGCCTCGGTAAATTAGAATTATACTGGCATAATTAGCATAATTTCAAGAGTTTTGGGTTACGCTTGTCATGTGAAATTCCAGAAATGTTGCCATTACGCCACTCTGAGTAATTAAGCACCATTCAGTGTGAAAATTTACAGAGAGTTCAGGGTATGAATTTACCACAAACATGCTGGAACAATAGAACTCAGGTGGCTGTTGTTCACAGTGCTTTTGTTCGTGCTATTTTTTTGTGTGAAATGAGCCCTTGTCTCAAGGTATTTTATGCTAAAATCCCGAATTTGCCTTCCAAGTAATTATGTGTAATTTCATGTAATTACAGACAAGCAAATTAAGCAAATTTCTCATACACACATCCTCATCAAACACCCAAACAAAATGTGATGGAAGGAATTCTATTTGCTGCCATCGGCAGTTGCTCAGGGTAGCGTCGCAACCCATATTTTTTCACTTACTATTTCAGTATAAACAGAGGCTCATCTAATGCTGATCAGTACTGACCCTAACCAAACCTACTGCTCCACCCCCCAGGACCTCCCCCGGGGCCCTACCCCGGACAAAGATATTTTACATCAACTTTACGAAATCATGAACAAAACAATTCGCCTGATGTCGCACAAGTACAACAATTAACATTCATGTGTGGTCAGAAAAAGGAGAATCATTCATTCATCTTTGAATTTCCAAACAAATTATTTAATTCAAATTTAACTCAAAACAACTATTCGGAAGAGTCATGGCGGGTCTTCTCTGGACAATCTGTAAGACACAGCCTGCAAGACAGAATTCAAGATAAGAAGGTGTGTCATGCGCTCATCAAAGGACAGAGAGAGAGAGAAAGAGAGAGAGAAAGAAAGGGAGAGAGAGAGAGTGAAAGAGAGGGTGAGAGAGAAAGAGAGAGAAAGCGGGAGGGGGGAGAAGGAGAGAGAGAGAGAAACAGAGGAAGAGAGAGAGAGAGAGACAGTGAAAGGAAGAGAGGGAGAAGGAGAGAGAGAGTAACAGAGGAAGAGAGAGAGACAGTGAAAGGAAGAGAGGGAGAGGGAGAGAGAGTGCCGACACTGCGGACCCAGGCTCACTGCTCACCTGCTGCCACCGGTGTGTCTCCAACCACGTGCCGGTATACACTGCAGTCCACCAGGTCCCTTATCTGAAACAGAGTCCAGATTTATGAATGGCAGAGTTCATATCAGTGCACACGCCATAATCGCTTGGCCGCCCCTGCGTACACATGCTGCTGCACCCCAGCCCCTCCCGCCGCCCAGCGGTGTTTGCCCGCCCCTGCGCACCCAGGCCTCACTGTTCACCTGCTGCCACCGGTGTGTCTCCAACCACGTGCCGGTATACACTGCAGTCCACCAGGTCCCTTATCTGAAACAGAGTCCAGATTTATGAATGGCAGAGTTCATATCAGTGCACAGGCCATCATCGCTTGGCCGCCCCTGCGCACGCAGGCTGCTGCACCCCAGCCCCTCCCGCCGCCCAGCGGTGTTTGCCCGCCCCTGTGCACCCAGGCCTCACTGCTCACCTGCTGTCACCGGTGTGTCTCCAACCACGTGCCAGTATACACTGCAGTCCACCAGGTCCCTTATCTGAAAAGAGTCCAGATTTATGAATGGCAGAGTTCATATCAGTGCACACGCCATCATCGCTTGGCCGCCCCTGAGCACACAGGCTGCTGCACCCCAGCCCCTCCCGCCGCCCAGCGCTGTTTGCCCGCCCGTGCGCACCCAGGCCTCACTGCTCACTTTCCGCCACCAGCGTGTCTCCAAGCGGGCCCACCACGTGCCGGTGCAAGCTCCAAGCCCGGGGCCTGCGACTTTGGCAGCCTCCACATCATGCAGCCCCGCCCCGCGGGCCACCAGGTCACACACGTGATTCTGGGTCTTGATTTCGCAATGGCAGAGATCATATCAGTGCACACGGCATCATCGCAGGCTGCACACCCGCTCAGCTCTATAGGTGCCACTAACTCTGTGAACCGCAAGGCAACGCCACGTGGCGGTAGGCCCGCGCTGCCCACTGGCTCAGGCCTACACTGCGGTCCAGCTGGGCTCACACAAACCCTTATCAGTCCGGACCGCCAGGACGGCGCATCATCGCAGGTTGCACACCCGCTCAGCACCGAAGGTGCCCCTACCTCAGTGCACCGAAAGTCACCGTCCCGTGGCGGTAGGCCCGTGCCGGCCGCAGTGTTTCCGGTGCCACCAACTCTGTGCAACACAAGTCATGGGCCCTTTCTGATTGAGTCTCGTGATATGCCAGGTGGATGCAGCCATGTCACCTCCGGCAGTGGGGAAGAACTGGGACATGTAGCGTCGTCGTCCCCCCTTTATACGTAAGCCGAGTGGGCTGGGTCGGCGTACGCCAGGCCAGCGTAGGGGTGTGAATAATTATCCCTGGGCTCTGGGCATGGTTCATTTCTGGGCTGGACAGGAAACCAACTGATGCGTGTGTCTCTGTTGCAGTGTCTGCGCCACACGGCCCGCAATCGACAATGTTGCAATGTTGCATGCACCCGGAGGGCGGCCGCGCACGAAGGGATTGTACAAGGAGCGCAAGGCCGCTCGGGCTCTTGGCTCATGCATGCCAACTGTTGTGTGTGTATCGCTATTGGTGCACCATAAGCCTAAGGCCTAGCCTCAATTGCAGCGCGAAAGCCACATCACATTTCCAGAATGCAAGCAGTAGTCAGACTAACATTAGGGATGAAAGCTCCTTTGTCTCAATACATAAGGCGGAAGGACATCTGCACCTCCGACCTTGGTCTTGCATGCGGCAGGCACCACCTGAGAGAGATACCATAGCAGATGATGACGACTCCCACACTACGCACAGTGCTAATGAAAGACCAACGTATCCACACCCCACACACAGAAGTCCTTGCTCGAGGTATTCTTGCATGGAATGCCCTTGACACTTACGTACACAACAACCCATACGTCCAAATGTTGCACACACATACGACTCATTGCTCCGAGCTGTGGCATATCATCCACATAACTGCCGCAGGTCAGAAGAGTACCGGTTCTACAAGAGCCACCAACACAATGGCAGAACATCCCGGGCGCATGCACAACGCCTGTCACGTGGAATTGTACCGTGACCGAATGCTGCCTGTTAGTGTCTGATTCATTGGTCTGCATGTTGTGGCCCTTGTCTTGCCCGTACTGACACGCACATGGCAATAAAGTCTACGTAACTTCACTAGTGTTCAACTGTGATGAGTGTTGATTGGAATGACAAATCGTGTGCCTCAATGAGCATTGTCCGTACACAGGGAGGGACTGACTGACGCATTTCACTTAGGGGTGAGTCCCTATTGCCAGCTCCACCTGTGTGAGCCAGACATAGTGGTTGGGATAGTTGCTGATAGACCTGTGCTCTTACGTGTCTTCAGCAATGTGAGTATGTTGTCCATATTCTTGCCATGTGGATCAATGTGATCCATCACTACAGGCTGTGTCCACCCAGTTGAGTGTGAGTAGGTATGCAAAGAGATGTTCTGTTGTCAAATGTGATGGTGGACACTACTTTAGGCCTGCCAACGACTTTGACATTTCATACCCAGTCCTATTTCTAACATTGCGTGGGGCAAAGTTGAGGAATTGCACGATTGTTGTTTCAGAGCAATGAGGCCACAGCTAGTGCACACATTCCCAGTCATCTCACTTCCTATGTGTGTCACGGTCAAACATGCGCATTGCTTTCATTTCCCAGGGTGTACCTTTTTGGGCACTCAATGTCCTTACATTCATCCATACTTTCATACTTGATCGATTATGGACATGACACATCTGTGTGAATTTGAATGATTTATTCACATTCGGTGGAGTGTCGGAGCTGGAGTAGTACATGGCCATGCAGACCCCACATTACATTGTAGCCCAGTGGAGGGACAGCCAGAGTCATTTAGGGATTGACAAGTACATCGGAAGAGGAAGAGTACAGTCCGCAGTCTGATTGCTGTGTCATTGGTAAGCAAACAAAATATGGCAGTCCATGTCGAGGTCCAAGGTGAGTGTCGCAGAGTGTTTCGGGGACAGTGGGAGGTGTTGTTACAGGACATGATGCAGAGGGCAGAACCAAGCTGAAACAGGGCATATGGCGGAGAAGAATGCTACTGGCTCCTTCTTACTACAAAGGTGGAATCACCTGCATCTTCGTCCTCTATGTCATCTGTCTGACATGTGGGTGCTGATGTTTGGTCTGCAGCACTGTGTTCCACTGACACATCAGGGGCCGGAGATGTGTGTGTAGAAGTACCAGCAGCATTCATCAGCGACTGCCTTAGTGGCAGCAATGCGATGATGAGGATCTGCAGGGCATGGACGATCCCAACAACTTTTCGCTGGTGTGCATCCGTGGCAGCCATTCTTTCCGCATGCATCCGCTCCATGTTCTCCATTATCCTCAGCATCTGTGCCAACTCTCGGCTGACATCGCTGAGGCCACTCTGACTAGACAGTTGTTCTCCTCTCAGAGTCATGACTCCAGCGATGTCGGGCATGGATTGTTGGACATCATGGAGCGAACTGTGGGTGTCCGTTAGGGAGTGTAAGTGGTCCCTGATGGGACTTAGACACCCACGTATGTCATTTAGTTTGGCTGCCATGAGGTCGAACCCCACCCGCACCTGTTCAGCCACCTCCTTCTGGCAGTCTAACACATGGCCTTGGAATGCGATGTGTTCTTCGGTGAGGTGCTGGGAGCCAGCCGTGGTGGTGGGTGCTTCCTGCTGTGTGGTCTGTGCAGGGGGTGGGGTCTCCTTGATGCAGCTGGGCTGCCCTGCTCCTGGAGTTGGGTTGCCGTAGCTGTCAATGAGCTGTTGTAGGGCGTCGGTGTCGAAGCTGTGGAAGTCCTCTTCATCATCACTGATGAGTTGTCTGGTCTGCTCTGCAGGAGGTGTTGATTGTCCCTCTGCAATGTGAAGGGGAGATGCATTTTAACATTGTGGTGACATGTATGTTGACGCATTGTTCAAGTTTACATACAGACTGCATGACAATGTACATTGTGACTGTTTGGGAGGAGCTGACTATTTGATGCGGGGCAGTGGACATTTGAACTACATCACGGATGTGAGGTTGTACACGTACATTATCATCTCACAGTTTCCTGCTATGCCAGATGTGATTGGCCAGTTTCTACGCACAAGCGGAACCAGTTGTGTCCTCTGTTCTGTAGTGAGAGTGTTGCACTTTGTACCACATTGTCGTCAATGATGATGTGCTGTTATTGCTATGTGTGTGTGCTGCATTGTGGGAGAGTCGCCCCTGCAGCTGTGATTTTGCTGCCCCTTATCCCTTTGAGGCTGTGTGCCTTTGACTTCTGTGCTTCTACAGTGCTGAGATGTTGCAGACTTGGCTAATTTTGGCTCTAGTTCGGATTTTGGAGTCTTGGGCATGGTTTATCCGCAGATGTGTTGTTGACGTCAGGGGTTGTTTGTGCACGTGGATGTGTCAGAGTGTGACCTGCTCCTTTACGGCTGTGTTCCACACTCAGCCACCTCAGTGTTGTGGCGTGCACCATGTCATGATAATTGGACTGCAGCCATGCTGTTCATCATGCAGTGTCACTTGCATTGTCAGTGTGGCTCACAGACACGCAGCTTTGCTGGTTGTGACACGTGTGCATGGGTTGGTTGTGAGATTGGTGCTGTGTGGGGAGGGACCCCTTTGTGCCCATGGTGGACGGGGGCCTACTTGCTGTTTGTATGTGTGCTGCAGTGTGCCAAGGGGATCAGGGACATGATCCAGAGTCATTGTGGGTGTGCAGTGTGCTCTACTTAATTGTGCATGTGTGCCATTGTGCCCATCTCCCCGTCCCCCAGTCCCTGTTCGGTACTCACCCTGGTGCTGTTGTGTCAGGTCATGTCGAGCGGTGTCCGGACCCCCAACTCCTGCCACCGTCTCCCCACTGATGACTGTGGCCACCATTTCCTCCATCTCATCCAGCTCCTGGTGTTCCGCTGGACTGCCACCTCCAGTCTGCATTGCTGCCTGATGGTTGTCAGCGAGTTTCTTCTTGGTTTTGCGCTTCGCATCATTCCAGCACCTCTTGACCTCTCCAATTGTCCTCCGACTGCATTCACCTTGTCCAGGATGGACTGCCATATTGCATTTTTATTTGCCAATGACACGTTGGAGGTGACGAACAGTTGTTGGTGGTGTTCTATCACCTCCGTGATGATGATCCTGTTTTCCTGCGGACTGAACCTCGTCTTCTTCTCCTTGCCCTTTCGTGACCCCGAGGTCCCAGGCTGGTCCTCCTGGGGGCTTGTGGGGTTCTGGTCATCCTCTGTACTTGCTCCTGCTTCCTCCATGGTGCTACGCAGTTTTAATTATTTTGTTTGTGTTTTTCGGTGCTTTTATAGTGCATTTTCCCGCATGACGCGTGGGAATTGCAGGCCTGTCGCTGGTTATCGCTGATTTTTTTATCGCGGTTGGCCACATCGCAACTTTTTTCGCGTTTGTGTTTCGCGTTTTTTTGCTGTCACGGTAATTATATCGCGGTCAATTGACGCGTTAGCGTGAGACTATCGCATGGTACCGCCGTGTTGAGAATATAACGTTAACACAGCGTTATTTTTCCGCGGTTGACTGCGATGTGCAAAGTTGCATTAAGCTAATTTTGCGATATTTATCACACGTTCTTGAGAATATCCCCCAAGGAGTTTAACAATCGCTGGTCAGTTTTTAGGTCTGGCTTTAGCCTAACCTTTTGATTTTACTAAATTAATATCTATAATATACTTACTAAAAGGGGCTTTCAGCTACCTCTCTCCATCCGTTGGCCTGTTGTTGTGTAATTGCATTTTTCTTCCAACTACTACGCAAAACAGCATGGGCAATGAGTCAGCCTAGTGAAGCCACCGGGTTAAAATCCCTCTGAGGAACGGTATTTTGCTCTTTCAAAAGATGGACCTCTGCACACAAGGTAGTTGTCTCAGTGCCAGTGGTTTTATTTTTACCGTATAATTTGTTTAGTGTTGCCTGATTGATAGCAGGTCGCCTTTGAGGTGAGCACAGGCACATTTCAGCTTTATCACTTCCTGTCTCCTGCTAATGGTGCTGCAAATTTCGTTTGCAGAAGCCTTTCTTTATCTGACTGTTGCGAATTTCACAAGCTACCGTATCATATCCCTAAACTCAGTTTCACAGTGGTTCTTTAATAAACTTTGCCCTGGAGGAAAACCAACCTTATTGTTTTAAATTTGCAGCTCACATTTAATGCTTTTATTTAAAGATAGGTGAGGTGCAACTTGGGTTTTAATATCCAATTTTTTATCCTGTAAACCCTCTTTACATCTTGCTTTCCTTCTTACCTTTTTTCTTCCTTCTTTTTTCCTTCTTTCTTTCTTTTTCCCTCCTTTCTTCCCTTTATTACTTTTCTTTTTCCTTCTTTCCTTTTTCCTTCTTTTCTAAAGGCCTTCCTTCCTTTATTCCTTCCTTCATTCCTCCCTTCCTCCCTTCCTTCCTTCCATCTGTCATTCTTTCCTTCTTTCCATTTTTCTTTCTTTTTTGTCTTCCTTTTTCTTTCTTTCCTTTCTACTTTTTTCCTTCTTTGTTTTTTGCCTTTTTCTTTCCTTTGTTCTTTCGTTCTTTAATTCTTTCACTCTTTCCTTTCATCTTTCCTTCTTTCCATCATTCTTTGCTTTTTTCTTCTTTTTACTTCTTTCCTTCCTTTATCTTTTTTCTTTTTTTCTTTCCTTCTTTCTCTCCTTCATTCGTTATATCATTCATTCTTTCTTCCTCTTTTGCCTTCTTTCATTTTTCTTTCTTTCTTTCCTTCTTTCTTTTTTGCCTTTCCTTTTTCTGTCCTTCTTCTTTGCTTTCTTTCATTCCTTCTTTCTTTCCTTTTACCTTCTTTCATTCTTTCTTTTTTACCTTTTTTTCATCCCTATTTCTCTTCATTTTTCTTTTTTACACTATTTCCTTCCTTCTTTCGCTCATTCTTTTTTCCTTCTTTGTTTCTTGTCTTATTTACTCTTTATTTCTTGCCTTCTCTACTTTTTCTTTCTGTCGTTCTTTCTTTTTGTCTTCTTTACTTTTTCTTTCTTTCTTTCATTCTTTCTCTCTTTTTTGCCATTTTTCTTTATTTTTTTTTTTTTTTAATGACCACTAAAAGTTAATAGCATGCTGCCCTTTCACAAGGAGCACATTTACACACAAAGTAGTTCCCTTCAGTGCCCGGGATCACTATGGTAATGTGTACTTTTTTGAGACCATAACATTTTTGTCCTTTGGGCAAAGTTTTTTTTTGTATTTGATGAGGACCCAGTAGCTTCCCGAACAATAAAAATCTGCACAATCAGTGACAAAACAAGAATTGTCAAAAGGCTGGTGGCCAACCTATTGGCTTTGCCAATGTTTGTTGGAATTGTCTCTTGGTCAGGACATGATCTTTAAATTCAATTTAACAAGATTACAGTGATATTGCTTTGTGCTCTAGTGAAACTGTTTTGGGTTGGCCCACATGGCATTCATGGTTTTGAGTTGAGCCACATGGCAGGCAATGTTTGAATTCTGAAGCCCTTACTGTTGTGTCGGCTCCAGTGGCAGCAGTTGTTCTTGCACAAGCTGGATGTGTGGATCTTTAAGGACAAGCGAGCATACAAGCTGGAAGAAGGTTTTGATTTGATGTCGATGATTTATGTGGAAATATGGAAGTAGAAATTGCTGAATGGTGGCAGATATTTGGTATTGAAGATACTGCTGACGGTTAGATGTGGGCATCATTTTGGAGCCAAACAATACAGTGTATTGTGTACTGTGGCAGGTGAACAGATGTGAATGGGACCTGGCCAGCACCAGGGACAATTATGTGTGCTGACAGATCAGTATTAGAAGTTGTTTGCAATGTTGAACTGATTTCATAGACTGTGTCATCATCCACAGAGATGAACCATGAGAAAATGATTAGAATATTTTAAATGTTCAACTTTGGTTCTATACTATTGAAAGGGTGAGTCTGAGTGACAGTGTAGCACTATACTGAGGTTCTAATAATGTTGAGTACCAGTGAGACGGTTGTACTCTGACTGCCTGTCATTTCTGGGTTTAGAAGATGTCCCTGTGCTGAGGGGGCCGGGAGATGTAAGAGCAGCAGGAACATGTGAGGATACACTTTGTGTGTGGAAATGTGTCTGATTATTTACCATATATTCTTATCAGGACTGTTGTGAGGTTACGTGTGCCCTTAGTGAAAAAGGTTATTTTACCCTGTACCCTTTGTGATAAAGTTGTGGGATTACCTGTGGTGAGCAGTTACTCTATTCCCTTATCATAAAGATGTGTCAATCTTTGCCACATGACTTGTTTGGATAGGGTAATAGTAGGGGTAGAGGTGGTATTTTAACCTATGCCCTTGTCTATGCTTTTCTTCAACCAGCAATGGTTGACCCACAAGATCTGGGGAAGGCAAAGTGGATTCAGAAACTCCGCCACAAAGAATTCCACCAAAGGCACTCGCTTGGTCTTTTCATAAGACTAGATTTATTCAGTAAATAAAATTGAGGCTTCCGGTTTTCCATTTTTACAGATTTTTACAGATAAATACAGACAGAAAACAATGTGTTTCCTGTCTGTATTTATTTTTAAAAGCGGAAAAATACTGAAAATGGTGCTTCTTGTGTGAAACTCTCCATGCTGTCTTTCATGAATTCTAGGCAACAGCTGAGCAGGCAGACAGCATGGAGGGTTAAAATACATGATGAGATTTCCTTAAATACAGGCATATGTTAACATATATTTGTAGTATGATGCTAATTAACCCTGGGCGGCAAATTCCGTTCCGCTTGCGGAACTTGTGAAATTTCGGCATTTCCGCGTTCCGCGCAGAACGCGGAAATGTCGAAACTTCCGCGATCCACGGCGGAACGGAATTCGGGTAAAAAATAAAGCAGGTGCCCGAGTTGAAGCTCAAATTCTGTAACGTATTATTCAGCCCAAAAATTTGTGAGCGAGGTTGTGGCTAAGCAGATGTGCCTTCTCTCCATTTCTACCCTGAAAAGTTAGCTGTAATCCTTGATGGAGGTCTTTGCATCCTTGATTTTCTCGAGCGCAATCCTCGTGCAGTTCCTGTGTTACCAGGAGGTTCCTTCTCCTCGTCTGCCGCTGAGATCCTGCTCTGACCCTTTATAAACAAGAGGCATGTGAATGGGCCTAGAAGCCCCGCCCCACATACACTAGCGGTATGCAACATCTACCCGCCCTTTGCCCAGAATGAAGACAGCTTAATCGAAGGACCCCAGTGATTTTCTCGAGCGCAATCCTCGTGTAGAATTCGTGAGCGTGGTTAAGCAGATGTGCCTTCTCTCCATTTCCACCCTGTAAAGTTAGCTGTAATCCTTGATGGAGGTCTTTGCATCCTTGATTTTCTCTAGCGCAATCCTCGTGTAGTTCCCGTGACCAGGAGGTTCCTTCTCCTCGTCTGCCGCTGAGATCCTGCTCTGACCCTTTATAAACAAGAAGCATGTGAACGGGCCTAGAAGCCCCGCTCGTTTTGCCACCTCTTCTGGGGGGAGTTTTGACTAAGATGACTTGCCATCGGAGATATGAGAAATGCTCTACCAGGGGTGCTGACATGACCTTGCACCAGGGATGGCTCCTGTGTTGACTAATCCTAATGCGTATCGTCTGAGTTGTCTGGCCAATATACACAAGACCACACGGACAAGTTATGGCATATATCACATTAGTGGTGTTGCAATTTGAGAACTGTTTTATTGTGCGGATCACATTGCCATGTCTCAATGGTAAAGCAACCAATGCTGCACTAAAATGGCCAATAATTGGCAGGATTCCCCATAGGTCATTGATGGTTCTCTCTGAATTATGGTGCGATAATGCTGCTCAAACTGGATGGTCTTTTAGGTTTTTTCCTTTGCGGAATGCCAAGATTGGCTTTTCAAGTGCAAGATCATCAGCATTTAGCATATTCAAGTTCCTAAAAATACATTGTTTAGCCTTGCTTGAAATGAATGAAAAGGTGGTTACACAGATTACTTTGTCATCTTTGTCTTTCTTTTTTGGTGTTAATAAAGCATCTCTTTTTTTTTTTTATAAACAATTTTATTGGTTTTTAACAAGGTATAATCACTCATGACACGACATATTACAGCATGATATGGATACAATATACTTAAAGGGACACAGACGTAACTATTAGACCCCTCCATCCAGCGATGACCCCAACCAGAACAAGCTAATCCACGGCACCCAGCCATTTGCCCCAAACCCTCCGGTATTTCCTAGGACACCCCCTTGCCTCATACATAGGCTTCTCTTGATCCGCACACCAATCCACCCCCTTTCGCCATTTCACGGAACTGGGTGGCATGGGCTGTTTCCAGGAGGCGGCGATGTCCCGCTTGGCCACGACCATGGCTGTATTGTAAAGTAACTTCTCGCTCCTGGTCCCATCCAGCCCATCTGTAATCCCGAGAAGGGAATGACGCGGATCATGGGGCACCTCCCATCCCATGACCTCGGTCAGTTCGCTTTCGATCTCTCCCCAGAATTGAGCCAATCAGGGGCATGCCCACACCATGTGAAAGAAATCGGCCGGATCAAGACCGCACCTCGTACACGAGGCATTTGGGGAAAAGCCGGCTCGGTGTAGGCGCTGCGGGGTGAGGTAGGCCATGTGTAGGTAATATAACTGAATTAGGCGGAGTTTATCAGATGAAGTAACCGTCCTGGGTGACATTAGGGCATCGCGCCAGTCCTCCTCGTCCAGGGGGCCCACCCACTCCTCCCATTGGCCCCTGAGTCCGTCTAGTGAGGTCGGAGTATTGTTGACAAGCGTCCTGTAAATGCGGGAAATACCCCCCTTCCCCAAGTCGCCTAGCATGGTCTGAGCCTAAGGGGGGCTGTATTCGGGAATCCTGGTGTCGTCAGGAATGTGTATGCGTAGGGCGTGCCGCACCTGTAGATATTTGTAGTGTTGTGATGGGTGCAGAGAGTATCTGGATTGAAGATCTGCGAAGGAGCACATGTGACTGCTTGCCCACACATCCCCGAGCTGGGAGATCCCAATGAGATCCCACGCTCGGAACCCCTGTAACCCACTGACCTCCCGAAGCCTTGTCCCGTGCCATAGACTGTTGAGTGAGTTCGTTCGTCCATTTAGTATGTCGCAAAGCCGCCCGCCAGGCCAGGAGCGCCGAGCGTGTGATGTCGGGCAGAGTGGACGGGATAGATTCCCCGTACATTAGGGATTGGATTTTGGGTAGGCCGAGCCCACTCAGTTCCAGCCTGTATGCTGGGTCAGATCAGCCCCCATTGAACCAGTCGTGGATGTTCAGTAAACGAGTCACCAGGTAGTATAGATATAAGTGTGTCATCCCCATACCCCCGTCGAATGAGGGAATCTGGCAGGTTTTAAAGGCCAGTCGGGCCCTCCCTCCCTCCCCCCCAGAGGAACTTAGTAGCCATAGTGTCCAGCTCCCGAAACCACGCCCGCGAAAAACAGAATGGGGTGTTTTGGAGGATGTAGAGGAATCTGGGAAGAATCATCATTTTAAATAAGGCTACCCTCCCCAAGGGGATCAGAGGCAGTGTTTGCCATTTGTGAAGATCTGCCTTGACCTTCTTCACGAGCGGGGTAATATTAAGGGACCAACCCAGGTCCGGGAGGAGAGCGACCCATTATCCAAGATATTTAAAGGACTGACGCCGCAGCGGTATCGTGGACTGCCAGTCGAAACGCTCCCTGGAAAGATGGAGCGGAACCAGGACCGATTTACTGGAGTTCAGTTGGAGGCCCGAGGTTTGCCCAAAAGAGCGCAGGATATGAAGGCAACGGGGACCTGACTGTGCGGGATCGGTTAAGAAGATCAGGACGTCGTCTGCATACAGGGCGATTTTATCCACTTCAGAGTTGGGCCATTCCCATCCCCGAACCAGATTCTCGGCCCGTGTCAAGGCCGCTAGAGGCTCCATCACCAGGGCGAAGAGGAGGGGCGAGAGCGGGCATCCCTGTCTCATTCCCCTTTGAATGGGGAAGGCATCAGAAAGAACCCCGTTGACCAGGACGCGCGCCCGGGGCCGAATGTACAGGACCCCAACCAGCTGCCTGAAGCGAAGGCCGAAGCCCATCAGCGCCAGCACCTCGTCTAAGTACGTCCAATCGACGGAATCGAATGCCTTCTCAAAATTAATGAGAAGGAGCGCCAGGTAGGGGGAGAGCACGTGGCGATGAGCCAGGGCCAGGTGCAGCTGCCGAAGACAGTGTCTGGTGCCTCGTTGGGGCATAAAACCGCATTGGTCCGGGTGGACCAACGTGGCGAGATAAGGCTTCATCCTACGGGCGAGGATCGTAGCGTACAATTTAATGTCCGTGTTGAGGAGGGAGATAGGACGATAGTCGGCACAATGGGGAGATGGCGGTTGTGACTTCGGGAGGACTACAATGGTGGCCATATCCGTCTCTGGTGGGAAGGAACTTTTCTCTGAAGCCTCGGCATACAGGTCGGCTAGGCGGGGTACAAGGGCTTCGCGGTACGCTGCATAGTATTCTTGGGGAAGGCCGTCCGGGCCAGGAGTCTTACCCGCCGCGGTATGCACGATGGCCTCATTAATCTCATCGAGGGAGAATAAGCGGTCTAGATCAGTTCTAGCCGTGGAGTCCAGCTGGGGGAGTTGAGCACCTGCCATTTCCATTAGTTTCCGGAGCGGTCTCACCGGGGTTCGCTTAGCATAGAGTCGGCGATAGTAGGCTGTGAATGCGCCCGCTATAGCCACCGGGGATTGTTGCGTCATCCCCTCCTGATCTAGTATCTCCGGGATAATGCGGTTCGCTCTGGGATACGTGGCGAGCCGGTGTAGAATCGCTCCATTCCTGTCACCCCAACCATAAACCCTGGCCACAGAAGATCTCCACATGAGCTTGGCGGCCTCCAGCGAGAGTTGCTTGATGTCGTTGCGGATGCTCGCGAGGCGCCTCTCTTGAGCTGCGTCGCCCCCCGCGGGGGAGGAGCGCTCAAGGCGTAGGGCCTGTGCCTCCAGGGATGTGATCCGCGACAGTTGGGCCGTCGCTGCCATTGGGCGTGGCCTTTGGCAAATCCACGGATGGTGGCCTTACCCGCCTCCCACAGGGTACCCGGGGAAGGGACCGACCCCGAGTTGGTGTTAAAGTATTGCGCCAACTCCAGACCCACCGCCTTCTTGAAATCCTTATCTTGAAGAAACCAGGCGTTCAACCGCCACATTGGGCGTGAATGGTGAGGAGAGGACCCTGCGCTAAGGAGCACTGGAGAGTGGTCGGAAATGCCTCTCGGGAGTATGCGAACATCCTGGAGTGTAGAGCAGTCCGTTGACGGAATAAAAATCGCGTCTATGCGCGCCTGCGTGTGGTGCGCAGCGGAGGTGTGTGTGTATTGTTTAGCGTGTGGGGGCCAAGTTCGCCACGCGTCGCAGAGGCCTAGGGATTCGTCCCAGTTTGTGAGCTGTTTTGCCTGCGTCAGTCTGGATGGAGAGGGAAGGCCCGTCGTGTCCAAGAGTGGGGCCGAGACCGCATTAAAGTCACCCCCTATAACGGTGAATCCCAGGGGGAGGGTGGGCATTTGGGCAGTGGAGTGTTTAAGGGTCGTGGTGAGCATTGAGGGAGGAGAGTACATGGACACAAAGGGGCCGATTCCGATTCGGGCCGGAAATCTCTCCGACCGAGCCGGACTCGGAGAGATTTCCGACCGAATCGGACCCTAGCAGCCCGACCGAACGAGTACGATGTGCACGTATGCCATCGGACTCGATTCGGTCGGACTCCCATTGAAGTCAATGGGAGCCTGTCGTACAACGCGTACACGGGCTCCCATTGACTCAATGGGTGCGAGGCAAACAGGGGCGCCCCCTACAGCGTGTACGCGGCGAAGCGACTCGCGCCGTACACGCACAGGTAGGGGGGACCCATGGGTCCCCACTGTGTGTGACTCGTGCGGCTACGCGTACAGGGGGGTCCGACACGGACCCCCAAAGTACGGCTCCAACTGCTCCTTCGAGCCGGACGGCGCGAGTCGGTCGGACTGCTCGCGGCGCGCATCGTACTTGCCCGGCCGGGGAACGTCTCCATTGCGCGGTGCGAGGCGTGTCCGAGCGAGTCGGTCGGAGCGGTCGGCTTTCGCGTACGAGTCGGTCGGTGCGGTTGGGTCTCGCGAACGAGTCGGTCGGAGTTTTCGCATCGTACTCGCTCGCCCGGACGCACGTACGAATCGGTCGGGAAACAGGGCTCCGAATCGGATCCGGTAAAGCCGAATCCGATTCAGAGCCCTACCGTCCGAGATCGGAATCGGCCCCAAAGTTGTGTGGAGTACCCCCGATTGCCCCGCTGATAGCTACAAACGTGCCCTGCGGGTCGTGGAAAACCTGTGTTAGGACAAAGGGAAGGGAGCGCTTCAATATTATGGCCACACCCCGGGAACCTCGAGCGAAGCCCGAGTGCCAGACCCTGTCGTAACCATATCGTGCCAGGAAGGGGCAGAGGTTGCACAACAGGTGTGTTTCTTGGAGCATCAGCACATCTATATTGAGGCGCTGCGCATAGCGCAGTACGGCCGTTTGCTTGTGGCGGTCTAGGAGGCTGTTAACGTTCCAGGATAAAATCTGAAAGGTTGCGGACGAAGATATTGTATCAGTCATGGGGGCTGGAAGTCGCTACGATGGCCCATCGGACCCCGGTGGGCCGACAGCAAATGCGGGGCCTGGCTCAGGTGTGAAGATGTACCGTTTGGTCGGAGCGCGTATATTGGGCCTCTGTCTGAATAGCTCCGCTTGTCATGAGGGTGCAACAGAACAACAATGAACAGTGTAAAACCTGTGGAGAAAACAATCTTATCTCCCAACAACCAAGAGAGAACCCAATACCGAACCCGCCCCTACCCCCTCAAAGCATCTCTTTTTAAAGATCTTTTTACCAGCTTCTGTCTATCAGTTTCTGAGAAAGTGTTTCTGCTTCCTTGAAGAAATCTTGTTTATATTTACACATATGCTTCTGATTCTGAGGAATTGAGAAAATGGAAGAGTCCCACAATGCTTATGGGTAATCACTGGAATACGCAATAACATATTTATTCTGTCAGTTTGTGGTATAAAGTGGTGCACTATTCACCTTATTCCTCTCTAATTAAAAGGTCAAGAAATTATATCTTGGACTTGGTGCTTTGAGATGTGAAATGCAGTCTTTTGTAGTATGTGTTTTGGCATTCAATAAATGCGGACAGCTGGTTTTCGTCTCCCTGCCATATCAAGAAAATGACAGCAATATAATGTTTCCACTAAAGTATGTGTCTGTGGAAAGGACTGGTGTCAATAAGAATGGTCTCTGATCCTATGTTGTTCATAAAAATAATGTGTTTAAAGCAAGAAGGGAACCCAATTGTAATGGTCAGGGACCATGGGTAATAGTTCGTTATAGTAGCACAATAGTCACTGACTAGGGAGATCAACAAAGCAAACAATGAATATAGGCCTGAAATCAGCACTATATTAAGGCTGTCCAGCCGGACAGAGAATTTTAATGATGTTCAAAATCACAAGAATAAAGTGGGACACAGTCCTGCATCCAATGCAACGCATATAGCAGAAGACAAAAAATAATAAACAAAAATACTGAACACGGCTCAGGCAGGGAAAAAGACATACTTGTACTTATAAATGAAAATGTAACAAGTAAACAATAAGTAGAGACACCATTACACACCAGTAGTTAATTCAATTGGGTTTCTGGTGTGCATAAGGTCGACGACGTTTCGATCCCATAACAACAATATTGGGATCATCATCAGGACGTAATTATTACATGCCTGAGATAAATTAAGCCGTGCATAATAGCATAAGGCAAGCACAGAGGTAGCGCCTGGGATGAGATAACCTAATCCGAAGGTCAGGCACGGGCGTCTTGCTGCACAATTAGGGGCATGGATAGATTGCGGCCCGGGATAGGTGGAGGTAGGTAGAGGTAGGTATAGGTAGGTAGAGGCACAATGACATAAAATAAGAAACTTCAGACGGGGTCCCGAAGATTAAGTGAGTAGCGCATAGGATAAGCGCTTACTCAGCGGATTGGTGCAGTGACCTTGGCAACCTTCTAGGTTCTGACGATTTGGATGGAAAAATAATAGCAAGTTGGGAGCGAAAACCCCTCCCATTGATGTCCCTTTTGTCTGTTAGTAATAGTGACTGTCAAAAAGAAAAAATCTTTTTGTTAGCTCCAACTGGAGTAACTCTATGATGAACAATGTGGGTACTTGGTGATGACTAGGTCTCGTATTTAAATTATCTCTATAACTGTAATACTCTCAGTCTGGAGGATGTTGGTGTAGAGAGATTCAATATTCAGGGTTACCAAGATGGATTATTGTATTTTGCCCATTTTTGATTTACTATTCTAATTTGCGTTCCATGTTTGTCTGTTTTTTCTTTATGTATGTTTCTATATGTATTATAGTGTTGCAATTACTCAGGCCTACATTGCATCTGTCCTGATGATGATCCTATCATTCGAATAAGGATCGAAACGCCATCAACAATGTATTCAGATCCAGCTTGCATTGACTTATTGTATATTTTATGGGCTGTATCTCTTCAAATACCATTGTTACACAAGCAGTGTACTTTCTTGTCACACATATTACACCTTGGCCTGAGCACTTCCCTCACTGTATTCATGTCACTTTGTTCAGAGTACCCTGCAGTACTTGGTTTTGGATTTAATTTATGGATGGATTATTTTATATTAAAAACATGTTGTTTAGCATTTTGTGTTACCTTTTCTACCTAGGGACCACTGTTGTTTCATAACATTTATTAATACATAACATGTTGTCAGCAAAAGAACAGGAACTGAGATGTTACATGAAAATAAAAGCATTTTCTCTTGATTTGCATCTGGACACTTGTATCTTTAAAATACAAATACACTATACACTATAATTTGCTGTGCAAGCATTCATTATTCATGTAATGTTTCCACCAGAAGTAAAATAACAACTTCAAAATATATTACTTTAATTAATTTCTTTGCACAATATTTTCTTGCATGCATTTACTGCTGTAAGGAAGCATCACATAATATAGCAATGAGAACATTTGGACTTTTTTCAAAACACACTGCAGACTTTGTCCTTGTAATGTTACATCTTATTAGCTAGGGAAAGATACAACAGACCAGCAAGCCAGGCACACGGAAACTAATTCACAATATTTTCTATTTTACAAAGAAAGAAATGCATACACATTTGTTTGTTAACTAGCTTTTTCACCCTCCTGGATAGGGATGGGAATTTGCCCTGTTTAGGAAAGGGTGTGTTTGTTTTGAGAATATTGCATTGTTTTCTCCTCAAGTAGTCCATATGTGATATCTCTATGGTAGCATGTATTCTGTGAGTCAGTCATTGAGTGTTTATTGTTTCTAGAATAATTTCATATGTTTCAGCTTGTCCTCTTGTATTTCCCCTGTTTCTTCTGCTCAGTTCATTAACATAATGAAGTATGTTGGAATGTTATGTATGTCATTATGTGGCGAAATACGAGTTCGCCCAGTGGCCTGGAAACATTGCAAGCAGAGCAGGAAGGAGCTGCTGCTACCGGAATGGCATCCTTTTGGCATATAACCTACAACTGAAAAATAACACCTTTACATCATGCAGTGTCCTGTCTGATTCCTTCACAAATAGCTTTTTCTTTGGTTGCTACTGTATACCATCCAAGAGTCTAAGAATGGTGGTAATCTCCCTGTTTTTGCTTTCCCCCAAAACCCGATGGCAAAACTCAAACCACTGAGTACTCTTTATTCAACATTCAACTTAGTAGCTTAATTTGGAGAAATGGCTTGTAGAGTTTTCTTGTGCTATGACATTCTGAGACATCATTCAAAATAGAATAGGTTTTTCTTTTGGTAATCTATAAAGTGAATAATCACTTTTTTTTTGCATGATGACCCCCTACTGAGGGCTGTAGTTGTTTTTTAAAGGCCCTGAAC
Organism: Calotriton arnoldi; assembly: GCA_963921515.1. Lineage (NCBI taxonomy): Eukaryota > Metazoa > Chordata > Amphibia > Caudata > Salamandridae > Calotriton > Calotriton arnoldi. Next base: position 1,912,498 of record CAWUFW010003012.1, read on the forward strand.
CAGAGGTATAGTTGGTCCGAGCTGCATGTGAGGGCCTATAACGCAGGTGAGGACCTTTAAAAAACTGTATAGCCCAAGGCAGAAGTGTTATAAAGTTATTAGAACAGCCCAGCACTGAGTGAAGACTGTTCTCAATTGAAAAAGGGATAGACAAACAGAGGAATGTTGGAGCAGGTGTCTATAATGGCCTTAAATGGGCCTGATTCACCCCATTATCTTCAAGGGAGCTCTCAATATTCCAGTGTCCTGATGTAAATTGCAGACAATTGGAGTTACATATATCATATCAGAAGACTGGCATATATGTTTTTCTTGGTTTGAATTGGTGTTTTGGCCCATGGAAAAATTGAGTTTTTTATAGAGTGCTTGTATTTCAGTTCTTCAGGCTGATGTGGGGATGGCTTACACCCTTTATTTATTAAAAGATAGTCTGGCAGATTTTTATGCTTTTCTAAGACATAACACGTGTAAATGTATATCTTTTTCTTTGCAGTTTGCAGTTCACCCTCTGTCAGACCCTGTTCGGTTGCCACTGGGCATCAGACATGATGGTTGAGGTTGTCTGCTGCTGGTGTTCTGGAAGCTGGGTCAATCACAACCAGTGTTGGTGAGAAGACACAGGCTTCTAACGGAGTAGTGTGATAGCATGAGCAACAGAAGTCAACAATCAACCAACAGTCACAAGAACTCGAATATTCAGCCCTGTGTTTGTCTTTTTAGAAAAGAAAGCACTTTTTAGTCTCACAGCAGTACTCAATCCTAAACAGTTTATTCCAGTATATAGGATAGTGTTTCTGGTCACAGTTGTCCCTTGTGGTGCTACACCGCTAATCTCCCTCCATGCTATTGCCTGTCCATGTGACCCTGAAGAGTTTGTCTCCACATCAATTATGGCACAAGGATGCATAAGGTTCAGGTGGAGATTCTAGTGTTCCAGAAATCATAGGTGTAATCAGTTTACATATTTGTGAGAGTTCTTACCTCTAATGGTGTAGTGGGATCACTGACATAATATCGACAGACACAATATCGACCTACAAAAATATTGTGACAAAAATATTGATTACACTAATATCGACTTCCTATACTTAATTTAAAAACACACAAATATCGTTTCAACATTATCAAACTAAAAATATCGGGATAAATAATATCGCACACATTAAATAAACATACAAAATAACAAAAATATTGATAACAAAAGTATAGACAACAAAATTATCGCTAAACAAATATATCGGCAAGTTATATAATTTATAATAACTCAATACATACCACCCAAAATATAAAAATAGCAATAACACACATAACAAACATTATAAATCACTTAACACATACTTTAAAAAAATAACAAAACAATTTCATAAACATTTATAAATACACAAATATTATTTACTACTGCAAACATAATATTAGAAATAAAATGTAACTCTTTAACATTTAAAAAGTTAGAAATATCAGATAATATAGTACACCATTTTTTTATTTAAAAAGTAACTGAAGCTTAATTAGCGTTTTCCATATATAGAAAACAACTGTCAAATTAATTAAAACAAACAGCTAACAACCACTGAAATACACATACAATTAAAATAACCCAATAAGATTGAAACAATAATTAATAACACACTATATAAACACACACAAATTCAACATTATTTTACCTTGCAACCAAAAAAGAAACAATAAGGAGAAACTCTGCCGGATTGCTGACCCAACACTGAACTGCAATACAGAAAACTCGGATTACATCTCCACAAAGTAAGTAAAAAAGCATTTTAAAACAACTGCTACTAAAAATGCTGTCAAACAAATGTTGTATGAACAAAATAATTAATATGTACTTTTTAAAATTATATCTCATCTACAGATAATTCTGAACAAACTCAAAGAACAGCAGAACAGTGTGAAAAGTCAATTTAAAAATAAGGCAAGTATTACTCTGAGATTAACTAAAAAATATTTTTTAATACCAAACAGAAGAACTACCTAACCACAACTCCCCCCAGCTAAAAACGCAATAAAACAGATTAATTAATATTACTCTTTTTTAACAGGAATCTCTGCAGAAAAACCAAAAACAAACAGCAGAGAAAAACAATCAACATTGAAAAAAGTCTTCAAATTCAACATTGTAAGTATAAAATTGACAATGTTCAGTTTCAGAAAATAAAACATAATTATTATTATTATTATTAATTAACATTTAGTAAAGCGCATGGCTACCCTTAGGCATCCCAGCGCTAGTGACAAAAGGAAATATTTTATTAATATTTATATACATTTCTCTTAGCATTTGAAGCACCACCATGACTGAAGGGGCCCAATTCACTACTTCCCAATAAGGCAAATTATTATTATGTTATATGGGGTATGTGTACACCCAAGAAAAGCAAACAGGGGACAAAGTCAACTGGAAATGTAGCAAATATTATTCTAACAAATGTTATGGAAGGGCTGCTACAAAGGAAACAACTGTATTATATGTTAGAGAGCATAACCACCCCCCTAACGCAGCTGAAATTGAAGTTAGAAATGCCATTGAAAATATAAAAGTAATTAGTACTGCATCTCAGAAACCCACAATAGAAATCCTTAAACAAATGCTTCCCAGAGTTCCAGAGCATGCAACTGGCCAAATGCCCTCAACATCCTCATTAAAAAGAACTATAGCTAGAACTAAAAAGCTACCGCTACCACCACACCTATCCCCAAAACCTTTGCTGAAGTAGAAATACCACCTGAACTCACAGTTACACATACTGAAGAACAATTTCTTCTGTATGACAATAAATCAGCTGAAAAAAGAATAATAATGTTTGGGACTCCCACAAATTTACTAAAATTACAAAACTTTGAGACATGGATGATGGATGGGACTTTTAAAATATGTCCCAAACCATTTTACCAGCTTTACACAATACATGGACTATTTCAACATACAAACATCCCCTTCATATATGCTCTACTGCCAAACAAGCAAATAGCAACCTATGTTGAACTTTTAAGCAAAGTAAAGAAAGAAACTAACAATTATTTTCCCCAAAAAATAATAGTAGACTTTGAGCAGTCAATGATACAGGCAATACTAAAAAACTACCCTCACACAGCAATTCAAGGTTGCTACAATCACTTTAAAACAATCTCTTATAGTCTCGACCTCCGCTCATACACGGGCCCACAAGAACGTGCAAGCCCTAGCCATCAAAGGCCTAAAAAGCAGCCAGAAGACATTCTCATTGGTCCTCATAAATTGCTACCTGAATCCCCGCAAATCCTCAAAAGCACTCGCTATGGGGACCCTGTGTTTGATCATCAAGACAATCCTCGAATCTTATCCCGCACATGAAATTCTGCTGGTAGGCGATTTTGACACCAAATACCTGGGCCATCGTCATAATGCCGGACAGAGGAATAGTGAACACGACCAATTCAATAATTTACTCACCATATACGGTCTAAAATCGGCAGACCAGTCTCAGGATGCCTGTCCCACGTTTAAGAAAATCTCTACAATCGATTACATCTTCATGTCAAGTGGCTTAATTAATCATCTCCAGAGCTTTGCCATCATAAATCACACAGAAAGTGATCATAATCCCCTGGTAATACATCTGAATTTAAACCACCAGATAGCAGATACAGGCCAGGAGTTAGGCCACTCTACAGAGGATGAATTAATGAACGTGGTAAAGCGAATAAAGTGTCAACCTTTTCACTCGCCCCAGGTTGTAGTGTAGTTCCTATTTCCCTAATAGGCTCTGCGCATTGGAATAATATAACCTATAGGTTTGACATAGGACTAAGGTCGGTATGTCCCTATCGATTATACTAAACTTAATTACCTGTGCCAGCTAGCTCAGAGGCCACTAGAAACTTCTTGAAGACAAGAAGGGAATAGCTTCTGGCAACCACATAACATAAAACCCTGATCCCTCAGGATCGTGGAAACAATATACTACTTTTCATTCAGTCACTCATCTCGGAGAAGTACATAGAAGAAACAGTCAGATGTGTTTACAATAACATTTATTGCACAGTTGTTGTTCTAGTACTGGTTATATGTGCTGCGACAACTGTTGGACAGTAGCAGAGAAATATGGCCAGCAGTGCAGTTAAATAAAAATGCATGGTACAGTTTTACCATTGTGCAATAGTAATGAACACATACATGAAATGCAGAATGCATTAAGATAAAGCCTATACCCCTATGATGCCTAACTAGATGTACCTAAGTGTGCCTAGCATGTGTGTAGGTCTTAGAGAGCCAAGAATCCCCCTAGGATTTAGTCTAACCCCATTACCTTAGTGGGACTTCATCCTGGTGTTGAGCTGGACACCCCAGGATGGGTGGATGGACCTCTGCCAGCTGGAGCTGTGACATGATGCAGGTTGCAGCGTCTCAGGTCAGAGTGTCGGCATGGAAAGTCTCGGTCCCCTCTGCTTTGCTTGGGCAAAGGGAGGTATATTTATACCTGATAGGTGCCTTGGAATGTTAGTATTGACGTACAGTCGGTCAGAGGAAGACGTCAGGAATGAACCCTTAGGAAATAGTGGTTCATGCATATTTAAAGAGTTCTTGGAGAAATCAATAATCCTGTGCTAGGGAAAATCCCAAGAGCTTAAGGGTCTGTTTCTAAGAACTCGTTGTGACGTAGGTTAGTCACTGTTGGACATGGATATGACGTATTTAGGATGGACCGTCTTCTGCACCCAGAGCACACGTCAGATAAGGGACAGACTCTGTTGCTCGTTATTTGTGAAGGGAGGGCCAATGTAGGTGAAAGGTCCTGCCTGCCTCTGGAGATTTGTACTTCTGAAACGGCGCACCTATGTTAGGGCCTCAATCCAGCACATAACACCCACTCCAATCTATGGACAATCGTGAATAACCCATTAAAAGCAAACTACGTGACTAAAATAGGCATTTGCATATGATTGGCAGGTAGTTGCATGAGAGTGGTTTATGAGCTGAAAAAATAGCAGCTGTTAAAATATGTAAAATTACTATAGACTCTGTGGAGACAGGAAAAATCTATAGTGTCATTAAAAAATACTCTCTTAGAGTCAGTAGTTACTTATAAAAGTTCCTGTTTATAAGATTGAAAACTCTTACAAGCTGTTCAGAAGACCATGCTTTCTTTAAAAAAAGAAAAGAAAAGAAAGGTCATTTTAGAGGGAAAGCTCCAAGCACTCGGTGAGAGTTGAAACAATAAGAGAAAGAATGTGTCTCAGGACATGTTTTAGCAAAATGAGAGATAACAAGTGGCTGAGAGACACAACATTTCTGTTGCTAGTTACTGCAGGGGACGGACCTTTCTAATACCTCTCAGAATCGTTGTGGGAGCACAGAATAGTGCAGCCAGTTGCTGGTTCTGAGGCAGCCGGTGCTGTAATCGATACCTTAGATTTGCAAGGAATGCTTGAGTTTGATGGGAATACGCTTGGGACACAGCCAAGCATGGGACTTCAGCAGTTCCAGCCTGGTAGTAAATGCTGCTGGCGTTTCCTTTGGAAGTGTCAGACAGATGATGACCACGCATTCTTCACTGCAAAAAACAGGCATCAGAGAACAGGTATGTTGCAGTTGCAGTCTTTTCAGACTGGTCTTTTAAATATTAGAAACCATGAGAAGCATAGTTCCTGTTTGCAAGGTATTCCCAAGGTGCATCACACTGCTTGTGTGTGAAAGATAACATTTATCAAAAAGGAAAGAGGGGCAGTCTGTATTTAAGAGTGCTATTTTGCAAAAAAGAAAAATATTTCTTTAGCTGATGTGAAATAAAAAATAAAAGTGCTGCACAAGCATGGCTTTCAGATTGCTCAAAGCATTTGAACTTTATAAAGGAAACTTTTGGTTCACTACTTTCAGTGTTGGGGCTTCTAGCCAAAAAGGGCACAACTTCCCTACACTGTAGGATTTCACTACCTATGAATGTTTATCTGTACATAACGTAGGTCTGGCTTATGTATACTGAGTCCCTTGGTGATGTTCAGGAATCATTTTTTGTGACAGGTATTTGTGTCCAAAGGCCAAACCACCCATACATTCCTAACTGGGTCTGTCCTGTTGTTTTGTAAATGACATCTAATGTTGCCCCTGCTGATATATGTCAACTATTCCACCCCCGTGCGATGGTGTTTGGTGGTGTTTGGCAACGTTCCTACTGGTGTTTAAACAACCCCATTTCTAGATGCATTACAATTGTGTAGGAGTTGATAACCTTAATGAAGGTAACAGGTATAAAGCATCACAATAAGAATAAATCTCTAACATTTCATGATCTGAAAATGTAGCAATTATTCCTAAAACAGACAGCATATTATTCACTGTATCAGTAACCCAATTTTCAGAAAAATGTACTGCAGGTAATTACATCACTGAATGAATGATTAAATGAATGAAAATGAATGAAAGTTCAAAATACATTAATCAGAATTAAAAACCGGATGATTAAAAACATCATTTAGAATACAAAGGCTTGTTTAGGCCGAATACATTTATAAGTCTCTTTCGCATTTGAATTGAAAATGGACGTGGCTTCAGTTTTATGTTGATCCCGTGTTGTAGAAAGTGTCCACTAAGAGTCATACTAAAAGCTAGCTCTAAGCAAAGCTAGAACAGAAAAAGATGAACCCAGAAATACTCCATAGTTCTACCCATGGTGAAGCCAGGTCTGTATCTTTTGGAAAAAGAAAAGGTTCAAAAGTTTGTACTTGCATGTTCGTTGTTTGTTTTTGGCTGGCTTCGCTTCCTGTTCACTAGGAGCCATGGAAAACGTATCACAGTTAATGAAATAGCCAGTAGCTGTATGATCAATTGTTGAAATTGCATCGTGTTTAGTTGAAGTTATTTCTGCTGTTTTTGTTGAAAAACGTTTGAAATGGTGAAGTTAATAGTTGATGTCTTTGCTGAAAAACTTTCAGATGTTGAAGTTAATATTTTATGTTTATGTTGAAAAACATTGAAGCATTTATTAGTTGTTGCTTTTGTTGAAAAACGTTGAAGCATTTATTATTTGATGTTTTTGTTGAAAAAACGTTGAAGCATTTATTATTTGATGTTTTTGTTGAAAAACGTTGAAGCTTTTATTATTTGATACTTTTGTTGAAAAACGTTGAAGCATTTATTATTTGATGTTTTTGTTGAAAAACGTTGAAGCATTTATTATTTGATGTTTTTGTTGAAAAACGTTGAAGCATTTATTATTTGATGTTTTTCTTGAAAATTGTTGAAGCATTTATTATTTGATGCTTTTGTTGAAAAACGTTGGTGTACACATTTGTTTTTGGCCAAATTGCAACTTGAGTGTTGTCTTGACTTTTATTTTGAATTTGAAAGGTTGGTTCAAGGAGAACTAGTTCCATTGCATTGTTGCACAGTCCCCCACTCCATGGATTTTATTTCTCAAACGTGATGAGCTTTTCAGTTTGAAGTTCTTGAATAGTAGTGAGAGGGACGTCTACTACTGTGGAGTTCACGAGGCCTACTGCTCAGTATTGGCCACATAGTTTTGGTTGATTCTTTCATTTGAAATGAATCTGTTTTCCTTTTTCACGGCAAGATGCGGCAAAAGTACAGTTCTTGTTCCTTTCACTTCAAGGAATGGCACAGGTTTTCCTGTATGAGGGGCCAAATTCCTTTGTGTCCGCGATCTTTATCTCTCTCTGCCCAGATCCCCGACTTTTGGGATTCAGACAGGTCTTGCCGTGATTACCTCGACTTCCCAGTGGCGGCCTGTTTCACTTTGACAGAATCTTTGTTTGTTTCTTTGTTTCCTTTAGTTCCTGTAAAACAGCCAAACGATCATAGATACAGAATGGTTTTCATCCGCCACTGTGCCTTCACATTTATGATCAGGTTCCCACATTCGTAAATGGAGTCAGACCTCCTAGAGAGCTTCTTGGCTGGGTGTGTATTGCCCCCTGAATCCATATGTGTTTGACCTCACTAGCGCCCTGCCTAATACCCTAGCTGTTAAGGATTGCTCTATGCCCCAGTCCTTCCTCTCCTCTACCTAAATTCCCTCAGGACGGCGTTGGAGAGGAGTACCGCAATATTACGTCCATCCCTTCCATGGCCTCTTTGTCAGCCCGAGAGCTAAGCGTGGAGCCACAGTCAGGGTGTAACGTTGATTGCGTATCTCCTGTTATGGACTCGCAAATCTTTCTATAACAGTTTTTAGCGTCAGCCGAGCGCTAAGGCCATACCTATAGGAAACTTGAGCACGGATCCACTGCCACCAAGATATATTTTTAAGCCACCTCAAAATTTGAGGGGCCACAGGGGTCCTGTTACATGACACGATCAAGTGGACAGTCTGATGCTGTCTAGCAATGGGACCTGCGCGGGTCTTGTGATGGTGTAGCCTGGCATTTGTTTGCAGATTTTGCAGTTCAAGACAAAGCCAGTAGTCTGACTTCTGAACCTTGGCCACCAATAGCACTGTTTGCAATGAAGAAATAGTAGCTATTACCCCTGAATGCGCGGAGCCCAAGCCCTTGTGTGCTTTAAATGATTAATTCCTGCCTACTATCCATATTTGGAAATACTCTATCCCCCACTCCAGGAATCTGAGCATATGGAATGTTGTTTGCACCTAACTTGTAGGAGTATATAAGTGGAAATTTCTTAGGCACTGCTGTGCTGCCTTTGCGTGAAGCAATTACAGCCACCATATTCTAACCGTCTATTCTCGTTGTTGAACGAGTGTGCGCAGCTACGGAAGCTGTGTGAACAGCCCCTGTGTGGCTTCTACAGCCAATGAATTCCCTGCAACGTGCACGCCATCACGTTGATGACTCAGTGTGTTAATCACGTGAGTTTTTGTTTGGTAGTCGTATTTTTCAACTCCACTACCTGTTCCCATAATTTTTGTGTTTAATTATGCCACCTTTTTCAACTTTAAACCCATTTTGTTTACAATGGTGTAAATATTTATTACATGATTGCACACAGTAAAAAGAATTGCACACTATAAGTGTGGGGAATTCGCGATCCGTGTTTACAAGTGCAAGTATCAGGGCTTTTAAAGCTGCCAACCAAGCCGTCCTATTACCTAGAGGTCGTTTTTTGGTGCAATGAGGACGGAACTTGCCATCCAGCATCTGATCTTCAACAAAGGCGGCCGGTGGGGCAGACCCATCAGTGTAAATCTTAAAAGTTCATACTGATCTAGAGGCAAGATTTCATTTGGTAGATGATGTTCTTTCTCATATTGCAGGAATGCCTGTGTTTTTAAACTTGGATCAAATCTGGATTCAAAGTCTGATGCAGCAAAAGAATTAGCCCTTTGTATCCATTCTGGATGTAAGGCTTTGGCATTAGGAATGCTAGCCCCGGTACCGGGGTGATGACAATAATGCATCATCCCATGAGCCAGTGCTCTTTCTTTTGCTACAGCAGTCTGAATTGTTGTCAGAATTTTTTCCTGTTGAATTAAAACTCATTTCTGTGTTTGTGTACAGATGAGATTTGTATGCGATTGGTACAGTTTCACCTTCATTAAAGGTTTAATAAGTGTACCCGCATTGACCCAAAATGATACTGAGTACCAAGTGGTGCAAGTTTACACGTGTGTGTATGTGTTTGGAAGCAATAATATCTTCCTGGAGTGAACAAAGAATATTGGTGTGTTCTTGTGTCCAGTGTTTGACTGAAAAGTCAGGTTTGAAAAAGGTCGTAGAAAGGTTTTACTCTCTCTGCGAAATCCAAAATGTATGTTCTGCCAAAATCTAAGAATCCCAGTACTGATTGGAAGTTGTTTTAATGTCTTTGGAGGCTGGAGCAGCGCACACTTTTCTAAAAAGTTAGCTGCCAGGCTTTTTCCTTCACTTGAAAACTAGTATCCCAAAAATAGGACACAGAGGTGGGCAATTTTCGATTTCTCAAAATTAAATTTGTAGCCCCCAGAGGCGAATCCCATAATAATGGTGCTCACCCTGGTCAAGTGTTTCCCCAATAGGTCGTCCGTTAGATAAATATCATCCATATAGGACAACGCTTCTTCATCAAAGTGCTTTAGCCATTCAGTAACTCTTTCAGAAAATACCCCAGAGCTGTTCTTATACCCATGGGGGAGATGACAAAAAATTGTCGCTGGGACTCTAATATACTAAATGCTGTTAGGTACCTGTTTTCAGGTGCTATAGTTTGACAGAAAAATCCATTTGAGACAACAAGTGTCGTTTTGTATTTTTTCCCGCATAATGTTATTTGTTAATGCGGCACTATCTTCATGTTGGACAGCATATGTCTTTGTGCAAGTGTTCAAGTGTCTGTAAATGAAAACTAGACGAAATGTATTATCATGTTTTGATAAGTGAAACAAGGGATTGTTCTTTTGTGAAGTGCATTTTTCAATGATCTCCTGGTATTCAAGTTTATCTAAGATCTCCCTGACCTGTGTTTTTAGCTTCTTGCTTTATTGGATACTGCCTTTGTGCAGTAGGTGAAACTATTAATGGGGTCACGTGGTGGGTTGAGGCATCATCCCATCCAGCGTGATTTTTATACAATACTGGAGCTTGGGCTACTGCCCACTCCCGTGCATATGTATGTTTAAGGTGAACTGGAACATGGTTGGAAAATGCAGGAAAAATATACTTTTTCCCTTTGGGCGCTCCCTGACGAATGCTGGCGGCTAATCTTGTTCTGCTAACAGTATGTCAAAACCAGACAATAGGTTCTTCGCAAAGATACCTTTTACTTTCCTGTGTTTGTCCTCCTCCATGCGGAGTGTTATTTCATATAACTTGTGTGGGACGCTCACCCTTTTGTCTGGTGTTTCCACAGTGATGTAATCATTCAAATTTGCTGTCCAGAAATTCCTTCAGCTTTTGGCGAGCTATTGTTACTTCTGCCGCGCTGTCTAGCATTGTCTGAGCCCATTCCCCGTTCAGAAGTTGAGTCCTTAGGATTCTGTGCATGTCTAACTTTGAGACCTGCAACTTTCTTCTTTTTAAATTGAGGTTTGGATTGTGGCTTGTCTTCTGTTTTAGAAGAGTCCTGAGCGTGCTTGTCCCTGGACTGCTTGCGCTCCTCTTTGTGTGCTGACTTTCCTTCTCTCCCTGTGTTGTTTGTCGAGAGGAATGTGTATCAGTATCCTGATACCAGTCAGGTTTCCTAATATTATCCCTATTCCTAAGGTTATACCTCTTTGCAGAGGGCTCCTGTTGAGGAGACCTACCTCGGGACTGAGAATCTTTTCTGAAAAATTTTGTTTTTTATTATTATCCCACTTCTTTTTAGAAGCAGTAGGTGTCTGCTTAGAAGTGTCCTTCTCAGGACTGCCCATTAGCTGTGGTTTTAAAAGCTTTCCCACCCAAACTGTCCCTTCCCAGTTCTGCATATGCAGTTTCAATTATTTTGGGAAGTTCTTGTGGTTGGTCTATAAGACTGACCTCTTTTAGGTGTTGGCGGATCGCCACTGAAGCTGCTTCCCCTTTAATGTTAGCTAGTATTAATGTTGATACCTGGTCGTAGTTACCTAGTAATTTCATACCTAAGGTCAGAGCTCGTTCAGCTCCATACTTGTTCTGTATCTGTCGTAAGACATCTGGAATTACCGCTAAGGAAGGAATACCATGAGTCCTGGTATATATGGCAGCAAAGACTGTACCCCAAGTGGTGCAGTCCTCTAACTGTGGTGTGATCCCCATGGGCAAGCAGAGTGTTAGCATTATATGCTTTCAAATGGTGTGGTATTTGGAAATACTGCTTCTAACTGGATAATTTTCTGAGCTACCCAGAAAGGAATCTGTTCACATTTTGTGGGCAGTTTGCCCATTACTGTGTGTAATGTTTGTGGAGTGATTTTAGTAGCGGTGCTCTGTGTTGGAGTTCTGTTATTTGTAGCTACTGTGGGCTGGACACCAAGGGGGCGATTCCGATTCGGGCAGGAAATCTCTCCGACCGAGCCGGACCCGGAGAGATTTCCGACCGAATCGGACTCTAGCAGCCCAACCGAACGAGTACGATGCGTACGTATGCCATCGGACTCGATTCGGCCGGACTCCCATTGAAGTCAATGGGAGCCGGTCGTACAACGCGTACACGGGCTCCCATTGACTCAATGGGTACGACGCGAACAAGGGCGCCCTCTACAGCGGGTTCGCGTCGATGCGGGTCACGCCGTACATGCACGTACATGCACGTGTAGGGGGGACCCATGGGTCCCCCCTGTGTGCGACTCGCGCGGCTACGCGTGCAGGGGGTCCGACACGGACTTCCGGAGTCCGGCTCCGACTGCTCTTTGGAGCCGGACGGCGCGAGTCGGTCGGATTGCTCGAGGCGCGCATCGTACTGGCTCGGTCGGGGAACGTCTCCATTGCGCGGTGCGAGTCGTGTCCGTGCGAGTCGGTCGGAGCGGTTCGGACCCGCGAAAGAGTTGGTCGGCGATTTCGCGTACGCTCGCATCGTACTCGCTCGCCCGGACGCATGCACGAATCGGTCGGAAAAGAGGCCTCCGAATCGGATCCGGTAAAGTCGAATCCGATTCGGTGCCCTACCGGCCGAGATCGGAATCGGCCCCCTAGTATCCTCATGACGAGTTGCGTTATGGCTCAGTAAGAGTTTTACCAACTCTTTGTGTTGTAAGAGCAGTGCATCTTGTGGCATTATATCAATGTCAGGATGTGGTGTGTAGCCGGCTAATGTCGGCCATGTAGCTCCTGGTTTACCTAGTGGACCGAACCTGGTTTTATTTATGTGTTGTAGGGCGCCATTAAACCAGAAATTGTGGTCCTGGTCAGTGTGCGGAATCTTAATCTCCTCGAACGGAGTGTAGACCGCTGGGACTTTTTCATGTATGTAAGAATGAAAAGTCTGAGTTGTTGCATTTACTGCTGGGAATGTAACCCAAGAATAGAACACATCTGTTTGATAATCTTCGTGTGCCTCTATTAATATCACTGTACCCTCTCGGTCTGTTAAACCATGTCTGAGGGGTTTTTGTGTGAGTGTATGCCTGATTTTGGGTGCAAAATGTATTGCATTTGCTTCCTCTTCGTCGACAGGAGCAGCTGCCTCGACAGACATTGTGTTGTGAAAACAAAATGTCCTAAAAAAGGGTTTTAAGATAAGGTTTTAAAAGGCACAATTGTTCGGGAACTTTTTCCTTCAAGCTTGATTAACCAACAGCCAATACATAGAAAGATTGCCTACTCAGCTGTGGCGGAAGTTTGTGCCTACCCACTCCAGACGTCTCTGGCGTTTTGTGAGTAGGGGTCTCTGAGAATAAGCATGACTGAACTACTCAGATTCTACTGTTAAATAAGTGCCAAATTCACATTGGGCGCCATGTAGTGTAGTTCCTATTTCCCTAATAGGCTCTGCGCATTGGAATAATATAACCTATAGGTTTGACATAGGACTAAGGTCGGTATGTCCCTATCGATTATACTAAACTTAATTACCTGTGCCAGCTAGCTCAGAGGCCACTAGAAACTTCTTGAAGACAAGAAGGGAATAGCTTCTGGCAACCACATAACATAAAACCCTGATCCCTCAGGATCGTGGAAACAATATACTACTTTTCATTCAGTCACTCATCTCGGGGAAGTACATAGAAGAAACAGTCAGGTGTGTTTACAATAACATTTATTGCACAGTTGTTGTTCTAGTACTGGTTATATGTGCTGCGACAACTGTTGGACAGTAGCAGAGAAATATGGCCAGCAGTGCAGTTAAATAAAAATGCATGGTACAGTTTTACCATTGTGCAATAGTAATGAACACATACATGAAATGCAGAATGCATTAAGATAAAGCCTATACCCCTATGATGCCTAACTAGATGTACCTAAGTGTGCCTAGCATGTGTGTAGGTCTTAGAGAGCCAAGAATCCCCCTAGGATTTAGTCTAACCCCATTACCTTAGTGGGACTTCATCCTGGTGTTGAGCTGGACACCCCAGGATGGGTGGATGGACCTCTGCCAGCTGGAGCTGTGACATGATGCAGGTTGCAGCGTCTCAGGTCAGAGTGTCGGCATGGAAAGTCTCGGTCCCCTCTGCTTTGCTTGGGCAAAGGGAGGTATATTTATACCTGATAGGTGCCTTGGAATGTTAGTATTGACGTACAGTCGGTCAGAGGAAGACATCAGGAATGAACCCTTAGGAAATAGTGGTTCATGCATATTTAATGAGTTCTTGGAGAAATCAATAATCCTGTGCTAGGGAAAATCCCAAGAGCTTAAGGGTCTGTTTCTAAGAACTCGTTGTGACGTAGGTTAGTCACTGTTGGACATGGATATGACGTATTTAGGATGGACCGTCTTCTGCACCCAGAGCACACGTCAGATAAGGGACAGACTCTGTTGCTCGTTATTTGTGAAGGGAGGGCCAATGTAGGTGAAAGGTCCTGCCTGTCTCTGTGGCACGAAGGATTTGTGCCACCTATGTTAGGGCCTCAATCCAGCACATAACAAGGTGACTAAATGGCTCAATGATGTGAACCTCCAATTACATGATCATCCAGGGAATATTCTTTTAACAAATTGGGATCTGATGACCAGAGAGCTGGGAGTACTTCTCCAGGGCCACTGAGGCCTCTCAAAACAATTCAACAAAGGCCAAGCGGCATTAATAAATCTCTGTCGGAACGAAGCATTAATCTTACGCGGAGGAACCTGAGGAAGAAATCCCGCCTGTTTAAACTAAATTCAACACACGGAAATCTACTGGCAGGAAAGGAAGCACGGAATGCCCACAAAAAAAACATCTGGGCTTTGAAACGTGCTCAGCAAGACGAGGAATGGAAAAAGATATTTTCTATGCTCAAAGAAGGATCTTTAGCTCGATTCTGGCAGTATGTGAACACATTAAAATCCCTCGGACCCCCGAGGTCAAACGCGGTCCCGGCACCTGTGTGGGAGAACCATGTGAGAACACAGCTCCTGGCACACAACCTTACACCCACCACGGTCTCAGTTTAATCGAATAGAGATGAACATCAAACCCCAATTCAACCAAGGAATATTACAAGATTAATAAAATCTATGAAATCGAGCGGGCGCCGGGCCCAAATGGCCTCCCTGCAGGGATTTTCCAAACCGCTCCAGAGGGCTGAGCAACGCTACTGACCCCACTATTTAACATCGCATATAACCTCGGAAAAACCCCAGAAGCTTGGAAGGGATCAATACTATGCCCGATTCACAAAAAAGGAGACCGGCTTAACCCGAACAACTATCGCCTAATAGCCTTGTTAGACCTGGAAGCCAAAGCGTATGCACGTATCCTTTTGAAAAAACTAGAAAACTGGGCTGAAGAAAATGAGTTGCTCCCTTTCTTTCAAACAGGCTTCCGAGGTGGAGCCGGAACAACTGACAATATAATTGCTCTATCTGCCCTCTGTCACCATGCAACCCAGCTGCACCAACCTCCACTCTTTTGCTGCTTTGTTGATTTAACCGCAGCCTTCGATAAGGTTGACAGACACCTGTTGTGGAAGAAACTAGCGAACTGGGGCTTCTTCACGTCTAACAGCCATAATGTCCTTCTATTCAGAAACCTGGGTCCAGGTGAAAACAGGCCCCACGTCTCTCTCGGCAAAAATCTGCACGACCGGTGGTTTGAAACAAGGTTGTGTGCTTGCTTCCCTCCTTTTCAACCTGTATACCGCTGATCTGGGAAAAGCTCTCGACAACAGATGCCTGTTCCCTCCCCGACTAGGCAATCGTCCTTTACACATTCTTCAATATGCAGATGACATAGTCATCATGGATCACACCAAAGTGGGCCTCCAACGAGCTTTGACCAGTTTCCATGAATACTGCACATCCAACCACCTTACTATCAACTCAGATAAGACCAAGATCATAGTAATAGGCCGGCAAAAACACAAAAAACATATCACATGCACAATTGGCTCCAGAATAATTAACTCAGAAATATAAGTACTTGGGGATATGGCTCACAGAAACAGCAAGATCCACCGCTCATAAAAAGGATCTGATTAATAAATCGACGGCCATAACGTATGGTTTAATAAAGTTGAACAACAAGTTAAATAGTCCGTCAGCAGAGGCCATTAGAAAGGTTACTCAAGCCTCTCTTCTTCCAGCACTCTCGTATGGGCATCGAGCGTTCCCGGGCGCTTGTTCAGAAACCCTAGAGCGGGCTCAGTGTGTGGCCTACAAAAGAATTTTTCAAATGCCAAATCACCTCTCAAGGGCGAGACTTAGGTTGGAGCTCGGGTTAGTCAAACAATCACTAACCCTTGAGGCCGACTTCTTAAAATACTACTTTCAAATCTTAAAATCTCCAGGGGACTCTTTAAAAAGCTGCCTCAGAGACACATTTGAAAAAACTGGATCGCCATGGAATAAGCAGCTCATGAGGGCCATGGTCTCCATTGAAATAAACAAATCAGCACTCGCTCTGCCTTGCATCTCTTACACTACCTGGAAAACACGTATCAATAAAAAAGTTCAACAAGTTTCGTTCCAGCAAGACCAGGCAACACTAAAAACATTACCCTTCCTGATACTGCTGAATGATTCCTATCTAATAAATAAACCTCAGCCCTATCTTTCTGCCCTGCTTAACCGAAAGGCCAGAAGAGAGATTATGTACATGCGACTGCTGGCTCTCCCAATCACGGACTTTAGCCGGGCATGGGCAAACCAAAACACAGGAGGAGCATGCCGCCTGTGTGAATACAAGCGAGAATCATGGCTACACCTCCTGTGCTGCTGCCCGACCTTAGCAACTGAAAGTAAGATCCTTCTTAGAGATCTTTGCTTGAGAGAAAAAGTAACCACCTGCCAGGAGGCCGCTGCATTATGCTTCACACAGAAAGAACCTTATATCCTGGCCCGCTGCGGAAGATTTGTACAAACTATATGGGGTGCTATGTACCCTGGCTTGGCCTCCCGACCTAGCCCTCGAACTGTCCAAACGCTGATACTGGATTATTTTAAACAAAGGCCCGCGAAAGAACATTCCCCTACACAGTCGCAAAGCACAAGCACTTGACAAGAAAAAGAGCATCAGCGAAAAGAACAGAAACCAAAGTAGCCTTGATGACTTGAAGGAGACAGTAGGGTGACACTCTCTTATGGGACCAGCCAAAAGGCAACGCCCAAATGAAAATATGATAAGAAGCCCCTAGACAAACGCTGGTATTTAACGATTGCACTTTCCCAGATTCCTTTTTACCCCTATGAATTGTGATGTCCTTTTTTAATGTTTTATTGTAATGAAATGGTTTTAATTAACTTATGCAATCAAATAATAAACATAATAAACATAAACTTTAACCAATGCATTTGGAGGCACCTCCAAAAATCCACATTAAGGGCCCGATTCCGATCTCGCTCGGAAGGCCTCCGAATCGGATTTGGCTTTACCGGATCCGATTCGTAGCCCTTGTTTACGACCGAATCGTACATAGGTCCGAACGACCAAGTACGAAGTGGAGATCGCGTACGCACCGACCGAATCATTTCCGGACCCGAACCGCTCCATACGTCTCATTTGTAGACGAATCGTGCCGTGCAATGGAGCCGATTTCCAACCGAGCGTGTATGATGCACGATTCGGACAGCTGCTTCGTGTCGGTCTCAGCGAGACGAAACGGCTGGTGGGGGGTGCACATGGGGGGTACCATTGCAATGCACTACGTGGCAGGCACCACGTGGTGCCTGCTATGTAGTGCATGTCAATGCTGTGCACAGACCTTTTGCATTGCGAGTAGGTCTGCAGCCAGCAGATCCACCCGCAATGTAAAAGGCCCAGGATGCGCCTGCCAGTGTGGCGGGCGCATCCTAATTCTCATGGCGGGACTGCCGCCACTTCGGCGGTCGGTCCCTGGCTCCGTTGCGATGGCGGGCGGACTTTGTCCGCCCGCCATCATAATGGACCCCTAAGTGTAGAATATGCAACAAATAGCAGCTTTGCTTATCAAATAAAAAAATTCATTGCACTAGCATATGTACCTATTACTGACGTAGCTGAGCACTACAATTTATTAATTGAAAGTCCCTACTATCAACAAAATGAGCAAAACTTAAATCCCCTACTTCACTACTTTGAGGATACCTGGGTGAGAAGGCTACACAGATCTGGACACAGAAGACAACCTAAATATCACATTCCATGGTGGAATGTATATAACAGTACCCTAAATAAAGAAGCCAAAACTAACAATGATGTGGAAGGATGGCATAATGCCTTCCAAGCCACAACAGGCAGAACTACACCAACTCTACAAAAACTATTGGAATGTATCCAAAAAGAACAAAGCTACCAACAACTAAGAATGGAACAGTCTATAACTCAACTAGGCCCAAAACTAACCAAGCAAGCTAAACAAATGTGTGAGTACTTACAATTCAAAGTAAGACTCTACCCAACAACTAAAGGATTAGAGTATCTAGAAACAATAGCTAAAAGCCTACTTTAAATACATCTACCTCCAAACAACAAAAATAATTATTCTAAAAACAAACAGTCAAAAACGTTTTTTTCCAACTCCAAAAATATAATTATTTTGTCAATTATTTTAACTAAAATTGTAAAAATAAACTGACATAATAATTATATTTTATATAAAACAACTAACTATAACAATTACATTATAAACATTTCCCTCCCACTATAAATAATTTAAACTTACTTACAGTTTTCGTTGCTGAAGAAGTGTAATCCAAAGTTCCATAATAAAATCCACAGTTGTTTTAAAAATCAATATTTAAAAAAAGAATCCCCAAAAAAATGGACAAATTCAGCTGTATAAAAATTAATCCATCAGCAATAGGTCCACCAATGATAATCCATAAAAAACCCGAAAAAAAAGATTTTAAAAAAAAAAACGCTCCAGGAATACTCGAAAAATTAAGGAAGTGTAAAATAATCATTAGTTTATTAAAACTAATACACACTTCCTTAAAAAAAACGCACTCTTCTCCCGACGATAACGTCCAATCGACAAAAACCTATTATGAAATAAAACAATCCCTCCCGCACAAAAACTCATATACACTATGTTAGAATTGGGGGTCTCTAGTTGGCACAGGTAGGTACTTGTGACAAATAGGAACCCTCGCCTCTAGTCAGGGTAAAGGGGTACACTCCTAAAATAACCCCTGCTCACCCCCTTGGTAGCTTGGCACGAGCAGACAGGCTTATCTCAGAGGCAGTGTGTAAAGCATTTGTGAACACATACAGTAATCTAGTGACACACTACAGATGGACACCACACAAGGTTTATATCAAAAATAAGTATTCTTTATATAGTTTTAACACAAGACCATAAACGACAAAAATCCACAATACTGTACTTAAAATGGTAGTTTTAGCTTAGTTCAGTTCAGTTCTTAAGATGCGACACTTTAAGTCAATGTACCTTACGATGCGGGACGCTTCCACAACAAGCAATGTTGCAGCGATGGAAATGCGACAAAGTTCTGGTGCAAAGAAATAAAGACGTCAAGTTCTTCTTGAGGCGGCACGCTTCTCCGAGGTTGCGAGACGTCTCGACTCGATGCGTCAGCTACAGCGGCGACACCCTTGTTCAGCGATGCGACGACAGCGGCTTTGGCGGCGACCCTCTTCTCCGACGTTGCGAGACGCTTCCGCTCGATGCGACAACTGCAGCGGCGACACCCTTGTTTCGTGATGCGACGGCAGCAGCTCCGACGGCGGCACGCTTCTCCGTGGATGCGAGGCGCTTCTCTTGATGCGGTGCAATGCGACAGCTACAGCGGCGACACCCTCCTTCGGAGTTGCGACGGCAGCAGCAGCGACGGCGACACGCTTCCTCTTCGTTGCGGGACGCTTCTCTCGATGCGGTGCAATACGACAGCTACAGCGGCGACACCCTCCTTCGGAGTTGCGACGGCAGCAGCAGCGACGGCGACACGCTTCTTCCTCTTGAGTCGCGCTTCCAGCTCCTTGCGACACGCAGTCCCTTCAGAAGGCCCAAAACAGCAGCAGGCACTTCCAAAGGATTCTTGGGGAGCTGGTGGTTGAAGTCTGTTGTCCCTGAGACTTCAGCAGGAGGCAAGCTCTTTTCTCAAGCCCTTGGAGATACTTTACAAGTTGAATAAAAGTGCACACAAAGTCCTTTCTCCTCCCTTTGGCAGTCAGGCAACCACTGCAGGCAGATCCCTCTAGCTTAGGGATAGTCTTCTCCTCAGTTCCTTCTTGGTTCCGCTCCTCAGCAAAGGTTTCTTCTTGTTTTCCCAAAGTGATCTAATTTCCTAGGGGTCTGGGTCCCCTTTTTATACACCGTTTTCCTTTGTTCTCTGAAGGCAGAGAGGCCTCTGCCCAGCCCAAAACCAGTTCTGGTCAGTCCTGGAGCACTTTGTTTTTCTGTCTCCTTCTTTCCTTTCAGAATGTGGGGCAGGGTGCTCAGCCGCCCGGCAGGAGGTGGAGCCAGCATTGTGGAAGGCAGGCACAGCCCTATTCAGACCCAGGTGCAACTCCTCCCTCCACTCTGGATGCAGATCTTTCTATTCAGCCCTGTGCTGACTCACCCTGTCTCCTGTAGCCACCCCCAGCCCCTGTCACTCAATCTCCAGACAAGGAATACACAACCTAGCAGAGGCAGGCTTGGAAGTTTAGGCAAGAAAATACCCACTTTCTAAAAGTGGTATTTTCAAACACAGAATGTTAAAACCAACTTCACTAAAAGATGTATTTTATCATTCTGAGTTCAGGCATACTAAATTCGTTTTTCTACCATGTTCCCTGGGTCAGTTCTGACTATAAGGTGTAATAGTCAGTCTGCCCATTCTGGCCTATGGGGAGCAGGTAGCCTTGCAATAGTGAAAACGAAAATGGCTGTAATTCACTATTAGGACATGCCACACACACCAGGGCATGTCCTACCTTGTACTTACAATGCACCCTGCCCTAGGGCCTACTTTAGGGGTGACCAACATGCAGCAAAGGGAAGGTTTAGGGACTGGTAAGTGGGTGTACTCACCAAGTCGACATGGCAGCCCTAGGCTGCACACAGGCTCTGCAATGGCAGGCCTGAGGCATATTTGACAAGCCGCTTCTGTGGGTGGCACAACCAGTGCTGCAAGCCCACCAGCGGCATTGGATTTACAAGCCCTGGTCACACTCCGTGCACTGTACTAGGGACTAACAAGTAACCCAATCATCCAATCATGGAGTCACTAATACATAACGCAACTTATCATAGGGAGCACTTGCACTGTGGCACTGAATAGCAGTGGCACAGTGCCCAAAGCATCTAACGCCAGCAAAAATGGATCGGTAACATAGGAGGCATCATAAAAAATGCAAGGGAGACCCACGCCAAGGATGCCAGGTCTAACACGTGTCCCCTCCAGCTGAAATGTGGGGAGAACTACCCTACCTCAGGGGAGCTCTCTTCACTAAGGCGGAAAAATCTGGACAGACCATCAGCATTGGCGTGTTCTGTACCAGGGCGGTGTTCCACCGTGAAATCCATCCCCTGTAGGGAAATGGACCACCTCAACAGCTTTGGATTCTCACCCCTCATCTGCATCAACCATCTGAGGGGCCTGTGGTCTGTCTGAACCCGGAAGTGAGTCCCAAACAGGTATGGTCTCAGCTTCTTCAGTGCCCAGACCACAGCAAATGCCTCACGCTCAATAGCACTCCACCTCTGTTCCCGTGGTAGTAACCTCCTACTGATGAAGGCTACGGGTTGATCTAGGCCCTCCTCATTCATCTGTGACAGAACAGCCCCCACACCATGCTCTGAAGCGTCTGTTTGTACTACGAACTCTTTGGAGAAGTTGGGTGCCAGGAGCACGGGCGCCGTGCACATGGCAGTTTTCAGGGCCTCAAAAGCTGTCTGACAGGTGTCAGTCCAAATCACTTTCCTGGGCTGCTTCTTGGAAGTCAGCCCTGTCAGGGGTGCAACTATGCTGCCATACCCCTTGACAAACCTCCTGTAGTAACCCGTGAGTCCTAAGAAGGCCCTCACCTCTGTCTGGGTTTTGGGGGTTCCCAATTCAGGATGGTTTCAATTTTGGGTTGTAGGGCGCCACCTGGCCGCTCCCCACCTGGTGTCCCAAGTACACCACGGAACCCTGCCCGATCTGGCACTTACTCGCCTTGATCGTGAGGCCTGCTCTCCGCAGCGCCATCAACACTTCCCAGAGGTGGCGCAGATGTTCTTCCCAACTGGCGCTGAACACTGCGATGTCATCCAGGTAGGCGGCACTGAACGAGTCCAGTCCAGCCAACACCTGGTTGACCAACCTCTGGAAGGTGGCAGGGGCATTCTTCATCCCAAAGGGCATCACCCGGAACTGGTAGTGCCCATCTGGTGTGGAGAATGCTGACCTCTCTCTGGCCCCATCAGTCAAGGCGATCTGCCAGTACCCAGACGTCAAGTCAAACGTGCTGAGGTACCGTGCAGCCCCTAGCCGATCTATGAGCTCATCAGCTCTGGGGATGGGGTGCGCGTCAGTCCTGGTGACTGAATTGAGCCCTCGGTAGTCCACACAGAACCGGAGTTCTGGTGTGGCACTCGGTGCGGCAGCCTTTGGGACCAAGACCACTGGGCTGGCCCAAGGACTGTTAGAGGACTCAATCACCCCTAACGCAAGCATTTTGGAGACCTCCTCCTTGATGCAAGCTCTCACCCTGTCAGTCACCCTGTAAGATTTGTGCTTCACAGGTGTACTGTCCCCAGTGTCCACATCATGGATGCACCAATCTGTGACACCGGGAACCAGGGAGAACAGATCAGAAAACTGTCCCAGCAACTGGCGGCAGTCATTCTGTTGCTCAGGGGTCAGGGTGGAAGAGAGGTTGACACCATCCACTGACCCATCTTGCTCTGTTGCTGACAGGAGGTCAGGAAGAGGCTCGGTCTCCTCCTCCATCCCAGCATCTGTCGCTAAGAGCATGCCCACTTGGGACCTCTCCAAGTGGGGCTTCAGGCGGTTGACATGCAGGACCCTCAAGGGGTTCCTGGGAGACCGCAAGTCCACCAAGTAGGTAACCGGACTTTTGCGCTCTACAACCTCAAAGGGTCCGGTCCACTTATCCTGGAGCGCGCAGGGCTCCACTGGGGCCATGACCCACACTTTCTGACCAGGCTGAAGCTCTACCAGAGTGGCATTCTGGTCGTACCACCGCTTCATCTCCTCCTGGCTGGCTTCCAGATTCGCCTCAGCGAGTTGCCTGAAACGCCTAGTTTGGTTCCTAAAGGCCAGCATGTAACTGTATACATCCTGGGGAGGTTTCCTGGGAGATTGCTCCCAGCCTTCTTTGACCAAACTTAGAGGTCCTCTTACTGGGTGTCCATAGAGAAGCTCAAAGGGACTGAACCCTAGAGATTTCTGTGGCACCTCACGGTAAGCAAAGAGCAGGCATGGTAAGAGGACGTCCCACTTACGCCTCATAGGTTCCTCAAGACCCATAATCATGCCTTTGAGGGTTCGGTTGAACCTTTCAACCAATCCATTTCCTTGGGGGTGGTAAGGAGTGGTAAACTTGTAGGTTACCCCACACTCCTGCCACAGGGACTTCATATACTTGGAAATGAAGTTGGTCCCCGGTCAGACACTACCTCGCTAGGGAATCCCACTCGGGAGAAAATTCCCATCAGTGCTCGTCCCACCACGGGGGCCGTCACTGTCCTCAGAGGTATGGCTTCCGGGTACCGGGTGGCATGGTCCACCAAGACCAGGATGAACCTGTTGCCCATGGCTGTCTTGGGGTCCAGTGGCCCCACAATGTCAATACCCACCCGTTCAAAGGGGGTGCTGACTACAGGGAATGGCTGGAGAGGAGCCTTGCGCTTCCTCCCACTCTTTCCACTTGCCTGGCAAGTCTGACATGTCCTGCAGTGAGTGTCTGAACTCCTGCGCATTTGGGGCCAATAAAAGTGGGTGACAAGCCTCTCAAAGGTCTTGTCCTGCCCCAAATGTCCTGCCAATGGAACATCATGAGCCAGCCCCAGTAGGAAGGCTCTGAAGCACTGGGGTACCACCAGCACACGGGCTGACCCAGGCTCAGCAACCTTAGGCTCAGTATACAGGAGATCATTCTCCCAATAGACCCAATGTGACCCAGACTGATCACCTGTTGCCTGGTCTGCAGCCTGTTGCCGCAGACCCACCAGAGAAGGGCATTCTTTCTGCTCCTTGCAGAATTCTTCCCTGGAGGGTCCTCCTTCTTGCTGCCAATGGGTCAGCTCAGGCAGGTCCCCCAGTTCAGCTACCTGTTCCCCTGTAGGCTCCAGGGCATCCCCCTCAGGGTCTGCCTCCTCCTGGACCGTGGGAACTTCGGGGGCCGGTTTCCCGCGCCCCCTGCCTCTTCTCGTGACGGCAGGTACCTGGGCCTCCCTCTCATGCTCCAGGTCCTCTTGAGCACCTTTACTTGCTGCCATGGACCGGGTGGTCACACACGCCCAGTCAGGCAAACCCAACATCTCTAGATGAGCACTTCGCTCCACCTTCGCCCAAGGTGAGCTCTCCAAGTCGTTCCCTAACAAACAGTCAACAGGCATGGCGGGCCTCACAGCTACCTGAAGAGTACCAGAGACCCCCCACTCAAAGGGAACCTGAGCCACTTTGCAGTGACTCTCTGTGTTGTCAGCGGCAACAACTGGATAGAATGCATGGGGGACAACCTGCTCTTGAGACACCAGGTGACACTTGACAGCTGTCACACTGGCTCCTGTATCTCTAAGAGCCTCCACCCTATGGCCATTGATGGTCACCCACTGCCTGTATTTTTAGTGTTATCAGGCAGCTGGGTCTTGGGGACCATCTCACAGTCTCCTAATGAGACAAGGGACATCTGTGCGGGGCCCCACCCCTCTGGGGCATCCATCTCCTCCCCCAGGGCTACACTAGCCATCTGCCGGGGGGCTGCACCAGGGGTGCGGTTTTTCCAAACTGGCGGCACTTGGGATCACTCGCTATGTGACCCAGGTCCCCACATTTGTAGCATCTTAGGGGTCCCCTTTGAACAGGTGGACCTGTTGGGGCCCCTGTGGGTTTCTGGGGGGGAGGCTGGGAACCTTTCCCTTGGTTCCCTTGGGGACTACTTTGGGGCCTTCTTTGGAACTCCCTCTGTTTACCCTTGTCCCCCCCACTCTTCTGCTGGGGACCCTGCCCACCCTTGGCTGAGTCTCCCACGTGACCCTTGTGGACCCTGGTACTGACCCAGCGGTCCGCCTCCTCAGCAAGCTTCCTAGGGATAGTCAGCTTGCTATCTATCAGGTGCTGGCGTAGCTCTGGAAAACAGTTACTTGACAAGTGCTCCCATGCAATCAAATCAAGGAGCCCCTGAAAATCATCAACTTTGCTACCCTTCACCCAACCATCCAATGCTCTGCAGAAAAAAGTGACATATTCAACCCAGGTACTGTTCTCTATCTTTGTGCAACCCCTGAACCTCTGCCTATACAATTCAGGAGTTAAACCATACCTAGACATTAAAGCATCCTTCATGTGGCGATATGAATTATGGACATCAGAAGGCAGATCTAGCAGTGTGTCCCGCCCCTCACTAAGGAACCGTCCCCACAACCCCGCTCCCAATCCTTCTCAGGGACCCGGTGGGAAGACATGGCTACCTCATAGGCCTTGAACCACTGTCCAATGTCATCATTTTTAAAAATTCCCTGACCACATCTTTAGGAATATATACTCTAGATTCCACAGGCATTGACGGTGTGCTGCCACCAGAGGGAGTAATTTCTAAGCTCCTAGCTTTCAAATCCAACTCCCTCAAACTTCTATCATGCTCAAGCTGCATCTTCTTTTCTTCTAGGGCCAGTTTCCTAATTTCCAATTGCCCACTCATTTTGGCCAGCTCCAACTCATGCATCCTATTTCTCTCCCTGTCCTCCAGCTCTCCTGGGGACAGGCCTTTGGCAGAAACACTGCTACCTATTAGGGAAGGCGCTTTCCTTTCCCCTGGACCCAATGGCCCTTCCAGCTGAACATCTGCATTATTCTCCCCTTCCTCAATCTCCGGGGTTTTCCTTGCTTCTACCCAGGCCCTCAGCGCCTTGTAGAACTCATCCCTCTTGGTGAGCCCGGTAATTACAACATTAAACTTTTTGCAGAAGTGCTTCAGCTGCTTCACTTTGTAGCATTCCAGTTTCTCCTCTTCCCACTCAGAACCAACAGATGCTATGGATGCTGTGTCTTCCATGATGGTTAAACTTGGCAAAAATGGAACGTCCTAGAAAAACAAATCTACCAACAGTATGTGGTCGCGTTTTGGTCTGCACTCACTAGTAGTGTTCACCAATCACTGTACATGAGTCACAAATGCAAGTCCAGAATCCTCACCGCTGACCACCAATGTTAGAATTGGGGGTCTCTAGTTGGCACAGGTAGGTACTTGTGACAAATAGGGACCCTCGCCTCTAGTCAGGGTAAAGGGGTACACTCCTAAAATAACCCCTGCTCACCCCCTTGGTAGCTTAGCACGAGCAGACAGGCTTATCTCAGAGGCAGTGTGTAAAGCATTTGTGAACACATACAGTAATCTAGTGACACACTACAGATGGACACCACACAAGGTTTATATCAAAAATAAGTATTCTTTATATAGTTTTAACACAAGACCATAAACGACAAAAATCCACAATACTGTACTTAAAATGGTAGTTTTAGCTTAGTTCAGTTCAGTTCTTAAGATGCGACACTTTAAGTCAATGTACCTTACGATGCGGGACGCTTCCACAACAAGCAATGTTGCAGCGATGGAAATGCGACAAAGTTCTGGTGCAAAGAAATAAAGACGTCAAGTTCTTCTTGAGGCGGCACGCTTCTCCGAGGTTGCGAGACGTCTCGACTCGATGCGTCAGCTACAGCGGCGACACCCTTGTTCAGCGATGCGACGACAGCGGCTTTGGCGGCGACCCTCTTCTCCGACGTTGCGAGACGCTTCCGCTCGATGCGACAACTGCAGCGGCGACACCCTTGTTTCGTGATGCGACGGCAGCAGCTCCGACGGCGGCACGCTTCTCCGTGGATGCGAGGCGCTTCTCTTGATGCGGTGCAATGCGACAGCTACAGCGGCGACACCCTCCTTCGGAGTTGCGACGGCAGCAGCAGCGACGGCGACACGCTTCCTCTTCGTTGCGGGACGCTTCTCTCGATGCGGTGCAATACGACAGCTACAGCGGCGACACCCTCCTTCGGAGTTGCGACGGCAGCAGCAGCGACGGCGACACGCTTCTTCCTCTTGAGTCGCGCTTCCAGCTCCTTGCGACACGCAGTCCCTTCAGAAGGCCCAAAACAGCAGCAGGCACTTCCAAAGGATTCTTGGGGAGCTGGTGGTTGAAGTCTGTTGTCCCTGAGACTTCAGCAGGAGGCAAGCTCTTTTCTCAAGCCCTTGGAGATACTTTACAAGTTGAATAAAAGTGCACACAAAGTCCTTTCTCCTCCCTTTGGCAGTCAGGCAACCACTGCAGGCAGATCCCTCTAGCTTAGGGATAGTCTTCTCCTCAGTTCCTTCTTGGTTCCGCTCCTCAGCAAAGGTTTCTTCTTGTTTTCCCAAAGTGATCTAATTTCCTAGGGGTCTGGGTCCCCTTTTTATACACCGTTTTCCTTTGTTCTCTGAAGGCAGAGAGGCCTCTGCCCAGCCCAAAACCAGTTCTGGTCAGTCCTGGAGCACTTTGTTTTTCTGTCTCCTTCTTTCCTTTCAGAATGTGGGGCAGGGTGCTCAGCCGCCCGGCAGGAGGTGGAGCCAGCATTGTGGAAGGCAGGCACAGCCCTATTCAGACCCAGGTGCAACTCCTCCCTCCACTCTGGATGCAGATCTTTCTATTCAGCCCTGTGCTGACTCACCCTGTCTCCTGTAGCCACCCCCAGCCCCTGTCACTCAATCTCCAGACAAGGAATACACAACCTAGCAGAGGCAGGCTTGGAAGTTTAGGCAAGAAAATACCCACTTTCTAAAAGTGGTATTTTCAAACACAGAATGTTAAAACCAACTTCACTAAAAGATGTATTTTATCATTCTGAGTTCAGGCATACTAAATTCGTTTTTCTACCATGTTCCCTGGGTCAGTTCTGACTATAAGGTGTAATAGTCAGTCTGCCCATTCTGGCCTATGGGGAGCAGGTAGCCTTGCAATAGTGAAAAACGAAAATGGCTGTAATTCACTATTAGGACATGCCACACACACCAGGGCATGTCCTACCTTGTACTTACAATGCACCCTGCCCTAGGGCCTACTTTAGGGGTGACCAACATGCAGCAAAGGGAAGGTTTAGGGACTGGTAAGTGGGTGTACTCACCAAGTCGACATGGCAGCCCTAGGCTGCACACAGGCTCTGCAATGGCAGGCCTGAGGCATATTTGACAAGCCGCTTCTGTGGGTGGCACAACCAGTGCTGCAAGCCCACCAGCGGCATTGGATTTACAAGCCCTGGTCACACTCCGTGCACTGTACTAGGGACTAACAAGTAACCCAATCATCCAATCATGGAGTCACTAATACATAACGCAATTTATCATAGGGAGCACTTGCACTGTGGCACTGAATAGCAGTGGCACAGTGCCCAAAGCATCTAACGCCAGCAAAAATGGATCGGTAACATAGGAGGCATCATAAAAAATGGAAGGGAGACCCACGCCAAGGATGCCAGGTCTAACACACTATATAACATTACAAATAAATACAGTACTAACAACAGACTTTAAACCTAATTACACATACCTATCAAACTCTAACACAGACCGTTTAACAAACCAACCACATTTCGCACACTTCTAATTTAAACATACAACTCACCTAAAATTACAAAACCTAACACTACATACACTATATAGTACTAGACTACCTACAAATTACACTTATATTAAAGTTTAATTAAAGAAAATTAAACTTACCTTAACCGATGCGACGCAGCTTCCAACCGCGAGCTTCTCCCCTCAAAAATGACCAAAAACAAAACCGATAGCCTACAAAATATAACTTTAGTTTAAAAATGGCTGCCTTAAATAATAAATATTATTCATTTTCACTATTGCAAATGTTATATATTACAAATGCTTTACTGTAAATTTTTGAAAAATACTAAAAATATAACTAAAATATAAAAAAAGTTTGACGTATTATTTGTAATGTAAAATTATAATAATAAATATTATAAGAAAATTAATATGTATTATTATAATTAAAAAAATATACATGTAATGTTTTTATATGTATATTTAAAAATGTTCATATGTTTTACTAATATGAAGAAAATGTAATAATGGTATGTACTAATTAATATTATTTATACAAAAAATATAAATAATATTACCAAAAAGAAAACATTAGGGGCCCGATTCCGATCTCGCTCGGAAGGCCTCCGAATCGGATTTGGCTTTACCAGATCCGATTCGTAGCCCTTGTTCACGACCGAATCGTACACAAGTCCGAACGACCAAGTACGATGCGAAGATCGCGTAAGCGCCGACCGAATCGTTTCTTGACCCGAACCGCTTCGTACATCTCGTTTGTAGACGAATCGTGCCGTGCAATGGAGCTGATTTCCGAACGAGCGAGTACGATGCACGATTCGGACAGCCGCTTCGCCTCGGTCTCGGCGAGATGAAACTGCTGTTGGAAGCGTACTTCGGGGGCCCGTACTAGGCCCCCCTTCACCCGGGGCCCTCCGAATCTATCACGGGGGTGCCCATGGGTCCCCCCGATCCAAGCATGCACAGTGTGGCTGGCACCATGGGGTGCCTGCCACAGGGTGTACGCTTTTCCCCACCCACCCCTTTTCTGCTATGGGAGCCTGTGTACGCGTCTGTACATGGGCTCCCATAGAGTTCAATGGGAGACTGAGCGAACCGAGTCCGTAAGCATACAGCTACATCGTACTCGCTCGTTCGGACTCCCGGAGCATGTTTCGCTCGGAAAGCCCTCCAGATCCGAGTCGTACGGAGGGCTTTCCTAGCGAGATCGGAATCGGGCCCTATATGTTAAAAAAATACAAACAATTATAAATATGTTTTCAATTATTTTTTTGTTAAACTACATATATTTTTAATAATATTCACTATGTGTATGAATGTACAAAATATGTATAATATAAAAAATTAATGTATCTACTGTTACCCAAAACATTATATGTTTTAAATATTGTACAAAAAGTGAGTAATAACTACTTATTTGTTGTCCAAAAATAAACAACTGAATAATGTAATAAAACAACAATTTCTAATACTATTTTTCCAAAATATTATATCTAAATATGTAAATATGTACCAAATATGTAATGTGTAAACAATTAACCAAATGGTTTTTTTCCTGGTTAAAACAATAAAAATAGATATACTTAAAAAAATTAAATACTTTTTCTAATTTTTTATTATCAATGTTTCATTATAAATAAAAATATAAATAAAATATAAAGATGTTTCTGTGTTTTTTTTACGTTATGCAGTGCAGGGAAATGCAGGACATGCTCCTTTCGGCATCGCGGCGGTGCTGCGGGGAGCAGCAACCGCTGCAATGTTAATGCCCGCGATCAGACCGCCGCGGTCGGATTTCGACCACGGGTCATCGTAATTCGACCGGCGGTGATGTCGCGGTACATGCGGGTGGTCTTTTCCCGCTACCATGGCGGTCGGGGAGGTTTCCCGACCGCCATCGTAATAGGCCCCGTAGTCTCTCAGGCTCAACTATCATGGGCTAGGCGGCTCGATTCCACCACAGTGGAGGCTTGTACTGAGCAGATGTAATCCCTTGGAGGTCACTGAGGTAAGGCTGCGGCTGCCTTGTCTAGCCGGTGAGGCAGATACATTTTTGATTGGAGTGATGACTGATGCTGAAGCAAGAATAGGCCCGACTAGACTGATGTGACCTCCAAAGCAGTTACATCCTGGACAGGGCTGATGTGATCACCAAGGCACGTGAAAGCCTGACCGGGCCAAGGTGAGGAAGCACATAGACATATCATGGTTACTGCCAGGACTTATTGAGGCACCAAGAGACCTTCTGCAGCACAGGTCACTCCTGGCTTAATTTTCAACTTTCCTGGATGTACCTCCATCCAGGAGGATGCTGGGCTTCTCCTTGTAGCCGGGCAGACTATTTCATTCTCTCAGCAGGAAAGCAGACCTTTATACACTAGACAGACCCTCAGCTTAACAAGCAGAAAGTGCAGACATCAGTTGATGCTCTTTCTCCCCTGGGAGACTGGCTGTCAGGCAGACACCAACCCTGGTCACCTAGCAGTCCTTTGAGTGGAACTCTCCCTTACTTGGTCTTGAAGAACTTGGAACTGGAACAAAAAAGAGTGGTTTGTGTCTCCCCTGTATACATATTTTCAATATAGGGCATGTGGCTCTACGGTCTCAAATTTCAGAACAGAGATTGGGTGGTTATCTTTCAACTGTCCTTCTTAGGCTGTTATCCAGGGTCAGCTTGTGTGTAAAGTGGTTTCTCTTAGCAAAGAACACTGGATCTCCAGACTATAGCAACCACAACATGGGCATAATAAAGTTTGTGGTTTCTACACCTGGCTGTCATCAGCCTCCCAGAAGCTGTGATCAGGGATAGAAAAGGGCAGGCCTGACATAGAAACATTCCACCTTGCACAAGGGAAACTACAGTCGCACCTCTCACACCTACCATAAACTAATTGACATTGCTCGGGATGAACAAATCAGCAGGTCCTTGATAACAAAGTCTTTGTGAAATGTCTAAAGGTAGCCCTGTCTCCGGTCTCCTCACTTCAGTGTCTTGATCTCCCCTTTCCAACCCCAGGAATGCATGCAATACACTTCTACTGCCTGGGGATTCTTTCCCCTTCTCCATCCTGTGCCCTGCTAAACCAGGGGCATCCAAATGGATCCCGCTGGCTTCAGTACTCCGATTCATGTACACATAGAGTCCTTCTACTATACCTCTGTTACATGCACACTACAAATACACTTGACATACGCAAAGGATGTCAGAAAAAGGTTCTATAGGTATTTGCATAACACCAGACCTTTAAACAAGAAGAGATTGTTGGCAATACTCTTATTAACAAAGGTGAAAAGGTCTGGTCACGCTATCAATCTCAAAATATGGTATCCTACCAATGCCACTTTAAGTGCTACACCCAGGAGTGGGGCCGTAGTCCACTGTTCACTATGAGAGCATGTTTGTCCACCCTTCCAGGTCTCAGGACAGGTCCTAGACCTAGCATAGTATGGACAGACCTAGGCATCTGTGCACATGCATAGATTAGTGTAACATAAGGCCAAAAGTAGAAATAAGGATACCAGGCTCACATGCAGTCAGACACTTAAGGAAGGGTAACAATCCTGTATTCCATGCAGGGTACATTCCTGTCCCGACACCCTCATTTGATATAAGCAAAACTGATGAAGGAAGGTTAGGGAGATCTGAATGTCTGTAGCAATTGCATGTGGATCCTAGCAATCTCAGACCAAATGGAATTTCTGTAACAGATGGGTGGGCTCACACACAGCAAACACAACAAGATGATGGACGGAGTGTTCAAAATTTTCAATCACTCACCCCCAGTCAAGAGATCTGGGTTGAATCCATCGTTCTTTTGCTCACTATGCACCCCAGTTTGGACCCACCCATATGCAAATCAGTCTTGACTAACGCACTGGCTGATGAGGAGTGAAACCCCAAAACCAGTCCTAGGATGCTTGTTTCCGGTCAAGGGAGGACCTGGTCTGGCAGTTCAGGCTGGACTGTTCCCACGAGGAGAAGGGTCAAGACTGATTTGTATATGGCTGGGTCCAAACTGGGGTGGCATAGTGAGCAAAAGAACAATGGATTAAACCCAAACCTCTTGACTGGGGGTGAGTGGTTTAAACGTTTCAGTACTTCGTCCATCATCTTATTGTTTTTGCTAGGCTCACTGACAAACCGCTGTTGGGTTTCAGAAAAAGAGGAGAAAAGAAAAAAGAAAACAGCATGCATACATATATATAACATTAACAGAAACCTATGTTTGGGATGTGACAGTATACTGCATACAAGGGAACAAGGACATAATATGCTTAAAACATGAAAGGTTACACAACTCAGAGTATTAGTTAAATCAATCAATCAATCAATCAGGGGTTTGTTAAAGCGCGACTACTCACCCGTAAGGGTCTCAAGGCGCTAGGGGTGGGGGGGGTGAAGGTTCCATCCATCAAGGAGGGAGTCTGTCGAAGAGCCAGGCTTTGAGGTTTCTTGCGAAGATGGGGAGCGATGTTGTCTGTCTGAGGTGGAGCGGAAGGGCGTTCCATGCTTTGGCCGCGAGGAAGGAGAAGGAGCGGCCTCCCGATCTGCTCTTTCTGGTGCGGGGGACCATGGCGTAGGAGAGCTGGGCTGATCGTAGGGTCCTTTGGGGTGCGTGGAATTTGAGTCGGCTGTTCAGGTATGCTGGTCCGGTGCCGTGGAGGGCCTTGTGTGCGTGGGTGAGCATCTTGAAGGTGATTCTCGCCTCGACAGGGAGCCAGTGGAGTGTGCGCAGGTGCTGGGAGATGTGGCAGTGTTTTGGTAGGTTGAGGACCAGTCTTGCGGCGGCGTTCTGGATGTTCTGTAGCTTGCGGGTGAGGTTTTTGTTTATTCCGGCGTAGAGTGCGTTGCCGTAGTCGAGTCTGCTGGTGACCAGGGCGTGAGTGACGGTCTTTCGGTGTTCAAGGGGGATCCATTTGAAGGTCTTACGAAGGAGACGGAGGGTGTAGAAGCAGGAAGACGAGACAGAGTTGATCTGGCGGTCCATTTTGAGCTCGGAGTCCAGGATGATTTCCAGGTTGCGTGCATGGTCCGTGGGGGTTGGCGGGTTTCCGAGGGCGGGGGGCCACCAGGTGTCGCTCCAGGCATCGGGGTTTGGGCCCATGATGAGTACTTCTGTTTTGTTGGTGTTTAGTTGTAGGCAGCTGTTTTTCATCCATTTGGCGACGGCTTCCATGCCTTCTCGAAAGTTGCGTCTGGCGGTGTTGGGCTTGTTGGATAGGGAGAGGATGAGCTGGGTGTCATCTGCGTATGACACAATGTTGAGTCCGTAGGTTCTGACGATGGGGGCGAGTGGAGCCATGTAGACGTTGAAGAGCGTCGGGCTGAGGGAGGAGCCCTGGGGGACTCCGCAGGTGGTAGGTGTGGGGTCCGAGAGGAAAGGGGAGTCTGACCCGCTGCGTCCTGCCGGAGAGGAAGAAGCGGATCCAGTCGAGGGCCTTGTCCTGGATTCCTGCGTCGTAGAGTCTGCGTATTAGGGTGCGGTGGGAGACTGTGTCGAACGCCGCTGATAGGTCGAGGAGGATGAGGGCTACTGTTTCTCCTTTGCCAGTAGGGTGCGGATGTCGTCTGTTGCGGCGAGGAGGGCGGTTTCCGTACTGTGGTTTTTCTGAAGCCGGATTGGGAGGAGTCGAGGATGTTGTGTTCTTCAATGAATGTGGCGAGTTGGCTGTTGATGGCTTTCTCGATGACTTTCGCTGGGAACGGGAGCAGGGAGATGGGTCTGTAGTTTTTGAGGTCGGTGGGGTCCGCTGAGGGTTTCTTTAGGAGGGGTTGACCTCGGCGTGTTTCCAGTCGTCGGGGAAGCGAGGCGGTCGCCAGGGAGCGGTTGATGGTGTGGCGGAGCATGGGTGCGATGGTGTCGGCGGCTCTGTTGAAGATGTGGTGGGGGCAGGGGTCCGTGGGGGCCCCTGAGTGGATTGACTTCATTGTCTTCAGTGTGTCTTCGGTGGTGAGGGCTGTCCAGTCGTCAATCGCTGGTTTCCGGGTGTCGGGGGTGGTTGGTGAGGGTTCAGTGTGTTGGTTGTCTTCGTCGAAGTTGTCGTAGATGCTCTTGATTTTGTGGTGGAAAAAGGTGCTGAGTTTGTCGCAGAGGTCTTGTGAGGGAGGGATGTCGGTAGACTCGCTAGTGGGTTGGGCGAACTCCTTGATGATGCTGAAGAGTTCCTTGCTGTTGTGCGCGTGGGTGGAGATTCTGTCTTTAATCGCTTTTTTCCTCGTTTCTCTGATGAGTTGATGGTGGGCGTTGGTGGCGGCTCTGAAGTTGTCGTGGGCTTCTGTGGATTTGGTGTTCCTCCAGGCCTTTTCGAGGCGGCGGCATGTGCTTCTAGACTCTCGAAGTTCGGTGGTAAACCATCTGGCTTTCTTGGCGCGGGTATTGTTGTTTTTCTTGAGGGGGGCTATGCTGTTGGTGCTGTCCGAGATCCATCTATGCAGGGTTCGGGCTGCGGTGTTGGGAGTCGTCGTTTTCTGTGATGGTTGGGGTGGAGTTGTTGAGTGAGGAGGTGAGCTGGTCGTCGGTGATTTTGGTCCAGTTTCTTCGTGGAAGCAGGTGCTGGTGTCTGTGGATGGTGGGTGTTCTGAAGGTGAAGTGGACGCAACGATGGTCGGTCCATGGGAGTTCGGTGGTGTGGCTGAAGGTGATGGAGTTTCCTGTAGTGAAGAGGGGGTCGAGGGTGTGTCCTGCTGAGTGCGTGGGCCCGGTCACGATCTGGCGCAGTACAATGTTGTGGAGGTTGTCCAGGAGGGATGTGGTGTTGGGGTCCAGTTGGTTGTCGAGGTGGAAGTTGAGGTCTCCCAGCAGGGTGTAGTTGGTGGATGCGATGGCCTGCGGGGAGATAATGTCCGTGATGGAGTTGGCGAAGGGTCCGCGGGGTCCAGGGGTCGGTAGATGAGGGTTCCTCAGAGGGTGGCGGTGGGGCTGGCCAGTATCTTGAAGTGAAGGTGTTTCATCAGTTCTGTGGGCTCGTCAGGGAGTGTGCTCAGGCGGAGGCTGGATTTGTGGACGATGGCGATTCCTCCTCCTGGGCGGGTGGGGCGGTTCTTCCTGGAGATCTTGTATCCTTGGGGGATGGCGATGTCCGGTCCCGAGGTGGTGTTGGTCCAGGTTTCGGTGAAGAACGCTACGTTTGGGGTGGTGCTGTCGAGGAGGTCCCAGATTTCTGTGGCGTGTTTGTGGAGGGATCGGACGTTGAGGAGGATGCATTGCAGGGTCTTCGGTTCGGTTGTGTTCTTGTGGGCGGGTTGTGCTGGATCCGTGTTCTTGGTGGTGCTGCAGGT
Source organism: Calotriton arnoldi (assembly GCA_963921515.1). Taxonomy (NCBI): domain Eukaryota; kingdom Metazoa; phylum Chordata; class Amphibia; order Caudata; family Salamandridae; genus Calotriton; species Calotriton arnoldi. Next base: position 1,948,456 of record CAWUFW010003012.1, read on the forward strand.
GTGCCGGCAGCGGTGACAGCTGAAGGGTCCGTGGGAGTCGGCTGGTGATGCTAGCTTGCAGTTGTTGTTGCGGCCTGGGTTGAGTGCGTGGAGTGCTGCTGGGTCGTAGCGTTGGCGGGGCGGAGGTCCAGGGTTCCTGGCGCTGGTCGCGGTCGGGTCGCGGACAGGCGCAGACGGGCTTGCCTTTGACGAGCCTTCGGCGCGCCAGCGGCGCGCCCCCGACCCGCGGCTGCAGTGGCCGCCATTAAGTAGGGGTCGGGGAGGGCTGGACAGCTGGGAGGCGGGAGCGGGGAGGGGAGCTGGATTGGGCCGGTGGCGCTGGGGGAGGGGCCGCGTGGGCAGCAGCGGCGGGGAAAGGCAAAGGGAGGAAATAAGGGATAAAGAAAAAAGGGAAAATAGGCAGAAATAAGGCACAAAAGAGCAGAGTTGCAGAAAGGTGAAAGATAAAAGAGGGTAGAAAAACGAGTGAAAACTAGTGAAAGGGCAGAGCGAGAGGAAGGGAAAATGAGCAGAAATAAGGCACAAAAGAGCAGAGATGCAGAAAAGTGCAGAAAGGTGAAAGATAAAAGAGGGTAGAAAAACGAGTGAAAACAAGTGAAAGGGCAGAGCAAGAGGAAGGGAAAATGAGCAGAAATAAGGCACAAAAGAGCAGAGATGCAGAAAAGTGCAGAAAGGTGAAAGATAAAAAAGGGTAGAAAAACGAGTGAAAGAGCAGAGTTAGAGGAAGGAGACAGAGGTCCACTGGACCACCAGGGACGAGGCACAGGGAAACCTGCGGGTGGAGGAGGGCCTCGATCACCAACACTCGAGAGTGCAGGGGCAGGCCTCACTTAATGGTGGAGCTGCGAGGGTGGGAGAGCAATTTCACTGACAATGAGTCAGTGGTCTTGCTCGCCTGTCCCCGCAGTGGCCACCATTAAGTAGGGGTCGGGGAGGGCTGGACAGCTGGGAAGCGGGAGCGGGGAGGGGAGCTGGATTGGGCCGGTCGCGCTGGGGGGGAGGGGCCGCGGGGGCAGCGCCGGCGGGGAAAGGTAAAGGGAGGAAATAAGGGATAAAGAAAAAAGGGAAAATAAGCAGAAATAAGGCACAAAAGAGCAGAGATGCAGAAAGGTGAAAGATAAAAGAGAGTAGAAAAACGAGTGAAAACTAGTGAAAGGGCAGAGCGAGAGGAAGGGAAAATGAGCAGAAATAAGGCACAAAAGAGCAGAGATGCAGAAAAGTGCAGAAAGGTGAAAGATAAAAGAGGGTAGAAAAACAAGTGTAAACAAGTGAAAGGGCAGAGCGAGAGGAAGGGAAAATGAGCAGAAATAAGGCACAAAAGAGCAGAGATGCAGAAAAGTGCAGAAAGGTGAAAGATAAAAAAGGGTAGAAAAACGAGTGAAAGAGCAGAGTTAGAGGAAGGAGACAGAGGTCCACTGGACCACCAGGGATGAGGCGCAGGGAAACCTGCGGGTGGAGGAGGGCCTCGATCACCAACACTCGAGAGTGCAGGGGCAGGGGCAGGCCTCACTTAATGGTGGAGCTGCGAGGGTGGGAGAGCAATTTCACTGACAATGAGTCAGTGGTCTTGCTCGCCTGTCCCCGCAGTGGCCGCCATTAAGTAGGGGTCGGGGAGGGCTGGACAGCTGGGAGGCGGGAGCGGGGAGGGGAGCTGGATTGGGCCGGTTGCGCTGGGGGGGAGGGGCCGCGGGGGCAGCAGCGGCGGGGAAAGGTAAAGGGAGGAAATAAGGGATAAAGAAAAAAGGGAAAATAGGCAGAAATAAGGCACATAAGAGCAGAGATGCAGAAAGGTAAAAGATAAAAGAGGGTAGAAAAACGAGTGAAAACTAGTGAAAGGGCAGAGCGAGAGGAAGGGAAAATGAGCAGAAATAAGGCACAAAAGAGCAGAGATGTAGAAAAGTGCAGAAAGGTGAAAGATAAAAGAGGGTAGAAAAACGAGTGAAAACAAGTGAAAGGGCAGAGCGAGAGGAAGGGAAAATGAGCAGAAATAAGGCACAAAAGAGCAGAGATGCAGAAAAGTGCAGAAAGGTGAAAGATTAAAAAGGGTAGAAAAACGAGTGAAAGAGCAGAGTTAGAGGAAGGAGACAGAGGTCCACTGGACCACCAGGGATGAGGCGCAGGAAACCTGCGGGTGGAGGAGGGCCTCGATCACCAACACTCGAGAGTGCAGGGGCAGGGGCAGGCCTCACTTAATGGTGGAGCTGCGAGGGTGGGAGAGCAATTTCACTGACAATGAGTCAGTGGTCTTGCTCGCCTGTCCCGCAGTGGCCGCCATTAAGTAGGAGTCGAGGAGGGCTGGACAGCTGGGAGGCGAGAGCGGGGAGGGGAGCTGGATTGGGCCGGTCGCGCTGGGGGGGAGGGGCCGCGGGGGCAGCAGCGGCGGGAAAAGGTAAAGGGAGGAAATAAGAAATAAAGAAAAAAGGGAAAATAGGCAGAAATAAGGCACAAAAGAGCAGAGATGCAGAAAGGTGAAAGATAAAAGAGGGTAGAGAAACGAGTGAAAACTAGTGAAAGGGCAGAGCGAGAGGAAGGGAAAATGAGCAGAAATAAGGCACAAAAGAGCAGAGATGCAGAAAAGTGCAGAAAGGTGAAAGATAAAAGAGGGTAGAAAAACGAGTGAAAACAAGTGAAAGGGCAGAGCGAGAGGAAGGGAAAATGAGCAGAAATAAGGCACAAAAGAGCAGAGATGCAGAAAAGTGCAGAAAGGTGAAAGATAAAAAGGGTAGAAAAACGAGTGAAAGAGCAGAGTTAGAGGAAGGAGACAGAGGTCCATTGGACTACCAGGGATGAGGCGCAGGAAACCTGCGGGTGGAGGAGGGCCTCGATCACCAACACTCGAGAGTGCAGGGGCAGGGGCAGGCCTCACTTAATGGTGGAGCTGCGAGGGTGGGAGAGCAATTTCACTGACAATGAGTCAGTGGTCTTGCTCGCCTGTCCCCGCAGTGGCCGCCATTAAGTAGGAGTCGAGGAGGGCTGGACAGCTGGGAGGCGAGAGCGGGGAGGGAGCTGGATTGGGCCGGTCGCGCTGGGGGAGAGGGCCGCGGGGGCAGCAGCGGTGGGGAAAGGTAAAGGGAGGAAATAAGGGATAAAGAAAAAAGGGAAAATAGGCAGAAATAAGGCACAAAAGAGCAGAGATGCAGAAAGGTGAAAGATAAAAGAGGGTAGAGAAACGAGTGAAAACTAGTGAAAGGGCAGAGCGAGAGGAAGGGAAAATGAGCAGAAATAAGGCACAAAAGAGCAGAGATGCAGAAAAGTGCAGAAAGGTGAAAGATAAAAGAGGGTAGAAAAACGAGTGAAAACAAGTGAAAGGGCAGAGCGAGAGGAAGGGAAAATGAGCAGAAATAAGGCACAAAAGAGCAGAGATGCAGAAAAGTGCAGAAAGGTGAAAGATAAAAAAGGGTAGAAAAACGAGTGAAAAAGCAGAGTTAGAGGAAGGAGACAGAGGTCCATTGGCCTACCAGGGATGAGGCGCAGGGAAACCTGCGGGTGGAGGAGGGCCTCGATCACCAACACTCGAGAGTGCAGGGGCAGGGCAGGCCTCACTTAATGGTGGAGCTGCGAGGGTGGGAGAGCAATTTCACTGACAATGAGTCAGTGGTCTTGCTCGCCTGTCCCCGCAGTGGCCGCCATTAAGTAGGGGTCGAGGAGGAGCTGGACAGCTGGGAGGCGGGAGCGGGGAGGGGAGCTGGATTGGGCCGGTCGCGCTGGGGGAGGGGCCATGGGGGCAGCAGCGGCGGGAAAAGGTAAAGGGAGGAAATAAGGGATAAAGAAAAAAGGGAAAATAGGCAGAAATAAGGCACAAAAGAGCATAGATGCAGAAAGGTGAAAGATAAAGAGGGTAGAAAAACGAGTGAAAACTAGTGAAAGGGCAGAGCGAGAGGAAGGGAAAATGAGCAGAAATAAGGCACAAAAGAGCAGAGATGCAGAAAAGTGCAGAAAGGTGAAAGATAAAAGAGGGTAGAAAAACGAGTGAAAACAAGTGAAAGGGCAGAGCGAGAGGAAGGGAAAATGAGCAGAAATAAGGCACAAAAGAGCAGAGATGCAGAAAAGTGCAGAAAGGTGAAAGATAAAAAGGGTAGAAAAACGAGTGAAAGCGCAGAGTTAGAGGAAGGAGACAGAGGTCCACTGGACCACCAGGGATGAGGCGCAGGGAAACCTGCGGGTGGAGGAGGGCCTCGATCACCAACACTCAAGAGTGCAGGGGCAGGCCTCACTTAATGGTGGAGCTGCGAGGGTGGGAGAGCAATTTCACTGACAATGAGTCAACAAATATATACATATATATATATATATGTGACTCAAATAACAATCAACATTTATACAGTCTCAAAAAATCCTGCATCATGTCTATTTGCCACTCAAATTCCCCTGACCATTCCTTTACTTAACAATACTTAGTTTATTTCCAAAACAATCAATAAGAAAAATCCACTGTTTCATATTACTTGGTGGCTCAATTTAAAAATAATGTTGAGCCACTGTAAGCTTTGTTATGGCAGTGTGATTAAATACAAACACATTGGAATCTTTAGGAATGTTCTCATCAATAGCTGCAAGATTAGCAGCACAGTACAAGTAACATTAAATCTGTATGCTTCAGATAACTTTGAGAAAAATCCCTCCCCATTCGTACCTATTGAGGAGCTAGTTAGCAACATATTGGAAAAAATAATCCCCTCCTGACCACAAATATAATATATTGAGTTAGGTTTTTTATTCTGCTTGAAAAACTGGAAAATGTTTGATAAAAATGATAATGAGTGGAATATTGTTGTTGCCACAATCTTGACAGCATCAACATAGTTTCCAAGTTGTGAAAAGAAAGAGAAATAAGAAGTTTATGACGTTGCTGTCTAATTCATTACTCCATCTATCACTTAGATAATCTAGGTCATTAAGAAAACGTATCACACGTCCAAAGTGGTGATGAGAAGGAGTAAGTTTATTTCTTCACAAAAATCTCCATCCCCAGATCCTTTTGCATCTTTCTCAGATGATGGTTTCTCACAACTCCCACAGCATCTTACAAATCAAATGGAGTTAAACATTCTACATAGCCTCAGAGCATATATAATGATACCACTCTGTGCCTGATGCCACATGTTTCCTTATAATAATAATATAACAAATTGCAATTCAAGAAAAATTACATCGTATGCATTACACAGTCACACGTTCAGGCTGATTGCGATGGAGCACCCACCAGATACAGGGACCAGGCTGGGCTCCCTGAAAAAAGTACCTTAAATCCTGGTTGAGGAGCTTTGTGAGGATGCATCGTGCAGCAGAAGGGTTCCAAAGAGCTGCTCTGCGAGGTCTTGCGTCGTCAAAAAGGATGCAAAGTCCTGTGTCAAAGATGCATCATCCTCAGGCAGTTTCGAAGAAGGTGTGAGTCCTGCTTCATCATCAAGGATGCTTTCGAGCAGGGGCTTATGAAGCAAGGGCCTGCTTTGTGGATGCATCGCACAACAGTGGTTCCAAAGCTGAGCGTGAGGAGATGCATCGCACTGCATCGGATCTGTCCGCACAACCACAGCTGAGCTGGCAGGATACCTTCAACCCATTTCCAAGGGTCAGGACAGGTGTGGCACCACTGACCACTTGGGGGACAAGACTCACAGCAGAGTGAGTCCAGGTGCTGGATTCAAGGTGTTTGGAGCATTTTCTCTCCCTGAGGCTCTGATCAGGAGGCCAGCCAATTAGCCCTCGAGTCACTCTGGTGACTCAGGGCAACAGAGTAGTAGTCCTTCTTGTAGAGCAGCACAGCAGTCCTTCTAACTCTTCTGCAGGTCCAGAGGTGTACTGAAGAGTTGGGACTGAGGGTCCAACAATTACATCTGGTGCCCACTTTGAAGTAGGTGAAGGTACTGGAAGGTTCCACCCCCAGAGGTGCTTGGAATTCCGTGCCTCCCTGCTCTGGCCTCAGATTGTCTGGGGTCACAATAGACTACTGCCAAACCCTTTACGAGTCTGCTCAGGCAGAGCTTTTGTGATATGCAAGTGTGGTAGGTGACAGCTCCTCCCCTTCATCAAGTTAGAAATGGCCCATCCAGCCAACACATATGGCCCTTTGTTTCACTGTCTGGGAGCAATACACAAAGACCAACTGCCAGCTACACCTAGTCATGAGACCCAGAAACAGACTTCAGGCACCAAATGCTTGGGATAACAAAATGCCAACTTTTTAAAAGTGACATTTTCGGAATTGTGACTTAAAATCCAACTTCTCCATTAAAGAGGGCTTTAAGTTATAATTCTTTAAGCACCAAACTCGACATTCCTACCTGCTCCCAATCGAAAGTTATTACTTCTTAAATGTAATAGGTTAACCATATGTTATCCTACAGGAGAGGGATGGCTAACAGCAGTGAAAAATTATTTTAGGGTTCTTCACTACCCAAGGAGTGACGTGTATGTAATAAAAAGGGAGGTTTGAACCTGGCAAGAGGTTCATCTTGCCAGGTCGAGAGGGCAACTTAAAATTGCACATACATGCTGCCATGATAGGCCTGAGGCATGTTTAAAGGGCACAATCGGTGCTGTTGTATTCATAGGTGGTTGATGTAGGAGTTTCATATGGCATTATGGCCAGACTGTATCAGTGTTTCTGCAGCCGTGGTCACCTAGGGGAATGTTCTGTGGCCTGTGTGAAATGCCAGCTTGAAAGGGTGTTAGGTGCACCTTAGAGATTTGCATAGGAAGGGAAATGCTGAACTTCAAATTGTCCCTCCTGTACCTAAATATACCGTAATCTTGACGTTTTGGGCTTGGCTAGACTTATACATGGCCCCTTCCATGATGGTGATTTTTTTTCCAGATTCTGTAGCCTGAAGCTCTTAAACCTAGATGGGCCTAACTTATTCCCTGTGATGTCATTTTCTATATCATATATAAAGAAGCACTGACATGAGATAGACACATTGCAATGGATTTTTTTGCTTATTTTTCATAACATCCACCACCCTCTAGCTGCTATTTCTGTCCCTGATTTTTTTCTATTTTCCAACTAAATTTCTTTAGGACACCTGACTAAACTTTCCAAAGTATGTTGCAAATTACACTATTTTTATGGAAAAGTCTTCAGACCATATTGCAGGAAATCAGATTGAACCATTAACTCATTTTGATTCTCATTTGTCATTCTTCAGCAGACAGATACACTGTGATGGCCCAAGTTTTGACACCATTTCTGCGAGTGGATTGAATGCAGCTCTTCCACATTACAGGTAGGTAACTGGGCTGCTCCAGTTTATATAAAGGAATCTTTATATATACGAGAACCTTTAAATCTATAATGTCTTTGGTTGCTGGTATTCCGTGAGTTGAAAACTACTTGCCTTTGAGTAGGCTCCCCTCTCAATTGACCATGTGCAAACGTTGGACAGAGCATGCTCAAGCTGGTGTCTTTTTAAGGGCGCAATTAATAACCTTTTAGAGTATGTTGGAGCAAGAGTGGTCTGGGGTGAGATGGTTTAACCATTTTATTTCTCTTGTTGTGGCCCTAGCGAGCCAACTTTGGGCAGGTAGTCATTACTCTAACCGACTTTTCCTAGGACCAAGACCAATTATGTAAAATGGCCACTAAGGTAAATTATGATATAGACATGGGTGCCTTGGGTGTGCTAACAGAGATTAAAATGTTAGGTCTACAGTTAGAAATTATGCCCTGAATATTCATGACTTCCTTGATTAGGAAGGTGAAGGCTTCTTCTTCATCACACCAGGTTGTCCTAACATAAATCCTTATGAAAAAGAACAAGTGTGTAAATTAGATGTAGGGGTAGCTTTTCTTTATTTCATTGAAATTATGACTTCAGAGTTCTAGAACTATAATATCATGAAGGTAAGCATATATAGGTAAATTTGATTTATTATTGTTTAATCCACTAATTTGTACATTGAAGGAAAATATATATTCAAGGTACGTAGATGTGTAGTTAAGAATAGTAAATCCATTCTTACCTATATACAGTTACCATCAAAATATTACAGAAGATTATATTTTGGTTACAATATACTAGCAGGACGATATTTGTTGATATTGTGACATACAACCATATGTACAGTTATCTGTCATTCACCTGGCTACTGTAAGGATTTTCATGGAAAGTTTCAGGGTTTCTAAGAAGAGATTCAGTAGATGGGTAAGGGTGTTATTGTAATGGGTGATTTTCATGTGGATGTGAATTCCCTTTTGGAAATGTCCTTTTCATGTTACAAAGTTTCAGTTGTGACCAATGTTTACAGGGTCCTGCCCATAAACCTGTGTAATTTTAGAGCTGGTATTGAATTTTTGTGCGTCTTTGTCAGATATTTTATCCTCTTGGAATTACTGCTTGATCCTTTTCAAGATATCCATTCTGATAAAACAAGCACAATCTTATAGAGTTGCCAAGCCAACATATTTTTTTTTAATTCTCTTAATTCAAGATTTGCAGTTATACAGAATACTACAATGGATGTCATATACAGCGGCAACAGGCCGACTTTTCTCAGTGCCCAGGCAAATTGCCTTATGTTTCGTTTACCACTCATGTGGCCTTGTTACAGTCCGATCAAAAGCAATAATCAATAGTTTCAATTGCAGAGAATAATGCTCAATCGGAGGATGCATTTTATAGTCATAAAAAGAGAAAGAGTGCCATTAAAACAAACCAGGAGGGAGGGAGAAAGGTTACAGGTAAAGAGAGTTGGGGGGGGTGACCGTTCAGGCTCGTCTAGTCAGAAGGGTGGATACCGGCCGCACCTGTGTGCGCGGCTAGTGTATCTAGTGTTACTCCTGATCGCCCGGGATCTGAGGGTGTGAAGGCTCCTCGTCCTCTGCGTGCGATCGTTTATATAGTTGCAGCGGGCCCCATATATCTTTAGGTCGGGATTGCATGGGCATTAGGTCCCAGTATACAGACAACTGTTCTTGACAAAATGCCACAGCTCTGCGCTCCTCTTTTTGTGGTATCTGTGTCCTACCTCATTTCATTACAATGTGTCGCTTAGCAAGCAGTAGAAGCAAGGCAGTAAGCTTTCTGCGGTAGGTCCCTAACATGTCCAAGCAGCGCCGTCAGTGGGGATCTCTCCATGGGTATGCCCAGCATTTCCTCTACAGCGTCAAAAATGGTCGCCCAGTAGTGTTGAATTTGGGGGCACTCCCATGCAAGATGAAGGAAAGTCGCGTCGGGGGAGCTACATCGCTGACAGCGCGCCTCAGTGATCAGTCCGGCTTTTTGAAGCTAAGCTGGCGTCCTGTATAGTCTGTGGAGGAATTTAAAGTATATAAGACGTAGTCTGTAGGTCAGGGAGAGTGCTTGCGCTTGCGTGCAGCAGAATGTCCATTGTTCCTGTGTGATTGAGATGCCAAGCGCGGCTTCCTAATCTTGATGGGCGTGCGGTGTACGCACTGGAGCTGTGTGTTGCATATTTGTGTATAGGTGCGTGATTAGCTTACGTGGGGAGGGATTCTTCAGAAAGTGCTCCAAGGTTTGGAATGAGGGAGGCGCAGCTGGAAAGGAGGGGAGGCCGGCACGCAACGCAGCGCGCAGCTGGTAGTATGTAATCTTTTCTAAAGTGGTCAGCCTTTCCCCCTCCCTTACTTGGTGAGGTGCGATAAAGGTACCCTCTGGGAACACGTCTCCCATTTTAGTGAGCTGCATGGATCGCAATCTAGTGCAAGGGCCGGCCTCCGCCAAAAGCGGCAACGCTGGACGCTTGAGCAGGGGGCCAAGGGGGCGTACATTGCTTCCTGTTGCGCCCTCTGGCGCAGCCAGTGCCAAGCCCCCACTGTGCACCCCACCGTGTCAATCTCGGTCGGAGGTCGGGTCGTGTCTGGTATAAAGCCAATGGAAGTGGAAGCGGGGCCACCTGATCGTGCTCGGGTGCAGTTCGCGCCATAATTTGTGTAGGGTATACCCAGTGGTAGGCAAATTGCGATTGGGCGCACCAATAGTATAGGTCAAAATCCGGCGAACCTAGTCCGCCCTGCTCAAATGGGGTGAGAATATCCCAGGCTATTCTGGGCTGTTAGCCCGCCCATTCAAGAGTGATCATGTTTGAGCGTAGCCGCTTCCTAAAGCTGTGGGTGAGGGTATTCGTGAAAAGGTATAATTAATATCACAAAATTTCTCTACATTCCTGTTTACCCAAATACCCAAATGTCTGACGGTGTGGAAGGTACCATTTAACAAAATTGAGGGTATAGCTCTGACTTTCTAAACTGTACTAGAATTTCTTCAATTTTTGTTTTATTAATTTTTATAGCCTAAACTTTTAGAAAACATTTCAATGACTTAAAACGTCCTGGCCAGGTCCCCATTCCCAGGGACTTAAAGGGCTCACTTATAGTGAGGCTCAAGAACAAAGCATATAAGTGGCGCGGATAGATGGCGGCACTCTTCAGTGCCCTAATGAATGAAAATGGTCTAAGCTGCTTTAACATCTAATGACAATTCTGTGGTGGCTCCCTGACACAGATTGGCGAGTAGTCTCATGAGCTGGGTTGGGAAATGCATGTGTTTTGGTACTTTCTTTAGAAACTCCCAGTTCACAAGTCAAACTCTCTCCATCAAGGAATCGCAACGCAAGGGGCTCTTTTTCTTAATTATTTATAGAATAGTCCCGGAAAAATTTATTTTGGCAGCAAGCATTCCCCCCTTATAAAACACGTTTGATTTACTTTACCAATTTATGTATAATACTGGCTAATATTATAGCTAAAATGTTCATCAACATATAACAGAGTTACAGGACGATATGATCCATAGATCAGAGGATCATCCCCAGGTTTGTGAAAAGTCAGGTGTAGACCACTGGTAAATGTTCTGACATATGACTTTTATCTGCAGTGAGCATTTATTTTGTATATTTTATATATTCCCCTACAAGACGTGATGACGTAATAGCCAGACAGCTTTCCTCCACCACCGCAGGTTGTATAAGCACTGCTTGCACTCCTGTTGTAAATTTACGTTTCCACTTGCTTAAAAAAACTGTTATCTTAGATCCTGAGTGATTAAGTTGTTCAGTGTATAGATCCCGATAAATAAAAAAAAAACTCTCATGTACGAATTGTTCTGTTCCTCTACCTGTCATTGGATCGCTTAAATGTTTAATGCCATTATTATGTATACTGGTTTTGAGTTTCCAGGCCAGAAATCTACTCACTTCATGACTTTCTTTGGCGGAGGTTTGATAAACTGTCTCTTCTCTCATACTCCTGACCCAGCATATATTTGAAGCTTATGTTGTTCTAAAAAAATGTCTCAGTATTCCACAAGCATTACGGTTTCCTACTTCTCTAATGGTGATATGAGCAGCCACTCTTCTTTCCCTGAGGTATTTCTCCCCTTCGAAATTGACAATTAATAAAGATTGGCACAGTAACCTTCACTGGTAATTTCAAGCCAAAATACCTTTATATCACCAATTTGAGAATGAGGGTTGTTTCCTAGTAAATGTTATAGGCAGTTTTTACATTCATAATATGTGTTAGGTATGGGGGAGAAATCCTTCCTTCACATCTACACCCCATAACTACACTCTGCATATGTGTGGAGAAACACTGCTCATAGACAGTTGATTTACCTCACAGCTGGTTTAGCAATTTAGAATCTAAAATGTCTGTTTAACCATAGCTGATGTGGCTGAGACATGATTAGCAGGCTTTCTGTCAGTGCAGAGACCAAAAAAACACAGCACCCCCAGGCAGAAAAATGGGGGGAAACAGCAGAACATGGATTTCCAGGAAGGCATCAACTGTTCTGGTACGCCCTCTTGCACATTTGCTTCCCAGTTTGGCATGATGACCCTTCAGCGTTTTTTGATCTCCTGTGAAATAATATGAAGACTGTTTGCAAGGTCCAATGGTGTCTGTGAAGGTGTGAAAATACTTTTTCTTATAATAGACGTAAGTTCCTCCATTTTGTGTCTTTTGGTCACCATTTTGGTAAATAGGATGAATACTATTCTCGCAAGTTTGTCAAAGTAAATGTATATAAACTCTCCTTCTCTTTTTGAATATTCGATTCTCAGGTTATACACGCTTTGCAACAACTCTTACAGTAGCTCAAAATGTAATATGTACTAGTGTACATATGCATGTATAATTAGTGTTAACTGTGAACCTAGTTAGGCAGTAACAACATTTTTCCATGTGTAGTCTACCTCTCCGCTCCTTCCCCGTGAACACAGGGATTCTCCTCTTATTGTCCCATCCTTTCTGGTCCTCTTACACCTGTACAATATCGACATACTGGGCCACTTCGCTAAGAGGCCTTTGGGAACAGCAAGTAGTTGACTGCAGAAAACTGTACATACTTGGTCCCTGTTTGAACCAGGATCGTGTTTTATGTGTGCAGTGTTCCACTTTTTCCACTGAGAAGTCTGAAATGTGTGAGGTAAAAAGTTTTTGAACCAGAAACAGTAAACATATCTTTCATTGAGTGGCTCTCCTTTGAAAACGTGTTACTTTATATTTCAGACCATCAGATGAAGTCAACCGGAAGCTTTCTGTAAATGAAATTTACTTGATCGATTCTGGAGGGCAGTACATGTAAGTAATTATTCAAATTACTTTCTAGTAATTTTGAGTAGTAGGTTAAATATATAGGGCATATCTCGACTAAATACTGATCCCCATGGCTGATCACAATAGCAACTATCAAATTTATTTGGGTAAACTGAACTGTACGTCTATATGATGCTCACTTGACTTAATGACAGTATTTAATCAAACCAAATAGTTGTATTGATTTTATACATTATATTGCAATATACATTCAACTTCGAACAAATAGATGTAGGAATTGTATCTGTGCATATGAACAAATGCACATATTAATTGTACTTATTTTGTATATAGTGGTTTATTTCGGGGTGCTGCGACACTGCTCAACATATCACAAGACATCTCCTAGATGATATAATGAAGTAAATCCAATAAAAAGGCAATTCATCAGTCAACTCCATGTAATCACTCTTTGGCCTTATTTTACATTCATCAACCTGTGGAAGGAGATTGCTAATTATTTCTGTCTTCAACATGGTAGATACATACATCACTTGTCCATGTTATCAGATGGTTCAAGTAATAATAAAGACAGCATAACCTGTGTGTGTCTGAGAACAAGTGGCCCCTGTCGATGCGTTAATGATCACACCTGATCAAATCCAACACTGAGGTGTTCCGAATTTCACTTGTGTGATACTTCTCGCTTATTCTGACTTTTTTTGGGAGTAATAGCATGGGGATTTTGGTGCTTTCCTAAAGTTTTACCAATTCATGTTAGAGGTTTAACTTTCCTTTTTCATGGTGGTGATCTGCCCTTCCGGATTTCAAGGTCATCTGGTGCATGTAATGTAATACCATATTTCTACAGGAAGTCACTGCCATGGCCACTTGTAAGCCATCTAATTGTTGCAATTCTTCCACAGGGAGGGAACAACTGACATTACAAGGACTCTACACTGGGGAACACCCTCGGTGTTCGAGAAGGTAAATGTTTTGGCTAACAACACCTCGTGTACAGGAGCTATTATGTTTGTTTGTTGAACAGACACTAGTTAATAATATATGAACCAACCACAGTTCACAGCACGCTGTTGGACGTCACTATTGGTATTGTAGCATTTCAACATAGGCTTCAGTACAGTAGAATAGTGTTCATTGTAGGTAAAAATAAGTTGCTTTGGTCAACATACTAAATATATTTTCGTACAGTAAATTGAATAAGTCACATTTAGAATTAGACATGTTTAGTCATTGGATTAAAACTGCACATGAATATGTGATTTCTGTGGTGCATTACGAAAGGGAAGAAGAAGGGAGCAATGAAGGGAGGAAGAAACAATGGAAGGATCGAAGAAAAGATAGAAGAACAGATTGAAAGGAAGGAAGCAATGAGAGAAAAAAGAAAGAAGAAAGGAAGGAAGGTAGAATGTGTAGTGTCTTTCCCAGCCTGGATAACCGCCAATGACTACGCCACACACGGAGCTTAGGGTGTACAGACAGAATATCG